>CM074187.1:41680878-42375878 GCA_037179385.1 Holothuria scabra | reverse complement strand
GTCAACGATACTAATATTTGCTACTATTTGGGGGTGTAAGTGGGGGTAGGGTGAGGTGTGTCTTCGACCGATTGATGGATCTATTGTAATCATTCTATTTCGCAAATGTTTCTCAAACTGTCAAAATTTTCGCAAATCGTTCGCAAACTATCAAAATTTTTGCTCGCTCCACGCGCTTCAAACCTTTCCTCAGCGTTGATCTTATTATCATTATCTTCTTTTTTTAACAACTTTCGGAGAAGCATAGCAGCAAAAGTTGTACGCTATTTACGAATTCCCAGGTAAAAGCCGGGCTTTTAGAGTGGCTTGTTGGTTTGATGGATTGAAAGTGTCTCGATGCAGAGCCGAATGCAGGTTTCGTCATGCAAATCTTATTCAAAGAAAAATTTATTGCGCTTTGCGCGTAATTTGTCACGGTTTGAACTTCATCTCTTGACCATTTTAAAGGTAATAACTGTGAACTACAGGCCCGTACGCAGGATTTTGCGAAGGAGTTCGATCACGTGTGACTGACCTGTGTCTTGGGGGAGGGGTCGAAGGATACCCACTCCCCTTTGGAAAATTTTTCGGTATAGGGCCAGAGCCAAAATTACCGTATTGTGGTGGGACGTAATTTGATAGTCTTTTGAAATAGTGCCTGTTTACATGTAGCTTCTGTGAATAATTCATTGGTTCCATAGAAACTGGTCAGTTACGGACTATAACAAGGCACAATGAAAAGCAACATAATTTTCAAGGTGTAACCATAGTAATACAAATTTATGGACGTGGCGGGACGGAATGATAAGTTTCACACAATCGGAAACATGTGACCAATATTTAATTATTATCAAAAGTAGTGAGACATAAGGTAAAATTTCAAGATTGAAATGAAGTCTGATTATTCTTCTTTTATTATGAAAACAATCGCATAAATCACATTTCGTTTGAAGGAGCTATGCAAATTTTTCAAAAGTGTGTCACTGTGGTGGGACGGAACCTAGTGAAGCCTGTTCATTATTTATGGGTTCCAAAGACACTCCCTTAGCTTTTCATGAATCTTCCCCAGAACTTTACATTACAGACAAAACTAATTAATGGAAACTTTCTGTTCCACAGCTTGACCTGTTTAATAGTTATAGTCCTCTTAAAAAGTATTGCGCAATATCTTCCTCTTTTAGGTGGGAGCTGCCATTGTCATTTTGCATGATTTTGCAGGCCCATTACAATTCACAGGAATAAGAAAAAAAAACTGAAAATTTGTATGTCTAGTGAGCTATAGCCATATTAACAGTATGTGATGTAAAAACTGAAGTGAAGACCATAATTATGAAAATGTAGGTCTTCAAAAAGCAGTTTTACTTTCCGAAAGTGATTTTTTCAAACTTTTGGCTCATCTGGGCCCTACACCAAGTGGTCCGAGGCTCTCATAATTTTGCTCAGCATTATCTGGTTACAGGGCGATAAGCAGTGGGCAAGCATTACCAAAAAACGTTCTTCAAAGACTGAGTTGATAGGGTCCTTAATTGGTCTCATGGGAAATATGGGGAAAATGGGCCTCGAACAAGGAGATTGTTGACCCAATGAGCAATGACCAACAGGTTTTACTTTTTCAGTGTGGAAAGATATAAATTTGCTCTTAATATTTTCAAGAAGCAAAATAGGTTTTAAATCTCCTTCATGGTTAGCAGAGAGGAAGAAGGGGCATAATATACATAAAAGTCAGAAGGAAACTCGACAAAAACCATGGGGGATCATATTTGAGGGCCCAAAGTTTGGAAGTATGCATGATGTACCTTCAACACTAAATTCAAGGTGGAGAAATACGCCATGTTTTTTACAAAAGCTTTCAAAACATGACTCTGGCAGCTATAGTCAAGTTGTGAGTAAATCTGTCAGGGCATACTTCTTTTTCAGTACATAAATTGTGTTTACTAAAGCACTTTGACACCGAAAAAGACGGGAATTTAAATTCTTTTATATATGTTGACATGTCCCTTTTCCTAATCCCGTCCCACCAAACTCTGAATGTGCAATTTGCTGCAATTTCACTTATTCTTCAGATTTCAAACTTTGGGTTGTAAGCTAAATTACCATTGATGAATTGAACCCATTCGACATCGTTCAAATTTTAGGTTTGGAGATGACCATTTTTGGCTTTGACCCAGTATTTGATTATGCCTAAGTGGAAAATGGTGGTACATTTGGCCGAAAGACTGTCTGTTTAACCGTTTACAGGGGTGGCGACAGGATTTGTCCTACAGGTGGGGGGGGGGGGTTCCCCGACAGGGGGCTGAACCGGCTGAGCCCGAATTTTTTATGACCTTCTTTTTGCTTGTTTTGCACTTCAGTTCTTGGAGACCGACCACATTCGGCCCAGTTTTCGAGGACCTTTTTTTGGAAAGAAAATAAAGGTTCCTGCTCACCGTCGACGCCCATTTTTTGCCCCAACGGGATGGGGGTTAGGCTGTAGCTCCACTGCCACCCCCCCCCCCCACGGCGTCAACCCTGCTCATTAAAATTTGGCAGTTTTACTTGTTTTCAAACAACAGCGCCATGTGTTCTCTTCCCAGACCCCGAATTGTGGTTACCTCTTATGGTTACCGGTTTAGTTACTGCTCACATTTGAGTATCAAAAGAACGGCTTTGTGAGGTAGGGAATGGATGTTTAATGTTATCATTACTGTCATGGGCGTAAACCAATTTTCGTTTTGGGTGGGGGGAGGGCTGTAGCGACTTGCCCGAAAAATGTAACCAAAATTCTTCGTGCGCTCCGCGCGCATTCAACCAGTTAATGTACATGGAATTATATAGACATGCATCGGTTATTACATCGCAATGATCGCATGTCAATTCCATTCAATCACTTTTGCCGTGTTTTCTATTATCGTTATATATTTTGAGAAAGTTCTTACAGCAATAATAATGATAATAATCAGTGTCATAGCCAGAATTTATCCCACGGCCCGGGGGCCATGACATATGTTGTGTGATTGTTGGTCTTGGGGTGGGGACTAATGGAAAGAGGTTTCCCGCTCCCCTCTGAAAATTTTTGGAAAATTAGGTGTCCTAACATGCAATCTGGTGCACATTCGCTACCTTTGAAATGAAATTTGTGTTAAAAGCTTGCGTATTTTAGGTACTTAATAAGAACAAAAACAGTATCAGTGAGGGAGGGGGATGTGACTAAATGGCAATGTCCTTAATACGCCACTGATGATAATTATAAAAGTTTAACCATGGAAAATACACTGGTGAATTACCGAATATATATGTGCTGGTGCAATTCAAATCAAAACTTTATTTTTATTGCTTACCTTTAGCTACATCATTGCAATTTATTTTTCTTTCAGTAGGTGCCTGAAAAATTACCTTCGTATTGCCCGAATTTTCACAGGTTTTTTGGTTGGGGGCTGCGGCCCCAGTCCCCGCCTCCTACGCCTATGATTAGTCTAAAAGAATCAGGAGACAGGAAAAAATCGGTAACCAGGGGACACGTTTTTAGGCCGAAGGAAATTGGTAATTTATTTGTTCGTTTGTTACAGGTTAACAAAAATCAATGTTAGTCGTATTTTAATGGATACAGGTGTCCCACATTGGATTTTCTGTTGGAACTGGTGTTTATTATTAAGGAACAGCGCCAAAAAATCCTCCGTGTTATGGTTAAGGTAAATTATGTTATGCCGCTCAATATTTCGATCAACTATGTGTTGAACTTAAACTTAGGAGCCTTTATTATAACTTAATCATTTCAGTGGCGGATCCAAGGGGGGTTAGGGTTTTAACCCCCCCCCCCCCCCCACTCCCCTTGAATTTTTCTGCTTTTTTAAAATAGTCTGTTTTTGCATTTTTTGTTAAATTTGCTTTAATAGGCTGTTCCCTTTGGACTCCCAATAAGTTCTGGAGAATTATTACCCATTTTCTTAGATTCATGGTTGTTAAATCTTCCAAATACTCCAAAGAAAGAGTTGTGACTGGATTTTCTTTAACACAACATTACATGAGTTTCAATTTCAGTGAGACCTCAGCCTCAAGCTGTTGTGTACTCTTTTGTAGGCAGTACCCTTCTATTATGCAGGATCAACTCATATCCTTTGTGTAGGCCTACTCTGCTATCGAGCTGATTGTAACTTGAGGGATGTAACCCTTACTAGTTGTAGGCTATCATTATTATCTGTCGCAAATTTCTGCTTCTGAAATTCAAAACAGTGTTGTGAAGGCGTCTGCGGACCTCCAATCCAGGGATCTCGGTCAGAGGGAGCGAAAATGGTCTGCAGGGGCGCTTCGAAGAAGTAGCTTCCCTGAGCCTCAGCACGATCGAAGCCACGGCTTTTCAGGCTTTCCACTTGATTTTCCGCACCTGGTAGAAGACTACTTTGACATTTCTCCTCAGCAAGTTTTTCAATGGAAACACGTTTAAATTTTCTATCCATGGGCCTCCGCAGAAGAAAATTCGGGGGGGGGGACAAAATTCTTTAAGGGGGGAAAGCTCAATTCAATTCAATTTCAATTTTCAATTTCATAGAACTTTATTTCAGTCTTTCATATAGAGAAGTATGTTATGAATTATTTGTATGCACAGGGTACTGAAGAGACTGAGGAGTGACAACAAGAAGCTCCAGGGAGCTTATGTACGTTGACACCCCTTTACAGAGACTTAAATTAACAGAAAACAATTACTACAAAACACATATATAATACAGAAAAAGAAACACAAATAAATGGAACAGATAGCAAAGAATTAAAATTATTCAGAGGTAGTTGGTGATAAAATGATCTTTTAATTGCTTCTTAAATGTACTTAAAAGTTTACACTCTTGAATATCATTGGGAAACGAGTTCCATAATTTGGGACCATTAAACCGAATTCCAAACTGGGAGGATCTAAGTCTAAAAAAAGGTATTGCTATGTGGTTTCGATGTCGACAGGGGTAGGAATATGTGCCAGTACGCAATTCAAAGTAAGTTTTAAATGTTGACGGGAGTGAATCACTTAACCAGTTGAATATGAAAATACCAGTATAATAACGATTAATATCATAAATATTAAGGATATTGAGATTGGCAAAGAGAGGTTTTGTATATTGCAGAGGGACTTCATTACAAATGTGGCGCAGAGCTCGCTTTTGAAGAATGAAAAGAGGTTGAATTCTAGAAGTATATGTGCTACCCCAAATGACATTACAATAAGTAAAGTACGGAAGGATAAGGGTATTATACAAGGTAACCATGATTCTGCGAGGTAACAGTCCTCGAAGCCCATTGAAAACTCCAACACCTCGTGAGACTTTCATACATACATGCTGGATGTGATTTTTCCATGTAAGATTCTTATCAATATAAACTCCGCGAAATTTGGTAGCATCACAAAAAATAACTTTAACACCACAAAGGTGGACACAGTCTATGTCTGCACTGAGATACTTGGATGGTGAACGGAATACAATAGCAGTAGTCTTCTTTACATTGAGTAATAATTTGTTTGCGTAAAACCAGTTTTGTATATAGACAAAATCATTTTGAATATTATGTATCAGATCTTTAATGTCATAGGTAGAATGAAAGAGGCTTGTATCGTCAGCATATGAGGTTATACTGAAAGTATCACTGGCTGTATGAAGGTCGTTGACATAAATAATAAAAAGCAATGGCCCTAATATAGATCCTTGAGGGACACCATATGTAATTGACTTAGAGACCGATTTAATGTTATTAATAACCACAAACTGACGACGATCAGTCAGGTAGCTTCTAAACCAGTCCAGGACATTACCACGGACGCCGTAGTACTCAAGCTTATTAAGTAAAATATTATGGTCAAGAGTATCAAATGCTTTCGAAAGATCAAGAAATATGCCAGAAGCAAAATGGTTCTTTTCGAAGGCTTCCATTACTTTATTGGTAAAGTGTAAAATAGCATGTACAGTGGAATGGCCAGGACGAAAACCAAATTGATAGTCGTAAATTAATTTACGTTTCTCAAGATAAGAATATAATCTTGAGAACATAAGTTTTTCAATTACTTTTGAGAAGCATGGGAGGACAGAAATAGGCCTATACTGATTAACACAAAGACTAGAAGAATAGACAAAGAATGGGCAACAAGTTTCATAATACTAGCGGTGATTCCGTCATAACCAGCAGCGGAGGATTTAAGAGGTAAAATTATTTTGAGAACCTCTTGTCTTGTTGCAGGATTTACAAAAAAAGAATCAGTGACAGGATTATGTAAATAGGACTGGAAGTGGACATTGACCTGTGGTATCTTGTGGTATCTTTTGATGAGTGGCAGACCCAACGTCAGTAAAAAAATCATTGAAAGTGTTACTAACTTCAAAAGGATCAGATATATAATCACCATTATGCCTAATTTTTTCGGGTGTAGATTCGGTACTCTGACCATATAACAAGGTGTTAATTGAGCGCCAAGTACCTTTAATATCATTTTTGTTGTTATTGAACAGGTTTGTATAACATGATTTTTTGGCTAATCTGATAACTGAAGTAAGACGATTACGGAAACGTTTATAATCGCTTAAATTGTTGATAGACCGAGATATTTTTTATACAAACGGTTTTTTGTACGACACGAATTAAGAATGGCAGGAGTCATCCAGTCATTGTTATTTTGGGATCTTTTTGTTTTATTACTACGAACTTTGCAAGGAATAGAGCTATCTAAGCTCCGCGCGGCCAAGAGTTTGCGCGGAGCGCAAGAAAATTTTAGCCCAAAATACCTCCCAAATCTGGGGGGAAATGACATTTTCTAAAGCCTATTTACCGCATATAAATAGGGAAAAGACTGTGTGAACTGTTAAGAAATGTTGATGTTAATTTCTTCTTCGTCTTTTTCTTTATGTTTTTCCGTTTTCCTCCAGGGGAGGGCAAGTTCCCTCTTGCCCCTACCTGTGGATACCCATGTTTCTATTCCTCTCTTTCACATTCTAGTAAGGAGGCGGTCATTTTATTTTGTGTTATGATTGTCAGGTCTCGATTAAAGATTTTAATGTAATAATGAGCTACTTTGCGAAGAAAAAGATTGAACCTGTTAGAGCCAAATACTGGCAAGTAATCTTACATGGGGTTAAATAGTTACGGAAATTAATCACCGTTACAGTAGGTGTACATTTTTGGCACTTGGAAATCAAGATAAGTATACAAAGAAACATTAATTTGCGTAATTTAGATCATGTGATCACCCTGAAATAGCCATTAATTAAGTACATTGCAAGAAATAGCCAAAACAAATGGTCTGCTTGGCTCTCTAGATATGGAATTCACAATAAATAAAAGTAGCCTAAACCTAGGCTCATTAGATGCAATTTTCTGGCTTTTGAGACCACGAAACTCTTAAATCATTACCACAATGATAACAGTTTTATTTTATTTAAACCTGAATGTTCTCTTTAAATATTTTTGAAAAATGTTGTGGAAGCTATTTTGGTATCTTCATAAACTTTTTTATTGTCTGTGTTGACGATTATCCAAAGGCTATTTGCGCTACAATTTAATGTTGCACCCCTTGCAACATCTTTTATTGGCCAGGGGGTGAATTAAATATCAGTCCGCACTGTAAAAAATGGTACAAAACCCCTGTAAATTAACAGAACAAAAAATAAAGAGAAACATTAAGATTACAGAAAAGTTTTGTTAATAAGTTTCCAGAACTTTTCTATTATCCTTATTTATCTCTTTATTTTGTTCTTCTGCAAATCTACCGTAATATTTTACAGTGTGTGTATTTTGTAAGCTTATAATCACGCTTGGTGTCGAAGCAACTTAGCACAGCGACAACATTCATTTAGTGCGTATAATGCATGAAGATATTTTTCTGCAAAACCTATCCCTATATTACTGAAGATGACCCTTTTTCATTAGAATAAAGTGCAGCGGATAGTATACAGTTTACTGGTGGTTTTGAAAATTTTGTTAGCTAGGCTTTAGAACAACGCTTTTAAATTACGTCTTTTGCCAATAATGGTGCAAGAGCAAAGTATGCTAAAAACCTAAAAAGGGCGCCGTCAGACGATTTTGGTCCATCGGGAGGGGAGGGGGCAGCTCCGCCACTACTTTTGATTGGCATATAGTTTTGTAAGGGAATTGAAAGTGATTCGATGCAGAACCTTAATGCAGGTTCTGTCGAGAAAATTTTGTTTTACGAAAAAGGATTCTGCGCGCTCCGCGCGCATCCGTCACGGTTTGAGCTCCATCTCGTGACCATTATTAAGGTTATAATACAATGGAGCTATTCTGATCACGACACTTTTCCGAAAAACAGAGTAACATCTTCAGTATCTGTACGGGACCTCGCATCAATATGGGATCTTCTAATCTTATCTGTAACATGATGAGGAAGGTTGAAATTACGTATTTGCTTTACACATTTTTCAAAAATTTTCACCAAGCGCTATACTCGCAGCCATTATCGGTATGGATGGTGGTTGTTAATACACTTACGAAGAAAACACATTCGGAAACGTGTCCTTCAACCCTTTTGCTTTACCTATCAGGGAGGTCTACATTACCTCCCTGCACCTGTACTCTCCCGACCTCCCATTCTTCATTGCTGGAAGCTGTTCATCTGGATTTTCGTTCATAATTAGTAAAAATACGACAGTTGTGAAGTGTTCAGCGCCATACTCTATATTAGCATTTGGTTTTTAGGTAAACCTTATGTCATTGCCCCATGGTACATAATTAATCCAGAGCTTCCATTGGGCCCTTTACAGGTGTCTGCTAGCCTTGGATGCCTTTTTGTAATACACGATGGAAGAAAGGAAATTTTTCGTAATAGTCCAAGACTGTTTTTGTGGGATCCACGCATGTGTTTTTGCGTAAAAACTTTTCCGGAATAGAAGGAAGTAAAGTAGCCAAAAGGGGGCTTCAGAGGTTTGTTGACAACGGATCCTTCTCCTAGACAACATGCTCTCCTCTTTCACCCAACCAAAAATTAGAATTCTCTATACTATGGACAGGTTTTAGCCATATGATCATATTCAAAAATGTCCTGAAGATAGCACCATTTTGCATCTGAGCAACCTTAAATTAACAAAACAAATTTCACCCCTACTCTCAAACCCCTCTCCCAGGTCAGCACCTTTATGTAGTGACAAAAGTAGGATCCCCTCTGCTGTATTCAAACGCAAGTTGCGATTTACGCAGACTTGGGAGTTTAACTGAGGTAGCATTAGGACATTATCTGTTGTGCCCTCCTCCCCATTACACAATCCTGGTGGCGCCACTGCCCGAGAATATCTTGCTCCCAAGAGAGAATAGACGCAAACTGGTTGTGCTACATTTATCTTTTATGTGTGTCTATGCAACGGGAGAAGTATTTTGGGGTACAGAATCAGTGGCGCACCAAGTATAGTTTGAACCTGGTTCTGATTCTAATTCCGTTCAGCGGGTGTGTCATTATGGAAAGGGTTCAAAGTGAATGTTGCTTGTATTTAAATACAGATACTCATCATTCCAAACAGTTCAAGTTATCCACAATAAGTTACTTCTAGTCCCTCACACAACTGTCTTTAGCCTCTCCTTGTGCAGAAACAAACGTAGTTTATTGCTTAAGGCAATATCCTGGTGAGCACAAAAGGCTCTAATGAGTTATCAGAACACTCTTCTTACATGCTGTGTAATATGAGCTACTCTGCATCTTTTGAATTTGTAACTCTGATGTCGATCATAGAACAGTCACTAATTGATACTTTTGCTTCCCCCAAGTAAAAATCCTTCTCAGGGTGAGAAGTATCTGTCTTTAAGGTAGCTTAAGTGCAAAATAGTTTCATTCTCGGCAAAGCCTTGAACTGATAATGTGTGTACTGTAGACAATCTTAACATTTAGAAAAGCTGTTTGTGGATGGATGTAAGGAAAGGAATGTCGCCTAACGAAAGAGTTTGTTTCAGTTTCATGAGCTCAGATTGAAATGTCACGTCAAGGCATTACCCCCTCCCCAAGAGATAATCAGAACTATGAAACACGCAAGATTTTATACAGGAAGTGTGGATGCGGTCGTTCACTCGTAACTCACGAGCGTGTGTGTCTTTAAAGCCTCTCCCCCATGAGTACTACGGAGACGTACGATTTTGGTGCCCGTACGATTTCAAAGATGTCACGGTGCCGTACGATTTTTTCTACTGTCCAATCGTACGAGGGTTGCCCTCGTATAGTGATTTTAAAAGTTTGGATCGCGCAAAATTTTTTATCGTATGTAAAGTATTTGAGAAAATTCTGATAGTTTCAGAACCATTTGTGAAAGAAAATAATTACAGCAGGTCCATCACTTGGTCGAAAACACTCCTCACCCTACCCCTACAGAAATCTATAGCTTAAAGGGCCAATCCTCTCACCCCAAACTACAATTTTGGTACGTGGGTGCCGAAATTCGCAATTGGCTTAGTTTTTTGATTGACAGCTAATTCAAACAATGCAGAGTACCAAAGCTTATATTACACAGCATGAACGGTACTGAGTGTTTTGATTATATATATTGAGTTCCTATACTCACCTTGAAGCAATAAAATGAGATTGTATTGTATCTGGATGACGATAAATTTCAGACAATTGTGGGAGGGACTTCAGTAAGAAGGTTAGGAGAAATGGTACTGTTTAGGGTGAGAGAACTGGTTCTTTAAACACCTTTTGTGATCATTTTCAAATTTAAACATTTTTTTTAGAGATAGATTGGGTCGTGCCCCCGGGCGGCGCCATTTGGCGCATTCGGGAGAGACCCGGTACTAGGAGTGGCTGCCACAGGTGTATTTATTTTTCTTCCCCTTTTCTGTTCCTACTCTTCTCTTCTCTCTCATTTTCCTCTATTCCCTCCTCGTTCTTTTTCCTTTTTCCTCCGTCCTCTTTCCGATTTTCCCTCTCGATTTTTCAGTGGACCGGTTGCCCCTACCCCACTGGCTATGCCACTGGATAACAAAATCTGGTACCTCAATATCTTAATATCTCACAGTGAAGATAATATTTCAATATTTTTCGCTAAAATAGTGAGATGAAAAGATGTCGGATGTCAATATCTTAATATCTTGTAGTGAAGATACTAAGATATTGAGATCCTGTATTTCAATATCATTATATCTATCAGTGAAGATATTAACATATTGAGATCCTGTAATGCAATATTTCAATATTTTACACGAAAATATTGAGATGAAACCATTTCGGATAAAAATTTATCTTAATATCTTTCAGTGAAGATATTAAGATATTGAGATCCTGTATGTCAATATCTTAATATCTCTCAGTGAAGGTATTAAGATATTGAGATACGGTATGTCAATTTCTTAATATCTTTCAGTGAAGATTTAAAGATATTGGGATCCTGTAATGTAATATTTCAAATATTTTACACGAAAATATTGAGATGAAAAGATCTCGGATGTCGATATCTTAATATCATTCAGTGAAGATATTAAAATATTGAGATCCTGTAAAGTAATTTTTCAATATTTTACGCTAAAATATTGAGATGAAAAGATCTCGGATGTCAATATCTAAATATTTTACTGACAAAAAGTCGAGAAAGTGGCATAATATTTCAACATCTGCATGACACCTTAAAAGCTCCGTAGTTTTGCTTTTGTTCCTCTCTTTTATTTGTTTTTACGCTTTAAAGGCATGTTCTGGAGACAAAATTCGATAACTTCAAAATAAGAAGAAAAATTTTCTCTTTCAGGAGGTGAAAACTACATTTCAATAGCTTATAGCATTTGGAAGATACAAATTTTTAAAGTATTGCAAATTTTTCTTGGGATTTGATGCATCATGGGAAATCTGTGATGTCATTGTGGCACATTAATTTGACATTGCATTCAATTTATTTATAATTATGATGCTGCTGCAGACAATATCAAGCAACATTGTTGGTTGTGCTGTATGTATGTTGAAGAGTAATGCTAGATCTACAGGAAAAGGTATTCAAACATTCCAACAGTATCCAATTTCAAGGACAAACAGGATGTTCAATTATAAAGAAAAACAAAAGGAATTTGAAGCAATGTGCCCACATTACATAACTTTCTGTGGCTTTGTTGAAGAGCAGAGGTATTTTTTAACAGAAGTAACCAATCTTTAAAGTGAGATATCTTGAGTTAGGAAAATGGTATTGTGGCAGGGTTTGAAGGACATGGTGTGGAATATTTTTGTTTTTCTTACCAGACAAAGACAAAAAGCCACCAGAACTTGCCTTTAATGGTTTTTCTCCGGAGATTGGTAGTAGACGGCTATTTCTTTGTATCGTTTTAGAGACTTGTGTAGTCTACTGAGAGGTGCTTTTTACTTTTGACCTTTTACCTTTTAATTCTGATGCACAGGGGTATTTATAACGTCTTTTAGCTTGTTTCATTTTACTTGGCTGTTGAAGGTTGAATAAATAACCGAACGCTACCAGGCACGGTGCGCTTCTTGTCATCTTTAGCGTGTAGTTGACCGCCACTTAACTTTTCTCATTAAAAATATGCAATATTTCAGTGATGTCTGTGAATCCTATGTGGATCCTACTTGCTAAGCGATATATATATATATATATATATATATATATATATATATATATATATATATATATATATATATATATATATATATATATATATATATATATATATATATATATATATATATATATATATATATATATATATATATATATATATATATAATGAAAAAAGAGAGGGTAACGCCTTCATCATATCCAGTAAATCATAGAAAACAATATATTTCAAGCTACCTATATATATATATATATGCACAAAAGAAAAAGACGGAAATTCCAGTTAGAAAAATATATTTCGGCCGTCAACTGGCGCCTTGATCACTGTGGAAATCACAGCATTAGCCCACAAGCAGCAGTACAAGACAAGGCAAAGTACACAATAACCGAAGTATAAAAACACGAGCTACCCTATCAAAAATAGCAAGAACAAGAGTAAACAAAAGAAAAAGCAAGAAGTTTAGAAGATCTTCTAAAGTTTAGAAGTATGTTGTGCTTCAACAAGAATGTCTTTAGGGGGCCAACGTTATTCAGCTAAGGTTAAAAGTGGCCCATCCTTTCTTTAATTTTCATTCAGTTTCATTACTGAGATGTCTTAAACGTTAAATTTTTCGGCGCGCTTCGCGCGGCCCATCATAGACAAGGGCTGAATTCACATCACATGAAAAGCCCCTAGCTCTCTAAAAAGAAGTTCTTGGGCACAAAGGAGGTAGCCCAAACCTCAATTTTAAGTAACATATTCTCCATCCGTCCCCGCACCCTCTGCATTATCGTTTCCGGCGGACTTGTAAAGTGTCCATCTTATGTAATTTGAAGTTGAGGATAAAATGCATCATTTTGTTGTCTTCAATTTCGTAAATACCCCGAGCTTCCGGGGGCTTCTCCCCCTGCACCCCACGGGGGCTTTGCCCCTGGACCCCACCAGGGGTCCTAAGGCGGGCCTCTGGACCCCACGCCGTTAGGAGGAGCGCCGTTTGGTAGACTGCCGGATTTGCCACTTTCAGAGATCAAATCCCGCCCCTGATGGCCATGGCAATCAGTCATGTGATAATTATCTAACAGAACTAACAACCTCCGGGGGTTGCTAGTTCTGTTCAAATTAGGTTTTGTCAAAATCACAATAGCAGACGACAAAATACACTCATTATTTCACATTATTCAGTTTTATTCCAGTTGAGTCGAGTCAAGTTCGTCCATTTCCCACGCTGTCACATAGGATTCAAAACGTCGATTAAATCAACAAGATTATACTTACCGACATGATTGCCCTGTGAAAGTAATCCCAGCTCTGTGTAGCGATAAGATGGAACCCCACACTGGCTCCTCCAGCACTTTGTCCCATGATGGTAATATTGTTGGGATCTCCACCAAAATCTAAAACAGTTAAAATTAAGTTACTTGATTTATTTAGGATCCCATCTTTTGGAATGTATGACCTCATACAAATATATAAAGGGAAGTCACAACCTCATAACAACTTCTATTGTGATGCATTCTAACATTTAAGCTTACCGTCTACGAGTTTGGCGGGGCCCTGGTTTCATCTTAATCGAAGAATCCCATTTAAATTAATATAAGGAGGTGTAATATTTGAAATACATCATCATACTACTGAAGTTTTGAACCGAAAAAATGTGTACAACTTAAACAGCTCATGCAAATGCTTTATAATTATCCCATGTAAGGTCTAATTCCTGTAGTGGCGACGCTAAAGTGGCATGAGGGGTTATTTGCACCGCCAGCCTGGTTTTTCCCCTGCTTCCTCTATTTCCCCAAGTTATTTTACTTAGGAGTAAGGTCCACCGAGGAAATAAATAATATACCTCTCCTAGACTAACGCTAAAACCTCGGGGTTACCGGAAGCTTTTCATCCTGGACTCCACAGCACTCTGATCCCTGATTCCCACTCGCAGGGGTCTTCACTTTCGGTTCCGCTCTCATTGGGAAAAGTTTTATCCCGAAAAAATTTTTCTTTGACCCTCGTTTGCCACCCCAATTTCGATATTCTGGAGCTGCCACTAAATTCTGGAAAGATTATGGACTCTACATGATTAACCTGTTTTCAAATTCCCATCTCAGGCCTATCTACAAAAAGGAGAAAGAATCAATTCAGTGTGTCTTAAAATCGCCGTCGTCATCCCAGTATGCAGAATTGCTGTTAATGTCTCACTGTGGTACAAGCCCCCTGTGGACTGGGGTTGTAGACTATGACCCCCTGTTTGTAGCAAGAGGCGACTAACAGGGGGATATGAAACGAAACTGGGGCGCGTTTGAAACCTACCGCGAACTGAAATGAATTTGAAACAGCAGTTGAACTTGACTTTTTTATCTAGTTTGGCACTGTACAATACATTAGTTTGACACTGTGTAATACATTAGTTTGGCACTGTACATTAGTTTGGCATTGCGCGATGCATTAGTTTAGCACTGTGCAATACATTAGTTTGGCACTGTGTAGTCCATTAGTTTGGCACTGTGTAATAAATTCGTGTTGGTGTGTCGCTTCTCACTCGCCATGCTGCCTCCGTTAGAATACGGTACTACCTCTGAGAAACATGACTCGCCATATCCTACTTCCGATATTGTATTTAATTCCAGCGATTGACTTCCAGTGATATCCAACTATTTTGCCAACACCAAAACAACTGGGTAATTTTGCAGAGTAGTCAGAGTCCATACATACTTAGTAAGGAAATTATTTCATTTACCTATAAATAATCATGTCTCCTTCGCCAGGTGTGCCTTAGGTCGGTTTAAACTTAACGTAAAAAATTGAATAGACTATGTGTTTTGTTCTTTTACATGTAAAAGATGTTTAAATTTCAAGTCTTTTCAGTATTTTGAATACTGAAATTGAAATTAACGTTCAGATTTCCATAATGAATGTTCCCTCTCGAGAGCTATATCATACATAAATTATGTACTCATGTGTCAGGGGCCTACAATTTATGAAAGCGATAGTGTTGATGATTTCATAAATTGAGAGATTTAAAGATCTAGAGGAAGCCGAGTTAAATAGAACGTTCCATCTTTTAATATCCAACTATCTAAAAAGAATAGCCCATGGCCAACTTTATTTTTGATATATTAAAGAGGGACATACTCTAAGCATTCTGGTGAAAGTTTTATTCATATCCGGTTCGGTTCTCGAGATATTAGCTATCTAATGTGGCAAATTTTCTACATGAAATGAACTTGGAGCAAGCGGGCGTGATGTCACGGCTTCACAATGTCCGTCAGTGTTTTGTAATTTTTTTTATAATTTACCACCATTATTTTTGCAACAAAATTTTTATATATAAATACCATTGGTGCATCCTGAGCAATGGGATTTTAAAGGTCAAGAGATTTACCCAAATTGAAGAAGTGTAGTAGACTGTCCAGTTTCATGATTGGCTGTTGGGAGTCATGTGAAAACGTTTTTTCTCTTCAAATGCGGAATCTACCAGAAAATAACTGCTTGGTTTACCTTGCATATGCAATAGTACAGTCATAAAATGAAGTGAAAGATACTTTGAAGAGAAATAAGATGGAAATTGTGTTGCTTAGTTTTTTCTTCAAGATAAGTTTGGGGGGACTAGTCTTTACCTTTAAGAACTTCATGTGCCTTAGGGGCAAAATAACATCCCTAATCAATTCAAAGTCAAACTAACAGGAAGAAAAATAAAAGAGAAACAAAACATTGGCCAACAATATGAATTCATGACATCACACCTGCTTGCTTCAAGTTCACTTTTCATAGAAAATGTGTCAACTTCAGTCGCTAATACCTTGAGAACCGAACATGGGAAATGAATGAAACTTTTAACAGAATGCGTGGAATATGTTCCTCCTTAACATATCAAACATAAATTTGGTTCTGGACAATTCTTTTAAAAATATATTGTGGTCAACCCATTACCAGATGAATGAAGATTAAAGGGTGTGAAAGGTCAGCCCAACTTGAAGTACTGTTGTAGACTGTCTTGTTTTATGATTGGCTGTTGAGAGTCATGTGACAACATTTTTGCTCTTCAAGTGTGAAATTAACAGAAGTAACTTATTGGCTACCTCGGACATGCAATATTGTTGCCAAAAATATGATGGAAAATACTTTGAAGAGAAGTAAGGAGGAAATTGTGATGTTTAGCTGTTGCTTCAAAATAGGTTTGGAGTGACTGCTCTTGACTTTAAATGCCAAATAATAGATAGCATAATCACCCTCAATCCTCCAATGCGATGTAAAAGAATTAACAAGGTTACAGTGCTCAACTCACCCAATATAACAATGGGGGACCTACCTGCCTATACTATCACAGTATATTTAAAAATTAAAACAACTGAAAAGTTTACTTAACATACATTCTTACATACGTGCAATATTTTCTTGAATCCATTTTAACGCCAAGTTTTGATCCCAGAGACCGTAGTTCCCCAGCATTTCTGGATCACCTGTTGCAGCAAGATAACGATTGTAATTCAGGGTTATTCTTTTCATTCTTCAATAAGGGGAGGATAGTTTCATCAAATCAACTTGTAACTGTAAAATGACTAGTTCAGGTGGAATGCACAAGGAATATGAGGTGGTGCCAAACGGTGAATTCCCCTTACTAACATGGGTAGGAGTCTGTGGGGGCACTAGAAAGTTTTCGCCATCGAAACTGCCTATAAGGTAAAATGGTGCTTCGTATAATGGCCAGAATGCAGGTACATGATTTAGGAGGGTTGTTCCACCTTTGGAAAAATGTTCGTACTCTAGATGCGCGGAGATACAAAATGGTGCTACTTTTGAAACATTTTTACTTAGATTGCGATTCCCCAACTAGCTGAACAGTTCTTCCGACCTATTTCCAGATGTAGGGCATGCCCCCTACCCATTGCATACGATTTAACTACGTCAAACGAATTTTTAACGAAATAGTAGGCAGCACATTCAAGACTCATACTCGAAGTGTGTTTGTTAGCTGACAATAACAGATGTTATGAGGCTCTACCTAGAAAACGTTTAAATATGAAGTTTTATACCCATTAAAGGAAGGATAGCTAAGCGAAACAAATCTTGGGAGATAATTTGGAGAAAAAAGGTCTTCAGTGTAACATTTTGCACTTTACTTTTATTAATATAAAACTACAAGAGACAAATTTGGAAAGAAAAACGAACATCTTTCATATTAATTGTGCGGATCATTGCTCCAATATACAGCAGAGAATCAAACTAAGGAGAATGAGCAGTACCGATAAAAGAAAAAAATAAGCAGAACAAGAGCCAATCTTTCATTTCACCCTCTGACGATGAACATAGGCGTAAAAAGCATTTCAGTCTGAGGGCAGGAATATTAGCTGTATTAGCTGCCCGAATAGGTTGCGAATATCTAAAGTGAGTTCATTTGATTTTCCATGAAATTTTACTCTAACTGCTATGCTTTTTTATTTTGGATGGCTTTTTCTTTAGAATTTCCTGCACCCAGAAGAGTTTTATGTGTAGTTGAAAACATGACATGCCAAATTTTTTTCAAAATCAATTAGATTCCGGATTTTTTGAAAAACCCTGGCTGAATTTCAGATTTTGCAAAAATTTGAAAGGCAGCTGCCTCTACCACCCCCGACTCGTGAAGGTACGAAACGGTTCTATCCGACCTATAGTTTTATTGTGAGCAAATAAGAAAACTGAAACCATTAACTGTACTCAGGATATGGCTTACAATACTGTTTGGAAAGCTATGTGTGGTTATTATTACTTAACCCCCTCTTCCAATTGCGGTACAGTTTACAGGAACCATTTTTTAAATAAATGGGGGCTGAGCTGACAAGAAAGGATAAAGTAATCTATAAAAATTAATGGAAAATGATCCAACAAAATTTGCCAATGAATATGCACATTGGACGTCTAAAACTATTTTGTAAAAATGTCTTATATCTAGCACTCTTAACAATAGGTGGTCATTCACTCGAAACTTCTGTGTCAAATTTGCAAACCTGTGGCAAGAAATCCAAATGCACCAAGGCGGTAGTTCATTGACACGAATACCACATCACTCAAAGACACAATAGGACGCCCGTCGTAAGATACATCGTTGCCAGACCCTTGGATAAAGCCCCCACCATGAATTCGAATGAATACAGGATAGCCGTCACCCTGACAAGGAAAACCAAAGAAAAGAGAAAGAAGCAAGAGCGGGGGTGCAATCCTCTATTGGAGCGATGATGTGTGCATTCTACCGCCACACATGCACGGTTTATTCCTGAAAAAGAACTTATGCATATGTCGTCTCAGAGCATAAAATGCAGACAGCTGATTTGCCAACCAGTGGAATTCGCGCATAGTCTATTAAACGTGTAAGGCGAATTTTTATGCGTGAGACCACGTGTTCCATTGTTTTGTTACCAAAGATGACTTCCGTGTGTCGTCAATGCATAAGGTCTACTTGCCATGGGTGGCGCCAAGATTTGCCAGACAGTTGGGCCAAGCTCTCCGACAGGGGGCATGCATTTCGAATCCCCGACAAAGGTGATTAGTTCCTAATGGGACGTGACTGGCAGAATTTGAGGCGCGCGTGGCTCGTGGGGATTTGGGGCTTTCTTTTCAACAAATATTTAAAAATCCGGAGCTTGCAATTTTGAAAAAAACTTTTGGAAGACATTCGGCTTTTGTAAATTTAAATAATTGGGGTGTAAGTTGTTGAAGAATCTGCCCTTCATGTAATCGGAATCCAAGACGTTGTGTGGGCGACTGAAATTCGTTTGGGGTTATTCATTTTATTGTAGACATACGTACTAGCTCTCAGACGAAACCGGAACTTCAATTTGCCCCACAACTATTTACCTTGAACAAAGATCTGATAATTAAGAGCTTATATTGGAGAAATTTCGGAATTTCATAAAAGAAAATGTGGCATTTTGGTACGATGAAATTGAAAATTGTTTGGGTTTTATTGAATGATCTACTATTTAAGAGCAAAGCTAATTAAGTAGAATGTCGAGGTGATTGGAGTTGGCTTGGGTTTATCATTGTAAGACTGTAAGAAGTGTATACCGAGTTGGAAAATCTTCCGAAAACATTTTGCCATTTTTAACAAATTTTTGAAAGCCTGAAATTTATATTGGACAAAGAAGTGAAATGATATGATAAATTTGGGGGATTTTATTGAAGAATCTGCATGACCTTCTTATCAGAAAGGTCAGGTAGGTCGCCGGGCGACTTTTAGTTTGTCGGGGTTACTGAAAATCACCATGCAGATTAAAACGCTCTATAATAGGCGCAGATACAGGCATTTCCTTGACAAAAATGGGGGTTGACTTAAGGGAAGGCAGAAGTGTGAAAAATTGCACTGCTAATTTCCCGTATGTTTCATTGTCGATGTAGCGAAAATACGCGACTGCTCTCGGCGAGAGAGGTAAATTTCCTGAAAAAGTTTGGCTTCCTCTTTACATCTATTTTAAAATCTGGAGCTAAAATATTAAAGGAATTTTATGGAGAAAAGGCTTAGGCACGCGGAAGCTTTTAAGTTTGGGAGGGGACTGAATATTTCTGCCTGTAAATGTAATTCTGTCCGAAAGACTGTCTAAGCGGAGCGCCACCATTAGTTGGCAGGAAGCGCACAGAAAATTTTGGAAAACCACCGCCCCTCAGATAGCCGGAAATGGCACTTCCCGGGCTTGTAAGTACGATCTAAGCAGTTGCTAAGCTTTCGTTTGCAATATATTTTTTTTTATTTCAATAGACAAAATAAACAACTTGATAAGTGATCAGAAAATTACAAGATGAAATGTACCACTACAATTGGATGAAAAGGTTTGTAGCTTTTCGAGGGAAACTATGGGGCTTATTTGAAAACATGCTAACATTTTTACTCAGTTGTGGATCTTAGCTAAATTCGAGATCTACTGAACTGAGAAAGTTTTCTACAGTATGTGGCTTCCCGAACTTCTGACTATAGAAGATTTTTCTCTTAACACCTTTTGAAAAACTGTCAAGTTCCCCAGCCCCCTCTGCTTACGCCCAAGGCAGAAAATTTTAAAAAAAAGTTTTGTTATAAAGGAGAATAAAATCGAAGTACTTATTAAAGATGAATCCACCCAATTTCATATGGGTAAAATGCAGACTGAAGTGGGTGAAGGTTTCATATTTTGTCGTACGATGAAACTGAAAAATCTTTTAACTTTCTTTTCAGAATGATAGAAAAACTGGAAATTTTATCGAAAAAATCGGAATTTGTAGATTTTGAGAGTTTTCTTGAAGAAAGTGGTCTAATCGGGAAGCAAAATCAAGACTGATCGTTGGGGAGGGGGACTTAGATCTTTCATCGTATGGATGGAGGTTCCCCTACGAAACTGGATTTTCTCCCGGTCGGGGGGAGGGGGGAACCTCCCCACTAGGGGGGGCATGGCCACCTCGGACCTCCGCTGGCGCACCCTTGCTTCATAAGCGCTTGTCTTCAAAGTAAATCTAGAGAAATCCTTAGCTTAATCTTAACTTTAAGCTTAGGATTTCTATGAGTAAATTAGATGGGACTTTCTGTTATGTGCGTCAAAAGCATAATATATGTGATACTGACGGAAGCGTAGAAGGGACATGCAATCAGTGGCGTAGCTAGGATATTTTCCAGGGGGCAAAGCTCGAAAATTTCCCCAAAACTTTTCAGTTTCAGTTTCAGTATATTTTCAAGGTCATGGTTCAAGTATTACATACAAATACGTAAATTTATGATTATAAGAAGATTGTCATGACGCCATGTAATGTTACCTAAGTTAATACATGGCCTACAAGATCCTGAAGCTGCTTACTATATACATAGGCTTAAGACAATGTCATCATGGGCCCGTTGTCACCCTCAGCCCCAGTGATTAATTAGATTAATTTTCCGAACAGATTAAATAGATTAATTTTCCGAACCAGTCCTTTAAAAATAAGGTAAACATCATTCCTTTTTTCCAGGGTTATTATGCCTAGACAACGGTAAGCTAGTGTTTTTAGCTCCATCTGTGGTTAAACACAGAGTAAGATCAGTCTATAACCTGCCCGGTACTAGCTTGTAGGATGAGAGGTCATTAAATGCTTAAACTTTACCCAGGACGCTGTCAACCAATAGGCTGGAAACCTCGTTAAACCTCGCCTAACCTAAACTAACCTAGGGCGTTGTCAACTTGAGTGACGGATGAGAGTGATACGAGGAGCGCGACCATCGGTTCGCGCGGAGCGTCCCGCCAAGGGAAATTTCGCTTAAAACACCCCTAGATTGCAGGAAATGACACTTCCTGTGCCTCATTACTGCACAGCGGCGTAGCCAGGATGGAATTTAAGGAGGGCCTAGGTAACAAGTGGGGGGTCCTGGTACCTCCGAGGGTCAGGCGTGGCAAGACTATCTGAGCGGAGCGCCACCGTCGATTTACGCGGAGCGTACAAGAAAATTTTGGACTTTACAAACCCTCCAGATGGCCGGAAACGGCACTTCCCACGTGTTTTAAGCTGCATGTACAGATTTACCCAGTCTTGAAATACGAATCTCATGTCTGCCACTTCTCAAATAATGAGAATAAAATATCAATCTATGAAAAATGGTAATACATACATTTTTAGGGACCCCAAAACTGGGCATTTCTGATCTGTGGTCTGGGGGTGAGACTAAAAGGAACCGGTATCTCTCTTTCACTTGGGAAAAATTGTAAATTTAAGGGGGACGTAGATCGCAAATGCGGAAATATCTGAATGGATTTCAGCTTTAATAGGAAAACCAAATTTAGCTGTGTCCCCCTCTGAGAAACTTCCTTTGCGTCAGATTTCCTACATGCAAAATGGTGCCATGTTTGGCAAAACTCTGAACTGATTATAGACATGCGTTTTAGGATTTTTCTTTTTGGGAGCATGAAAAATTTCAAAATACTCATGTTTAGTCTTTGTAGAGATTTTATAAGTGATACACATTTTACTAAAAAACAATGTTTTCTGGTTTACAGTCAGACAGTGGTGTCTAGATGCGGAATGGTGCAGTATTTGTTCAATCATCGGTACACTACGTAGTCAAAATTAAAATACTACGAGTAAATCTCTCAAAATATCAAACCGCAAAGCAGAAGCAGGTATCATGTGGGGAACATATGAAACCCGGACCTTGTGTACATTTTACAAATCCGCCCGGATGCCAGTGTCAAGTAGTAAAAAGAGGACTTGTCGAAAAAATTGTTCTACAATGACACTTGTCATGGACAGAAGTGAGGCACGACATAGGCCTACTTGTTAAGGATGGAAGGGAAGAATTATGCGAAGGTAGCACCTTACCCTTATGGTATATTTTGTGTATGATAAAGTATAGGAATGGTAGTGTAAGAATGGTCTCCAGTGTATGCATGATTGCTTTGTTTTCGGTAAATCAACCAGCCATCCGAAAGGCAGAAAGGGTCTTAATCTAACGAAGTTACATTCGAGTTTGTCGTCGAGACGTTCGTTTCATCTTAGAAGTGAAATGCAGTAAACGACAGTGCAGATTATATACGGTATCTAATTTAGCGAAAGTAGAGATTTGGAAGTAATAACTTGATTTCATACGTGCGCACAAAATGTGTTTACATACATTCATGCATGTTTTCTGAATTGTTACACATTTTATTAATTAACTGTTTTTGGAAGAAATACTTCAAAGTTTATTTCCGTTGAAACGTTTTATTCTTTCTCAATTACTTTATCAGGACGCAAAAAATCTGGGGGCCTAAAGAAAATCGGTGGGGGGGCTATCCCCCAGTCCCCCCCCTCCCGTGGCTTCGCCGTTGTTACTGCATGCTTAGAATGCCATGCTTTTCTTGTCCTGAAAACTTTTGAGGAGACATTTTGTTCACAATATATATAAAAAGGAAAAGTTGGAAACTCTAAGGCCTACCGGTATGTATTGCTGACAGCCTTAAATCGAATATAAATATAATGGTTGTGGAACGTAAACAAACGGAAATTGTGATAATTAAATGAGGGAATATTTCGTTCACGAGGCTTTGATTATGTTACTATTTATTAGTAAGGTATTATCCAATAATGCATCAAGTTGATGAACATAACATTAGCTCAACAATACGTAGGGAACTAGCTCGATGATGGATCCTACGCTCCGGTCTTTTAGCATGTCAGTGTTGCGCAGTACACGTTGGACTGATCAAAATATCCTGCATGTGTACCAGAGAACATTCATGCTGCTGCAGAGAGGGCATGCCTGCGGACCGCGAGTCAAACGCGCTCCATGCTGCAGTGACACAGATGAGATCTGGGAAAATACATTGAAGGGAAATTCGAGTTATGCATGAAAAATGTTTGACGATTACTTATAGTGAGAAAACTTTAAAGACATAGGAAAAGGAAGTATTATTTTGTCAACTTGAAATTTCCCCAAATTCCGTAAATTTCCCCAAAATATTTTCCAGGGGGAAACTTGTCCCCTACCCCCCCCCCCCATTGGCTACGCCACTGCATGCAATGGATGCATGACTATCGGAATTAAAAGACGCGCTACCCAGTGACGTCGGTGAAAATGATGGCTATGATTTATCACTGAATTCATCCATCCCCAAACATAAACAGAAATTTAAATGAATCAAGTCTGGCTGAAATATGAAACATTTGACCTTGCCATGCAGTAGCAGTGGATTTTTTTGGGTTTTAGGGGCCCTCTATATGAAGTTTCAATAAGGTGTGCTCGGGGTTTTATTTATCACTGACCCGACGAGGGTCTAAAGGTACTAGGAGTTTTCTTCCCCCCTTTTTAAGAAAGTTTTTGCTGTTGGAATAGGGCTGAGATGGAAAATGAAGTTGCGTGGGAAAATTTTTGAGGCTAGCAGACATGGTAGTCAATAGGGTGCATGGTATGTCGGATCCGCTGCTGAATTTTAAAGAACTGCAAATACTTACACTAAGCGAAGGTTATGGATGAAACCAAACATCAGTCACTTAAAAATTTAAACGTTGGATTGAAATAATCCCGTAGGTGTAATTTTAATGTACAGTGTGTGACATAATTTATGTCCCTTGCCTTATTATACAACGACATGAATAAGCTTACCTCTACGTCAGGTGCGTATATGTTCAAATGCAAGCAATCCTCGCTCTGTGGAACTGTAACATTATTGTCCACGATCTGCCAACATATCGGTCGATGGTAAGTTGCATTGTACGTACCCTGCCATGGATCTATGGGTTCTGGTTTTGCAAATCTCAGATCCCCGACCGGTGGTTTAGCGTAAGGAATTCCTTTGAAAATATCGACTGTCGTGTCCACTTGAGGATAATCAGAGTAAACGAAGGGCGTTCTTTCTCCCATTACATCCCCGCTGTTAGTCGTCACTGTGATGGGACTTACTTGAGATAGTGTTTGATGAGCAAATGCCAAAATGCATACAGATTTTAAGAAAACAGGGAGGCTCATTTTGGGCAACAATATGAGTTCTGCTTTGAAGTATTTTTTGAATAACTTTCATTCAAAACAAAATATTACAAAGACAATGTTATCTCTTGCCAAGGACAAAAAAGTGTCATCCAGATTATCAGTTAAACAGAGACTGCGATCTTCTTTCGAAGTTAAAAATGTCTAGGTAAGGTTAGGTAAGGTTGGTTCTACCTATGATGATACTCAAAGATGTATAGTTATACTGCACAAATGACTTTTTTATCACTGTAATCTGCAATCAAAGGTCTTTACACTTTTAGATATTTATGTTTACCACTGTGTAAAGGTTAGAGTGCAGGCAAATGCCCACATCACGAAATTATTATTTTGATAAAATATCTGATTATTTTGTCACAGAAGAAAGATATCATGAAACGTCAGAATCAGATAATCAAACTTCCTCTACAGGACAATGCATTTGTCTGATATCGTGTAAAGACAACCAACAAACAACTGCAAGTAAAATTGTAAGACCCCCGTATTCTTTGAAGAGAATTCGTTTTTTTTTGTCAATAAAAGACTCTTGAAAAATTTCTCCTATGTTAATCTTGCCTGGTTGATAATTTTTAGCCATTGAGAATTTAATTGGAACTAGTAGCGTTTGGGTGGTGATAAAAGTATAAAAATTCTTATGAAAAGCCGTGCAATACACTGTTTTATCTAAGTGTTTCACTATTTTAATTTTTTATGATATTATGTGTACTGTTTCTACTTCGCTTTATTCCAGGCAGCTACCCAAATTAATTTCGCAAAAACTAACTTTTTCATTTGATTTTCTACGTCTTAAAGACCTTGAACAAAGTGCCCCTAACCCCCATGCTACTCACCCTGTATGAGTTTGATAAAGGTATCTTTTCAAAAAGTTGCACTATAGGTCTTGCATCCTTGTCAAGAAGTTGTTGAAAGAAGTTGCAGTGCTTGAAAATGACAAGGCAAAAAGTGAGTCTTCCTCGCCAAGCAGTGACAAGCAAAAGTTGTTCCGGAATCGGTCACTCAGTAATCTACCTCTTGTTCCTCGAAATGCCATTGATCAGGACTGTAAGTAGCAGCTAAGCAGCAATGGCGTAGCTCATGATGCTTTTTATCAGGGGAAGGTGGCAAGCATCCAAATTTTATTTCTTTTCTAAAGTGTGTACACCATTAATTCAGATACGTAATTTGTGGAGCGTGAAGCGCGCCGAAATTCTTGTCTCTTTTAAACTAATATTTGAAGATAGTGGATATTTTATTGGATTCTGTTTTTTTTCTTTGATTCTGAATTTTAAAAGTTTGGGGAATTAATTACTGAAGAATCTACAATTCTTATAAGCAAATCTGGGAATTACTGCACGATGACCAGTTCGGGAGATAACCTCTTTCGGGGGAAAATGGTTTTTCACCCGATCGGGGGAAAATACGGCCATGGGTGGCGCCATTTTCTAATTTCTCCCCTGATTCTTTGCGACCCTACCGCGCAATTTAAATGGAAACAAACCTTCAAAACGCCTGGAAAATTTAATCGGTCTTAGGAAAGAGAAATTTTGGAATATTTAGAAACTTTGTGGCTAGGGGAACAAAAAAGCCGGATCATGTTTGGTAGTTTACCGCGCAAATTTTGAGATATCGAGCACTTTTGCCACATTCTGTGTCCTAAGCTTAAATTATAGACTCGACACAGCCGCAAGATTTATTCATTTTCTTCTGCAGAAAGTTGTGTAAGTTACTCGAACTAGCAATTGAGCCCATTAGTACGTTCTTGAAAGTTTCTTCAGATTTCTGTCTGTGGTGGCGAACAATTACCTTGTATTTGAACATATCCACATTTATAAAACAAAGCGACGACTGTAAAGAGGTACACATTAAGTGCTCATGAATATTCATGCTGCAAATTTTCTCCCGATCGGGTGAATTCTTATTTTCACCCGAAAACGGTTATCTCCCGAACTAATGACTGAAGATTGTCATTGCTATATGTTACTAAAGGTCTGCGATCTGAAGCTCTCTGATGCCTTTTTTTAAGTTTCGTAAATTTTGTTGTCTTCTTCTGGACAAAATATTTCAAAATCAAGAGCTAATTTTGGAGACAACTTTGAATTTTATGAAAAAAGTTGTTATAATAGCCCTATAGTTGCCCGTGTCACTTGATGATCTGCCGTCGTACATGTAAAATCTCTGATGTTGTCATTAGCAGCCTGAGCTCGGAAAGGTTTACTGAACTGGCGAGTGCTACTGGACGGAATATGTTGCTTTTTTTTTTAAACAATTAATTACAAAAATGGAGTTTGTGTTGTTGAAAATTCGGAATTTCATGGAAGAAGAGTTCGTAAAATCAGACTGTAAATGGTATCACAACTTTGGCTAATTTCCGATTTTTTTATTTTTCAAAGCCAAGGGACGACCGTCCCATGCATGCCCCCTTTTAGCTATGCCACTTCTAAGCAGTCGATATTTTCAGCTTTCATTTGCAATGAGATTTTCTCTTCAAAAGAAATGAGCAAGTGGCAAAATGATCAGAAAATTGCCAACTGAGAAGTACCACTACCATTGGTTGAACACAAAGTTGTAGCTACTCATGTGCATTCTACATTCTTTTTGATATTTCATGAGAATTTTACAGTGACTATCACAATGATGCTTTTAACATTTTAACTGCATACGTTTCATTTTACGTTTCAAAATTTGAAAACCATCTGACAGTTCGGATACAGATTGAATTTTTTGAGGGTGGAAACAGGGGAGGCATACTCGGATAAGCTAGTTGCACAATATACGATGCACACGCCGCGGAGGTCGGCCTGTCACGCCGCCCGTTTGTACGTCCGGGGAATGACTTATAGGTAATGTTATTGGATAAAAAATAATATGTCGCAGCACCAATGAGATAAAATTCTAGGATGACGATCGTGGGATAAGCGAATGGAGGAAAACAGGAAAAGCATGAAATTGAGGGGGGGGGGGGGAGATTGGCTTTTGATTGTCATTTGTATTGATTCTTTGAGATTTAGAGAAATAAAAATGTGGTTTTCTGACCCAGGTTTCTGACCCAGGCGGAAACTCACTCCCACGATTTTCACTGGGAGGAGATCTCGCCCAAGCCCACCCGTATCCTACCCCCTTGGGAGGCCTCAAGTTTTCCTAATTTGTGGTTTTTCTTTCAGAAAGGTTTTGCAAAAAATTTCGTGTTGCAATACCACAAACCCGACCTATTCAATATTTCAGAAATGATAACTATAGGCTATACGCGGGCAGACATCTTTTTATCTCATCGCTCCGTGAGGAGGATGAGATATTGTAGTCACTTTGCCTATGGGGCTATATATGGCAATTCCAGCTAACATCGCAATGGTTACCATGGTAACGGTAAATTTTCCAAGGTTACTAGTCTCGAGGTCTAACCCATGGTGAGGTACCCCGGGGTGACTGAAGGTCCAGGGCTGAGAGAGGGGTCAAAACCTGTCCGTGTGTGTGTGTGTGTGTGTGTGTGTTGGTGGTTGAGTGTGTGTGTGTCCAATTTTGTTTTCCTAATATCTTGTAAACGGCTGGGCCGATTTTCTTCAAACGTGGTGGGATGGTACCTTAGGTGTACCAATTGCATTTTAATACACAACCGGAAGTGAAGGTCAAAGTTTACGGGTCTAATGTCAAATTTAGTGAAATCGACATTTTCTGCTATATTTATAAAAGTGAAAGTCCTCCTGACACGAAACTTCACACATATGATGATTGCATCCAGACCTACCAAAATATGTGGTTGCCATAGCAACAGAGGTCAAAGGTCAAATGGTAGAATGGAACAAAAAATTTTCAAGTGATAATTTGTTCGTAAAACAACCTTTTTGTCTTCTAAACTCCTCCTAGTGGGCTGGACCGATTCTTTTCAAAATTGGTAGGTGGGTACCCCAGGGTGGGAACTTATGTCTCCCAGACCCTCGGAAGTAAAGGTCAAAGATCAGAGGTCAAAGGTCACATTTTGCAAAAAACACTTTTCTTTACTATTTTGTACTAAAACTTCAAAACAAAACCATTTTACATGAAATTTCACAAGTATAATAGGGTAGACTAGTTCTACCAAAATATGTAGTTTCCATGGCAACCAAGGTCAAAGGTCACGTGACAGGGCGTCAAATACTTTTTTTGTATTCACTTTAACTCTTAACGGAAGCATCCCACAAGTCTGAAACTTTAAGTGTAATAGCCTAGGCATGATAAGTTGTACCGATATGTGTGGTTGCCATGGCAACCAAGGACAAAGTTCACCTTACAGATTGTCAAAGGTTAAAGAGGGCGTGACACTGCCATCAAAACTTTTGTGAATTGCAAGAATTGATACAGAATTGTACAAATATCATCTCACACACCATTAAAAACCCGTACAATTCGGCATAAATGATATTCGAAGGAAAACTGCGTTCGAAATTCAATTTTGAAAAATGCCGCAACAGCTCACCTGACTTTTATGACGCAATTGGCGGCATAAACCCCGCCCTATGGCGCGCATCTAGATGTGGAACTAATGTAACGCTCGGTAAAGTTATCTAATCCTAGCAACCTCATGGAAACGATTGCATCACAATAAAGAGTCCAACATACAGAGCGAAAGGCGCGGACCATGGTTGGGATTCGGAGCAAATCATTGGCCAAAATGTTCGCGTGCATATGCGCGCGGGTAAAAATAGTTCTGTTTTTGTGCAAGAAAGACGCGGTTCGGGCGCTAGTAAGAACAGCCTTGAACATGTATGGACAGACCACAACAAGCGCATCCCCACTACGAGCGCGTCTTTACTGTATGAGCTGTTTGGTAAAGATGCTGTTGCGAATACTAAGCAGTAATCGTGCAATGCACAAGTCACAATGTCAGTGGCCACGCTAACTGCATGCTATTGTAGCACCGGTGTTTGCAATTATGTATACGCAAACACGCGTTACCATGCACATGATTCGATGATTGTGAGCTCTCTGGTACAGTGTTGCTAACCGTGCCTCCAATGACGTCACCATTTTTGAGACGCGTTCACATACGTTTTTTCGCATTAGTTCGAATTTCAAATGGGCTGAGCCTGGCCTGTAATTAGGGGATAAATGCGAGGGTGCCCGGTCTCCGATGCCGTCATCACAGAGGCAGCCGACCTCGGCTATCGCCTCGGTCCGCTCAGCCTCTATGATGACGACATCGTCGGTCTTAAATCACATTTAAGACCGGGGCACCCTGCTTTTATCCCCATTCATAAATACTTTTAGAAAAATGGGTGAAAAACATGAAAAAATTAAAAAAAAATTGGTCAAATTTTAAAGATCAAGTTTTAATTCTCCTCAGTTTTTTAGCCCCCATTGTGACGTATCGATATCTTGAACTTGAATTGATGCTAGCAAGACGAACATTCTGAACTGCATGTCGCGACCGATACGCTCAGTATCATCTTTAATTTGCTACATTTTCGAGAACTATATCGGCTATTTTACAAGCAAATGTTGTTAACACATCAAACACTGATCACGGTATCGCATCGTTTTGGAGATGAGGTTGAGCGAAAAGCCAAGGAAAGTTACTAACTTCTCGTTACCTGTGTTTACAGTTGTGCGAAGAGCTAACGTTACATACTATATATGCAGTAAGAGTGAGTGACTGTGCAGCTATACTAGCGCTGTGTGTGGTTAGCAGATCATACTGCTTCAAGGACATGCAGACGTAGCCTATAGTTGATGTTATGGGTCTGACACGGTGATATAAATTCTTTGTAAGAGATGGAAGCAATTTTAAAATGCGCTTTAGCCTTTAAAGAGACTGAGGTTACAGGTAAACTATACCAGGCTTCCGTAGGGAATTGCCACTCAGGCTACTGAACTTGACGATTACTTTGCTAGCCTGTTGGCCAAACGAGTAACGTTACTGTTGTTTCGCTGTTTAGACAGTCTTAGCGGAATTAGTAACCCCAGCACTGTCACTGTGCCAAAGCCTGTGTATATTGTCGCTAACCTTAGACACTTTAGTAGGCGTAACAATACTGTAGTTACGCGTTTTTTGACCCCCCCCCCCCCAAATTTAGGAGTGGATTAAAACGTTAACAACAGTGCCAGTCATCGCAGCTCAGTGCATGCAATTCTAGCCTAGGGCCTAACTTGTTAAACCTATAAAACAATGTGAGTGTGATCAAAATACCCATTTGTGGGGAGCAATGATTCCTAAGCCTAGGCTAACCTATGTCTTTATCACTGCCAGTTATTATTCTTTGGAATGGTAACTCTGAAGACTAGGGTATCAACTTTACACAGTGTCTCAGTGTTACTGTTTATCTTGCTAACATGTACTTGGCTTACTGTATGACGTTGCAGTAGGCCTACATGTGCTGTGCAAAACTATGGGGTGAATATGGCATGTTGCTATGGCAACCTAGCATGGGCTTAAAATATTGTACACAGTAAGTATAGTGATCACATTCAATTCAATTCTCCTTACTTCTTGAAAACCATTCGAGACTGGTCTCGAATGCGATTCGAGACTGGTGTCGAATGGTTTTCAGCCAATCAGAATTCAGGAAATCATTACAAGTATTTATGAATTGGGAATTCAAAACGTCGTATGTCGGTATTTATGGACATAATTTAGTAGGGAAATCATTCACTTTATGTCAAGGTGTACCCAAAGAACAGTTACCGAGGAACTTACTTTAGAAGATTTTCGGCCGACGCATTAATCTTTTCTGCGTACTGGCCTGTGGCGAATCCTAGCCCGTGGCAAGGAATGACCCAAGATATGTATATGTATATGGACTGAGCCGTCGTATCCGACAGATCTCCTTTCTCTCTGAGCAAAGCTAGGGACGCCTGTTGTGTATCCTGAGATGGCTAAAGAGGCCAATGCGCGAGTGGCAATCACGATGACAAGCAGGACAGACAAAATCACTGAGTTGTATTGTTTGTTTCTTGCGTGCATGGCGTGCTACACGTGACTCCTGGAGTTGGCTGATGCGTTGTTCCTCAAACCCTTGAACACCAGTATGCCAGGCAGATCGCCAGGATGGGCGGTTTAGTGCTAGACTTTCCCAAGAGTCGGTAGGAATGTCACATGCTTCCAGGTTGTGCTTCAAGACATCTTTGTATCTTTTGCATTGGCCACCTTTGGATCGTTGACCTCTATCCAATTCTCCATAGAAGAGGGCTTTTAGTATCCGGGAGTCCTCCATGCAGACCAGATGGTCTGCCCAACGAAGCTGTCCTTTAATGAGGAGTGATTCAATTCCTTGTATTTCACACTGTTGAAGTACTTCTGTATTGGAGACCATATCTTTCCATGAGATCCCACAAATTTTGCGCAGACATCTAAGGTGGAATTGGTCTAGCTTTTTCACATGTCTGCGATACCAGGTCCAGGACTCACTTCCATGCAAGAGTGTTGTTCGTACAACTGTCTTATACACTCCAGTCTTTGTGCGAAGACGAACCCCATGATCAGACCACAGTCAATGGTGCAGCCTACCAAATGCAGCACTTGCTTTTGCAATTCTTGATGAGATCTCATTGTCAATGCAGGCATTCTGTGCTAGGAAACCTCCTAAATATTTAAACTTTTGAACAACATTCAACTCCTCATCACCAATCTTTATGATTGGGTTACATGGTGGGTTCCCAGGTTTAGGTTGGAACATTATTTGTTTTCTTAATGCGTATGGTAAGTCCATATCGCTGGGCGGCTCTGGAGAAGTCATTCACCCGGGCCTGAAGGTCATCTGCTGAGTAGGCTACCAGTGCACAGTCGTCAGCAAACAGAAGTTCCCGCAGAAGTAGCGATGACACTTTGGTACGAGCCTTAAGACGTCGGAGATTAAAAATACCACCATCCATCCTGAACCTTAACATCACACCTTAGTCACAGTCCTTGAAAGCATCTTGAAGCATCGCTGAAAATATAATGCTGAATAGGAAGGGCGCCATGACGCAACCTTGTTTTGCACCATTAGTCACTGGGAATGGATCCGATATGTGGTCAGGATCAAAAACTCGGGCCATCATGCCTTCGTGGAATGAGCGGATGATCTTCACAACTCTTGGCGGACATCCAGTTTTCAAGAGCAGTTTCCAGAGTCCACTGCGACTAACAGAGTCAAATGCTTAGGTAAGGTCAATAAACACCATGTAGAGGTCTAAGTTCTGCTCACGGCACTTTTCCTGAATTTGCCTGGCTGCAAACAGCATATCAGTTGTACCTCTTCCAGGTCTGAAACCGCATTGACTATCAGGTAGTGTGGCATCAAGATGGGGTGTGAGACGGTTGATGATTATTCTCCCACGAATTTTGCCTGCAATGTTGAGAAGTGATATGCCTCGGTGGTTATCACACATTCTTCTGTCCCCTTTGTTTTTAAAAAGGTGAATGACTAGTGCATCTTTGAAATCTTGAGGAACTTCACCTTCTTCCCACATGCGTTGAAATAGGCTGGTCAGAGCATTGATAAGTATGTCTCCACCATGCTTGCATATCTCAGGAGGGATACCATCTTCACCTGGTGCTTTGCCACATGATAGTTGCTGTACAGCTTTGTAGGTTTCTTCGACTGAAGGAATGTCCTCAAGTTCCTCAATGATGGGACTTTGTGGGATTGCAGCTATAGCTTCATCGGAGATGCTAGGTTGACGGTTTAAAAGTTGGTTGAAATGCTGAGCCCATCTCTTGGTAATGTTGCAAGGTTCTTTAATCAGAGTTTGTCCATCAAGGTCAAAGAGTGGGCTCATACCTCTGGAGATTGGTCCATAAACTGCTTTGAGCTCATTGAAAAACTTTTTGCATCCTTTCTATCAGCTGCATCCTGAAGCTCAATTGTTCGTAGAGACCACCATGTGTCTTTCATTTCACGTAGTCTAGTTTGGACAACCTGTCTTGCCCTGATGTATTTGTCTTTCTTTGCTTGTGACGTCTTGTCGTTTATATACTCTATGTGAAGGGTGTGGAGTTCCTTGAGTACTTGGTTCACATACACTTCACTCTCGTCAAACCAATCCTTGTGGGTCCTTTTCATAAAGCCAATAGAGTCAGCAGAGGCCTGGAAGATTTTGCTCCGGAGATGTTCCCACTGACTGGCTGCACTAATGAAGTCTGTGTCATTAATGTTCTCAAGAGCATGTGAGATATTTCTGCTGAGAAGATCTCTTCACTCAGGTATGGAGAGCTTGCTAACATTCAACTTCTTTGGTCTCGTATGTTGTTGGTGTTGGCGCCTTCTCTTGAAAGAAATAGAAACCTTGCCTCTCAAAAGAGCGTGGTCCGAGTGACAAGTAGATGCTCTTGCTGCACGTGTAACTTTAACATCATGCCAGTCCCGTTGTCTGATGATGATAAAATCAATTTTGTGCCAATGTCCAGAGCGGGGATGCATCTAAGTTGTCTTGAATCTCTCTTTCTGCTGGTAAAGGGTATTGGTAATAACCAGCTGTCTTTCTGCACAAAGTGTAAGGAGCAGTGTACCATTTGAGTTTTCCTTTCCAATGCCATGGTGTCCAATAACTTTTGGCCATGAGATGTAATCTGTTCCAACACGAGCATTAAAATCTCCTAGAAGGAACAGCTTATCAGAGTGTGGTACAGATCCAATAAGGCTATCAAGCTGTTCGTAGAATTCTTCTTTAGCTTGGTCTGAGTAGGTCATTGTTGGAGCATAAAAATGATGGTAGCAAAACCTCCTCTCAATTTCAGACGTAAGGTAATAAGTCTATCATTAGTCCCTTGAGGAAGTTTATCAAGATGCTTTAGAAACTGACTCCGAATAGCAAAGTCAACTCCTGATTGCCTTTGCCACCAGAAAAAGGTATAGTCCAAGCCACGTTCTTCAAGCTGTGATGAATCTGGTAGACGTGTTTCAGTAAGTGCTGCAATGTCGATGTCATAATGGCTTAGTTCCTTGGCAATGATTGCTGTGCGGCGTTCAAGATTGTCTGCATTGTCCTGAAGGGTCCGGACATTCCATGCTGCAATGGTGATGATTTATTTGCCTGTGAGGCGTCTTTTACTTTTTTTGCTTAGTTCGACCGCTTAAATGGATAATCAGCCCGCCGCGGTAAACGAGCAGATCAAATAGAACGAGCTTTGTTTAGAAATCCTTTTATCTTCCCCTCCCTTTCCAGGGAAAGCAGTGCTGTCCCAAAAATGGGCTGCTTTGTCACCCGAGTAGGATACACGACGAGCCTTCGTTCTGAGTCGACTGCACTGCGACCACACTCGGGCCGCCTACGTGGAGATTCATGGCTAGAGACTTTCAGTAGTATCCTCCACCTGCCCCCGTCGTCATTTGTTCGTCGCCGCAGGGCTTTCAGAGAGAAAAAACCAGCGCAATAGTAAGGTGCAGTAGGATAGCGCAGGGCTTGCAGCACCTCTCTCCTCTTTGGACATCAGTAATTCCTACAGGTACAATGCTGCAACATGTAGAAGATGGACATAGGCGCAGCAACTGACCAGGATCCACATCTGTAGGCTGCTCTTCCAGCTGGTTGCAGCAGCTGTACGGTTCATCCGCCTTCACCTAGTTGGTACTAGGTTCCACCGTTGACCATATCCCAAACCTCCAATAACCAGGAGCCTGTTCGGTTTTATGGAGCCGACCAACTAATCTTTTCTGCGTACTGGCCTGTGGCGAATCCTAGCCCGTGGCAAGGAATAACCCAAGATATGAAACTGTGGGTGACTAACATTAGGTTAGGCATAGGGTCTACCTATCTTACATATTAGTGCCCTAAAAACTTTGAAGCATCGCCAAAAAACGTACGCGACAATTTCCTTGCCAAGGGCTAGGAATCGCCACAGGCCAGTACGCAGAAAAGGTTTGTGCGTCGGCCGGAAATCTTCTAACGCCGCGCGTTCAACATGGCGCACACGCCCAGTTTTTTAATTGAGACGCACTTGATGGGCATGTCAGCTCCAGCAGTCAATCCTCGCTGTAAGCGTTAATGAGGCTTGTGACGTCATCCTCTAAAATGGAAACTCCGCCCACAAGAGAAAATCATGAGTTTCGCAGAATAGGTATCTAACATGCTGGGGGAACTTCAAGCTTCTGAATAATGCATAAAAAGGCGTTCCTTGCTGTTGTATCCCTCGTCATTTGAAATCTTCAAGTCTTTTCTTTACTAAAAATATCGTGCGGTATTGTTTCTTTCGCAATTTCACAAAGAAATTTTCCATCAAAAACAGGTAAACTTTTGGTGGGTTTTTTTTTACTGGCCTCAAATTTTGCGAATACCTGACCGTATTCAGGATCATTGGGGTGTAAAACTTCCAAAATCGAGTGTTTGAGACATAAAGCTAACTACTGATACCTATTACACTACGAGCAAAACAACAAAATAGTCGCAATGAACGTTTTTGCAAGTTGGAATTTTGCACTTTTTGGCCACGTAGAGCATCGCACAAGGCGGTAACGTTATGGTTAACATATGGTAAACTATTGTCATTGTCTTTTGATTCTAGGCTGCTAACTAGGATATTATTTTAGTCATTATGCCAAGTAATAAAGTGAACTTTAATACGACTAACATATTGTGGGCCCTTTTAAGGTTTTAACCCACTAACAAATAACATTAAAATTTTACAGACAGGCCTATAGCCTATACTAGGCCTTCGCCTATGCATTCTAAAACTGCACACTATGGTACATAGTGAATGTATGAATGTGTACTGATGAGCTGTGATCATCATACAGATACTACTTTACTAGTGCTTGCTTGCTGTATGAGTGAGTTTCCATTCCAGAAAAAGCTTGTAAAAAATTTTAAGAGGCCTGTAGCACACAATTATTGTGTCATATGCACTTTGTGAGTTGAATCCGAGCAATGTACAGTACCAACAATGAAGATGAAGAACCAAAATAAGCAAATTAGTGTTACACTTACAGGTATTGCAGGCTATATGAAACAATTGATATATAGGCATTTATTTACACATACACTTTACCAGCCTGTCGGTTCTTTCATATGCTTTTACAAGATAAAGTCAAGAATTTTCAAAAGGGAAATGACTTGAGGAATATACTCAGAGTATATGGAATGCGCACCTTTAAGAGCTCCATCAGTTTCAGGATTTTTTTGTTTATTATTTTGCCTGGGCCATTGTTCTCAGTTTTCTTACTAACCGTATTTTTGTACTGTTGTGCTAAATCATATTTCTACACAAATGAATTAACTGTCCCTTAATTAGTTCCCAGCCTGTTCCTGTTGAAATGTAATTGCTATAGTAGCCTAAACCTAATATTGCTCTAGGCCCATTTGGGGGTTAAGGTCAAGATTAGAGCTTGCATTGCTATATACCCTTTTCTTGTATAATGGCACAAATGGGATTCTGAGACAGTGTACTAGCCTACAGGACAATTTTTCTCTACACAAGCAAAATGCCAGTTACTGACTTAAGAATTTTGGTTGTGCCCTTGTGTCCTGTATCATCAGCTGTTAATTCTGATGGGTGAAATCTCATATGTTCTTCTGAGACTGCCTTCTCATTTGAAGTATAAACTGTTGTCATTTTACACCACTAACTGAGCAGAGGAGAGATGAATAATGTAGCAATTGCCCCATAGTAATGGCATATATTACAGTCAAAGTTTTTGTCACTAACTTGAATTAACTTGATGGCCTGTTGTCACCTAGCGGGACTCTCAGTTGATATGCTTCCAGTTGTGCATGGGGGTGGGCGTTGTGTACTGAGTACCCAGTTCCCTAAAACACTTAAGACCCACCCAGTTCCACATGCTGTTCACAACTTATATTACTAAACAAAGTGTTTCTGATCTTCATTTCTTCGACCTCACCACCTAAGGATAAGGACTAACTGTATAGCGTTATTACCCCAGAGTTCACTAACAAGCCTTACAAGAAAGCTATACATTCCAATATCCCTCCATTTTACCTCTTTATTGTCTAGTTTAATGCCACAATTTTTCTGTCATGTTATTGTTTGTAATAATTTATGAGTCTAGTACAACAACTGTGATTTACTGATTGTATAATATTATATGGTAACGTGCAAAGTGTATGGCCATGTATGTCAAAATGTTACCATGAGTCGGTCAATTAATAGGTGTTGTACATCGTGCCGTACGTTGTATTACACTGTGGTGATCGACTCAAGGTACTAACGTACTTAAGATACAATCTCTATAACCCTTGCATCGGTAGCCACTTAATCGTTACAAGGTTTTCAAAAATTGACTCTCAATGTAATTTTCCTGCTATATATATGTTAATCAAACGTAAAGGAAGACTCGACGAGGTTAACATGATTAATGCTTATGTGGAGGATATTTTCTCGCTCGGTGTAGTTCCATTTTCGCGCAACTAATGCAAACACCTCAGTACGGGAAATTGGGCTTTTTACGTACGGTGCAAGGCAGTGTCAATACCTGCTCTAAACTTTGCGAATACCTGACAGTATTCAGAAATATTTCATGGTAATGTTAGATTTTTTAGGTGGATAAGGAAATTGCTGATGTACCCTCCTTCTGGCATACCGTGCCAAAAAAACTCGTTTTGGAGAAAAAAACAGATTTTCCGAACAGAATGAAAACTGTTTTTACGAGTTCAAAAAATCGTCTCAAATTCATTGCTTTGTGTATTAAATACTTCAAAAATGTTGCGAAACTATCGGAAAATGTGTTCTCTATTAATTTTTATGATGATTTCGTAAGATCATGTGTTTTTCATGCCGAAATTTGGATTTGAAAACAGTTAGTTTTTGCTAATTATATATGCAAAGGCTGTGACGTCATGCATACTCAAATTAGAAAAGAAGCGACTTTTGGCGGCTGTGAGGACTGGCTGCCAGGGTACACGTGAAGTTTGCTATCGCGTCAAAATGGAGAATACGCCCATACAGCTAGTGCCTTAATAATAACAATTACGCACTTGTCTAAAGCGTCCCCGAAAGCGTCTTACTTTTTTAATCGTTGCGTCCATATCCGTATCAGTATAAGTTTCTCGATAAATGTTCTTTGGGTACACCTTGACATAAAGTGAATTTTTTCCCTACTAAATTATGCCCATAAATACAGAAATACTACGTTGTGAATTCTCAATTACAGGCCAGACTCTGGCCAATCGAAATCCGAAAGCGAAAAAACGTATGGGAGCGCGTCTCAACATGGTGACGTCATTGGAGGCACGGTTAGCAACATTGTACCAGGGAGATCACAATCATCGAATCATGTGCATGGTAACGCGTGTCAGCGAGTACATCATTGCAAACACCGGTGCTATGATAGCAGTGAGCGTGGCCAATGACTACATTGTGAATTGTGCAGTGTGCGGTGACTGATTACTATTCGCAATAGCACCTAATTCACCAAACATCTCATACAGTAATGACGCGCATGACGCGCTTGTTGTGGACTGTCCATACATGTTCATAGCTGTTCTGTATAGCCACCCGAACCGCGTCTTTCTTGCACAAAACAGAACTGTTTTACACGCGTGCATATGTACGCGAACGTATTGGCCAATGATTTTCTCCGAATCCCAGTGGCGTAGCTACTGGGGGGGCAGGGGGGGGGGGGCAAGTTGCCCCCCCCCCCCCGGAAAAATTTTTGGGGAAATTTGATGAAAATGGGGAAATTTGATGCATCTTCTTATTATTACCAAAATTTCTCAAAATTTTTGTTAGAATAAGAAATTGTGAGACATTTCTCATACATAATTCGAATTTTCATGCGACAAATTAAATCAGATTTCGTCAGTGTCGCATGAACCGGCCCAATTCGCGTTCCACACAAATGTCATCGCCGCGTAGCAGATTGAATGTTCTCTTGTGCTTGTATACGCACCGGGGTTATGATCAGTGCATTTCAGTGCACAGGAAGCTGTTATTCAGGTTACACTCGGGGAATTCAGTAAAAGGATGTGAAAACTGACAAGTCACTACAGTAGACCCCCGAGGTTGTTATGTTCTACAAGCTAGCAGCAGCTGTACGATTTTACTCTGTGTACATAACGATGGATGGGGCTGAAACAATCCATGGCCAACGATAAACTTAAATTTAATCTAGAAATTAGAATTAACGGGATCCGTTGGCACACTTAGATTTTGTTACTAAGCCTTATCCTTGGAGGCTTACAAGCTAGTTCGGGAAAATAGCTCTCTGCTCACTTTGAGTGTAACAATAAATGGACAATGAGTACCTTGTAGCCTTCTTCACTTAACAGACTACTTTTCTAACAGGATATCCTGTGTAATCGAGCCACTATTAGGCCTCCTTAGTGGCGTGCAAAGGGGAGACCATTGGGTCATGCCCCCCTCACAGATGCCATTTTTTCTTTGTTCTTAAAAATACGTAGTCTAACTTTATTAACACAGATTTTACTTCAAAAGGACGCCCAATTTTTCAAAAATTTTCAAAGGGGAAGGATTGTACGGGCTGCAAGGTCTTTCAATGATGCCAATTTTTTTTTTTAATACCTATAAATAGACCTAAGCAAATTCTGTCAAATTCCAATTTTTACTTAAAAAGGTAGACTCTGTTTCCCACGGTTGGCATCGATAAAAAAGACTTCATGTTTAGATTCTCTTTACAAGCATAAATACCCTATTTTGACCATCTGAGGGATCTGATTTTTCGAAATTTTCTTTACGCTCCGCGCCAACGAATGGTAGCGCTTCGCTCGGTCTTTTGGGCAAAATTAGATATTTGGGGTAAAATTAGCTCTTAACTCTCTGATCACTTTGCAGTTTGCGAACATATTTTGAAGTGAGCATTTTATTGCAAAGGACAAAAGAAGAAAGCGACTATCTAGATTCTTCGTTATTAATCTGGAAAATGCCATTTCCGGCCATATAAGGGGTCTGATTTTTCCAAATTTTCTCTACGCTCCGCGCCAACCAATGGTGGCGCTCCGCTTAGATAATCTTTATGACAAAATAACTATTTTTGGCCAAGAAAAACCACAAAAACCGATCAATGCTCTTTTATTTTGACTCCTAAAAGTGTGCAAATTTAATTTTTCTTCGTAAGGTAGCATAAATGGCATAAAGAAATGCATGTCAAGACACAAAAGTTTCAGTTTTATCCTCATGAACCACCACGATTCAACTTTTAACACTGTTCCTGTCAAAGTCGAAAATATTGCACCATTTTGCATCTAGGCTCCTCGAAAACGTCAAAAAATTTCCGGACACCCCTCCTCTTAGACCATACTGCATGCCCCTCCCCCTTCAGAGAAATCCTGCGTACGCCACTGCGTTAGTACATACAGATAAACCAGATATTGTTTACCAAAATAATATACTTTGTTATTTCCGAATGCTCTGTTTTACTTTAAGATTAAAATGCAGGTAATATTACGAAAGGACATGGTAATGTTGTGATACTTGTAAGTTTGCATATTTTATATGAAATATATACACATTGACCGGGAAAAGTTTTGGGGAAATTTCATACCTTTCCCCCCCCCCCCCCCCCTGGAAAAAATCCTAGCTACGCCACTGCCGAATCCCCATCGTGGTCCGCACCTTTCGCTCTGTATGTTGAACGAGTATTGTGGTGCAATCGTTTTCATGAAGTTGCTAAGATAAGGTTACTTTACCGAGCGTTAGATTACTCCACATGAAGATGTGCGTTCTTAAATAGGGCGGGGTTTGTGCCGCCAATTGCGTCATTAAGGTCAGGTGACCTGTTGCGGCTTTTTTCGAAATTACATTTTGTACGTTTTCCTCCAAATATCATTTATGCCAAATTGTACAAGTTTTAAATGAGGTATGAGATGATATTTGTAAAATACAGTATCGAATCTTGCAATACACAAAAGTTTTTGTGGCCGTGTCATGCCCACTTTAAGTGGAACAGTCAAGCTAGTTTTCTTTAGAGTGTTGCAAGGGGATACCAACATCTTAAAAATAAATTTGTTCCAAAATCTTAGATAGGCCTACTGGATTAAAAGGGCAACCGTTACAAAGATTGGGTAGCCTATTTCTCCAGTTCTTTTATAATCCGGTGTCAGAATTTAAACATCCACATTATGTTTTTTTGTTTTTGAATAAGGGGTGCGCCTATAGTTCCAAGAACTTGATTGGTCTGTGCCATATTCTTTCCACTCGCTATCTTACGGGAAAAAAACTTCCGTCCCTTGGAACGAAAAAAATCGCTTCCCAAATGGACTTCAAATAGGAATTTCAAAGGACTGTGGCATGCGGCTTTAGTATGGTAATTTTTGTCAATGAAATTCTAATGTAGCATAAAAACAGCACAGATAAAACTTCTAGCACATAAATAGTTCAAGTTCAACCAACTTGCGCACATGTTAGCGATGAAATATGCAACTCCGTGGATTGCCCTCTTGTTTTTCTTTTGAAAAGCCGTTCAAAGCTTTGTAAAATATACCCTGGAAGTGCCGTGCCGTCAAGTTAAGCACCAAACCTTATACGAAAGACAGTGATTCCTGAACGAGAACTATTTTACTTTAGTTGATTCAGAAAAATTTAGTTACAACCAAATCAGAACTAAGTAGGGCCACATTGTTCATCTGTTCGATTTGAAATCCTCATCCGTGATGGTGTAATGGGATCTAAAAATATTAGCGTAATTTTTTCTTCCATTATGTAAAGTACCGTCTCCCCAGCTTTATTTTCTGTCTGCGTACCTTTCCCGTCCCGTCAAGGTCTCTATAGTTTCCCATAGCAAATTCTTCCTTATTTCCCTGTGAGTTACGGATGAAACTTTCTACTGGCATAATATATTTCGGAAATAAGACTTACAAAAGTAGATACGATACTCTATATATGAAACATAGATGCAACGAAATTGTTTCTATTTGTCGACAAAAGAATTAACCCTTTACAATGCATTAGATCGTTCAGGTGGCCACAAATACTTCATAATGAAAATATAACAACGTTCGAATGAACTTGCTATTTTTAACCCATACTATATCATATCCCCTCTAGATAATACCCCTGTGTGTGTATTTTGCGCTGAGTTGTACACATGACAAAGGAAACTAATAGGTACACATTACGGTTACTTGTTATTTAATAAACCAAAGGTTCGAGAAACCACTTGAGTATAGAAGCGATAAGATGTAATATTGTACTAATAAAGTTGGCTACTCTGTTTACACATTTTGAGATACTCCTTTCTGTAATTATGTAATCAAACAACTGATAGGTACACCGCTCTTCTCCTATCTTGAGAAAAACTGGTTGCTTTATCATTTTCCGGTCTTCTTGCTAGTATCCTTAGATTTTGTCTATTTCTTCTGGTTGATCAATAACACACATATCAATTTGAGTAATGAAGTGTATGATCAATTCCAAATTACACTACTCATGGATATACAAACCGATTCGTATCTAGGTACAATTTGGCAATGGTGTAACGTCCGAGTCGGTGGATTCTGACTCGACTCCATTTATACTGGACACGGCATCGACCTTACTTGGCTGCAGGTGATCTCGAAGCAAGTTGAATCCACAAAATGACAGCTACATACTTTTTACTCAAGGGTTTCATTTTTACTTGGATAAAAATTAATCATTTATTCTAATGGTCAGTCCCACAAGTGGCACAGTTACTATGAGGAGGTGAACTCCTGGCGTATGTACTCCAGGAGCCACCCTCGCGTGATATACCTTGTTTGTAATCATCAGGGTACACAGAATGGAGCAAAATTTCCAACAACAGGTCGAACACTGGATCGTGTTCCGAACCGAAATTGTCTATACCAATTCACCCATCCGAACGTGAGCTCATGCATATACACCAGCAAACATGCATACAGCGTTACACACTCACTTTAACACGAACATAGGCCTACACTGAAATTGACGTATTCTCAAAGTCTTATACAGTCATCTGTATATCACAGTGTAATATTTGACTTATTCCGCCTGTTATGGTTTTTATTTCCGTGAATTATTAAAAACTAAACAATAGGCTATTTTCCCCCAATATTTTCATTGGGGTGGCAATTTTCCCTTGCCCTTGTGGACAATCAAAGATACACACAGTGCCGTCGGAAGGTATTTTCGATTGGGGGGGGGGCTGACTCGGGCTGACTATCTAAGCGGAGCGCCACCATCAGTTGGCGCAGAGCGAACAGAAAATTTTGAAAAATCGCAACCCCTCAGACAGTCGAAAATGAAATTTCCCGGGCTTGTTAATAGTATCTAAGCAGTCGTTATTTTGACCTTTCGTTGTAATAAAATGTTCACTTCAAAAAAAAAAAAACTATATATGGCAAAATTATTGGGGGGATGCATCCCCCAGCCCCCCCCCCGCTTCCGACGGCCCTGACACAGTTAAACGCATTCAGCAGTAAGGTGGACAAGGATGTATGTAATATGCGGTTGACTAATTACATGACCTCTTAAATCATTTCATAGAATGTACTTGAAAAATATAGGAGGAAACAGCAATTGCCAGCCACGCTGGTCACATTCACCTAAACCTGTGAAGTCTTCTACATAGGAATGAGTGGATCTGACTTGGATTGGATCCATGAATTCAATCTAGTTAGATGAATTTTTACGGCCCAGTTTCCAACCTATTGGTATGAATTCATGTAAATAACTTTTACATTTTCCCCAATTATAATGTGATAAAAAAACACGCGTTCTCTATAGATACAGACGGTTCGAGGGGAGGGTGGGGGATGATTGAAGTCTTTAAAATTAATTGTGCGTGGTATTTATGACATTAATGTTACTTTGAAAAGGCCGAGTTTTAGTACTAGGTCTATTAGGTATATTTCAAGGGGTCACCAGTTTACTCATAAAACACATTGTCATTCTGATTTGAATAAAATTTTCCTTTAGAACTCTTTTGTTGACGTCTGGAACAATACTGCAGGTAATGTGTGGAAATTGGCTCTGTTACTACTTATGAAAAAATGACAAATTTGTAACAAATGACAAATTATCTTTGACAAGATCAATCAATGATAAAAGTTTCAACCCTAAAATTTCGGTGGTCACGAAACTTCAGCAGCACAACCCACGTTTCTTAATTTAATTTTTATATAGTTCCACTTCTGGTGACCTAGATAACCTTTGACCGCCAACAAAAATTGTAAGATCTTTTACCCGTAAAATGACAAATCAATGGTTTTTGTTTCTGGGGATAACTGAAAGGCGTAATCACAGGCCTGGGGACGGTGGGGTCTAAGGGATGGGGTGCCCCCCGATCTGTCATTTTTTCCTTCGACTTCAAAGGTTTCTAGATGCAAATTCGTTCAATATTCGTTGTTTTAACCAAAGGTTTTTTCAAGGGGAAAGCTCTCTCCTCAGACTTTGAGATAACATCTGAATCTTACAATTTTCTTTCTAATTCTCTTTCAAATGTCTTTCATGATATTTCAGAACCAAAAAATTGCACATTTAACAAAGGTAAACCAAGGAAATACTCCTGGTAAATTTCAAGATTTAGGAGTAAAAATATTGCTACATGATTCTCACGGAACGATTCATGAAACAAAAAAGTCTATACTACACCAATTCAAGTTAGAGTGACTTTATTCTCTTAGGTAACTATCGTGGTTGTGTCGACTAGACAAGGGCTTCCCAAACAGGAGTCGGTAATTTCAATGTAACCATGGTCATTCCATTGTCTACAGCTCTGCCCGACTTCGAGTAGTTAGAGCATTGGTTGGCGCCTCGATAAATCCAAATCTTCCCCGTTATGTTGTTGGACCAGCGACTGGGGTTATTATAGAAATGACTCTAACAACTCATTGGTTGGACACACAAGGCCGGAGTTACCATTTAAGGTACTGAACGGGCACACTTTGGGACCAAAACTGTACTTTTCTTCAAAACTTAAATGGCACAAGTCACAAGAGAAGGACAAAGCTCATTTGCGGAAATTCCTAGACAGTCGGTGGTGTACCCATGATTTGGGAAATGGTGGGAGTTTGGGGGTTGTGTCGGGAGACTATTTACGCAGGACGCCACCATTATTGGCCAGTGTTTTTCACCAAAAGCATCTCACCGGAAATTGCATTTTAGAATTGTGGAACACGTTTCAATTTTTCTGCTACAAGTGGGGGTTTAAATGCATTTTCAAATATTTTTTCAGTCAAAATATGATTGAACCTTCATGCCAGCTCCTCACTCTCCCCCATCCTTCACACCCGCCACTTTCTCTGACCTCCACTGAAACAATGGCCTTCTTTTTAGGAATACGATAACTCTGTAAATCTATTTTGGAAAGGACTCATCAATACTATTTTGAAGCACATCGCTTTTGAAGCGATTTTTAAGAATTCCTGTTTTTTTTCCTTCTGTGTACTCAGCTGAAATAAAAATTGGCTAATATTTTTTTCTGGTCACCTCATAATGATGCAACGGTGATAAAGAAATAGGTATAATCTGCATAGGAAGGCAAGTAGGAGTACAAAGACCTGCGGACGAGTACTTTAATATTTTCAAATACTCTGATTTTATACAAAGTCATATGCGAGTATGAAAATGTATCTAGTAAGAGTACGCTCCCGAGTTCGTTGACAGTCCCAAAATAAAACATAAATTCAAAAATAAAGTAAGAAGCAACAATAACAAAATGTACTGCTCTATAAGTAACTATAACATCATCCATGGTGGGAGACGGAATTTACACCTGTTCCCCTGCTTGGATTGAATATCCAACGGGTGAATCCAAACCTTTATAGCCTACTTAAAGGGCCAATCCTCTTACCTCAAACTACAATTCTTGTAGGAATTAACAGATATTTTCAATTGGCTTAACTCTTTGATTGACAGCCAATTCAAACAATGCAGAATACCATAGCTAATAACAGCAAAACTGAACTATGAAACCGCGTTTCCCAAAGGGATAATTAAATAACGGCTTGACCCACTGCATGGTCAAGTGGTTAGCCTGCGTCCGACTTGATAGTTCTTGAATTCGACTTCTGGGCCGGAAGGCCCTGGTTCGATTCCCAGGACGAGTCATATCAAAGACTCTAAAAATGGCCGTTGTGCATGATGCTCCGCATAAGCAATGGATTAGGGAAACCAAGCTAGTGATCGGCCACAACAGGAAACAAGATCCCAAGGACACTATGGTTCCTTGTATTTTAGATGATATTGTATTAAGGTAGTTACAAAGTAAGGCATGATTTGCATCTTTAACCCCAATGACTTTTGGCCATCACCCCAAAACAAAGGGACACATTAAATTTCAAAATCATTCAAACAGTTTTAGTTTGAGAGAAATGGAACACTGAACTTTTCAAATTATCACACTGCATACTGCCCACTTCCATGAGACAAATACACTCATCACCTTTCACTAAAATGTCATTAACTTCAGTTTGGGGTAGTATAGGAGGGTAGTTAATTGCCTTTTTGGTCAATCTCAACAATTCAAATCCAGACCTTAAAAAGAATTCACAAAGGTCAAATACAGTCAAAGTAGGTCAAAACTAATTTTAAATAAACACAAAGTCCCTTCTGCACCAAAGAGATTTAACAGTAATATGGTCATTCCTGACCACCAAAATTTATGATGGATGACTAGAAATTGTGTCATGGTTGTCCTTTAGACTATCCAATGTGTTTGCCTCAAAAGCAAAAAAAAAAGGAAAAGCCCACAATTCTGCTACCTAAGGCAGCACGAGAGTGATTTATTACCACCAATTTTTTCTTCACAATTTGGCTAGAAGACCAAGAAACAAACATAGCTATGTAAAATCTAATAAATGACTTTCAACTTGACCTTTTACCCTAAAGAGGGTGTTAGAAACACCATTGTAGTCCCTTGGGTAAAAGCAGAGGTAAAGAAGAGAAACTGCTTTCATATTTTACTATCGAAATTGGAATCTTAGCTTGCACTGCAAATAACTTTATTCAATACTGTATGTGAGGAAAAGGTGGTTTTTAATAATAATTGCATTACTGTCCTGATTGTTAACTAAACTGCTTTTAGACTGAGAGGGGGTTATAATTCTTATTTTCTTTTAAATATTGCATTTGTCTAAAGGCATTAAACTACAGCTGGACTTTTAAACCAGTTGAACAAAGACCCAAAGAGTCTTCACGTCACAAAAAAGTCACAAAGGTCAAAAGGTCAAATGAGGTCAAGTGAGGTCAAGGGGGTTATCACTTGCATTTTACTTAGACGAACACAAATCCCCATTACATCACCGCTCTTAAATGTTTCAGTGGCAAGATATCAATAAAACATTACTTTTTTACCTTTTGACCCTTTCCAATTCTTTTGTTAATGTACCAACATTTTCACCTCCTACCAATCTAACTTATCCTAAAATTACGCCTCTGCTTGAACAACGGATACTGAGTTACAGCTACCAACAGAAATTCAGTTTTTGGCTTCTGGTGATCACCAGTGACCTTTGACCTCCACCAAAAACGATAGGGCACTTCTACTTCATAACATCTACATACATACCAAGTTTGAAAAAATTGATCCCTCGGTTATTGAGTTATCGCACCACATACCTCGCATTGAAATCCGTCACACACACACACACACACACACACACACACACACATACATACGCCAAGGTGACTGCATAGGTTCCTTTGTTACACAAGGAACCAAAAAGGCCGTAGTCGGCTCGAATTGGGAACCAATAGGTTGGAAACTGGGCCGTAAAAATTAATCAGGCCTTAAAATGGAACCTGCTGCCACTGTGCTTGGTGATCAGCATAGGCAATGGAGAGGGGAAAGCAAGCCAGTGAGTCCAGTGGCGTAGCCAAGGGGGGGCCTAGGCCCCCCCCCCCCAGATTTTCTTCAGGCCCCCCCCCCCCCCCCAGATTTTTTGCGTCCTGATAAAGTAATTGAAAAAAATTAAAATACAAAAATGTGTAAAAATTAAAAAAAAAAAAAAATGGATGAATGTGTGTAAAACACATTTTGTCCGCACGTATGAAATCAAGCACTAACTTCAAAATGCCTACTTTCACGAAATTAGATACCGTTTGTGATCTGCACTGTAGTTTATTGCATTTCACTTCGAAAATGAAACGAAAGTCTCGACGACAAACTTTAATGCGACTTTGTTAGGTTAAGACCCTTTCTCCCTTTCGGATGGCTGATTGATTTACTGAAAATAAGGCAATCGTACACTGGAGACCACTCTTACACGACCCTTCCTATACTTAATTATACACAAAATATGCCGTAAGCAGATAAGGGTAAGGTACTGCCTTTGGATAATTCTTCCCTTCCATCCTTAACAAGTAGGCCTATGTCGTGCCTCACTCCTGCCCATGACAAGTGCCACTGTAAAACGATTTTTTCGACAAGTCCTCTTTTTAGTAGTTGGCACTGGCGTCCGGGGGATTTGTAAAATGTCCACAAGGTCCGGATTTCATGTGTTTCCCACATGATCCATACTTCTGCTTTGAGGTTCAATTATTTTGAGGGATTTATTCGTAGCATTTTAATTTTGACCACGTAATGTACCGATGAACAAATACTGCACCATTTTGCACATTGTTTCTTTGGTAGTATGTATGTCTCTTGTAAAATCTCTACAAAAACTAAAAATATTTTAATATTTTTCATGCTCCCCAAAAAGGGAAAATCCTAAAACTCAGGCTTATAATCAGTTCAAAGTTTTGCCAAACATAGCACCATTTTGCATCTAGGAAATTTAACGCAAAGAAAGTTTCTCAGAGGGGGACACAACTACTTTTGGTTTTCCTGTTAAAGGGTGAGGTACTGCCTTAGGTAAGCTGAAATCCATTCAAATATTGCCGAATTTGCGGCTGGGTACATCCAGTTTAAAACACGTGGGAAGTGCCGTTTCCGGCCATCTGGAGGGGTTTTAAAGCCCAAATTTTTCTTGTACGCTCCACGCCAACTGATGGTGGCGCTCCGCTTAGATTCAAATATTGCCGCAATTGCGATCTACGTGCTTCTGAAGTTTACAATTTTTCCCAAGGGAAAGGGAGATACCGGCTCCCTTTAGTCTCATCCCCCAGGCCACAGATCAGAAGTGCCCAGTTTTGAGGTCCCTAAAAAGTGTATGTATTACCATTTTTCATAGATTGATTTTTTATTCTCATTATTTGAGACATCGCAGACATGAGATTCGTATTTCAAGGCTGGGTACATCCAGCTTAAAACACATGGGAAGTGCCGTTTCCGGTCATCTGGAGGGGTTTTAAAGCCCCAATTTTTCTTGTACGCTCCGCGCCAACCGATGGTGGCGCTCCGCTTAGATAGTCTTGCCGTGCCTGACCCTCGGAGGTACCAGGCCCCCCCACTTGTTACCTAGGCCCCCCCAAAAATCCCATCCTGGCTACGCCACTGAGTGAGTCACAACTGGAAAAGGGTGGTGGCCGGCCCGACTTAAACCAATTGGTTAAAAATAGAGCCGTGAACTTGATCTAGCTGACTTCCCAAACGGCTAGTTCTGTTATTACGCCTTTTATTGGCTTTCTGCACGTTCTTAACCTCTCTTGAAACTGCCCAATTACGTCAACCGATTCTCGACAGGTTAGATACATTTCAAAAGAGGTGAAAGTATTTCTCTCATCAAAAGTTACCTTTCCTCAGAGTTTGAAATATACAGCGAACATTTAGTTGCGTGAAATTCATTGTAAACAAATAGAAAAAATACTTTCTGCCTTTTTAAATCCAAACACTGCTATTCTTTTTTCTTTTTTTTTTTGTTAAAGTAGAAGGCATAGTTGTTCACGTTAAATAAAATGATTGAGGATGGCGTGAGTCATCAAAACAATTTCAATGAAACTGTTTTGGCTTCAGACAGCGAACAATAGTTCTATGTCGTCCTTCGGTAAATTAGGAGTACCTGGCAGTGTTGTAGTCGAGACCGCCATGTCCGAGACCGAGACCGAGACTGAGACCAGGAGTAAAATTCGAGACCGAAACCGACAAGGTCCGAGTCCGAGACCGAATGTACATTTTGCAAAATAAATTGTCCAAAATTTTGAATACGTTTTACCTACTATAACCTTAGTAACTTTATGCTCGAAAATGACGTGTAGGAGCAAGTGCATTATCATTGATTTTTTACATGCTTTATCATATGCATTACTGTACGCAACAGGAGGCTAGAGCCATGACCCCGAATTGGCCAAGGCCTTGCTTGCTGAATCGGGCAGACTATAGTGCCTCAGCAAGGCAGAAATGATGCCCTAGTTGAGGATCTGGAAAAGTGCAAAAGGTCACCGCCCTTAGGAAAAAGACCCTGTTTAGGGTTATGGTCATGTACCAAAACAGGGAGCTTCTAGTTGCCTGACCAAACATAGAATAAATAACTTTTAAACACTTATCCAAGTTTTTTTTTTTTCAAATATGGCCATCATTGCTGTACAGAACTCTTTCTCACGGGGGCGGGGGGTGACTTTTTTCCGACACCAGGTGCCCAATTAGAGCATAATTTCTGCCCCACTGAGGGACCAAAGTCCATTCCATTCGGGAAAGTAATGGCCATTTGTGGGGTGGCAGCATCCAACCCGGCCCCCGTCCAGTACGGCGCAGGTGGCCCTGCTCATCAAATCAGAGCCAGTGAGTGCTACAGGTGTTGACTCACAGGAAAAAGATAAAGAGCGTGTCCTTTCACCCCAAACTAGTACAATTATCGTAGTAGTGTACAGAAATTACCTCGTTTTTTGGTGTAACGGTGAGAGCATCCGCCTCTCGCGCTGGAGGCCTGGCTTCGATTCCTAGGTAGAGATACCAAAGACTCTAAAAGTGGAACCTACTGCCGTTGTGCGTGATGCTCCGCATAAGCAATGGAGTAGGGGAAACAAGCCAGTCAGCCAAAACTAGAAAAAGGGCAATGGCCTGCTCGACTTGAACCAATAGGTTGAAAATTAGGCCGTAAACTCTTATCTAACTCAAGGCAATTGGCGTTTTTGTGAAGTAAACTCAATCTATGAGTTTATAAAGGTAAGGTGAGGTTCAGTGAAGTAAGCACCTTTTCTGTGAAGTGGGAGGCATACAGTATGTTGAGTGATTGCCGGTAGGGGAGGGGTCTAAGGGACAGGGTTTCCCTTTCCTCTTTGAAAATTCTTGACCTTTTCAAGGAGCTTAAATGCAAAATGGTGCAAGATTTTTAATTTTTACGAATAGTCCTGAAAGTTGAATTGTGGTGGTTAATGGGGTGAAACTGAACATTTTGTGTCTTTACATGCAATCAGTTGCCAAACGGTACCGGTACGTACCTATTCGAAGTAAAATTTGCATACTTTTATTCAAATTAAAAAGCATCAGTGATGGGCTTAAGAGCACGGGAGCATGTCCGTTTTTTTATTTTTTTGCACGAAAAAGTTCTTCTACCATAAATACAATACTATCTAAAGAGAGAAAATTTTGAAAAATCGCTACTCCTCAGAGGCCGAAAATTGTATTATCATGCTTTTAAAAGTGTATCTAAATAGTCTGTATTTATAGCTTTTGCAATAATAAAAAACAATCAACTTGCTAAGAGATCAGACATTTACCAAAAAATGTACCATAACATTAGATGAAATGGTAGGCTATTTAATCTTCGGGGTGGGGGGATGGGAAACTACAACCGAATTGATAATATGCTGTTCCCCTATTGCAACTCTTGGCTAAACTCTACATACGCTGAATTGATTCAATTTTGTATGTTGCTGTTCGAACTCCTGACTATAAATGGTTTAACTCCAAACACCTGTTGCATGATAAATGGCAAACTATTGCTCAGCGCACCTGACCATCCTCCACTCCCCTTCCCCTTTCTTGTACGTCTTTACCGGTTGCGGAACGAACCTGAAGGATGCCCCTTACCCTTTGAAATTGTTTGTAAAAGTTGGTGTCCTTACATGCAGTCTGGTGAAACATATGCTACCTTCTGTAAGGAAAGGGTTTGGGTGGCGTTGCCCAATGCCCTCCATGGGTACTTCACTGGTGGGGTAAGATAAAATTTATTGATATCCATCATTAAATAACAATGGACAAAAAGCACTCACTTAAAAAATGAATAAATACATAAAAATTTATCTATGCATCTTAAAGTGTACGTAACACTTAAATTTTCTATTTGTACCCTTGAATTATCTTACTTTAGAATAGAACAACAAATTTCGACCGATCTCGAAGCGAGACCAGAACAATTTTCGAGACCGCAAGGGTCCGAGACCAGCAAAAACCTGTCTCGAGACCGAGACCGGTCTCGAGCACTACAACACTGGTACCTGGGTACCAATGCCAACGTCAGTGGCGGATCCAGGAATTTGCAGTGGGGGGTCTGCATTTGGATGGGACATCAAATGTACACTGAGTGAAGCACCACCATATGTATATCTGTTGTTTAGTCTCTGATGCCTATTGGAATTCAGGAAATGGGAAAGGGGGTGGTAGGCAAGCATCCAAATTTTACCATATTTTTAAGTGTGATTACCACTCTACTAGGGGCGTAATTTGTAGGCTCGGAGAGCGCTGAAATTTCCGCTCTTTCCAAATATTTCCTGCAAGGAAATTTGAACAGTTGGGAGATTACTGAAGAGTTTGCATTTTCTATCGACACATTTGAGGTTGGACGGCAACCAAAGATCGTTGTTGCTACATATAATGTTATCCAACGCCTGCGTAATGAGGCTCTCCGACGAAGTGTTTTGAGCTTATATTGGAGAAAGTATGGAATTTTATGAAAGAAAATTTATGAAAATAGCACTGTGTATAGTTGACGGTGTCACTTGGTGATCTGGTGTCACAAGTGTACCAAATTTCCGATTTTGTCACTTCCAGAGTTCGGACAAGTTTACCAAAGTGAAGGTATGACGGAGCACTTCTGCTAGGATTACAATTTGCGGTGCGCGAAGAGCGCGGAAAATTTTGCTTCTTGAATCAAATAATGACGAATATGGAGCTTTTATTAGAGAAAATTGATTTAGAATTCCGTAATTTCATGAGTTGTCAAAACCACACAGTAGGCTGGTCTCACACTTGGCCAATTTCCGAATTCTTCCTTTTCAGAGCCCCTCCCCCCCCCCCGGGTGTCTAAGAAAAGGGGGCCGAGATGCAACATGGTGCTAAATGTTTTAATATTTTGAGCCACCATGAAACTCCCAGGCTTTCAAAACCTGGTCTTGAAATTGTTGGTAATCATTACTTCAACGGACTATACGATCAATGTAAATTAAATACCGGGTGTACTCTATTACCGTTAAAGGCCTGTCCACACAGGATGCGTTGCGTTCTGTTCCGGATACGACACGGCACGTCACTTTTATCACTTTGCACGTAAATCAATGGAACCGTCCACACGGGTTGCGTTGCGTTCCGTCACGATCGATGCGGAAAAAAAGTTGACGTATCCTTCCAGATGCGTCAAATTTTGGCAAAGTCCATGTGCGTTCAGAAACAGAGTTGACGTACGGAAGCATGCGTCAACTTTGATTTCTTTCATGTTTTTCTTTCATGAAATGCAATTAAAGGGATATGGATGCAAAATGGTACTTTTTTTTGAGCTTAAAATCACAATGAAACGCCTGTAAAATAAGTAGAAAAGCTCATTTTGGGGTCATTTTTTCACAACATTGGGAATGTTTACGTAGGCCTATGATTCTTTAGGTACCCACCCTTGCGATATTATTGACTTCGGTAGTGGAAAAAAGTTGTATTCTTGTTGGGACGGTAGGCAGGGGAAGTCTGGACACTGAACATGGCTGCACAGGGACATTTCATGGCACACGAGAAAATATATATACACTGTTAAAAATTTCTGTAAATTTACAGACTTTTTTTAACTTAAACTTTTTGTATTTTACTTTTAACAGAGATTTTCTGTATCTTTACAGACACTTTGTATTGCTACAACAAAAAAAGGTTGTTTAACATGTATTTTCTGTTTATTTGAAAAACCATTTCTGTCTGCTTTTTTAACCAAATTTTACTGCTTTGTAAAACTTTTTCTGTAAATTTACAGAAATTTTAACAGTATTTTGTATTTTTCTGATTTCACATAAATATACTGTCATTTAACAAACATTCATTTTGTTTTTAAGCTGAAAAAGAAACAAAAATAAGCCCAAACAAACAAATAAGAAATAGCCAGAAAATTTTCAAGATATAACATGCATCGTTCTGCGAAGTTTCAGTTTAAAAAAAAAACATTTTTGGCAAATTTATGGTCCTATTTGAAAATTAACTTACATTTATTATAAAAGCATACTTAGTTATTACGTACTTAGTTATAAATATCATACAACTGGTGTTTTGTCACACATTTTTAAGTAAAAAGAAATTGTAAGGCCCTAATTTCAGGGCACTGACAATTGGTAGGCTATACTGATGTCAACTCATCGCCACAGGCGCTCATGCACTTGATCGGAGCAAATTAAAAACGTTTTTCAAATTTATTTGAAAGAGTCTGTAAATTTACCACTTTATGACGTAAATCTCATTTTGCATAAATGGGTGGAGCTTATTTTGTAGGCATTTTCCTAACAAAAGGATTGCTGTTGCTTTGAATAATATCTTCTTTGGCGTTTTTTAATCAGGAAGTGATAAACTTATTGTTAACCTTGTCTGGAAATGTTTGCAACCAATGTATTTCCATTCTTTGTCATATTTATTTTAAAAAAAATTATTATATTGTACAAAAAATGTGACTTTCCAATTACAACGTTCCTAGAGATAGCAGTCTACTTGACAACAATATGACAACAAATCATCCTCAATGTGTTTTGATTGAAAACAACTTCGTAACGACACATTACGTTGATAAGCAAATACCTGATCTACGTAATGGTGAAGTGTATGTTACGTAATAACATATGAAAGGAAAAAAAGCGATATTATAATAAATATTAAAACGTCGGGAATGAAAACAGTAGGCTGTAAATTCACATAAAATTAAGGTAAACAAAACAGATCAATTCTGTAATTCGATTTTACAGTAGACTTTTGTAAACTAATTTACATGCAAAAACTGTAAAGAAAAAACAAACCCTTAATGTTTTTTCATGATTACAGTCTGGCTGTAAAAAAAACATTATTTGGTTGGAAAACAATTTGTCATAAAAATTATGTAAATTTACAGAGAAATTTTTTAACAGTGTATACACTGTAGTGTATATATCAGTGGCGTAACTTCGGGGCTTATGGGATCGAGCCCTCCAAGCGCCCCACAAGCGATCTGGGTCATAAACTCCACTCGACTGGGCTACTCAACTTGATAATGATAGACTCTGACTGTAAAAAATCTCCATTCCAATCAATCCACTGACATCAGTGACGTACACAGGGGAAGGCCGTTAGGCCATTCTCCTCACTGATGCCGATTTGTCTTTGTTCCTAAAAATACGCAAACTTTTTAGCACAAATTTTACTGTGGCACCAGATTGCATGCAAGGACACCTTATTTTTTAAACGCCTTCAAAGGAGGAAGGGGACACCCCTCCACTAGGACACCTCCCTCAGGCCGGCGATCACGCAACTTACTGCATGTCCCTACACTTCCATGAGAGAAATTCTGGGTACGCCACTGACTGAAATCCATCGAGATAAACCCGCTTTGAATAATTTGTACAAATTCGGATAGATTGTGACAAACTGAATGTGTTTAGGAATAAAATAAAACCAAAATTCACATTTTACAATTTTACATCATATTGAATACCGTGAGTGACGGTGACTGCAGCCGGTTTGCTGTGAACTTTCCCACGATTTAGATACACTTTTTTTGTCAATCAGCATGCATTATCACTGGAAACTACACACTGCATCTCAAAGTGACGCATCGAAATTCACGTAGTGTGAAAGCATCCTGTACAGACAGGCATGCGTCTTGACGTATCTGGAAGGATGCGGTAAAAAAAACGTGTCGTATCCGGAACGGAACGCAACGCATCCTGTGTGGACAGGACGGTTTTAGGCTATGTCATGTGTAAACTGTGCGTAGTGTCATGTAGTATGGTGCACCGCACCCTCCATGACCTTTAACAGGAACGTCATCTTGTTGTTTAAGAGCAACTCTCCCTCCCTTTTGTCCTAGATCCACAGGGCCCTTCATGTTTCCCGTTACTTGTTAAGCCTGGCGCACGCCATACGACTTTGCACATCGCAACTCAACTAAACCGTCGTGACCTAGATCTGAATCGTCGTAACGATTTTAAGTCGCACGACAGGGCCACGCACAGTTTACGACTGGCTATTGCGCATTGCCCGTCAACGATTACACGTGCACACTACTGCTATACATATTACGGTACAACAGAGCAGAAAAGCATACAGTTTGAAACAGTACTATACACTTTCAGTGTGTAGCTAGCGTACTAGGCCCATGCAAGTTTATAGCTCACCAGTGATGTCGACTGCGTCGGCAATTTCCTCAAGGGTTTTCTAAGCATTGCGATAAGAATATCTTTTTCTTCCACAGTTATTCAGTACAGGTCGTTGCCCTCACATTTCTACGAGTTAGTCAGTGGCGTAGCTAGGATTTTTTCCAGGGGGGGGGGGGGCAAAGGTATGAAATTTCCCCAAAATTTTTCCCGGTCAATGTGTATGTATTTCATATAAAAAATGCAAATTTACAAGTAAAACAACATTACCATGTCATTATGTAAGGGCGGGGGTAAAACCCACCTAGCCCCCCCCCCCTCCGTCTCCGCGGTCCCTGTATTACCTGCATTTCAAATCTTAAAGTATAACATAGAGCAATTGGAAATAACAGCTCTTAGTATATTATTTTGGTCAACAATACTGGTTTACTTGTATGTACTGACTCAGTGGCGTACCCAGGATTTCTCTGAAGGGGGGGGGGGGGCATGCAGTATGGTCTAAGAGGAGGGGTTCCCAGTAATTTTTTGACTTTTTCAAGGAGCCTAGATGCAAAATGGTGCAAGATTTTCGACTTTGACAGGAACAGTGTAAAAAGTTGAATCGTGGTGGTTCATGAGGATAAAACTGAAACTTTTGTGTCTTTACATGCTTTCTTATGCCATTTATGCTACCTTACAAAGTAAAAGTCGTTGTTAAGTTTGCACACTTTTAGGAGTCAAAATAAAAGAGCATTGATCGGTATAGGATTTGTGGTATTTCTTGGCCACAAAACGTTATTTCGTCATAAAGATTATCTAAGCGGAGCGCCACCATTAGTTGGTGCGAAGCGTAGAGAAAATTTCGAAAAATTAGACCCCTCAGATGGCCGGAAATAGCATTTCCCAGACTTACACGAAGAATCTACCCAGTCACCACCTTCTTTTGTCGTTTGCAAATAAAATCCTTCCTTTAAAATATGTTCGCAAACTGAAAAGTGATCAGAAAGTTAAGGGACAATCTGACCCAAAAATTTAATTTTGCTCAAAAGACTGAGCGAAACGCCACCATTGGTTGGCGCGGAGCTTTAAAAAAATTTCGAAAAACTCAGACCCCTCAGGTGGTCAGATATAGCGTATTCATGCTTGTAAAGAGAACCTAAACATGTAGTCTTTATTGTTATCGATTCCACCAGTGGGATACAGAGTTTACCTTTTAAAGTAAAAATTGGAACTTGGCAGAATTTGCCTATTTGTAGAAATTAAAATATTGGCATCACTGAGGGACGTACTTGCACTGCAGAGACAATCCTTCTCCTTTGAAAATTTTTGAAAAATTGGGTGTCCTTACATGCAACCTGGTGCCACACATGCTATCTTTTGGAGTAAAATCTGTGTTACTAAAGTTTAACTACTTATTTTTAAGAACAAAGAAAAAATGGCATCTGTGAAGGGGCATGGGCCAATTGTCCCCCCTTCGTACGCAACTAAAAGGGGACCTAGTAGTGGCTCGATAACACAGGATAACCTGTTTATTGTTATACCTCAAGTGAGCAGAAAGCTTTTTTCCCGAACTAGCCTGTAAGTCTCCGAGGATTAGGCTAAGTAACAAAATCTAAGTATGCCAATGGACCCCGTTTTTTCTAATTTCTAGAATAACTTTAAGTTAATCGTTGGCCATGGATTGTTTCAGCCCCATCCATCGTTATGTACACAGAGTAAAATCGGTATAGCTACTACTAGCTTGCGGGACAATATCATAAACTCGGGGGGGGGGGGGGGGGGTCTACCTTAGTGACTTGTCAGTTTTCACATCCTTTTACTGAATTCCCAAAGTGTACAACGCGGAGACTGTGTGTAAGGGGATAAGTTCGGGTTAACAGCCTTTCAGTGTTAGTTGTACTTTATCAGCTGTTGTTAAATTCCTGAATAACAGCTTCATGTACACTGAAATGCACTGATCATAAAAACCGGCGTTTGCAAGAGAACATTCAATCTGCTACGCGGAGAGGACATTTCTGTGGAACGGGAGTAGGGCCGGTTCATGCATGGGACACTGACGAAATCTCAAATCTTGGTTAATTTGTTGCATGAAAATATGAATTGTGTATGAGAAATGTCTCAGAATTTTTTATTCTAACAAAAATTTCTCAAAATTTTTGTTAGAGTAAGAAAATTCATCAAATTTCCCAAAATTATTTTCCAGGGGGTAACTTGCCCCCCTGCCCCCCCCCCCCCAGTAGCTACGCCAGTGGAGTTAGTCCTATCTCTACTCGCCGTATTCGGTCCATATATCCATCTTTTCAAATGAATATTTACATAAAATTACGTCGAAAGTTGTCATCGGGACAAGTTCAGACAACTTTCACCGTATTTATCTCACGTGCATATAAATCAGTTATTTTGATTGGTCAGATTTTTCAGTCACTTGCGACTGTCGCCGTACAGAGTCGGGAAGAACCAACATGTTCGTTCTTCCCGACTGAAGGCGATGCGAATTAAAACTGATCCTAATTACCGGTGAACGTGACAAACTACCTCGTCCCAGTTTCATTTGTATGCTGTATCCCATATTTTTCAAGTTGTGGCCAATTTCACCCTCTACAGCCTCTTTACTGGTCTTTTTTAGATCAGCTCATTCCTTATTATGTATTTAAAATTGGTGCGTCACAACTTTTAACCAATCAGGGAACTGCATGTGTTCCGATCTCTCCGAGACATGAAAGCTCCGAGCTTGCAAGTTTTGGTCACACTCACACACTGGTGCAGCAGACCTCAGACGACGAGCACCTGAGTCAATCTGTATATAGTTAAATTTTAATATTTTTTTTATGCCGGCTGTTAATCGAATGGAACAAAACCGCCAATCATCTTGAATTTTCTTCTCATCTTAATATTCATATCTCAACTCGTATCGCTCACACACTCTGCAACATCCCCGTACAAGCCTGCGTAACAAAGTAGTCGTAGCCCCACGTATTGACATAACCACACATTGTGCGATGTCACAAACGGCGTTACCAACGGCCGTTGGCGGGAAATGCTAGAATAGCATTCGTCATTGCGCAATATCTAAACAAAACTGGAATTTACCAAAGGATACGGAAGATAGATACATTTTAATTTACATTTTTCATTTTGTTGACATATATGACACAAAAATACGGTGATCAAATAATGTAACAACCATCACTGTATTTTTAAAAAGTAACCAGGCCTAGGCTACAATTAGCCTGGCTATCTATACAATTTTTACCATGGGGGGGGGGGGGGGGGGGGTATGTATAACCCCATTCACCCCTCTGGATCAGCCACTGGCCAACGTTAAGGAAGTGACAGAACCATAGTACACACCAAAACTAAAATGCACGATCCTGCACTAGTTTTGCCAGGGAGCTGTCAGGTTGCCCTGACAACTGCCTGATTTTGCAAAGGTTACGTCTGCACGACTCAATAGGTATTCCCTCTCGGGAAACCAAAAACGTGGACATTTTAAAAGCTCAGACCACTGCTATCTATAAGATGTAAGGTGACCAAACAAACGAAACAAATGACAGCTATAGTTTACAAAGGGCAATCAGAATTTGACCGTAAATATTAATTAACCGTTTGTTCCGGTATCTCCATATCCCTTTCTAAACTTCTTGTTTACTAGCATATGGAAACATGAAAGAGGTCTTTCAGGTTCAAAGAAAAGTTACTTATACGTTAGGCTTACTGTCATTTTTTTTATCTTTGTCTGGCAAAACGTCCACACGTAAAAGCAAGACCACACATAGCGGTACACTACACTGTTACGAGTTACAAAGTAGCACCGTGATCACGGATCAGTTTCGTTGGTTTTAAAGGCAGTCATTCGTCACCCCAAACTACAGTTTCAGTATACATATATCAAAACTCTCAATTGGTACAGCTCTTTGATTGGCATCACATTCAAACAATGCATCATAGTTAAATTACACAGCATGGGCACTGAGGGTGTCTTGATTACACATTATGGACTTGTATGGCCACTGGGACAAGCCATGAAGCAATAAACTAGGATTGTGTCTGGATAAAGATGAAGTTTTAGATAAATGTGGGAGGGGCTAGAAGTAAGTAGGTTGGGAGAATTGGAACTGTTTGGGATGATGAAAATATGCCTTTAACTCAATTTACAAATATGAAGCAGAATATAAGTTGTGAAAACAAACTATGATTGTCTTTTAAGCGCAGGACTTATATTTATTCATACGAAGTCTTAAGCTGCATATGAACTAGCAATAGTATAGTTTTGTAAGGTATTACATTGAATCAACCAAAGTATGCAGCAGATTAACCTCGATTTATTTTTCCAGTCGTACAGCCAGTTTTAAGTTTTTTTGTCTTTGCGTTTCAACTTGTTAATTAAGGGACCATTTGCAAAACTAAGACAATTTTCGAGGAATGATAAATTTAATTTGGAAAGTTTCAAACTTATATTAAAATGAAAATGGTGAATTTTCAAGAAAATCTTTAAGTTAGTGTTTTTCCTAAAACCACGCCAAACAAAATGATACTCAGACTATGAGCACTCATTTCTATTCTCCTGGTAGTCATTAAAAGATAACCGCCAGTTGAAAAGGTCATCGTACTTCCAGACGCTGATTTGTTCCCGCCATTGAGCTTCAGTTTCGCTTAAGTTATCTGAAACGAAAAGAAATAATTAACCTACGGTATTAAAGCCGGACCAAAGCCTGTGTGAAAGGAAGTGTTTAGTTGACTCCCAAACTTTGAGGTTTCCTACCAGTAAATAGAAGTTTGTCTCCTTGATTAAAAAAGTACAAAAATCTTAAAGTTTTATTTTCTCGTTTTTATTTTAAAAACCCACACCATAAGGGTTATTGTTGTATTCATCGAAGTAGGCAGACAAGGAATCTATGTGATGGTGATGTCATGTTTGTTTTTGTGTGTATGTGTAGTGTATTTATGTCGCTTTTGCTTGTAAACACGATGTCTCAAGAAAGGATTGTCCAACACTTTCCATATTTGGTATACAGATTTTTCATGTTAAGAGAAGGAACCCTATTTATTTTGGTGGAGGTCAAAGGACATTTGAGGTCATCAGGGGTGACAAACGGAAAACCCTTTAAACACGATATCTCACGTTAGGAATGGTTGACACTTTTCATATTTGGTATATTTGTCATGCTGAGAAGAAGAACCCTACTGTTTTTTGGTGGATGTCAGGGGTCATTGAGGTCACCGGCTATAAAACTGCGAAAACTTCAAAAATGGCTTGTAAACACGGTATTACAAGATAGAAGTGACCCACACTGTTAATATTTGGTATGTAGATCCGTTATGTGAAGAGAAAGAACTGTATTGATTTTGGAGGAGGTCAAAGACCATTTCAGAACTATGCTATTGGCGTCAGTTTGCGAATTTTTCCCCCAGAGAGTGAAGAGCTTGCTGAAAAACACTCATTTTACCCTCAGGAAAGATTCCCCTGCCCCCTATTCCCTCCCAAAACGATTACTACCTTGCCTGGCCACAGGCCTCGAGGGCTTGTTCACAATATCTCAAGACAGAAATGAAGGACAAATTTTATATTTGGTTCACAGATTCGTTGATGTTCTTGGGTGGAGGTCAAGGGTTATTTGGAGTCACATGCACTAACTGATTGAAGATCTCCTCAATGGCTTGTAAAGCCACCAGTGGTCAAATGCAACTTCACCAGAGGTCATATGCCAGGTCACCAGAGACAATAAGATCACCAGAGGTCAAACGCTAGTTGAGCCAGGTCACTAGAGGTCAAACGTCAGATGAGATCACAGGGGTTTACAACTTCTTCTTCCTCTGCCTACACGACTCAAACGGCGCGCGTACATTATGTGACTGCTTCTTAACTGTGCTTGTGCCTTCTTACTTGGTGACACTTCTACGTGAAACACAGAAATACGACGCAATTGTGTGAAATAATCTCAGAATTATGACGCAATGAAAAAGTAAATACGCTAGGCGAATAAGACAAAATGGAAAACGGACTTTGCAAATAAAAGTGAACATTGCGTCATAATTCTTAGTTTATACACAAACATAATTCATAAGTGGTCCTTTAATATACGCGCGCTAGTCAAGTCGTGTAGGAAGGGGGAAAGAGCAAATATGTTAACAGCAACTCACTGGGCGAAAAAGATGAAGATTGTAGCCAAGTACACATTTTTGCAGTTGTACATCCGGGGATTTCGAATTTTCCTTGATCCTAATCAAAACCAATAACGTTCTTCCTCTTACCATGACAAATATGATTACCCAATATGAAAAGTTTCAGTCATTGGTGTCTTGAAATAACGTATTTACAGCTATTTTGAAGGTTTTCGCAGTTTTACAGCCAGTGAACTCAAATGACATTTGACCCACATCAAAAAACAATAGCGGTTTTCTCCTAAACATGAAAAAACCATATGTCAAGTAAAAAACGTGGCAGTTATTCTATCTTAAGACACCTTGTTTACAAGCCATTTTCGGGGTTTTTGCAGTTACACCCCTTGTAACCGCAAATGACCTTTGAACTTCACCAGGGGCAGGGCGGCAATCCCTCTGCCCCTTCAGGATCGACGCCCCTGCTTTGAGTACCGTTTAAGCTTTGTGTACGGACCGTCCTATGTATCATTGTATGACATGATTATTGGCAAAGTTGAGGAATGAGGATACAAGAGATAGGAGCATTCCAAACTATGCTTGTTACATAAATGTGTGCCGAACCCACCCTTCAACTTGTCCCATGCACCTACAGGTTATGTAATAAAATGTGGAAAATATGTCATCATCTCACACAATGTTCAGCTCCATGGTTCAATGATTAAAGATTTAATTTTGAATGCCCCAGATTCCACTAGAGAAGCGAGAAAACGAGTCTACCATTTCACATGGGATCAACCCTTGGTTCCATTAATTTTGAATATTGATATAGTTTTCCTTACCTGAATAAGTGACAAGAGAGGGTATAAAGTCGTTCCACATTTTACAATGATCAGCTTGCAAACCCTGTAAGTCTTGAAGTCCCGGTTGAAAATCTTTTACTACAAGCCCAGGCACTTTAAATTCCAGCCACTCACTTTCAGCGTCGTTGTTTCCATCGTTGTCACCTCCAACATTAGGGTTTCTAGTGTGAAAACGTAAAAGTTTATGAAGATGAAAGGTTTTCCTTTCAACCTTAATCATCCACGTTAAAACCAAATGTGTGCCATGGACTAGGTTTACGAGGGAACATCCCGTGAACGGAGACCGGTTTAGTGAAATGTTGTGATCAAAATAGAGGGCCGCATTGAAATGGTGTGTCGCATAAGAGTTTGAGCCAAGTGTCTTCATATGGAGCAGCAGACCCCAAATGACTCCACGTAGCCATTCTTTTCTAGGTCCGGTTCTAGACCGGTGTTCTTTTTTTTGGGGGGGGGGGGGGGCTTGAAACGACATGATATTTTTTTTTCTAAGTATGAGAATCAGCAAAACCAAGCTAAAGACCATGACTCGACTACCATCACCATACCATAAATAATACGTTACGTATGTATCCACGTCATGTCTGATCATTTTTCATTAGGGAAAATGTAATTACATGACGTTACCGAGAGACGAGCAACCGGTTCTGTTCACATTCATGCCGGGAGTTGCTAGCAACCCCTTGATTCATGGGAATAGAGAGCTGATGGAAGCATGGAGTTGCCATAGCAACTCCATGATCTGGCTAAAAGAAAGTGCCAATCCAATTGACTCGTTTAAATTTCAAAAGATGATTAATTAGTCAACTTGATTTTACTTTTATTTACATTAGGACTAACATAGACGTCACTTATGGCATCTGTCTCACAATTTTATCTGAAATCATTCACCAATATGGTTTCGAGGCTTGGACGACGGTTTCCCTAAGCCATGGTTCATTCAACGAAAGTAAATCATGACGTGCGAAGCTTGAACCATATGTCCACTGGCGAACTTTTTTCAGGGAAGCAAGCTTCCATCTTTTCCGACCATTTTTCTTCATTGGGAACACTGTATTACATATGTAATTTGCGTATTGAACGCCGAATTTTGTTTACCTTTTTGAAAAAAAATATTCCAATATATGGAACAGAAAAGTTTGGATTCTGGAATTTTTGTACCACAATTTGAAAAGTTTTGATTATTGAAGAAGCTGTCTTTCCTATTAGCGAGCTTTTCATGGATACTGGAGATCGTTGTGTTAAATGATGTTATCTTAGACCTGCGGATTGAGACTCCCCAATTGCTTTGAAAAGGTTTTGGAAACTCGTTTAAGTTTCATAGAAAAACAAAAGCTTGGTTGGAGATACACTGGCCCGGATATTTAGGAAAACAGCATTGTTTTCATAACAAATGTCCCGGTAAAAAGTGCTTTCAGCAGCGCTACCAGCGACAAGCGGCAAAAAAAGTAGATTTGCCGTGACAAAAAGTCAAAAAACTTTTTATCTGAGTTTTCACTACAACAATGTGTGCTTCGCAACCAGGTATTACGGTTAAGTGATCATATCAAATAACAATTTACAAAATGAGTTATCATGATAACTACGAAATCTAAGCTGCAAGGGTATTACCTGTAGATGTCACAAAAAAAGTTATATAAACGACCGTACACGTCAGCTTTTAAGTCGCCATATTGATATTCAGTAGATACCAACGGTTTAGCACACCATGCCAAACAGATAGGCCTTATACATGAACGTTTTAGACTCGCCGACTAATAACGGGCACCGTATGTGCATACAGAGAGAAAGGTGCAGATTACAGTGCAGTTTGCATCGTGAAACTTACTTTACTTGGCCACAAAGGAATAATTTGCTCTCGAAAGTCTAAGAAAACATGTCATTAATGTTAATTTTACGAATTTAGAGAAAAAATAATAGACTACATCAAATTAGAAAAAGCGTACGCTAAAACGCTGAAAAGTAAATAAGATGAAAACGCTAGATCTATCTAAAAAGATAACGTTGCGGGTAGCCCTGGTTTTTAGCTGTGGAGGAATTGTCATGAAGCCACACAGAGCCAACTCGACTCCTCAGAATCCATCCCTTTTGTTTTTTTTTTTTTTTAAATTTGATGAAGGAGAGCATTAGTAATCTTTGAATATTGACTGATGAGGATAAAACTGACTTCTTATTTTGCAGATTCAATATTACAATTTGGAATTTATTTTTTATTTATTTATTGGATTTATATAATTGTTCTTTATTTCATTTTATGTATTTATTTGAGCAAACTTTATTTCACTTTTTTTCTCTTGTTGACGAAAGATTTTAGAGGAAAATTAAGTTTGCTACGATCTAAAAGAACATAGGCCTACTTATTGTTTCTATGATGGTTACGAACAGGACGCAAAGCATTCTGCAAATATAACCTTGATTTTTGCCAAGTTTTCCAGTTGTTTACAGAAGTTAGTGCAGATTTAGACATGATATGGAGAATGAGATCAACAAGAGTCAAGGATATAAGAAAAGGATGTGCAGAGAGCACATTGAAATACGCTTCATACTATATTTTCATGCAGTTTGGCATGAGGTTTCTTTATTTGATATTTTCTTAATAGTGGTGTTTAACTGGAATAGTCTAAACAATAACAGCAAGTCCGCAAAGAATATTCTTACTTTTAAAAGAAGGTTTAAGGATTATCTGCTTAATAACTATATTTGCTCCTATAAGTTGTTTGCTGATTTTGTTTGTTTTCTTTTCGTCTGTGTAATACATTTGGTTGTTGTATAACTAGAAATTATGTTAATTTGTCTGTTAGGGGGACTGCCAGTAAAAGCTCTTGCTTTTTCAGTCCTCCCCACCTCCCTTTTCAATCCTTTTGTATAATCGTATTGTAATTAATGTGGAAAATAAACTGAAACTAAGCTGAAACTGAATTTGCTTGGTCAATTTGTAGTAGCATATTAATCTTTTTGTGGCTCAAACTTGTTGGACCCGACTACAGCATAAAGTTACTATGACCATCCTTACAGGATGATACCCATCTTACCCAGTTTTTGCGAAATTAGTGAAGTATCTCATCATATCGAGGGACAATTGTTCTTCGTTTGGGTTGAAATACCACTCGGGATCCCGGTAGGGTGAGAATCCGTACCCAAATATGAAGGGTAAATCTTCTGCGTGTGCCACTCCTACCCATGCTGGTGTCCTTGGCCAAAATTTTGTTTCTGGTAAATGGCTGAAACGATACCGGTATACCGTGTTATCGTTCAAAGTATACGTCCGTGATATGTGATCCGATGTGCAATGGAATGCCTCGTCCGTTGCTACCTCCATGAAAGTGAAGAAGTAATTCGCTTCAGGATCATCAAAATTCCTCCAGTCTATGTATTCTTGCTCAATAGCAGTTAGTATTAGATCGTTTTTGTAAGTGTAGGTAAATTTCTCCAATTTTTCGTGGAAGGTTGGGTAATCTGATGTTGGCTTAAAGCGAGCTGGGGGTAAAAGCTGGCTTGGGTAAGCACGGACGCTGACTATGGATCCATCATCCAGGGTGTTGCCAGCTATGACAGAGCAGTCTTTAAATTTACCTTGTGCTAGCAAGAGGCGAGGATTTTCAGTAATAAACTCACCGTCAATAACTGGTACTGTCGGAATAACGTTGGTCGTAGTAAGAAGAACCTACAACGAAACCATTTCAGATTGAGAATAAAGAAAAGTAAGGTTTCTTGAAATAAATTGACAGTATATAGTGTCACGCCTTTCTTGTGCCGGTCGGACAATGTTTACCTGGAAATCATGTCCCACGCTCACCAGGAAATTTGTCCGGGGAGACTGAAATTAAAGTCCGTTTAGAATCATTACAATTATTTGTGTCCTGGGGGACACAATATCTTTTAAATTTGCTAAAAATTATTGTCTCCCCAGACCTATTTTTTTTTTTTTTTTTTTTTTTTTTTGCGGACGCTGGAAATGTGTTCCGATGGGACACCGACCGACTTTTCAGGAGTCATTTTTTCAGAATTTCTCTGGTGGAGTTAACACTGTTTCCACGTTTACAGTCTATATCAGCTCATACCACATGCTTCATGGATGCTTCATGAAATTTGGTTGAAAATTGAACACAATTATTCCTGGGCCGTGGCCATTTGAAACCTTTCACAAAGTAGTACAATGTCCCAGGTAGGCCCTTAGGCCAGTGAACTGAAGTTTTGTAAAATGTTTTTCCTCCTCCGAATACTTTATGCATTTTGATGGCTGTCATTGGGTTACTCCGTTAGTGGTACCCAGGGGAGTAACCAGGATTGTGTCATGGGGAGGGTTTTGGTGTAATGGGGGAGGGGGTTGGGGGAACGATATAAGGAAAAGTCTAAGGATAGAGAGAAAAATTTGCTGCTTAAGGTGTTTTTGCATTGCAAGGTTGGGTCATGGGGGTTCTTACCCTCCCCCTCCCAAACCATCCCCGTAGCTACGTCACTGATGGTACCTTGTGGCTTTGCATACGCCTGGAGCCCAAAGCCCTGAAAAAGAACCCCAGGTCCATTTTACTCAGATTTATTTTAGAAAGACGATAACGATGCTTAGCCAATGATTTGCAAATGGTATTCTCGAATTTTGCGCCTGGCCATGAGGACCCTTTGCGCCATGTTGTCAAAATCTGTTTGGTCAGTTAATAATCTTTGATTATTTTGAATTGTTTGGTCACGTGTTTGTTCCAAAGTCCTTTGTGGGCCATTCGGCCCATGAAATTCTACGAAACATTTACTACAAATTCCAAATTCCCCTGTAATGAATTGTCTGAGACAATTTAAAAAAAGTTAGTGGTACTTTCACGGTGTTTTCATTCATTTATTTTAGCACTTCAAAATTGGATTTTAACAGTTTTATCAATGGGTCATTACGAAACTTAGTTTATGTTTGCTTCATGGTGTTCAGAAATTTTGTGTCCACGGTCCGGTATGGACCACGTGGTCCATTTAAGGTAAAACAGAGTTGCAGGCCTTTCTAAATGATGATGTTTGGTCAGTTAATAATCTTAGATTTATTTAGAATTGTTTGGTCACGTGTTTGGTCCAAGGTCCCATGTGGGCCATTTGGCCCTTTCAATGAAATTCTACGAAACATTTTTTACAAATCCCAAATTCCCTTGTAATGAATTGTCTAAGACAATTTAAAAAAGTTAGTGGTACTTTTACGGTGTTTTCATTCATTTATTTTAGCACTTCAAACTTGATTTTAACAATTTTTATAAATGGGTCATTAATAAACTAAGTTTGTGATTGCTTAATGGTGTTCAGAAATTTTGGGTCCACGGTCCGGTATGGACCACGTGGTCCATTAAGGTAAAACAGAGTTGCAGGCCTTTCTAGATGATGATGTTTGGTCAGTTAATAGTCTTTGATTATTTTGAATTGTTTGGTCACGTGTTCGGTCCAAAGTCCCATGTGGGCCATTCGGCCCTTTCAATGAAATTCTACGAAACATTTCCTACGATACCCAAATTCCCCTGTAATGAATTGTCTAAGACAACTTAAAAAAGTTAGTGTTACTTTCACGGTATTTTTATTCATTTATTTTAGCACTTCAAAATTGATTTTAACAGTTTTTATCAATGGGTCATTACGAAACTTAGTTTGTGTTTGCTTCATGGTGTTCAGAAACTTTGGGTCCAAGGTCCGGTATGGACCACGTGGTCAATTTAAGGTAAAACAGAGTTGCAGGCCTTTCTAAATGATGATCATGTTTGGTCAGTTAATAATCCTGATTTATTTTGAATTGTCTGGTCACGTGTTTGGTCCAAGGTTCCATGTGGGCCATTCGGCCCTTTCAATGAAATTCTACGAAGCAATTCCTACGATTCCCAAATTCCCCTGTTTATGAATTATCTAAGACAACTTAAAGAAGTTAGTGGTACTTTCACGGTGTTTTCATTCATTTATTTTACCGCTTCTTGAAAAAGATTTGGTTGCAATGGATTCATGGAATCAAAGTCGACAGTGTAGACCATAGAAGTTTTACACAGCCAGACTTTCATTGCATTAGAATCAGGCTGTTTGACAGACAATGTTCTGTAGGGGACGAACATTCCTGCACTGACCTAATGCGTAAAATTGAATTAAAGGCAATCAATTCTCTCCCAAACTACAACTTTTGTAGTAGTCTACAGAAATTCTCAATTGGCACACTCTTTGATTGATAGCAAATCAAAATCAAAACAAGAGTCCAAGGGCACTATGGTTCCTTGCATTTAAGATGATTTCGTATTTAGGGAGTAGCAAGGTAAGGCATTTGCACCTTCAACCCCAATGACTTTTGTTTTGGCCATCACCCAAAAACATAGGGGCACATTAAATTTCAAAATCATACAAGCAATTGCATTTTTAGAGAAACTGAACACTTGATTTTTCAAGTTATCATACAGTATACAGTACCTACCATTTCCACACATGTGACAAATCTCAGCAATTCAAATCCAGACCTTACAAAGAAGTCGCAAAGGTCAAACACAGTCAAAGTAGGTCAATACTGCATTTTACATAAACACAGAAGAAGTGGGAAGAGGGAAGAAATGTAACACTCATCTGGTCATTCCTGACCATCAAAATTTATGATGGATGAATAGAAATTATGTCATGGTTGTCCTTTGGACTACCTAATGTGTTTGCCTCAAAAGCAAAAGGCAGTGATTTATTGCCACCAATTTCTATTTCACAATTTGGCTCGAAGACCAAGAAAGAAACATAGCTCTGTAAAATCTAATAAATGACTTTCAGCTTGACCTTTAAACCTGAAAAGGGTGATTGAAAAGCCATAGTAGTCATAGGCTGAAAGCAGAGATAAAGAAGAGAAGCTGCTTTCATATTTTAGTATTGTGATATATACACAATATTATAAAAATTGGAGCCAAAGCTTGCATTGCAAGTTACTTTATTAAATACTGTATTTGAGGAAAAGGTTTTTCTTTTTTTAAATTGAAGCTGCATTACTGCCCCGATTGTTAACTAAACTGCTTATAGACTGAGAGGGGGTTATTATTCTTCTTTTCTTTTATACATTGCATTTGTCAAAAGGCATTAAACTTTGGCTGGATTTTATACCAACTGAACAAAAGACATATCACCCAAATATTCTTAAAGACATGTGTGTCCTAAGGCTTGACAGCATCCAGATGAGCCTCTTTTGCTTTTTCTGTCGAGTCTTCAATTGCTACAGCACCATAACTTACAGCAGAGTTGTATATTTTTCTTTCTGTTTCAATGAATCACTAAGAAATCCTGTTATAGCTTGCAAACATTTTCAGTGGGGGACAACCAAGTTTTAGAGAGGAAAACCAAATTTCAGTGCAGGTTGTCCTCTAGACAACCAGATAAATTTGATGGAGGATCATCCCTGCTGGTCTGACTTCCCTATATCATTTGTTTATTGAATTCTCATACTACATGTCTCTCATTCCAAAGCATATAACAAACATACACAAACCACTAACTTTTCACTCAAATGACAATAACTCATGTTAGAAACATCATAGGAGGATAGTCTAATTACCTTTTTTGTTTGTCTCAGCAAGAAAAATCCAGGCATCACGAAAGAAGTCACAAAGGTCAAAAGACCAAATGAGGTCAAGTGAGGTCAAAGTAGGTCAACAAGTGCACTATACTTAGATGAACACAACTTTCCATTATGCCATCTCCCTATGTTACTTGGTTTTTCAGTTATTGTCCTGCATACCTCACATTCCAATGTATATGACCTACACACTAACTATCCTGGCATTTAAATCTCAGTAGCTTGAGTTAGGAACATTGTAGGAGGGTAGTGTAATAGCCTTTTTGGTTCGTCTCATCAAGAGGAATCCAGTCGTCACAAAAAAGTCTCAAAGGTCAAAAGGTCAAATGAGGTCATGTGAGGTCAAGGTGGTTCATCACATGCACTTCACTTAGCCAAACGCAAATCTCCATTACACCACCCCTCTAAAATGTTTCAGTGGTGAGATATCAATAAAAAATTACTTTTTGACCTTTTAACCATTTCCAATTATTTTGGTTAATGTACCAACATTTTCACCTCCTACCAATCTAACTTGTCCTAAAATTATGCCAACTGTTTGAACAACGGATACCGAGTTACAGCTACTAATAGTAATTCACTTTTTGACCTCTGGTGATCGCCAGTGACCTTTGACCTCCACCAAAAACAATAGGGCACATCTACTCAACACCATCTACATACATACCAAGTTTGAAAAAAATTGATCACTTGGTTATTGAGTTATCGCACCACATACCTCGCATTCCAATCCGTCACATCCACACACACGCACACACACACGCACACACACACACACACACATACATACGCCAAGGTGACTGCATAGGTTCCTTTTTTACACAAGGAACCAAAAATGTAGAGTAAGTGTTATGATTACACAGTGAATCACAGTCACCAAAATAACGACTTTCAAAAGTGGATGTGCCGCAATTTCAAAGAGTTTTTTCCACTGCACCGGCACAAATTAAAGTTGTGGGTCAGTTAAAACTATACGGTCGGTTAAAACTATAGGGTCAGTTAAAACTATAGGGTCAGTTAAAACTATAGGGTCAGTTAAAACTATAGGGTCAGTTAAAACTATAGGGTCGGGTAAAAGGACTGAATTTTGGTACAGAAGCGCAATGTTTAATATCCCTCCCAATTTTCCTTTTTAATAATTTGCTTTTCAAGCAAACGTTTATTCTTGAAGCCTGGAAGAGAAACCAGCGGCGTAGCTAGACATTTTTCCGGGAGGGGGTGGGGTGGGGGAAGCAAAAAAATTTTCCAAAGTTTTTTTTTAAGCTTGAACACCACATACTGAGAAGGGTATATTTGCAGCGCCCTAAGGGCTTTGAAATTTTTTGTCCCTTTTCAGGAAATATTTGAAAATATGTAGAAAATTTTTGATCCTGGGTTTCCTTTGAGAATCTTTTGAAATTACTGAAGAATCTGCCTTTCTTACTGGCAAATCTGAGATTGTGCATCGACCAAAAATCGTTTTTGCTACATGAGGCTTATGAATTGGGGCTCTCCGAGGACATTTTGAAAGTCAAGAGCTTACATTGGAGAAAATTTGGAATTTTATTACGAAAACAACTTCATGAAAATTCCACTGTAATTGCAGATGTCACTTGATGATCAGATGTCACATATGGCAAATTGCTGATTTTGTCATTTCCAGAGCTTGGAAAAATTGACCAAAACAGGAAGCTGCAACTCGAACGTAGACTGGTAGGGCTGCAGATTCCTGGTTAGACCAAAATGATTTATGGACGAGCACTACAGCATCAGGAATTGCAATTTGCGGCGGGCGGGAAATTTTGCTTTTTGGGAACAAATAATTACAAATTTTCAGTTTTTACTGGAGAGAACTCTGAATTTTATGAGACAGAGTTGGGAAAACCACAATGTAGTTGGCTTGTGTCACAAACGGAAAATTTCCTAATTTTCCCGCTTTAAAGGCCAGTGCCGTGTGCCAGGAGGCCCTTTGTAGCTATGCTACTGATAAAAACTAGGCAGTAAAAAGTAAACATGCTTTTAAAAATGCTTATAGTTATTACATAATATGATACTAGATACTACTGTAAATGAATAATTGTTCTGCTTTTATAATAAAATGGGTAAAAAAAATGTAAGTTGATTTTCGTGTATTCACATTGAGGAAACTTCAAAATTCAAAGAAAAACAATTGTACTATGTGATGTCACAGTTGTGTTTGTGATTGTTTGTGGTTTTCCTTCTCTTCAGTCGCAAAATAAATTCTGTTGAAAATTAAAAGAGGGCAAGTCTTCCGAAACTCACCGCATTAGCTCCAGCAATTATTTGTTCAGCTTCTTTGCTACGAAGGCAGGCGACCAGGTCTTCACTTGTCGTTGAATCTTCACAACCAACTAGCCTTCCCAGAAGAAAGGCGTCTGACCTGGCCTTTTCGATGTTTGTCTCAAGACCCCATGGGGACATCATGTTTCCACTCTGGGGAGGAAAATTCAGGAAATCGTAGGTTTAATTTTTCTGTCAATATATGAGTAACAAGACTATATGTTGAAATGCCAATGTATAGAAATTATGCATTGTGTGATGTTCTCATCACCACTTACCGACTGATATTTAAAATGATTCAAATCAATGATTACAAAGTTGTAACTAAACATACTTGTTTGGACGAAAAACCTTTTATTTTGAAGGGAAATGAATTTACAAATCAAAAGCTTACCTTTACAGAAGTAATTTAAGCAAATAAGCAAAGTCTAAATAGTCTCAGATGTTTTACTATTTACATAGGAAATAAATAGTTCGAAAATGGACAGCATATTCCTGAATATCCAAATAGCTTCCATAAAATGTTTCCCAAACAAGGCATTTGAAAACAGCCTTTCGGCTAAAAATAAATTATTTAACTGTTCGCCTATTGATTGTTATAAACTTGGAGTACTAATGAGCAGCAGTTTCTATGTAAGTTTATAAACATATAGCTTACTCCTTAAAAGCAGAGTGGTCATTTGACGCTGTATTAAGACATCGGGAAAAATGTTTCCATACTTCCTTACACACAAAAGACGAAATATCCCATCAAACGAAATTTGTTTTCATTTGTTAGGTATCAGGAGGGGAGGAGTAGAGGCCAAACAGACCTTTCGTCTTGGTCACTCCTTTCAATTGGCTATTTCAAAGCGGTTACATATGTAAATTCCATAAATTGGTACATCTTTGTTCTAAAATTTAAGGGTTGCAGAATAGGTTATGCCCACGGAATTTCCCACATATCGTAAGAAGCGGTTGAAGGGGAAAATTGAACTTATTTGCACCGTGTTAGAAACCAAACTCGAACCTTACCATTTATGTAGCTGACACTGGCTTTCGTGTAAGTGTGTTGTTAACCATCTTACTCTGTACTGGTTACAACAAGTAGTCACTCCAAGTCCTTTTTTACATCAAAAGTTGATTTATTGTTGAATCTAGACCTAACAAAAACCATACCTAACAAAAACAACAGTGGCGGAGCCACGGGAGTGGTTTGGGGGGTCGAACTCCCCCATGACCCAACCTTGCAATGCAAAAAACACCTAAAATAGTGTTTTTCTCTCTCCCATTAGACTTTTCCATCATGTCGTGCCCCCCCCCCCCTTTGAGTCAAGACACAATCCTGGCTATACGCTACTGAAAAATAAAAAAAATTATACTTACGGTTATTATAATAATTTGAGAAAGGAAGGGAGAGAAAATTTAAATATATATGTTTTACTACAGCTACTGGGGGAAGAGGAATGGGGAAGAGAACTCTTATACCAGGCTAGGAAAGTCTACCTGCTTGAAAGTGCCCCATGCAGACCATTTTCTGACCGAAATCCTAACTTCGCCACTGTTCCCCCATGACCTTCCTGATTTTGCTCACGAGGGAATCATACTCTTCAAGGAAAATAACAAAATTCCTAACTTTCCTCACATCAATGCAGTCTTTTTTGCAATATAAGCTCCAGATTTTCAAACAGTCTGAAATGGAATTTAAAAATTTTCCATTTTCACAGCATGACTAAAAATGAAACCTCAACCAACTTCAGTCTAAATCCTGCCCATAGATATGTACTTGAGCAGATTGATCTTCAATAGAAACGCAAACTTTTCAATTGTGCTGTGCCAATAAAACCGTACTTTCCAATCTTCTGTCATAAAATTCCTCCAATATATAAGCTACAGATTTTCAAAAACATGTTACAGAGGAAATTTAACTTTTTTGAAAAAATTCCAAATTCTCCGGAGGGCCTTAATCTGCATTGTGGCATTCAGTAGTCCTAACAATCTACATGTCGCCCAGCGACCTGCTTAATATTTCTCATAGAAAGGTCAGGTTATTCAATAAAACGCCAAAATCTGTCATGAAAGAACATTGTCCCCGATATGCTTCAGAGATTTAAAATATTTGATAAAAATGACGAAACATGTTCGGAAAAGAATTAAGAATTTCTCTTAAATTTTCAAATCCTCTTTTCAAAAAACGACAAGGTGTTCGGGCAAATTTCTAGTTTCGTCTGAAAGCCTTTAGTCGCCCCCCTTTTTTTGGGAAGATTCGTTTTTACTAGACGGACTTTATTGGGGTTAGCTCGTGCTCACAAAAGAATCTTGGACGAACGAATTTCCTTCTTCAAAATGAGCTAGCGATCACCTTGCAGCGACATTCACGGCACTTTTAAATTCCCTATCTTGTATATGAACAGAAAAATCAATAAACGCGTTGTTTTGGGTGGGTTGGGAAATAATATTGAGTATTTGGCAAGAAATGAATGCGAAGGGGTCAAATTTTTGGACAGATTTTCAAGTAGGCCAGTGTGCAATTAGAAAACATGTCCATCCTGTACGTTATCACTGCACCAGTGGCATGTGATGACATGCCCTATGAGAATATGCTAGGCCTACCTTACGTCTGCTATTCCTTCTTTTTCCTCGAAATAACGCGTTTCTTAATCTTCCCGGCTACTGGACAAACGTATTTCCGAAAAACGGATATTGAAAACTTGCTTATATTGTAAACAAAACTTGCTTATAATGTAAACAAAAAACGCAAAATGCATTTTTAGAATGATAAATAATGTTAATATTGTGCGCATAAATCTTACCCACGTCCGTGACGTTGTGGCATTTTTTTACCGAACTCTTCAAGTGTACCTTAGTAACCTGTACGAAACTGAAACCAGCGTCGGCACCAGTGGCGGCAAATCCCCCCTTTCGGAGACAAGGGGGGGATTTTCCCCCAGTCAGAACCGTTTTCCCGGTTGCCCCCCCCCCCTCCCCCACTCAGCTTCCAAAGTAGAGTGGCCTGACATGAGTTTTCTAGGCAAATTGATTAAAAAATAATCCTCTAAACAGGTTGGAGCATTCCCAAAATTTTAAAAGTAAAATGTTTTTTATAACTTCTTGTACATGAAACTTTTTAGAACAACAAAAGCTTGTAATTTCTACCCTACCCACTGGCCCACTAGCCCCAGACCAAAACTGATGCACTCTGCGCAGTCATCACGCATAGACGTTTGACTTAGTTGTTTGTATACAATGTTAAAAATATATCAGAATCTTACGGTAATACTGGCAGCTGGGGTTCCAGAATTAAACCCGTTATTTTTCAGTTGTGCGTGAACCCAGTATTAAGGGTACCTTGAAGCTACTAACACTAAGATATCCTTCTAGTTCAGTATTAAGGGATTAAGTGGTTATATACGTACAGCCACTGTTATATAGCTGTATAATGAAAAACTAAAATAACGTTCGCTACCTGGAATCCTATAACTGCCAGTGTTTTCAATGTAATATTATATTTCTTTTTTTTTAACAGTGTACGCTATTCGTGCATTCAGAACCGTACATAAGGCTTATGTGAAAAACTACTAAAAGGACATTTGGCACAGTTACGTTATCACATGCAAATATGTACATACAGGCTACGACGAAAACAGAATAGAGTGATTCATTGAAATCATTTGAAACCATTTACATTGGATGATGGATTATGAACCAGAACACATTTAGTATTCTAAGTGTAACCTTTTACCGTTGTGCTCCAATCGGGGCATATTTGCGCGCCTCGGGAGTGGGCGGAAAAGCCGACCTAGCACGCCCCGCATCAGCTTCCGTAGACTATTGACCCCGTGACCTTAAACTATTGTCTTTCTCGTTGTTGTGGCGGAATTTTCGGGTAGCTACTCGCAGTTTCGAGCTCCGCGTGAAACAGTAAAGATGGGCGACAGCCGCGTTCTCCGTCTGGGTCCAAAAGGACCCAAACAACGGTAAAGGGTTAAATTTTTGACACAGAGATGCTAAAACCCTCCAGCTTCAGAGCGATGCAAGTTCTACTTGGCTCAATTTGAAGCCTAAACTTCTAAGGTGTGTCTCACGCGTTGCCTGAATGAGAAAATTACGTTAAATTGAAATTGAGAAGATTAAATCAATTTACATAGGGATACTATAGATTTCTAAACAATATAACCATTTAACGGTTTAAGAGCCTTTTGGACATAAATATTACATACGAAGAGTTAAACATGGTTTGAATGTCATTAACTGAATTAGAATGCTTGATGAATTTTTCCTGTACATAGTACAATCATACACTTACAATCATGAGAGCTTTGTGGAAGTAGTTCCAACTATGTTCTGCGATCAGGTGATGACCGACGCTGGCTCCACCGGCACTCTGCCCGAAGAGGGAGATATTATCAGGGTCACCTCCGAAAGCTAAAAAAGAATAAAGCATGGACATAATCACTGAAACATTGAAACTCAAGTTGGAAAAATAAAGTGAATTAGATTCCAAAGACATTGTTTCTCTAATTTCCTTGAAGAAAATGTCTTTCTCTGAGGTTAACCTCTCTGGGTCATGGGCGTAGATTTCTTTTCAACTTAAGGTGGTTTGAATTATTACAAGATGAGCCTGTAAGATGTACATGCGAAGCGTGCATGGCGAAGCGCGAGGCCTGGCAGTGGCGTATGCAGAATTACGAAGGTGGGGGGGTCACAACCTGTGATTTTCCCGACTGGCACGAATTTTGACGCTTTTTTTTTTTTTGGCTTTTCTGCACTTCAATTGTTGGCAACCGACTTAAGCTATCCGAATTTTTTAGCACCTTTTTTTTTTTTTTTGCTTTGACAACCATTTTTCTGGTGGTTAAAATTTGAATGCTCAGTGCATCTCTCTAAACTTCAAACTTATTATCTTCCCCTCGAACCCGTAAATCTCCCGACTAAGTAATTTTCACCCGACTAACTCCGGAGTTTGAGGCCTGTGCTCCGGCCGCCTTTACAGACGCTACTGGACCTATCTTGGTGGGGTCCGGGGCGTTAAAACCTCTGAGGCGTTATAAAACCCAAGAGCTTTCGGAGTCTTCACCCCGTGGAAGCTCCTATGTATGAACTTCTCAGAGGCTCCTGGAAACTACCTTGAGGAGTATATTTTGTTCTTGGGTATTGACATGAAATAACAAATATCAATTCATAGGGTTATCCCCAGCAACTAGAAATTTAATTTGGAGATCATTACATGACCTGCAAGTTGGCTTGAGATAACCAGATTCGGGTGTGAAGATGGCGATTTGTAGTACGCAGTGTAATTTATCTTTTCCGTTTGACAGGCACCTCTCCCCGGGAGAAGCCACTAAGCCACCCAAAGTTAAACAAATCATATATGACCGATTTTGAGTATTTCAGTGAATACGGGATACTACTGAGCTATATAGGCCTATGAGAGAAAATTAAAGTATGTGACTTTTATGACTCGAAACATTTTGAGAAATGTAAGTATAACAGTATAAGTATATAAGTATAGAAACTGGCTGATGTTGCAACGGTACATGAACAACATCATAATCATTACACACGTACTTTTGAGGAACAACTAATCATGTTAAAGGGGAGAATAAATCTACTCGCCAGAAAAAATGCCAGCATACAAGCATCTGTAGACTGTACAAAGGGGGGATATGATTACATTGACCATCCTCCTAGTCATGGGCGTCCGCAGAAAAAAAGTCAGGGGGGGCAAAATTTCTGGGGGGCAAAACCTCCAAGTCACCATGAATTGACACAAAGCATGTGAAAATTTCAGCCCAAAATGCCTCCCAGATCGCTGGAAATGGCATTTCTAAAGCCTATTTTTCGCATAGAAACTTGAAAAACATGTTTTGTACTTGTTTTTGCTTTGATTTTTATACGTTTTTTTCAAATTTTTGATTTTCCAGGGGGGAGGGCAAGTGCCCCCCCCCTTGCCCATACCTGCGGACGCCCATGCTCCTAGTCAAATATTGGGGGATGTATCGCCCATACCTACGCCCATACTTGGGGTAATCCTTGCCTTGAAATATACCGTGATATTTAATATGCTCTTTTCTTTTCACATTTTGACCTCTAGTGATCTAGTTCTACCTTTGATCTCCACCAAACCATAGTTGATTCCTTTCAACAACATCGTCCAAATGTCCAAAGGTCGTCCAGATGCTGCGTGTTAAATCCTCTTCGACATAGTCACATACCACGTTTTCACGATTTGACCTCTTTTAGTCATTTGACCACAAGAAACGTATTGACCGAGACCAAAACACTAGAATTTGGCCCATCTGGGACAAAACGGGGGGCGTGCATTCTCATGCCACCTAAAGAAAAGGGAACAAACTCTTTGCCACACCTGCTTTTGCCATACCGAAAAGGCACACACCGTGGTCATAATATGGGAGATAATTAAGGATATATCACCACCTTCATTTTCAAATCAAAACCCGGTTTTAAAACGGATAGGGGCAGGATAATAGCAAAAGTATATGTAGGCTAATAGACCAAGCGAAGAGGAAGAGCGAAATGTTCACAGTTAACAATTCATTCCCAGTCCCAACCCAACCTACTCAATGGCGTTTTCTTACAATAAAAAATTGATATAAACACTTCTGGTTTTCATTTATAAATAACAATCAGCCCATAAATCTTATCCCACCCTCCATCATTCACTTGTTGGAGCACATTCCATGTGGCGTCACATTTACCTGCAATGTTTTGCTTAATCCATTTTAAAGCTTCGTTCTGATCCCAAAGTCCGTAGTTTCCTTTTATTTCTTCGTCACCTGTAGCTAAGAAACCAAATGCGTTTAATCTGTAGTTCATGGATACCATGATGACGTCATTCAAAGCGACCAATACCCTGCCATCAAAATTTTCGTCCGATGAGGCGCCCTCTACAAATCCTCCGCCATGAATCCAAACCATAACCGGAAAATTTTGCTTCTGTAATTCAAAAAGAATAAAAACATTCATGTGCTTTCCAAATTTTCCTCTTACTCTTTACTTTGGTTTTATCTTAATTGTATGATGGGAATGAGGGTGTATGGGAATGCTGAGAAAGTAACTCAAAGGGCTATCACTTCCGAATTAATTGTCTCAAAGCTTATTTTTTAAAGTGTTTTAATAACAAACTTCCAAAATTGCTACAGGAAAATGTTGAAAATGTCGAATTCATATTTATCCGATGAAGACTACAAGAGTTGATTCCTTCTTTTATCACTTTCTGAAACAAAAGTATTTTACATTATTTCCCTCAAGCTGTCAAACACAACTTCGGCTTTTAATGAACGAACTTAATAATCCTTTTCCCAGTGTTCGTAATATTGGCAGTGAAAACTATATAAACTTTAATTTGGGACTACATGTAGGAAAATTAATTCATTTTAAGAGACATGTTTTCAGATATGTCTTAGTAAGCAATCATCCTGTGAAATTTTATCTCATTAGCTGTCGACCGGAAAATCGTAAGCCGAATGGTTTTCAGTTTTACAAGAAAATGAAATTTATTTTGAACGAGAAGAATTGCAGTTGCTCAAAAAATTCAGATGAATTCACTGTTTAATTAGGTATTTCTTGATTGGCTGCTGTCATTGTATTGTATTGATTGTATTCCTTGTTAGGGTTGGGGATTAGGTAAGAAATTATTCCTATCGTTAGCATGTTAGGAAATTTCTTCTTGAACAATGCTCATCGCCTCCCCCTCCCCCCAAAATAATAAACTTGTGCACAAATATCACGATTTTATTTAAGGAAGTTAAGAAAGTTAAGTTCTGTGTTTATAGCAACGTTAATATGCACATGGATGTTAATCAGTACTACCAGAGGTATCGTGCCTACTGGGGCCCGGGGCGACCCCTCCCAAATATTTCAAGGGTGTCAGAAAAAAAAATACAGAATATGCATTTTTAACTCTTAACACGTGGAGGAACTATGCGAAGTAAAATGTTTTTTGAAAAATAGAAGCTGAACATAAGTATGTAAACCCTAATAGCATGGTTAGTTCGATTTGCAAGGGAAGGTTGTCCTCAGAACTGTCAATTCTCGGCTTGAGAGTCCGCAAGTCTTCGTAATCCCAAGCTTCCAAGTTGAATGTCTCCTTATAATCAAAAACCAAAGGCTTCTAGGGTTACAATAGTCTCGTAGTCAAATACGTAGATTACGAGACTGTTCTAATTTATCCCACCCCCCCCCCCCCACACACACACTTTTCGGAAACTTGCTATCGAAATGAATGGGGACTGCGCTGAAGCAAACGTTTGACGTGACTCCACAATGATATCCGTATGTTGTTCTACGGTAAACAAACATTTGCAACACTACGAATTTTTGGAAGTTGCAAAGTCATGGTTTTAGCAATCTTCCAAGAGACATCAAATGATCAAGTTGGTTACATGAAGTTTTACGTCCCTTTGATAAAGTGACCAAAAACAGCTGCATTTGCGTTAGGTCTAAGAAAAGGAAGTTACGATAGCCTATCAGTGGCGGAACCGGGATTTCAAAAGTGCGGGAGATGGAAAACTGAGAGCATAAGGAAATGTTTGGGGCAATAATAAGTGTCACCCAAAGTACTTGCCTGCGTAGCAGACTGTGAGACATATTCTTTGATTTGTCTTTATCAGTCGTATCACCAAATAGGTTATGTTTATGCTAGTTTGTGAAGCCTTAAAGGTAGACTGAACAAATCAAGTCTGCTCCGCGGGGTTCCAAAGCACAAACTCTTCAGGGCAGGGTTCATGGGACCGCCTTAGAGCTCTGGTGGGGTTCGATGGGGGCCAGGCCCCCATATGTTCTGTAGGTTTTAGTGCACCTCTAGGTGAGAAGTAAGCCTAAGCATAGACGTATGTATATTTTACTTAAACAGATCGATTCATGAACCCCCAAGGTTTCCCGTTTGTTTGTTTGTTTGTTTTTCTTTTATCTTTCCTTGTAGGTTTTCCATTCAATGGGCAAAAATCTTGATGGTCTCGGGGTCTAGTCCCGGGAAGCTTTGACTACTTAGTAGGTCTAGGCCTATATCTCAGAGTCTCGGTGAAAAAGGTTCAGAAAAAAGTATCAGAAAAGAAGGCCTAATATTAGGCCTTCACTTTATTTCGTTCATGTACGTCTGAGTGTAGGGGGTCTCACTATGGGGGTAAATGCCCCCATAGCTATCATTTTCCTTTTTGATACATATTTAACTGGTCGACTTTTCATGAACTGTAAATAGGTATTTCTGGGTAAGCATAATATTTGCAAATTATTGCACATAAGCAGATCTCTGCCCCTATATACAAAGTGTCGCAATGATACTATCAAAGCGTGTATAGAGAAAACCCCCATTTTCTTAAAGTGTTTTGTTTTATGACGTCACAGGTTTCCAAAGGGGCGGTTACGGTTCCATAAGCTACTATTGTAAGCTAAAATCGTTCGCTTGTAACGCGAACGATATGTTGTGATGAGGATTCCTTGCTTATGAACAAGTGGCAATTCCGATCTATTTTTATTCCGGATATATTATATTCAAAAATTTTGTGGACGTAATTTCATCACCAGTCTGATAAAACTTACATGCGTGCATTAAATAATTCACGCAATACAATCTGACAGCTCTGCCAAGGCTTATATATGGTCCGCCATGGCCTGCATTTGCAGAGTTCAAAGAGAGTATCATACACTCTTCTTAAGAGTAGCCTATGTTCTCGAGCAAACGTTATGCTCGTAGATGCACTATTGGGTGGTAACTGGCCAATAAATAGCAACAAAATCATGTTCCATGAACGCATTATTCCCTCATTTACATTTCTATTGGGTTTTAGGCTATTATCAGGATATATTTATATTCAATTTTAGGCGGTCAGCAATACCTGCCTGCCAGTAGGCTTCGGAATGTTCCCTTGAAAGTTTCAGGAGTACGGAACATCTGATTATGGCAAAAGTTGGCATTCAGTAAAGAAGTGCCATCTCCAAAAATCTAGAGGCATTTTTAACAAAAATAAAAACAATCTTCCTGGCGCCATGCTCCACGCGAACCAATGATCGCTCTTAGAGTCAGTTGTCACGCAGCGAATCTCACTCTTGAAACTCCCTTTCTTGTGTTAATATGACAGGACCTCACATACAAGCTTCTTTTCCTCAGATTAGCTTACTTTACCTTACCACTAATAGTGGTACAGTTTATCTGGCAGACCTAATTTTCATATCATTTTGCAATAATTCATTGTTTTTTAATTGAAGTGCAAATTTTATTGCATACGAAAGCTAAAAATTGCCAACTGACTGACTGACTGACTACTGACTGACTGAGTGATTGACTGACTCATTGACCTCAGAAGGTGATCATACACAACTTACCGAAGTATCAGGCGACCATATATTAAGATATAGGCAGTCTTCGTTTTGAGGTTGGGTATCGTTAGATTCCATAACGATCTGCCAACAACGTGGTCGAAAATACGTCGCGTTCCAAGGCTCAGACCAACCTTCTACCGGTTCGGGTTTTTTGAAACGAAGGTCCCCTAGTGGTGGTTTTGCGTAAGGTATGCTCCTAAATTCATCTATAGTTCTATCCACAGTGAGATTACAGGGGGAAAAGAAATGTATCCTTTGACCAATGACATCTCCGTTTCCCGTCGTTACGGTGACCGTCTCCGCTCCCAATAGTTCTGTGAAAGACAAGTAGAACAAGACAAAAAATGATACTGTGCTCAGAAGGACCATTTTGAATTTTCCAGTAGTTTGTCTGCAAAGTGCTTGGTTAAAGTGATTATGGTAGAGATGTTAGTACAGTAGAGACTATAACTTCATATTTACATTACGGGTAGCCTAATTAAGCAAATCAAACTTTACGCACTGTGAACTTAAACTTCAAAGGTTGCGATGTAATTCACAAGTGCAGTAAATATACCGATCTCTATCTCGTAGTGTTGCAGAGTACAATATTTCCGCTTCTCTTTCATAAACTAATTAATTCACCACAACACCAGTTTAGGTATCTGAAGGTAATTGGGACTTAACTCCAATTAGACTTCAATTAGACATGCAATAACTGATCATGTCATGGGCTCGGCAAGAGCTATACGAGAAAGAAGCCAGGGAGACACACGTGGATATAGAAGGCGCATCAGCACACGCCCCCTTTTCAATTTCAGTGAACAACAATTTCTTAAACGACGATTTTTTTTTGGCCTTGTATTCGAATCATCTAATGAGCCGCCACCTTGCGTCTATAATCGCATCTAGAATTATTACAATTTTTGGAGGAGGCCCAGCTCCCCCATCGCTTCCCTGCAACTCTTCATTGATTTGTTCACTACGTGCTTGAGAAACCAAGGTAGTGTATGGAGCATTGTTCATTGGTTGCCATCAAATTGACGTCACATGTATAAGGCCATAGTCGGACAGGTTGTAAGTTGAAATCTAACAATTCAACGAACTCAAAGTGAAATTTGAAATGATCCTATCGAATCACTGTGCATGCATGAAGGAATTGCGTGAGAGCGCGCCACTGACTAGAGTGACTCTAGTCAGTCAATGAGACTCTAGTCAGTGGCGCCCTCTCACGTAGTTCCTGCATGTCCCTGCATTGTGGTGAGATAGAATGACACAATTGTGATAGCGAGATATAGCGAGGGCGCGCTACGATCTCTCTGTCTCTGTGGTGTGAATCATTTCAGTAAGGGGTCCCCTAATTATAAGTCCCTTTGACTTACCCACTAAATGAGGCTTCTTCCGTGACCCCTAGCTCCAAGCAGAAGTTTTCAACCAGGACATGTCACTCCTCTGATCAAAGCTTACAGTGAGGGCTTTAATGGCACTTTCAAATTTTCATACCATGACCATTGAAAATTTTGAGCTAGGGAGCATTGAATTATAGGTCCGTGTTTCCCGCCATAATAGCTACTCAGAAACGGCATTTCACAGAGCGGAGTAATACAATAAAAATGGCACTTAAATTAGTCAACTTGCCTTTGAATTTTGCATAGTCTGTATTTCAACTCATTGTCTACAAAATCCAAAAGACAAAATTATCATTTTTTTATGAGTATCAAAGTTAGAAACAACATCCAATAAATTTTTGAGGCACTTCGTCTGTCACTGTAAAAATTTTCTCAGGTACGAGTACTGGAGTTAGTCCGCTACCTCTTCATTATCTGAATAAATAACAAGTAGATTTGACGATACAAGGGGGACATTCGGATTGGATTAAGGGAGATCGTATGAATACTCGGTGTAGGAGTTGATTCGCAACGCTGACACTGAGTTTCAAACAGCTAGCGCTAATGCTATCCATGTAAAAGATTCAAGAGTTCGATGAATGATCCTGAAAAGATAACATTTTTAACCAAATACCAATCTCTGGCAGTTTAGAGGGAGTTCAAGAACGGAAGAATGAGAGGATACTATCTAGAGGACCGACGGAAAGCCATCCGAGGAACACTGGGTCAACAAAACGGTGCTTGATTGGTAGAAGGTTTTAAACAAGCAGCATCATGTCCATTAGAGGTAATGGTCGAAGAATTATTATTTCTCGAACGGACCGATGGGGTAGTCGAAGGGATAGCAATTTTCCTGTCCGAGGACAGCGAACACTCAAACTTACCAACTCTATTTTGAAACATTTTACATATTAGTGACCCCGGACAACACAGTTTCCGACATCCACAGTATACAATACACCTTCATATTCATGGTCATAATGGAGGGGACATTATTTTGCGTTTATCCAGACGAGATGGCAAACGCTTATCCATGTGGGTCGGGGAATTAAGGGTTTATCCCTGCGCACCTCCACAATTCCTTCACACGCCTCTGTGCCAGGGTTATATGCCTACGACAATTAACATTTCGACGGTGGCAAGTGCAAAATTTTAAGTTGCTAAGTTTACCATTTCCCAACACTCGTGCCGTAATATTGATTTGGTACATCCAGGCGCGTAGACAGGATTTTCTCATAGGAGGCTTACTTCGGGCGAGACATGGAGGAAGGAATTCCCTCTTCCTTTTAGATAAATTGAAAATATGTTTTTGAAGTCCCCAGATGCATAATAATAATGTAGAATTCGTGTCTCAAACGTAATGCAGTTTGTAGGTATGACTTTTTTTAAAATTTTAGCCAGTTCAAACTTCAGTCACTAGTGGTTTCAACAACTCCCCTCCCGGTCTGACTAGTCGCCTAACAATAACGTTTTTTGTGAACTATAAGGCTCACATGGCTCGTCATTCAGTGTGAGCGCAACCTGTGTTGTTACCCCCCCCCCCCCCACCTTTGATTTAAATTCAGTGCTGAAGTACAATAAACCAAACAAACCCAACTTTATTCATCTAGAAGTAGCAAGTTGCCCAGGAAGTTTCTAACTAGTCAATTAGCGGAATGGCTGCAACTTCAATTAATCTTTGTAACTGTCATGCTGACATTGTCACTGCCATGCTAATATGATATTCATAAACAATTCTTTGACCGTTACTTTGTTGAACAAGTTCCTTCGCTTTTTATTCAGTTTTAGTTCCCATTTGAATATTTAGTGTTCATCATGTGTTCGTCTTTTACTTTCTCATACTTTTTAGTTTTTAATGTATTTCGCAATGTTTTGCCGTCCTCTAATGGCCTCTGTGATGAGATTTTCTTCGAGCTGATCGGGCGTATCAGGTCAGGTGCTTGTACTTGCAGCCCGGTTCGCCCGGACCATCTTTGAGGCTTTGAAACAACCTTATGTAGAATATGACGCACGCATCCCACAGCTATTACTTTGCTTTGATACAACACTTAAAGAACTGCGAGAATACAGTCATATCACAAGTGGAAAAATATTGCACACATCCAAATATTTAAAGCAAAAACAATGATTGTTTTTCGACCATTTGAACGTTTAAGAGATTAAGCACATTAAGTTGTAAGTTATCTATAGCTAGTATACCACTCCGGTCTATAGCCAAACGTCTCAAGTAAACTGGAGGGGACAAAAAAGGCTTGGGGATGCGGAAATAGACCTTATGCATTGACCACACTAACGTCATCCTTGGGGGCAAAACATAGGAACACGTGGCCGCGCGAAGAAGAATTCGCCTTGCACCTGTAGCAGACTATGCGCGTATTCGACAGGTTGACAAATCAGCTGTCTGCATTTGTCGGTGTTGGGTTTTTGCCCCCCAAGAAGGGCATACATTTTGCTCTGTGACACCACATGGATAAGGTCTTAGTAAAATGAATATGTAAGGCATTACGGACTATTCTATGGACGAAACACTAATTACAAGGGAACTAACCTCCCTGGTCTATTTGGCTGCTACATAACCTGTCCATGCATTAACCGTCCTTTAAATTACAGGTAAAACTTAAAATCGAAAACCGCAGAATGAGTTACCTTCAGAGGTGTGTCTGGAATATTTACGGTCTCAAACATGCGTCAAGAATGGTAGGGATGTGTCCTCATTGAAAAAAGAGAGCAATATTGACCTCATTCACCTTCACTAACGTCCCTTCCCCTAACGAAAATAGCAGGCACAGTGTCCGATGGCAAGGTATTGCATACTCAATGCTTCGCAAGTTCGATGCAGTTTAAACATGTTCTTCCAGTAAGGTTAAAGCCGCTACAGCACTCACAAAAAGTGTCATTGCATTAACATAAAAGCCGATGACCTAGGCATAAATCAAGCTTGAATAACAATTTTGGCAAAATGTGGCAACAAATATCACCAGATGTTTAATTTGGCGTCCGCACAAAAAGGGGAAAAAATGGAGAGACTTTTGATTGATTTGATCAGGCCGGATTTTCTGTTCCAGAAAATAAGCTTAGGCCTACATTCTTCTTTGTCTCGAAGGACTGTTGCTGTATTTTATTCAAGATTGTATTTGAGGTACGAATCCAAACAAAGTGAACTGTTCAGAAATGCCATTTTCCGCAAGATTAGGGTGAAGATTTTCTCAACGTCCTTAAGGCACTGTTTTAGGCCAAGAAATGTACCATTTCGCATCTGGAGACATAAAAACGGTTTTTCTTCAAAGGGGGATGAAAATCTCTTACATCTCTCCACATGTTACATTTCAACAACCTCTCCCCTTGACTCAGTAATCCAGGTTATGCGGCAACACTCAACAACTGCAATTTCGTAAAAGAAGAATAAATGAGGTACTTTGTAAAACATGTATACCAAATTAATTTTTTTCAATACGTTTAAGATCTTCAGTTCTTATTTTTTCTCGTCTCCTCATGTATACGTTTTGCTTTACTTTTCAATTATGTATTCATTTCATTTTCTCCGTTGCCGTGAGTTCCTTACGATCTGGATCCCTGGACGAGAAGCGTCATGATCTTTATACTCGAATATAGAGGGAGAGGCACATGACCCTTTCTGTCACAATTTACTGTGTGGAAATCTAATGACAATTAACAAATGGGGATATTTACAAAATATGGGGGAGGGACGTGTTTCTTGCCTCCCACCAGGACAGAATCACCGGTAGGCTATGTACTGGATAGATGTTATAGTCAGCGAAGGATGTTTAAACTGTTTTGTAAAAAAGTAACCACCCATAAAGTTATGGTAACAAACCCGAATCGCCGAGAAAAGATATTTTGGTGTTGTGGGATTCCTGTCTCATTTTTACTTAACAAAACTTTTATAGCACTATACTTTTTTATTTTCTACTTTTTTCAAATGTTTTACACCCACTCATATGGGACTGATACCAAATCCTGTCCGAGGCGCAAGTTGGCTCATGTGAGACATTTCAACGCACTGTTGTAATTTTGATAGAAACTAAGGAAATGTTCACAGTGACAGTGATTTGACGCGTCCCTTTATGATAGCGATGAAACGTGTACAATCGATCATCTTACCGATCCATTTTTTCACCAAACCCACTTCCTCAACAACCTCCTCTTTCTTTGGCAAAAATCTGTCATTAATAATCAGGGAGAATCATCCTGTTTCATCTGTTTCATCATATGGGCAAAATAAAAAACGTTTCACAGCCGACGGCTGATATTCTTTAGGGTTACATAATCTAATCGTACTAGGACCTAAGTACTAAGGCTTCAAGACGAGACTATAAGTTCGCTCAAAAAAGTTTTCCCCTTTTTGAACGAAGATTTGAAAATTAAAAACCTATTTTATTGGAAAAATGAATTTTCAATGGAACTTATTTTGGGATTAAATGAAAGAAAATTTGAATTTTTAGAGAGATTATAATGAAAAAAAATGTTTTTTTTTTTTATTAAGTGATATGCCTTTCAAGAGCAAAATTAGGTAGAATGTCGGGGTGATCAACAGAGTTGGCTTTGGTTATTTGTTTTACGGACTGTCTATCGAAATTGGAAAATTTTGCCACTTGTAACAATCTGAAACTTATATTTTAGAAAATTGTAATTTTATGACAGATTTGTGGTTTTATGGAAAAATCTTACCTTCTCAGAAAAATCAGGTAGGGATGATCTGTAGTTTTGTTTGGGTAACCGAACATCATCATGCAGATTAAGGCCCTCGGATCATGTTGGAAAATTTTCCTTCCGATATGTTTGAAGTTTTATATTCTATATATTGACGTAGACGTACGGGAGCGTTTCAGTTTGGGAGGGGCAGGATTGTCTTTTTTGTCGGAAAAATGTAATCCTGCCCGAAAGTATTTAAGTGGAGCGCACAGAAACTTGAAAATTGAGAACCCCGAGACATTAGGAAATGACATTTCCCGGGCTCGTAACTAGAAACAAAGCAGTCGTTATTCTGGATTTTCTTTCTCAATAAAATTTTCCCTTCGTAATACTGCCCCAAAACGAAGAGTAGTTTTCAGGCATGCATTGTTAAAGTAATCTGTTGGACCAAAACACTACCTAAGCGGAGCGCCACCATCATTTGGCGCGGAGAGTACGGAAAATTGTTAATAAATCTAACCCCTCAGACAGCCGGAAATGGCATTTCCAATACTTGTAACTAGAAATGATGCAGTCGTTATTTTAAACTTTCCTTTCAAATGAAAGTTTCACTTCAAGAGAAAAAAAACTTGCTGAGCGATCAGAAAATTACCAGACGAAAGGTACTGCTACCATTAGATGCAATGGTCTTGTCTCTATTCAGGAGAAATATGCAAAGGAATTGGAAACATACCAATGTTTCTGACTCTATTAAGAATCTATTTCGTTGAACTCAATTGCAAGGTCCAATGAATAGATGAAATTTTCTGCGTGACTGCCCGAACTCCAGACTATAATTTTACTTCGAACGTATTTGAAAATATGTCACGTTACAAGGTGGCTTCAAATGAATTTTCAGTGAGACTTATTGGGAGACATTCTTACTCTACTATTAATCATTATGTGTAGCTAAAAACGCGGCGGATTTTCATTACCATTACTAGAATTTGGCTGTCGGGGAAAGCCAGATGACAGACCATCGGTCACTGCATGCACATGAACAACCTGTTATGTGTTTTTATAAGGAAAATTCAGAATTGTGAGTTTCCTTGAAGAACCTGGTCTTCTAGTAAGCAAAATCAAGAAGGTCGTCCTGGTGACTGAAGTTTATCAGGCCCACATGTTTTGTCGTGGGCCTGTAGATGAAGGCTCCCTGACGAAACTGAGTTTTGGCGTCAACAAGGGGAGGGCAGCCTTCGCCGACGGGGGCATGACCTCGCGCACAAGGATCGAAGATGGGATGAGGAAAAGCGGAGCTAGTAAGAAGTGATGAACACCGATTAAGATATGCATTAAAATAGCGTTACAAAAAAAGATTATAAAAAATGTTCATAATCATCCATTCAGTCACTTCAGCCCTTTTCGTTTTTTTTTTTTTCTTTCAGGCCTCTCCGAAAAAATTGCCGGCCTTTCCCGACGGAGAAGGAGATAGCACAAGGTACATGGAATTAGGTTTAACAGAGGTAAAGAAAAGTGATTGAAAATCGATTCCATTATGCATTCAAATAGTATTTCAAAACAAAAAAAAGTTCAAAATGGCCCCAGTCCTTGTAGGTTTTGTTTTTATTATTTTTTATTCTTTTAGGCCTCCCCGACGAAACCGGCGACCCTCCTCAACGAGGGGAGGGGGGGGGGTAATTGTTCCACAACGGAAGGAGGGCATGGTCCCAGCCCCCGCCCCTTCGCTGGCTCCACCCCTGCAATCCCACAGCATTCAAAATTATATCAATAACGATCCTTCAAGTTCGACTCTCCCTTTTGGCTCATTAAGGATCCTATGCTAGAGTGAGCGTCAGTGCGAAGAGGTTAGCCTTCTTTTTTCGCCTCCGTAGAGCCTAACTAGGCGGGAGGGGAGGGGGTACTAATTTTTCCAATACTCCTTGCGGGACGGCCATTTCACGTCCTCGCTTGACAAAAGTGAGGGATCTCAATTTCCAGGAGGCTGGGAGGGGTGGAGCTTCCTTACTCTGCACCACGATCCTACACAGCTTAACCAAGGAATCATTAAATCGATTTCCTCTGTTTCAAGTTAAACCAGCAAACAGGATAATTAAATTATCATTTTGTGGCCTACTTAGTAGGCATCCAATTTCCTTTTAAAAAGTCTTTAACATTTCACTTTGATGACTAGAAAAGTACCCCTCGTCTTTCGTGGACTTCTCCTCTGCCTCATGGGCGGCGATCCGTCTTTGAAAGTATATGGGGGATAAGTTGGTGTCACTTTCTAAAGGGAGAGCAACTATCAGCTGGCTCGGAGCTTATGAAGAAAATTTCAGCTAAAAATACGCCCGAGATCACCAGAATTGACCCTTCCGGGTTATCTAACCTTGTTTCATAAAAAGGTTGAAAAGCCTATCACAAAAGGTATAGAAAAGTAAAAGTTGTCTGATTGCCTTACAAGCGGGATAAAATTTCTGAATCGAGTGAAAAGAAAATCATTGAGCAGTGACGTAGCTAAAATTTCGGTGGGGTGGGGGGTAAGCACCCAGACTCTCTATTTTTTTAAGTGTGAACACCCTGGGGACGTGATGTGCGGTGCGCAAAGCGCGCAGAAATTTCTGCCCTTTTCATCAAAGTTTTGAAAAGAAGGAGTTTGTACTTTGTATTGGAAAAAATTTGGATTCTGGGCTCCCTATATAAGGAAATGTGAAAGGTTCGGGATACTGATAATCTTTATAACTTCTTTTTGGCAAGTCTGAGATTGCACAGCGTGTCAAAGATCGTTGTTGCTACACAGTGTAACCTTAGGCCTACAAACTTAGGCTGAACGACGAAATTTTAAGAGTCAAGAGCTTATAAAAATAAGGTAAAATTTGGAATTTAATGATGAAACATTCATGAAAATAGCACTGTAGTTGCCGATATCACTTGATGATCTGGTGATTTTGTCATTTCCAGAGTTCGGAAGAGCTTACCAAACTGATCTATGAGTGAACACGACTGCAATTAGTAACTACAAATTTTTCGCTCTAAGCGCGCGGAAAATTTGGCATTTTTGAAACAAATAATTACACAAATGTAGTTTTTATAGGAGAGAATTCGGAATAACATGAAAGAAGTGTTAAGAAAACCACACAGTAGTTGACTAATGTCACAAATGGCAAATTTCCGAATTTTCCACTTTTTAGAACCAGGGGCAATGGCCCTGCCCCACCCCCCACCCCCCCCCCCCCGTATCTACGCCATGGAGTATCATTGATTTCTTTATATTGTATATCTTCCATTTCCATAGTTATTTTTAGTTATTTCCAGGCGTGTCGGTGCATACCAGAGCACTTTTAGTTTCCTGTCGACACTCCTTGGGCTCTTTATAGTTGTATAATTATTCAATTTATATTTTTGTGTGTACTGTTCATAATCTCATCTGTTTTAGTATTCTTAATGAACGCCTAAAAATAATTCTTCATAATCATCAGTCAGTTTCTGAATTGAAGTATTTTCAATGATGGCCTATATTAAGATGTAGCAGATTTAAGAAAATAATAACAACAACACGATGCATACCGGGGTAGCTAGGAAACTACCAAACTTATCTATTTCTATTATTTTACCTTTATAACCGGAAGTACATTATTGCTTAAGCTTAACTCTGGAGTCTAGCAATTAATTCAAGGACTTGAATATGTAAGTAATGTGTAGCGCTACACTCACCGACTACAAAGCTAATTAGAGTCGATAATTAGAGTCTTAGTCCCTCCGAAACAATCGCAACACGATGATGGGACAATTTCAGCTCCTTGTAGACCCTCCTTGGGAGAACACTGCACGTGACAGGCAGCCGGGAGAATGTGATAGCGACTTAACAAGTAGTATAGCCGGAACGGATATGACTGGAGATCAACAACACACTGCTGGGAGAAGGTAACAGCAGTCTAACGTAACGCAGTAATACAGGAATAGCTTCAGTACCCGCCCACGAATACAAAATAGGATGACGGTGCTCAGTCTAAAATTTAGGAATAGGCGGTTGATACTGGACTGTAGAGGCAGAAAGCTGTTACTTGGTCTCAATCCAAATTTCTTCTCCTCGATTCTCTCAAGTTGGACCTACACTTCGCCTGACCCTGTTAGCAAAGGTCGGCGGTCCGCCGGTGGCAAAATAGCCGACAGAGGACCGATGGAGGTCCGCCAGCTGAATCCCGACTCCCATGACGTCATGCAGTTGTTTAACCAATCAGCATTGCTGCCGTCGGCGGACCGCTGGCTTGCCACCGGACAATCCGCCGGCGGGCCGGCGGAGCTGCCTACAGCGGACCGCCATCGGGCCGACCAAATTTTGCTATCAGGGGAGGATCACCAGATGGGTTCTCTTCGGGTCATGACCTTATGGCAGTTCAGGGACTATCATGCCTAACCCTATAGTATGACAAATGCCTTTTTATAGGAGAAGATGACAAGCACCTACCCATGAGGACATTTTATAACTTTTATGAGCACATTAATTACGAGAAGTTGACAAGCAGTATCCACTAAAAGCCGCGGCAGCCATTAATTTAACTAGGTTTGGCACAGAAAGTGAGGTCGGGTGACACGTAGGTATTAGGTAATTGTTTATGGTTATCAGTTATTTTCTGAATTAAATAATTTTAATGTTTTGTAAACTTGAGACTGAAAGAAAGTCGATAAAACTGAACCGAAAGGAATAAAAATAACGACAATGATTTTCAAAGTAAAACATTCCTGTAAGAACCGTGGGGAGCTTAAACTGCGGTATTATAAAGCTCTGGAGAAGCAGAACCACAATTTGTTACAGAATTAAATCCTTCAGAAAAAACGTTACGGCGCGTCGGGCAATTATGTTAAAAGTCTTTTGCAATTTTGATGGCATATTAAATATTCTTTCACTGCATGTAAACGTTACTTTATCAACCAATGTATGTAATAAAAAACATATTTACCTTTTGTTTCAAGAAAAGAAATAAACTTATGGATGATCCTTTCGAATGTTATAGGCGATAATAGTGGTGCATATGTGTTTAATGTTCATATTTTAGTTAACCCATTGGAGGGAGTACAGAACTGTCAAGCCACATTCATACGTTCCCTTGTATCGTTAGAGAAACGATGATGTTACATTTTAAAGCGTGAATTTTTGTAATTTTTTTAGTTTTTCGTTCTATTCAAGAAATTTTCATAATAGCATACTTAACGTTTTTACATTATTTCCGAATCTAAAGGTTTGTTCTCATGGGGGGTAAATCCCTCACATCCCTACCAGGGTCCCCACCCCCAGGATCGCCGTCCATGCCACTTCTAGTGAGTTTCCTTTCGACAACCCCACTCACACAGGAAACTGGTCGGCATTGTTATTACTATTATGCTTTTATTGGTTGTCTGTAATTTAGTTCCAATCCAACACTGTCTTTAGACACCCAACGTCCCAGAGTCTCACAATAGATTTTCTCCATAGCTAAGTTAGTTAGTTAGTTAGTTAGATGGAGTTTTACGGCCTAGTTTCTAACCTATTGGTTCAAGTCGAGCCGGCCACCGTCCGTGACGGCCTAAGAACAATCAATCATATAAGCATGCAGTCATCAAAACTCTTATTTGTATCACTTGTAAAGAGCAACTGTCTTTCACCGAAACGTTTTACTGTTTTGACATGTGTTAGTTACAATTGACACTTATCCTTTAATCTCATCAGGATAGCAGCAATATCGCGGATTACCACAAGTGTGATCTGCCTCTTTTCAATTCAGGGGTGGCGCCAGCGGGGAGGCCGGGGTCATGCCCCCCGTTGGGGACCACTGCCCCTCCCCCCTCCCCGTCGGGGAAGGTCGGCGATTTCGTCGGGTGAGCCTAAAAAATAAAAAAAAAGAAAAAGAAAAAAGCCTACAAGGACCGAAATTACTCAATGGGTAAACTCTTTTGTTTTGAAATGCTATTTTAATACATATCAGAATCGATTTTCAATCACTTCTTCTTTGCTCGGTTAAACCTCATTTCATGTGCCTTGTCCTATCTCCTCCCCGTCGTGGAATTGACGGCAATTTCCTCTGGGAAGCCCTATAAATGAAGGTAAAGGACTGAAGTTACTGGAAGGATAATCATGAACTTTTCTTTTCTCTTTGAACTATTTAATTAAATTAATAGTGTGAAAATTTCTCCCAAAATTCAAATACATAGGAAGAAAAATCATTTATTGTCTGGAGTTCGGGAAGTCACGTAAAAAATCTCATTTTTTTAGCGGGCCTTGCAATGAACTACAACGAAGAATCCATTACAGAGTTTTCCCCCCGAAAAATGACAAGAACATTACATGCAATTAATTGCAGCAGTGCCTTTTATCTGGATATTTTCTGATCACTTAGCAAGTTGGGTTTTGTCTATTGAAGTGAAACTTACATTTTAAAGGAAAGCTCAAAATAACGACTGCTTCAGTACTAGTTACAAGTCTGGGAAATGCCTGTTCCGGCTGTCTGAGAGTCGGGTTAGATTTTTTAACAATTTTCTGTACGCTCCGCGCCAACTGATGGTGGGGCTCCGCTTAGATAGAGTGTTTTGGTCGAACAGATTACTTAATAGAACATTGTAAGCTTGCAAATTGTTCTTCATTTTGGGACAATACTATGAGGTGAAAATTTTATTGCGAAAGAAAGCTCAAAATAATGACTGATTTGTTTTTAGGTACGAGCCCTGGAAATGCCATTTCCTGCTCTCTGAAGGTTCTCCATTTTTTAAAAATTTTTTGTGCTCTGCACTTTGATAGTCATTTGGGCAAAATTACATTTTTCGGACAAAGGAGACAATTCTGCCCCTCTGAAACGCTCCCTCCCGTACGTCTATGTCAATATGTAAAATATAAAACTTCATATGTATGGGAAGCCAAACTATTTCCGCGGGAGAATTTTCCCAATATGGTCCGAGTGCCTTAATCTGCATGATGATATTCAGTAACCCCAACCAAACTAAAGTTTGGTTGGGGTTAATAGACAAACTCATTGATTTTCTTGTAAGAAGATCAGATTCTTCTATGAAACCAGTAAATCTGTCATAAAATTTCAAGTTTTCTTGAGCACAAGCGTCAGATTGTTAAAAGTGGCAAAATTTTCCAATTTCGATGGATACTCCGTACAATAAATAACCAAAGTCAACTTTGTTAATCACCCCAACATTCTACCTAATTTTGCTCTTGAAAGTCATATCACTTAATAAAAATCCCAAATATTTCATAATAACTGTACCCCAGACCAAATTTGCTTCAATTAAATTCCAAAATTTCTCCCATAAAATAAGCTCTTAATTTTCAAAACTTGGTTCAAAAAAGGAAAAACCTTTTCGGGTAACCTATAGCCTTTGTCGGGACCCTGTCGGGTAGCTTGGCCCCCCTGGCGGGGAAATCCTGGCGCGACCCCTGTTTCAATTTGGTAAGTACTGTTGCCAGAACACAAAAAGAGTACGACCTTTCCAATAAAGCGGTGTTGAATATCATCAGCCATTGCAGATGGTGTACGTACAAATTGTATACATAGCCGGCCATCTTTAGCAGTCATACTAAAAGTAGCCACCTAAATGTAGCCCGGTTAAGCAATTTGTGTGTAGTCCCAAGAAGAGGGTGTACTCACAATTGTGTCTTTATTGCACTAGTAGTAGCGACATCAAGGATGGGCTGTGTACAAAGCGAACTTTTGTGTATCTCTTATATGAAAACTTGGCCTATATGTCTTACCGGAAAAAACACATAACCTTTGAAAAGAGTGTTTGATAGTTAAAGGTCAAGAGCAGTCGTCCCAAAATTATTTTGAAACAGCTACTGAATTTTGCTTTTTTAAGTCATTTTTCTTCCGAAAACCTTTCGAGATATTTCAAGGCTTAAAGGTAGTGTGACACCTACCAAAATGACAAAGTTGGGTGTTTGATGTAAAAAACATTAAAAATCAAGAGAATGGCCGCAATTTCCATCAAAATCGGCTTAATATTTACCATTTTACAGGTTTATTTTTTTATTTGCACTTAATAGTGCATTAAAATACGCTCAATATGTAAATTTTGTGTTGTCATGGGAGGGACATGCCACAATAGCTGATGTTATCCTTTGTTTTCGCAATCTTCATTTCAAGGGCAGTTGTACCATCAGTATTTCATGAAGGGTTATTTTGAAAGTTTAAATTGCGTCCTTGAAAATCATCAGTATCAATCACCAAACCATAAACAATCTGATGAGTAATTAAGAGATAATTAAGGTAGGGTTAACAAAAGAAATGTCAACACTGTGCAACACTCAGCATCACTATTTTTGCATAACCAACAAGTTGCTTCAGGAACATTAAAACTTTGAAGAGGTTTATCTTGAGAACGGTAAAAGATATTGTCATAACTCCGACGGATTCTTCCTAAGGAGACCTTGCTCCTTAACTACCAATTAAATTTAGGGCTTTTTGCTGACATATCACACTACCTTTAAACATTCAACACTCAAGGTTAACCAAGATATTATTACTTGTAAATTTCACAATCCAGTGAATAACACAATGTCACATGATTATCAAGAGCCATTCACAAACTAGAATAGACTACTATCCTTGTTCAAATTGGGGTGACTGCATTTGCCCTTTAATGAGAAAGTCTTTACGTAAAAAATGGTCCCTTCCCAGCAGATGGCTTGCTATAGTCTTCGTTTTGTAAATTAAAACCAACAAAATATGTCCCTCTCATTGATGTTTTCCTTCAGTATTCGCAGAATCTCATATTGACATAAATTTTAATACCTTCGATTCTTAGCATAACTTAAAAGGAATATTAAACGCAGGAAATATTGTACTGAAAATCCGAGTCGAGCTTCGTTTTGTATATCAGGAATTGCGTTTTCACATTGAAAGATTTCATGATACCACTTAATGTATTTTTTGTAAGTAAGGCTAACACTCCCAATGTATGAAAAGATATTTTGAATTAATAGAAACCAGTGGCGGAGCTGCCATATGGTCAGGGGGCGGTCGCCCCCCTGACGGACCAAATCGTCTGTCGGCTCCCTTTTTAGGTTTTGAACATACTTTACTCTTGCACTATTATTGGCAAAAGACATAATTTAAAAGCTTTGTTTTAAGGCCCAGATAACAAAATGCTCAAACAGCCACCAGTAACTGTACTATCTGCATTTTATTCTGATGAAAAGGGTCTTCTGTAGTATTGGGATAGGTTTTGCCGAAACGTATCTTCATGCTTTATACGCACTAATGAATGTTGTCGCTGTGCTGAGTTAATTGCTTCCACACCAAGCGTGATTATAAGCGTACAAAATACACCGACTGACATTAAGTTCACCCTCCCGGCCAATGAAGGATGTTGCAAAGGGCGCAACAATAATTGTAGCGCAAATAGCCCTCTTGTTGTCGGGATTATTGTCAACATAGACAATAAAAAGAGTTTATAAAGATACCAAAATAGCTTCCACAACCTTTTTTCAAAATCATTTAAAGAGAACATTCAGGTTAAAATAAAACAAAACTGTTATCATAGTGGTAAAGATTTAAGGGTTTAATGAGCAGTTTCCATTTTGCTTTCCTTCAAGTGACCATTCTCATGACAAATGGCTATTTCTGACACCGTGACTGCACGATAATCCCATGAAAATGCTTATTTCTTTACTTTCGTGGTCTCAAAAGCCAGAAAATTACATCTAATAAGCATAGGTTTAGGATGCTTTTATTTATTATGAATTCGGTATCTAGAGAGTCGAGCAGACCTTTTTTTCAGAGTGGTCACATGATGTAAATTACGTCAATCCATGCTCCTTCGTGTACTTATGTCAATTTCCAGATGCCAAAAGTGTACACCTAACGGTGATTAATTTCCATAACTATCCCCCCTGTAAGATTGCTTGCTCTATAGCTCTAGCAGGTTTAATCTTTATCTTCACAAAGTAGATACATTAATAGATTACATGAATATCTTTAATCGAAACCTGAGAATAACACAAAATATAATGACCGCCTCCATACGAGTAGGGGCAAGGGGGAACTTGTCCTCCCCTGGAAAACAAAAAACCTGAAAAACGAAGAAATCTTAAAGAAAAATTAACATCAACACTTCTTAACAGTTTCCTCAGTTTTTTCCCTATTTATTTGCGGTAAAGAGGCTTTAGAAATGCCATTCCCAGCAATCCGAGAGGAATTTTGGGCCAGGAATTTTCTTGCACTCCGCGCCAACTCATGGTGGTGCGGAGCTTTTCCCCTAAAAGAATTTTGCTCCCCGAATTTTCTTTTGCAGAGGCCCATGGATAGAAAATTTAAACATGTTTTAATAGAAGCCTTCAACCAGATGCAGAAAATAAAATGGAAACTCTGAAAAGCCGTGGCTTCGATCGTGCTGAGGCTCAGGGTATTTACTCTTTCGAAGCGCCCCTGCAGACCCTTTTCGCCCACTCTGACCGGAATCCCTAGCTCCGCTACTGATAGAAACATCACTCAAATGAAAGTTTGTTAGTTGAATACGGTATGAGTTTTCGTAATTATAATAAAAAGGTGCTTACGCGGTCCTTTTGCACAGGTATGGAATGGCGGGGGTGGGGGAGGGTCACACCTCAGCGATTTGGTCGGAATTTTTCTTAACTGGACCAATCGTTTTTTATTCAGACTTTGTTGAAAGATGCCCGTGCTATATCGATTCTAATGTCTAACGATAAACTGTTCTGCTACAATTAAATATAATTTATATCGTTGAACAGAGCAATAAAGTGTTCAAAAATTAATTCGATTTTTGTGTTCAAAAATCAATTCGATTTGATTGAGTGTGTGTCCGCCGGAAAACGCTCTCTGCCGATCTGATGACACGAAAAGGTTATTCTACATTTCATTTTCGTAGCCCCTTCATAGAAATCATACATTTACACAGACTAGCAAAATTTGGCTCTTTTTGACTTTGGGTGAAGATTTTAACTTAAACTCATAAAAAATCAGACCATATACTACGCGATCAATGCTTCACGTACGCTGTATGACCCAATTTGTAAGTTAGTTTGTTAGATGAGATTTAACGAAGCACCAACACGAGTGTCAGTAAACTCGATAAAAAGTTCACAGTTTAAATTTATTTTCGAGTATGGTTTAAGTTAGGGTTTCCCTTTGGTCCCCTCTTACGACAGGCGGGAAATTTCGTGGACATATTCTACAACCCCTAGCCCACATGTGAAAAACCAGGAAGAGGATAAGTATTAACGGTCTTTTGTGCATTTTATAGGCGATAGTCGGGAACAATCTACTAGCCACACACGACCTCCTCACCCTTCTTGGAGTTTAACGTCATACCCATGACCCTTTATGACCCTAAATATTCCAGAATTTCCCAAGGGGTTGGTCTCACATGGGTGTACGGGACACTGGCCTTCTACCGAGACCCTTCCTTCACCAGGACGGTGGACGGTCCACGCTTCCATTCCATTTAAAAAATAGTACAATATCATGAAAGAGTTCTGTATTATGCTAACAGTCAGTTAAATCGGTTATGAAATTGATAATCTCTGAATGTTGAGACATATGGCTAATCATTAGCCTTATTAACGAAAAATGACTTCAACAATGCTATAGGGCGGGCTTCGCTCACCCTCGTGCTCATTCTCCTCGGTCCATTATAAGTAAGCTTGAGCTCGATTATTTTCCATTGTCCATACGAATCCAAATAACCTATCAAATCAAACCACCACGGGTGATGCCGTGGGCACTAATGGCGGGTTTGACAGGAAAGGGTGGATCTAGCAGGACCGATGTTACATTATATTGCGGTGCAGGCCCGATTCTATGTGATCAATGCACTCTTCAGCAAAAAAAATTTAGATATACAACTATCTACACCTTTTTTCGTGGGCAAGGAAATACTGCTCCACGTCTCACAGCGGCCTAAAGCTTGAATTATAATCGCACGCAGTTGGCGCCTTATATATGGGACCTCTTGAATTAGACGTGAGTGATACGACAGTTGTTCCTAATGACCATAAGGAATATGACTATATAAATTTGTGGGTCCCTTTGTGTGTGGGGACCCTTTAGCAGGTTTTATGATTACTGCATTCAGAGATGCATGTATCCATGGATGGAAAAACGAGTAGAAGAAGGGCACCTCAATGAAACTTGGGTGACATATCTTTAACTACTCATTTTGATGACTACATTTTGTGAATAGTATCCAGTGTCCTTCGAAGTTTCCATCTACCTTGCCTACTTCTAATGAGTTGCCTCTTGACTACCCCACTACGACACTATTCACACTAATACAGGAAATGGTCGAATTACTATTGGTAGTTTATTCCATTGGTTGCCTGTTATATATGTCGTATTCAACAGTTAAATGTCTTCAAAAATCCAATGTCCTAGAGTCCCACAATAATTTTTTCCAAAGCTTAGAACAAAGTCAATCATATAACCGTCTAACCGTTCTAACCCGTGGGGTATAAAAATTGGCTTGTTCAGCTAGCTGTTAACAGTGATGCTGTGGGGGCTTTAAAATTGGAACAGGATTAGTACACGCCTGCCTCGTTACCTCTGAGCACTAGTCGAAAAGAGAAGGCGAAGTTCGTCAGTGTTCATCCACGCTCACTCTGGCATAGGGTCCCCGATGAGCCAAATGGCTTCCTGACCCTCAAAACGTTAAATTAAAATTAAAAAATTTAAAAATTAATCAAAAATTCTCGTAAGATCACAGTTTGATGGCATTTAAATATTAAATATTCTTTAACCGCAGGTTAAAGTCACTTTATCAGACTAAATATGTAATAAATGGATATTTACCTTCTATTTCAAGCAGAGAAATAAAATTATCGATGATCACTTTCGAAGGTTTCGTTTCGTTTCGTTTCGTTTATTGTTTTATCGCTTTTACATTTATACATACACATATAGAGTATAAATTCAACAAAAGAATATAAGGACATGTAAAAGCGAAAGGAAGTACACAAAAACCCCGGGTGGGCTTGAAAACGTGCACCCTGAGCCTGAGCAGAAGAAAATAAACAACAAGCAGACTACTAATAAACACAAAAAAGCTAATACAGTAGCAAAAAAGGGAGGTTACAAAACATAGCAGAGGTCAAAAAAAAAGAGATCTTTCCCAGCTTGGAAACCCGTCCCCCAAACCACACACCCCACCCCACCCTACCCTACCCATCAACAGCCGGCTGCGGAGAAGAAAGTGTTTTAAAAGTCGCTTTAAAATGGTAAAACATGATACTAAGAAGCCTACGGAATGAATTCAGTGCGTTACATGTGAGATGAAGCCTAGAAGTCTTTAATAAAATGGCGTGAGATGTTTTGTTTTTTTTTTCTGAAGGCCTGGATACTTTGTTTGGCTATGACAGAAGACGGGAGGGAATTCCAAAGCCGAATGTCTCGATTACGAAGACAGCTGTGCTGTAAAGAGCTTTGAATAGTGTCCAGATGTAGGGATGCAGATTATCGAGTGTTGTGATTATGGACTGAGAAGTTGTGAGAAAAGTAATTTGAAAATTGATTGGGCATGCAGGTCGTGTAGCGAGCGATAGGTGAATGTGGCAATATTGGTAGGCCTATTAAAAATACTAGAGAGTTTTAGAAGGTTTAGTGACTTGAACAAGGAACTGGTATGGTCACGTGATTTGGAGCAAGTGATGTGACGAATAGCTCTCTTTTGTAAGACATTTAACTTATCGAAAAGAGTACGACTTGTACTGGACCAAGCAATGGAACAATAGTTAAGATAAGGATAGATTAAAGCAAGGTAAATGGAACGAAGAGCATTCTTAGGTACAATATACTTAATAAGTCTTGTTGGATAATGGGCCAATCGTATAACGAAGGCTTAGGTAGGGGATCTAGCTGATAGGCGTTGAAGTTGTTTAGCCCCGCACAAGAAAAAAAGTTCACAGAACTCATAAAGTTGATTAATTCTTCTTGATTATTATCGATTCCATTTCTTCTTCCTTCAAAAATTATCTTTAATCAGAAGCCGGCAAAAAGGTGACAATTACTATTTACAGGTGAGTTAGTGCATCGTCTTAGAGGTCTGCAGCACAACTGACAAGCTGCGGGGTTTCCTAGTGCGTTCGAGCCACGAGGGCCATGCGAGATGACAGAACTAAAAGCTGTAACCCGATTGGATAAAAGTTGTGACGCACACCTAAAATGAATATTATAAATATGATGAAATCATATCAACCAGTGAGGAGGCTGCAAGTGAGTGAAATTGGCCACACCTTGGAAATATGGGTTACAGCGTGCACGTGGAACTACGGCAATGTGATATGTCACGTCCACCGGTAACACGTGACGGGAAACAGGAAGGGCCCTGGGAAACTACAACAATAGGAAGGGAGCGTTGCTCGTAAACAACAAGATGGCGTCTAGTAAAGGTCATGGAGAGTGCACCATACTACATGACACTAACATACCAACAACCTTAGCGATCTGGGACGAAATATTACATACATGTTCATTCCAAGAAAGCTTAGAATCAATATGAATCCCCAGGAATTTAACATTATCCACACGTTGTAAGCAATTGCCATCAACAGAGATTTGAAAGTTATGACCTTTGTTGAAAAAGTCATTATTAAAAACAATAAAGTTCGTTTTTGCAACATTTAAAGAAAGTTTGTTCACAGTAAACCAGTCAAAGTAAAGTTTGAGTTCACGGCACACTTGCTCCTCCACGCGATGGGGATCAGAGTCACAAAAAATATATTTGTGTCATCTGCAAACAATACCAGTGAAACATTCTTGGAAACGTTGGCAATATCATTTACGTAAATTATAAAAAAGAGAGGTCCAAGGATAGACCCATGTGGAACACCACATTTTACTTTTCTAAGATCAGAATTAACACCATTGAGAGAAGTAAATTGTTCTCTATCAGAAAGGTAACTTTTGATCCAGTTATAGGACACACTTCTGAAACCATAATGCGATAATTTAGTGAGCAGGATACCATGGGCAATTGTATCAAAAGCTTTGGACAAGTCGAGAAAATTTCGATAGAAGTCTGCCTCGTAGCCGCAGCTTTGTTTAAGTCACTAGCGTAGCCAGCGGGGGGGGGGGCAGGGGGGCAGAGTGCCCCCCCCCCCACAGAAATTTTGGGGACGCGATGGGCGATGTTGAAAAAATTAAGAAGAGCCAAAAAAAAAAATAAATAAATAAAAAAGATAAACGGCAAGAGGAGGGAGGGAATCGGGGGCATTTTTTACAGTTTTTCGGGGGGGGGCTTTTAGTCGTTACGATAAAGTATGCAGTCCCCGACGGCGACTAGTCTCCCCGATGGTTTACCTGTTTTTTGCTCTCAAGGGACAATTTCCCCAATAAGAACCCTAAATTTTCGGCGCGCTACGCGCGGTAGATTCACTCCAGTTTTTTCAAAAGTTACATTCCACATATCTAGAGAGTGTATGTCCTGTCAACCTTACCAAGTAACAAGTAGGCAGAGTACACAGGTTATGTAGAGGTCGTAAATTTAATCCCATACAACAAAGCCCAGTTGCTGTTCTCTTGTGTATGACATGCGATAGGTCAGTTGGTGAGCCACTCACGGAGCATAGTTTGGCTATTTTACTGGGTATTTCAGGTAGTTTCGACACAATTTAGGTTATCCCCGATACGGTCTACCACCCCTACAGTTTATATTTTTTTCCTTTTGTTCTTAATGATTACATAGGCTATCTTATTTTTTGTAAGCCTACCAAAAATTTTCGCGCGCTTTGCAATCTCACGTTTCAGACTCAAAAGAACACTATCAGTGCGCAACTCAGCTTTTAAAATATTAAGTAATATTGTGCAAAATGTCCCAGCTGCAATGGCATGTGATAGTTAGGCTCCTTCATATCCCTTTCTCACCACCCCTCGACATAGGAGCTGTCGGAACTTGTGGTCGCTGGCATGGCAGTCCCCCTGTCGGGAATAATCTGTCGCCTTCCCATGGTCGGTTTAGTTATTTTGGCTTTCAAAAGAGTTATTTCTGCGATAAAACCCAAAATGTTCGGTACGTTTTGCACACTCTTCCTCAGTTCCGTTACCTAGAGCTAATAAAGTACAAACCCTTCCCATCTTTTCAAGTAAATTAATAAGTAGAATGAATGGATTAATGTACATGTCGGGAATTTCATCTCATTTCGCTAAACTTAGTTAATAATCTCTTGTGTCAGTCGTGCGGTACGAACTCGAAGAAGGAAGTACAATACAAGTTGTGCCCGATAGGGCCCAAATGCCGGGACAATTGACCTATATAAGCTGTAAATAAGTACAGATTCTTTTTAGTGTAGGCTAACCCAAAAAGTTTTCGCCCACTTTTCCACGGTTAAATCAGTGCGGAAATATCTTCCTCTAACATATACAAGTTTTATGTCGTATATGACTCGCAATGGCAGGTATAGTGCACAGGTTTTCTTCAAATCTCCCTCACCAACTCATCGACGGCATCCTGGCTGTCGGGGCTTGGGGTCGCTACCCACCCAACCCCTCCCCGTTCGGAGAGTGGCTCTTAGTCGGGCAAATCCTGGCGCCAAGGGGGTACACCCAGGGAGACAGGCCCAAAGCCAGGGGGTTCAGGGGGTTCGCCCTTACTCCCGCCCAGACTTAATTTTTTTTATATTTAAATTGAGTTTTGGCGTTTTTCAGGGCAAAATGTCCATTCCGCTGGTTTGGCCAATGTAAGCCTTATGAGTAGCTGTTTTGTTTCAGTGCAACACAATTCCCTAGGGCCCCATTGACTCGTAGAGTAACCCTCTTACAGCCACACACTAACTCTCGAGGGAATAAGGAAAACATTGATACAAGATTGAAAATGTCCAAAAATTCCAGCTTAGGTGTTCACCAGATCGCTCAATTTTGATGTAAAAGTGCAAAATCTCCTTGGAGTAGGAGGGGGAGAACCCCACTCTTTCCCCGTTCGGTCTCTCGGATCCTTGGGCGCTTCACTCCCTCAAGAAAATGCCGAACCCTGGTGGCGGCGATGAAAAATGAAAAAGTGGGGGCTAAAGGTATGTTCAGCCCCTCAATATTTGTCAAGTGCTCCAGTTAAGAAACGGGGAGAATTTCGAAGTTGGGCTGAACATATTCTTGCTTAGACTTAGAACACTAGGGAAGTGCCGTTTCCGGTCATCTGAGGGGTTTGTAAAGCCAAAAATTTCCTGGCACGCTCCGCGCCAATCGAAGGTAGAGCTCCACTTAGAAACATGTCATAACATTTTTCATAGATTGATTTTTTTGCATTAATTGAGAAATTTCAGAAATGAGATCCATATTTCCAGGCTGGGAACATGCAGCATAAAACACTCGGAAAGTGCCGTTTCCGGCCATCTGGGGGTTTCTAAAACCCAAAATTTTCTTGTACGCTCCGCGCCAACTGATAGTGGCGCTCCGCCTAGATAGTCCTGTCGGTCAAGATTGGGGACGATGTGTCGACTTTGCCCCCCCCCCACAAGAAAATCCTGGCTACGCCCCTGGTTTAAGTTATCCAGGGCATCTACGAGAGCAAGTTCTGCTGAACAACCGGGACGAAAACCGTATTGGCAAGTTGAAAGTATGTTATGCTTACTAAGGAATGAATAAATTCCATTGTACATGACTCTTTCTAAGATCTTTGACAAGCAGGGAAGGACTTAAATAGGGCGGTATTTTACAAGCTTATTTTTGTCACTTTTTTTGAAAACAGGAATTACTCTAGCTACTTTCAATCTGTCAGAAAAGTACCCTGAGACAGAGAAATATTAAAAATATGGGTAAGAGGTTCGGCTATGCAGTGAATTACCCTACGAAAAATAGCTGCTCTCAAATCGTCGTAACCTGCAGCTTTCCTGGGGTTTAAACACTCGCGTGCAACCTTCAAGAGTTCATTTACGTCAACCGGTGGTAGATATGCAGATTCAACGTTTTGCTGATTAAGATGGTCATAACTACTTTTAGATGCACACTTTGGTATATTATCCGCAAGTGACGTCCCAAGATTTACAAAAAAATTGTTGAAATAATTTGCGATACTTTATGGATCGCTTACAACTCGGTCATTCTCCATGAAATATTCAGGAAAGCCTGTATTTTTTTACCTTTGTGCATAATGTCATTGATATGTTTCCACATAAGTTTAGAATCATTTTTGGCATTACAAAAAATATCATTGTAGTATTTTCTTTTTGCAATACGCATTACATGATTAAGTTTGTTACGATACTGACGATCAGTACTCTCATTGTCTTCCGTCGGTGACCTCAAGTATTGTTTATAAAGTTTAGTTTTACGTTTAATGGATACCAAAATTCCTGATGTAATCCAAACTTGTATTTTTCTTCTTCCTTTGTTTCACACTGACAAACGGAAAACAGTTACAGTAGATGCTATTAAACATGTCGCTGAAAATATTGAAAGAAATGTTTGCGTCATTACATTGATAAACATGATCCCAGTTTATACGAGACACAAAATATTCGATATTATTAGGACTTTAATTCCTAGCAAGCAGAGGTGGTATAATCTCATTAGAGAGCATTGTATCAAAATTAACATTTACAAAGATAGGAAGATGGTCTGTTATATCACTCACTAGAATTCCAGAGGACACTATATTAACCCTACTGTCGATGCTATTTAAATTAGTAAGAACATTATCAATTAAAGACATGCTAGTATTCGTAATTCTGGTCGGCCTACTAATTGTTGGAACAAAGCCGCAAGAAGACAAGTTGTTGAGAAAATCGAATGATTCTGGTTTGCATTGGTCAATATTGAAATCACCCATAATAAAAGAATTGACTTCTGACGAAATTTTGTATAGGATGTTATACAAGCACTCATTGAACAACGATATTTTGCCACTTGGAGGGCGGTATACCACCCCTAAAATAGTTTTATGGCACTTTGTTTGGGTGCGTACCTCAATGAATATACTTTCTAGGTTTTCATCAAAAATAGAAATATCATCTCGACGATCAAACATGAAGCAATCCCTTATAAATATAGCTACCCCACCCCCCTTTTGTTTCCCCGATGGCTCTCCACCATATTAAAACCATCAATTCTAATGAGGGAGAAGAATTATCACCGAACCAAGTTTCTGTGAACCCTACTGCATCAAAATCACAGTTAAGTAATGAGAGATAATCATTAATTGCATCAAAATTTTTTATGAAGGCTACGACTTTTCATATGAAAGATATTAAAATTACCTCTTTGGAGCTCGTTAAACGCATTAATATTATAGTAAATAGAATTTTGCATCTTCACTTAGCTCATCGATTTTCTGTCTGTTGTACAAGACATTTTCAGTTAAATCAAACTCATTTCTGTCATCAATAACATCAAAATCGTTAGAAAAACCAACAAAAGGAAGCACTGAATCCATTCCGTTATCATAGGTGATGGTGTCATTTGTTGCTGGATTACCCCCCTAAAGAACCATTAACAAAGGAAGCACTTTCAATACAAGAAGTGCTAAAAGTAGAAGCCATGAAGAAAGCGAAAAGACACAAGAGAATTAAAAAAAAACAAGAAAAGAAAACAAAACAACATAGAAGAACAGCTACACAGAATGACGTCAATCTCAAACTATATGTCCATATATTTGGCGAGTGGTCCATGAACAGGATGAGTCAGGTGAGGACAGAGCCATGCATGATCTGCTTTTGAGGTGGAAGTGAATGACGTGATTACCGTGAATATGGAGATCAGTCAATGTATCACAGGCTGGTTTCTATTGTTTAGAAAAAGCGTACTTAGGCGATAAATAGGATTTCCTCTTGATGTAATACAAAGCTTTGTAGGATCTGCGATGAATGTATGATGGACTTTGGCATACATATGAAAGTAGTCAGCCATTTTGAAAAACAAATCTATAATTGCTTTAGATCATCTAAACTCTTTACTTTCCGAATGATATCGTTTCCATCTTTGTTTAAAGGCATATTTTCATCATCCCAAACAGTTCCAATTCTCCCAACCTACTTACTTCTAGCCCCTCCCACATTTATCTAAAACTCATCTTTATCCAGATACAATCCTAGTTTATTGCTTCATGGCTTGTCCCAGTGGCCATACAAGTCCATAATATGTAATCAAGACACTCTCAGTACCCATGCTGTGTAATTTAGCTATTATGCATTGTTTGAATGTGATGCCAATCAAAGAGCTGTACCAATTGAGAGTTTTGATATATGTATACTGAAACTGTAGTTTAGGGTGCACGATGAAAGCCTGCCTTTAATAGTACAAAGATGGTACCATCTTTGGTCCATGCACTGCTAACTCTGGGTAGATCCAACGTTGCTTTAAGTAATTCCTGATTTTCCCTCGTAAGGTCTTCTTTGATCACAATGCCGGAACCTTCAAATTTTCTTCGATTTCGAATGACCAAGTTGACCAAGGTGGAAGGCGATTGAGGATAGCGGTGATGTATATATGTTAAATGTTCATGTTTTAGTTTATCCATGAGATGGTGTACAGAACTTTCAAGCCACATTCATACTTCCATTCTCTTTTTAGAGAATCGGTTTTATGTTACATATTAAAGCGGATTTTTGTGATTTTTTTAGTTTTTTGTTCAATTGAAGAAGTTTTCATTATAGCATACTTAAAATTTGTGCATAGTTTCCGAATCTTTAAGGTTTGCTTTCATGAGGATATGTCCTCACCCCTCCCCACCTCCAGGATCGTCCCCCCCACCCCCCTCTCCATTCTCTTCCTTGACCACTTCCAGCAGGGAGTTGTCAGCTCTGACAACTCCCCTCGTCCCACTCACACAAAAAAAGTGGTCGCCGTTATTTTTATTGTGATGTTTTTATTGGTTGTCCAGGTATTTGGTTCGAATCCAACAGTACACTGTCTTTACACATCCAATGTCCCCGAGTCTCACAATAAATTTTCTCCAAAGCTAGGAACAATCAATCATATGCGCACGTAATCCTCAAAAACTCTATAAGATCCGATTTGCATCTCTTGTAAAGAGCAATTATCTTACACCGAAACGCTTTATTGTTTTTTACGTGTTAGTTACAATCGACAGTAATCACAAAAACCGCAGCATCGGGGATTACCACAAGTGTGATCGTGCCTCTATTCAATTTGGTAAGTACTCGTGCTAATGCCAGAGCACAAAAAGTGCACAAAGCGACCTTTTCACTGATGCGGAGTTGTAGTATCATCAGCCATGCATTGTAGATGTACAAATTGTATAGCCGGGCTACATTTAGGTATAGGCCGGGCGAAGAGGGCGAAGAGGGCGAATCGGGCGAACCGGGCGAAATTTAGTATGACCCACGTAAACGTAACCATATTGTAGGAAAACCAATTTCAAGTTCCGAAAAGAAGGGTTGCTGCTCGCTTCAGGTTTTGGGGGGAACTTTTGCTTTTCGATCGAAAAATTAGGCTGCAGGCCTAGGTGTATTACAAAGAGAAGTAACGTTAGGCCCTAGACCTTGGAAAACTCAGCATGTAGCAATTTAACCTAGCTTGGCCTCCTGACCCAGTACTACTACTAAGTTAGGCCTAGGCCTAGGCTGGGCCTAACGTTAGTCCTAACGTAAGTCCTACTTCTAGGACCTAGGCCTAGCCTAGGCTAAGTTTGTACGTTAGGCCCTAGCCTAGCCTAATTAGCAGCCTATAACGTCAGGCTAGGCACTAACTTAGAGTCTAAGGCCAAGTTAGCCAAGGCTTGGCTAGATTATGTAACCTGTATTCCGTAACAGCGTAGTATAGCCTAGCAGAGGATAAGTTTCTTAACGCTAAATTCGTTCATAACGTAACACTTTTAACAGGTTAAAGGGCAAAGGAGGGCTATAAGTTAAAGGGCCAAGCCTCTCACCTCAAATACAATTTTGGTACAGGGGTACCAAAATTCTCAATTGGCTTAGCTCCTTGACTGACAACTAATTCAAACAATACAGAGTACCAAAGCTTATATTACACAACATGAACAGTAGCCTACTGAGAGTGTTTTAAATATATTCATATTCATTTACATATATGTAAGTTGAGTTTTTCTTTACTCACCTTGAAGTAATAAAATGAGTTTGTAGCTCCAAGAGGCTGAATTTCAGACGATTTTGGGAGGGGCTCGAGTAAGGAGGTTAGGAGAATTTGTACTGTTTGAGGTGAGAGAACTGGGAGATGTCCTGTAAATTGTAATCCAAAACTCCCCAGAAAACAAAATGCAAACCACTTAAACCTAGGTTAAACACCTTTGTGCCCTTGAGATGTCAAGTTAATGGCTTAGGCCTAAAAAGGTAGTCTTCAGCCAGTGCTGGAGTAGGCTAGGCCAGTACCATTTGGGACCCTCACCAGGTCAAATACAGTGTCATTCGGCCATCGGTACATTCCGCCATAACATTCCGCCACAGGTTTCGCACCTTTCCGCCATGGCGGAAAGGTACGAAACCTATGACGGAAAGGCACTGTCTAAAAATCTATGAAATCAGAGGAATTGTTGTCATAGCAACTATACCATGTCTACACAATTTCTCATGGTTGGAGTCTTGGAAAAAACTAAATCTCACACTTAATATGTGGATGTGATGTCGTGAGCAGAATCCTAGGTCTAGGTAGTCAGAGGTCATGTCTAGTATCGCAGGGTCAGAATCTCTGAGCCAGGTTTACATGATATCTCAATGTAGGAAGCTTGCATCCTTTGTGGTTATTTGTTTGTTTGTTCGTTCATTCGTCCGTCCGACCGTCCGTTCGTTCGTTCATTTATTTATTTCAACATTAAAGGGTAAACCTCGGTTAGCGAAAATGCTAATTTCACTGTTAAAAACATTAAAACAATACATCATAAAATAGGATGTAACAAAACAGACAGACAAAGGAAAAGTATAAAACTATCAAAGTTTAAAACATTATAAACATAAAAATACAGAGAAACAGAAAAGTGAAAGAAAAAAAGGTAAATCGTGTAATGATCAACTTGTGTCTAATAGAAACAAAATACAACAAAATAATAAAACATAAAAAATTAAATCATAAACATCAGTAAAGTTTCTGTAAAAGACATTTAAAAGAGGATAATGAATTAGCATACATTTGCTAATTTGTTACATTATGAAGCACTGACAATTTGATAAAAAATAAAACAAACTTCCATTTCAGCTTGGGGCTTGGAGATGCAATAAAAAAAAAAATAAAAAAATAGAGGGGGTATCTTTTCAAAAGTGACAAAGAATAAGACCTTGTGAACTAGTTTGGTTGTCTAAGGAGAATAAACTACCATTACGACTTTGATTCAATTCAGTCCATTCCATTCATTCCATTTTGAGCTGTAGTGTACATCAAATGGATGTGAATTTTCATGGAAATTAGCAATGAGAATGAGAATAAAGCTACTGATTACTTTCAAAGTCATGAGAACAAAAATGCTTCCCCGACAGTGTGAGATTGTGCTGTTCTTGGAATATTTCCAGATTTGCTTTAGTTTGTAAGGGGTGTGGATGTGTGATTGTGTGTGTGTTTGGAGCACTTTGCTTGTTAACACAATTTCTCGGGATAAGAATGTCTGACAGAACATCAAACTTGGTACATTCATTGATGCCCCCATATTAAGAAAAAGAACCCTATGGCTTTTGATGGAGGTCAAAGGTCATCAGGGTGAAATTCTGAAAAACTTGTTACCCCCTTATCTCAAGAAAGGAAACTGGGATAGATTTTATGTGTGGTATATGTTACAGTGGGAAGATTTCCCCAACTGATTTTGGTGGAGGTCAAAGGTCATCTGGAGTAAACAGGTCAAAGTATAAAAACATTGTTAATGCAATATCTCAAGACATGAAGCTTGGATAAATTTCATATTTTGTTCATTGATGTGCCATGGTTAGAAGATGGTTCCCATCACTTTTGGTGAAGGTCAGAGTTCTTCCGAGGTCATGAGGGTCAAAATCTGTTAACATGGTACATATCTCACTGTAGGAAGCTTTGATTAATCACATACTTTGTATTATGGTTTGAGTTTAAGAGTTTAAGTTTATTCCACTATTTAAATACACAATGATACAGTATTTAAACAAGGTGATGGAGAAGGACTGAGAAAGCAAAGCTTATGCAAGTAGTACCCCTTTAAAAAAAAAAAACCTAAGATAACACATCAAAGATAGGCTTTTGGTTTATAGTAGGTTGAAAGTAATCTATGGGCCATGTAATGAAAAGGAAAAGTTTCATGAATTCCCAAGACTGTTTTCTGGTGTAAGCAACGCTCAAAAGGTACAATTTTCCAAGATTGGACCCCAACATGGAATATTAACACTGTTTTATTTTTCTAACATGTTAAAATAGCATTAAAATATTGGACTGAAAAATGTATGGACATTTTTGGCTTTATTTGGAACAGAACCAATGAAACCTCAATGCATTTTTGCATTCTGGTTTTTCAGATACCTTTGCAAAGCCACTTGAACATTGTCAGCGGAAGTTTCATTAGAACCTGGAGAGAATGGGTGATGACTTTGAAAACTTACCAATAGATATAACATCAAATAAACTGTTGGGTAAGTATTTATTTTATTTATTTGTTTTTCCTCAAAATTACTTATCTGAAGAAACTAGGGGTTATTGGTTGAAAGACCTTGAAAGCAGGATATAGGAATCAAGTTAAGAACCATATGGTAGATATTCTCACACACTTAAAATGAAGATGTGTGACATGAAGAGGGCTGAATTTTCTGTGGTGGGGGATTAGAGGTTATCTAAGATCACCATAGTTCAAACTTCCAAAACCTTTCAACAAGGGTTTGGAACCTTCTTTTCTGAGGGACCATTTTTGGCCAAAAGTGTATTAGCCAATTCTCACGGTCTTCCAATAGGGAAAAGGCTCACAGTGATCCTTCTGAGGTTCAGGGGAAGTCTCAAGGTTGGGCAGCTTACACTTTGGTTTAAACAAATTTTAGGCTAGAGTGAATACTTAGCCTATCCCTTTTATTTGAAATAAAGGTTGAATAAGAATGGAATGTACATTGTCATGTGATAATGCATGATGGGAGGGTGCAGGTGAAGCCCTAGGGCACTTTAGAGTGCATTATAATTCTGTTTTAATTCACAGGTCCAGAGTTGTTTTACCTCATTCTTTTATGCACAACAATTGTTTTATAGTATGAAGCACTGAAAAAAAAAAATACAATTTCATTTGTAAGTAATAATATTTTAAAACAGTGCAACCCAGGGTAAAATGGAGTATCCCAGGATAAGCTGATCATTCACTATGAAGAACACATAGTCAACTGACCATTGAAGGTAATTACCAAGTATGAATGAGGGAAAGTTCATGGGCTAAAGTAAAAAAAAAAAAAACATACCCACCAATTTGGAGAAGAAGTAAAGTAAGGAGTAATGACTGAAGTGCTCCTAAAGCATGCAAGAAAAAAATTTAAAAATATTTTAGAATGCTTTTGCTGTTACCATTGCATTGCATCAGAGCTGACTGGGATCTCTGACCTGCCCTCTCCCTACTCCACAGGTAGTAACACTTGTTACAAACAGTGTTCATAAAAATACTTCTCATATCTCACTGGGGTGGAGGGGTGGGGGATTTAACAGTGTTTTAATGCAGCAGTCACACTAGGGTTGTCACTTGTCAGCTATTTTACTGAGCATAGCACTGCATAAAATTTGACAATGCTCCTTTAATTATTGTTGTAAGCCATTCTGTCAATTTTGCAAAGGTACCTTTCACCAGGTGGGAGAGGTTCAACTGACACAACCAAAAAGAAGATAACAATACGAATTGTTTTAGCAAAGCAAACTTCATGCAAAAATAAAGTATCTGGGCAAAATAAATTGATTTGTACATAAGTCCTACGTGCACGAGGTAAACTAAAGTTATGAAAAAGTAAACGGTACCACACCTTGGGGGGGGGGGCTCCCAACGGCCGTGTCTCACACTTCATACACTAAGCTTAGCTCACACACCACATACAACTGTCACTCTTAAATCGAAGTCTTTTGATAATTTTCGCTTTTCAATTCCTCTCCAGTAGCGCCCTTTGATAAATACGGTATGCTCTTTCGGCTCACAGGTAACGAAAATGTTCCATGGCATAAATTAAACGTTTGTCCGGAAAAATCCAACATAGCTCCCGCTTCAACTGTTCATTAAGCAGTTACTTGCGAACTAAGGGTGCCTCTCTGTATTCTCTTTTTACTCAAACATAGCCTCTCTGTTTTCTGCTTTCGTTGGCTACCTTTTAATTGGCACCTCCAACATTAAGCCAGGTTGAAAACTTAGAGCCATCTATAACCAAAATACACACAACTCAGTAATAATTTCCATTTTATCTTTTGAACTTTTCAGTAAATGCATTTAGACTCACAATTTTTGACTCCCTAAGTCTTCAAATAACCCTAAAATTTACTTTCTATAATTTTGATGGAAGTTTTGACTACGAAACTTTCCCCACATTTTACCTCTTAATAACTCGATCCTAACAAATTAACAAGACATACTCACACTTAATGGTACAAAACATCAGGTGTAGAAACCAAACTTAGAATTCAGCTAACGTTGTCCCATACTGTCCTGAAGTACGGTGGAATTGCGATAGCCTGCATTGCCACGCCTAACCTCCTACACTTTACAACACCCTGGTGGGTACAACAACGAGCCCATAGACCTGCCACTTGACAGTTTCCAGTCCAGACTGACTAGATACCTTTCCTCCACGTGAAAAGGGGGATTTAAGGTACACAATAGCGCACAAGGCGTGCACAATGCATACCGATCGCATCACCACCTGTCTCTTTCATGCATAATCAGGTACTCCTACATGCATAATTAGGGAGTATAACACAAACACAAGACTTCAATGTGACAGTACCATTGGAATTTGCTTTGTTGTAGCAAAATGTTAAATTACCAAAATGGAGAAGAAAATTAAGGTCACAGCATCTGTTGGGGTGGGGGGATGGGGGGATTAAACAGTGTTTTAATGGAGCAGTCACACTTGGGTTGTCACTTGTCAGCTATTTCTCATCTGCTGTAACTATACTAGCTAGCATACTACACTAGTTCTTGCCCATCAAAAGGGGCTTGTGACGGCAGTGGAAGCTCTCTTTACTCTGTATTTCATTTGTGAAGGCCATTTTGCTCCAGTTTGTTGCTTTGAAAATGCAGATTTCTGGTAAAAGTGCATTTTTGAAATTTTTTCTTCACATTTCAGGTATCTCAAATGGTCTATGGAACCTACAAATTTCTCTGAGCAAAACTAGTGCAGGTTATTGAGGATATACATGCAGGGATATTTCACATCATGATGTCTTTTCCTTCACAGATTGGTTGATTGACAGAAGACATGTAAAACACAAGTGGCAAGCATCAGCAATGGTCATTCAAGAGAAAATTAACCATGCTATTCAGGACATGCCTGAGGTAGAGGAAATAAAGAAACTTCTTGCTGGGACATGTAAGTTAATGCATACTGACATAGCTTGTTGTATGGTTTGTCTATAGTCAGTGGCTGGCATGGCACCCATATGATAATCAGGGTGAATGCTGGTATACCAATCCATCTCTGTTGTTCAATTTTTGTTACAGTGCATTGTTTGAATGTTTAACAAATAGGTTTTGTATTCATTTCTTTCTTTATAGTGGAGATGCCTACAAGTGATCAATGGCATTTCCTTTCAGTAAAGTTCTGGGAGGGATCGAAATGGGAGTAATGGAGGAGGAATATACTTGTCATCACAAATTATCACAAAGTGTTAAGTTTTGAGCCTGATGGTAGTTTTCTCCATTCTTCTAGATATCAATTATTTTCATTGCCTGAGGATTCTAGAGCTGCTGAAAATTTCTGAATCTGAAAGCAGAAACATTTTTGGTTTCTACTCTTCACAGAGAATGAAGGTAAGTAATCAAGGAGGTGGTGGTTATGAAAACAAAACAGAAAGTGATATAAGGAGTGTTTAGCCAATAAGGGATAAGTATAATCAGTATCAGCAGATAGTTGTGTCATTGGTAAGATATTGGTATTTATTGGCACATTGATTATGGTAACTGGTAACAAGCATTTTATCACTTAGTAAATATTTAGTTGGGTACTTTAATAAAATGTGACTTTGCATGGCAAGGAATGTACACAAACTAGCTCTACCTCAATACTGCAAACTGACAGTTCATAGTCTATCAATAAGTGCAAGAGGTAGGCATGGCCAACAGTACTACTGTAGCAATGCTAAGTTGGCGTGAAAAATATTTGCCGTAATGCCAGTATTTGTCTGTTTAGATTTGTAGCAAACAAGAACACTATTTACTTGTTTGTTGTCTGCTTTTTAACAATTACATACATCTACTGTATAGCCATTATAGTGTATTCATCGTAATGCACAATCCATAGGCAATTTGGTCACTGCACTGTACATTCTGTATACAAGTCTGTTACTGCAACTTTACACAAGCCCAATTTCTTGAATCCCATGACAAACCTCAAAAAGTGTTTTCTGTGTGAATTTTGCCACATGCAGTAACAGTTGCTCAATGGGAACAGTGTGTACAAGTGAGCAGCATGCACAATGTTCACAATCACAACTGTTCGATTGAAAGAGCTAGGTCAGGCGACCAATGCCTGAGATTAACTATACAATCTCATGAAGTATCTTAGCCTGTGAAAGATCAGCAGTGTGCATGAGAGTATTACACATGCTTCGACAAATCCCCTTCCTGACAGCCCGGGACAAGTAAAAAATCATTCGGGCAACTACTGTGCTCAATGTTGCAACCCGCTGGGCAAGTACACCCAGCCTTAAATTTTTGAGTTGCACAAAATGGCGTTTATACTTTTAGACTTTAAAAATGATATGTACTCAATTTGAATTGGAAAAGTAGATATTTATGCGGGCAAGTAGATTGAGGAAACGGCTAGCCCTTCGGACTAGTACGAAAAAAAAATTGTCGAAGCCTGCATTACTTATGCCTTATGTAATTTGCTGGCAAGGTATTTTGATTGCCATTTAGCAGTTTATATTGCTCAGCATGTTAGGTATGTTTCTGAAGGAGTAAAATTGTGTATTATGATAGGCTATGAAATGTGCTTCCTACAAATGGGGCTCTTAACTGGCCCATGGATTTCTTCAAATACATCCTGACTGATTGCTTTAAACCTTTCATCAGAAACACAAAAAGAGTTTTCCGTGAGTCAAAGTAGTGGAAACTTGCAGACTCTAGTCCAAAATAATTTCAAGGTGCAGTACTGAGTAGAGTTAAACTTATAATTATGCAATGGTAACAAGCACATGTTGTTCTTACAATGACTGACACATTTTATATTCAGTGCATAGATTTGTAATACTCAGTAGTGGAACCTTAGTGTTTTGGGGAGGTCAAAGGTCATCTGGGGTCACCAGGGGTCAAAGTCTCAAAACCTTGTTGACTTGGTGTCACAAGTTATGAAACTTGGATAGATTTCGTTTTTGGTATGTCGATGCATTGTGGTCAGAAGATGGTACCTATTGCGTTTGGTTGAGGTTAAATGTCATGTGGAGTCTTTTCTTTCTATCTATCTATCCATCCATCCCATTTCATCCAATCCATCAACCCATTCATCAAGTTCAAGGGTAGTTGATCTGGGATCACTGGAAGTCAAATCTGTCAAGTTCAATGGTCATCTGGGGGCACTGGAGGCCAAAATATGAATAAAGACCTTGATAAGGGGGAACTCAACTCAAGGTGGGAAACCGAAATAGATTTCACATGTGGTATGTGGATGGACATTATGGTGAGAAGATGGTGCCTATTTTTTGGTGGAGGTTACGAATCATACTAGTACAACATTAAGTGAGAAGATATCGTACATGGTGGCTTTATTTGAAATATAACGCATACCGTATATTCTGTAATAAACGCCCCCGGGAGCGTTACATTTTTGAAAAGGGGGGCGTTTATTTGAGGGTAAATTGTAATAAAAATTAACTAATCGGCATCGGTAAAATTCTGCCATTCAACCCATCATTACCACCGATTATTTTTTGAACTGAAAAAAGGGCACAAATATACTGTACTTGAAACTTGCTCTTAATTTCGTTAAAATTCCTGTGAATACCGTACTCAATCCTTCCCGCCAAAACGGAATGCATTGATAAGCACAAACGTATAAATTATACCCATGCCATGAGCGCGATCGTTGGTTATTTTCCCCATAACAATGTAGTATAACCTGGAATTGTATTCCTTGCAGTCTGGAAAAAGTGCCGCGTAAGTTGTTCTGCAACTTGTTCTGTACAAAAGCACAAGTACAGACTATCCAAGCTGCAGTGTTTGGCTGTATTTCCAAGTCCCAAAGCTTACCATGTATATCTGTGCACGTTTTGTATATGTAGCACCTAGAATCTTTGGAAGTTCGGTGGTTATTATCCTGCATAAATTAAAGCAGCTTATGCTGTTATTTTTACGTTTCCAGTGTTCATCAAATGTATGGGCTGTACTCCATACAAATGTAAAAAGCTTTAAAAACTAACGTACTTTAGTCTTTTCTCCGAAAATGAGCAAAAATTCGAAAAAATTCGAAAAGATTTCAACGGTTTCCAAAGGCTATTCTGCCTTATTATCTTGCTCTAGCTCCGCCCAATGAATTTGATGCATATTCAGAAGGTCACTTTGAGAAGGAGTCAAGCAAAACGTAAACAAAACAGAAAGTGAAATTTCGTTCAATTGGTACATACGTTATTTAAACGGCCTTTACGTGTCCAATTTGCACATCGCATCGAACCGGCTGCGCAATTCGTTCGTTTCATTTGTGAACCCAGATTCAGTGACAAATTCCTACTCACTTGTTTCGGCTCCATCGTTCAGTTTTTAATTTTGTTGCTGATTGTGCTATTTGAATCCGTCCCAAGTTTCAAGATAATGTTCATTTTCTCTTTGATTTGATGCTGTGGCTTGGCATTCAAAAGCAATCTTTGGGTTACCTATTTGTGAAACTAACTGTCATTCTGTGTTGGGCCCGAACGGTTGTGGAAGGACTCCTGTAATGCATGTACACAACATGTGTGAAATATTGGCAATACGTACATCGTTAAGTCAAAGGGTAGGCATAATTTTACGTCATTCATTTCTTGCATTGTGATTGGTCAAATTGAGATAAGAGCCCGTTGTCTTTGCATAAGAGTTTAGCCGAAAAAGTAGATGAAGTTTTTTTCTATTGTAATTAGCGCTCTAATTAGTGAAATTTCACCGCAAAACCTGGCGTGAAAGATTTCTATCGGGTTGGTATCAAATGGAAGAGCAAGATTGAAGATTAACGATGAAGGTTATTTTTTTTCCATCAAACAGCATAACCTGCTTTAAGCCATTTCTCGCATTCCTTCCGTAATGTTATTTGCAGTAGGACTTATGAAATGTGAACGTCATCGCCAACGAAAACAGTGATGCACGTGGTCTCATGCAGGCTACTTCTTCGCCCATGCACTTACGTGCGTGTCCGTTTTTACCGCCAAACAAGGCATCATGTTTTGCTCGGTGACATCATATGCATACGATCCATTGCAAAATTTAAATTGCCCCTACATCGTGATTGGTTCAAAAGCGATGATTCTAGCCAGCCAATCACAACTCGCGCCATCGCCTATGTGATTTAGTGTGTGAAAATACTAAGCCTTGAGACGAATTTTTCTGTTTAGTTTCTATGTGTTACGACGATCACATTTCCTATGCTGATATAACCAGCTAGCGCAGCCGTGCGAGCCCCGTGCTAAATTCAAAAAGAAACGACATCACAAATCTCTGCGTACTTGGATTTTTCGGGGATCTCACTTGCGTGCATTTCAATTGCAGATTATTTTCAAACAAGACGTAAGTTTTGGACAAGAACTGCTAAAAATTTACGGGGATATTTATATCTGTAAGGAACCATAGGATACGTTAATCGGGTGCAATTGTTTTGCTGCCCCAGAACCGCTAAGATTATTATGATTGCGTATTTCAACATGGCCTCATTAAAGCGGGATTCTACAGTACATTAACGCAACTACAACCCAGTACAGTAAAATTCTGCAAATGTTCCGACATGATTAGGGGATGAAAACTAAACAGAGCATGATGTTTGCCTAAGAGCTAAATTATCAAAGGGTATGTGACATCGACTGAAAACAATCCTACTGTATTAATGATTGGTTTATATCTCCACATTTGAAAAGAAAATATTAGGCCTACAAAAATGATATTCCATTCGCAAAACAAACGGAACTATTCCCAATATTTTCCAACTTGAACGATATGCACAAAGCAAGGGGCACGTACTTTAGGGACAAACACGTGTCTTCCCTCTTTCTAATAATCGGTAATCGGCATCGGGCCGTTTGTTCAATTAAATAATGATTATGCATAACCGGTCAAACACTAGCTTTATCGGTGGTTTGGGCCTGTAGTGCGGGAGGCCTTGGCCTACGCAGTTGTTAAAAATTTTGAGGGGGGCGTTTATTAGAGGGGGAGCGTTTATTACAGAATATACGGTATGTGTCATCAAAACATCAATGCATTTTTGCATTGTGGTTTATCTTTAGTCCCCCAGCTCAACACTAGATTTAGTGTTGTAACATGACATGCTCTATGGATTCAGTGGAAAGAGCTTCAGAAGTCAATGTGATAGAGCAGTGTTGTGTGTATACTTGTATGCTTATAGTCCACAAATAGGACCTCTCAAAACTGGAGTGGTGGATACTTTTTGGTTCCTTGCGTTAGCAAAAGGAACCTATGTAGTCAGGTTGGCGTGTGTGTGTGTGTGTGTGTGTATGTGTGTGTGTGTCTGTGACGCTAGCTTGGGTACGCTGTAACTCAACAAGGGAAAGTTGGATTAAATTGAAACTTGGTATATAGAAGTGCCATAGTTTGAAGGTGTGCCCTATTGTTTTTGGTGGAGGTCAAAGGTCATTTGGGGTCACCAGAGGTCAAAAACTTAAAACCTTCTCAACATGATATTTCAAGGTAGGAAACTTGGATAGATGTCATACTTGGTGTGTGGGTGTATTATTGTGTAAGGATGAAATCTGATATGTTTGGTGAAGGTCGAGGGGTCATCTGGGTTCACCAGGGGTCAAACACTGAAAAACGTTTTAACACAGTATTTTAAGGTAAAAAGGACAGATTTCAAATCAATCTGTGTTTGGTTAAGGTTAAAGGTCAGCAAGGTCATTGGAGGTCAGCCACTGGAAATGTTATTTAGAAAATGTTGTAAGCTAGATAAAGATAGGTTCAATAGATTTTTTTTTCTAACCTGGTTTTGCATGCTTACACACTCAAACACCTTAGAAATTTGGCCTTTACATTCGTTCAGTAATGATTACTTCGTGTTGTACACAGATTTTGGATCATTCAAAGTTGTAAGAGGGCAATAACTGAAATCTGTAGATTTCAATGAGCACAGATCACACTGCATTAAACTGGTCTCTCTGCCAGTGGAAGTAATGCATGGATTATACAGCATGTCTCTTTAATACTGCTGTGCTCTGTGGGGTAACCTAATCCTCATTCTATTATCACACCTCATTAATCACTTGCTTTCTGCTTAACTGCTGAATAAACCCTGTTTTCTATGTAGAGATAGCAAACAGGACAAATGGTAGATTGTTTTAAAGTAATAGCAAGTTTTATTTGAGAACAGGTAAAAATAAATTGTGAGAGAAATACAAGGGGTGTTTTTCTCTCTCTAACCACATTGTGTTTTGTTTATTGGTGATAATATCAAGTTTGATTACAAGCATAAATACATATGGAAATGAGGAAATGTTTTTGAAGGATCACCAAGCATTATACAAGTTGAATGTGAGTAAGACCACAAAAATTTAATCATTGATATCATGTAATATAAGTACTAAAATACCCCTTGTGAAGATGTTTAATACAAGCATTGAGTATGAGCTTTCGCTTCGCTCTATTTCGCACACTGGCTGTGTACTAGTTCTTATAATATCCAGCAAGGAACCACAGTGCCCATTGGGCTCTTGTTATACTTGGTACACAGATTTTTCATTAGAAGAAAGAAATGCTTTGTGTGTTTGGTGGAGGTCAGAGGTCATGTGAAGCCACCAAAGGTCAAAACCTGCAAACCTTAAGAACATGATTTCTTAAGTGTAGAATGTATAGATTTGTCATGGTGAGAAGATGGTTTGAATTGTTTTTGGTACAGAAAACTTTACTTACATAATATCTCAAGGTAGGGAGCTTGGGTAGATTTCATTTCATACTTTGTGCTTTTATTATGGTTTGTGGAAGATAGAAGGTAAAGCCTAGATGGCATTTGGTGTAGTGTTAGGTCATCTGGGCCACCAGGGGCCCGTTCCACAAAGAGTTACGCACGATCTTAAGTATGATTTACTGTTGGTTTAAGTATGGTGAATCAAACTTAAGAGTGTGCGTAGCTCTTTGTGGAACGGCCCCCAGGTGTCAACAGGCAAAATTTTCCAAGAGATCCCATGATTGCTTTCTGTTGTTTGCAAAAGTTAAAACACAATTTTTCAGATATTATCAACATCAAATTAGAACACAAAACTATTGTTTCAACATGCTAAATTAGCATTAGACTAGTGAGTGAAAGTTGTATGAAAATTTTTGGCACTATTAACAATAGAACTTACATTGTACTTTATACTGTAATTTGAAAACTGTCTGATCATGAAGTTTTGTAAACCAAATTGAACTGCCATTTTTCAGTCACAAAATAATGATTAGTAGAAGTAGGATATGGGGATTTTTGTCTAAAGTTTGATAATGTGTTGTAAGTATGTAAAGAAAACTTGACAGGTTTGAAAAAGTTTGGTGAATCTCATGAACCAACCCAAATGCCTTGAATTTTGAGGCACCATCACTCACCTCTAATAACTGTGAGGAGTGTGACTTTGTACATACTAAGATAAAGAGTAGGACCTCATGTAAGTCTACTTAAGTTTGAGAAAACAGCACACCTGCCACACTCCTCAATTTGCTGAGGTGTGTGATTTACCACATCTAGAAAATCTAAAACTTAAGGCCTGATTACCCAATGAACCAGGTTTGCTCTTTCAGTTGCTAGCCACTTTAATGGCTTCCTGTTAGGTCTTTTGTGTCAGTTCAGCAGTATTACTCTTTTGGGTAGTAGTTTTCATCCAATGGGAATAAGCGAGAAAAACTTTTATTTAGTAGCACTTGGTACTGGAGCAATGCCAATTTGGAACTTTGCAAAGTGAAACCACTTAAAAAAATAAGTAGAGGCAAGGAATCATGAAGTCTTTGGTTTATTATTGCTACTTTATTCAAAGCAAGTGTCAGTGGTATTTAATTACATTAGCTAAACTGGTGGTATTTTGCAATAAAAGTAACCGTACATCACTGTTCACCAATAATGCTAAGTTTTAAAAAAATTCCATTTGTCCTCTCACCCACCATCCATTATGCAACCTATATTAAATGGTCTTTTAGCAAGAAAGTGTGGCACTCTTGGATGCATAGTCAATTGAATACATCTAGACAAGTTTTGTGTCATTGTACTTAGGAATGTGCACCATCCTTTACATAAAATTTTTCTCTATTCTGTCAGGATTGGCAAGAAATTGTTTCATTGTACGAGAAGGACAGTGTATACCTGGCAGAAGTGGCTGATATGCTGATACGAAATGTTGCTTATGAAGTGCCTTGGTTGAGGAAACAGATTGCTAAATGTCAGCAATCTCAAGCTGTGAGTATATACCAGACACTCTCATTGTCTTGAAGATGTGATACAGGATTAATATTGAAAAATGTTATCTTTTATAATTCAGGGTATCACCTAAAATAATCCAAAGACTGTGACTTAATAATTGTCTTTAAAGTCTCTGTTTTGCTATTTGGATAGTGTCGCCTGCTGTGAGTTATTTATTAATAGTCATCAATCATTGAAATCATTGTAATTACAATTAACTCAGTTAATTTAAAATTAAGTTCAGAGGATATATGCAAAATGGAATCTCTTTGACTGAACAGTGACATTATTGCTGCAATTCAAAAGCAAGTATCTTTCAAAACAATTTCCCAAAGGATTTAAATCCGTGCAACTGCTTATAAACATAATAAGTTTTAGATTTATAAGGGTGAAGGACCCTGCACAATACTAAGTATCATAATAAGTTTTAGATTTATAAGGGTGAAGGACCCTGCACAATACTAAGTATAAATGGTCACTGTAATATTTGTCACACTAAGATGGGGGTTGTAGAATATGCCCATGATATCCCCTGTCTGTTGTAGGAGGCAAGTAAAGGGTAGGTCTTGAACCACATTTTAAGACAGAACTGGAACTATATTTGAAACTTTATTGAAACTCAAATACATTTTTATGGAGCTGACACTTTATAATACAATCATGTTGATGTGTCATTAAATCCTATTTAACTAACTGTAATGTTTGTTGGATATAAAGGGTAATATGATGTTGTTAATGATTGTCATGTGGAAATATTTGCCAACATGAATGATATTTCCAATTGCAAATGTGTACAAATTTCATACATGATATGTGGATGCCTTGCATTACCCACACAACTGGGGAATTAAAATGTTGTACCTTTTGTCTTACTGCAAAATGTAATTTTGCAACATATCTTTCTTCTCTCTGACTCTGATATACAAATGAAATAAACAGTGCAAAGGCTCTTGGCCTCTTCAGTGGACAGTCACTCCCTTTTAATGTAGATGCAGTCATTGTCACCACTGATAGAGACAGCCAGTATTTGTGTGGAAAATGTTGCAAAACCAAAATTCAAGAGAGATTTAGCAATATCATTTTCAAGGTCTGTTTAGGTAAATAATTGTATCTTTGTCATATAGGTACTGTACGTCATGTATTGGAAACTAATTAAAAGTGGATGAAGAATCCCCTTTTCTTTGATCTCTTCTAACATATTTAATTCAGAAATTCAGATTGTCACATTGAAGAAATGATCTTGGTGATCATTGATTGTAACAGTGGAATCTGGAACAAATACACTCATGTGGTTTTACAGATGAGAGGTACGGAAATTAGAGAGTGTATACAGCACATGTACAAAAACACTTCAGGGTTCCATGTATGTCCTTCATTAGCATCCCAATATGAAGACATACATTATCAAACAGACAATACAGCAAATCATTTGCTGTACACAGCAAATGATCTTTCAAAAGTGCATGGTTGATAGCTAGGCATTATGTGATGTAGTTTGGTGCAAACATAAATATTTATACATGATGTCAATCTGTAGACAGAATTTTCCATATCTGTTGGATACATTTTCCTTATACTCTTGCGTGGAGTTAATTGTTATACATTACAAGACGGAAGATATATCAATCCTCATCAGTAGCATGGAGTCAAGGCAGATATGTAAGTCCTACACAGTTAACTGGTTAAGTTGATGCTCTCTATTATTTCAACATTCAAGGGTAACGCTCATTTAGCAATATAAAATGTGCTGATCTTACTTAAGCCCCTGAACATAATTCACTAAATAAGAAGAATTAGAAAATAATAATAAAAACATGTATGTACATTTAAACAGCAAAAACAAAAGAAAAAGGCAAAGGTAAACCTATAAACTACTGGGAAGAAAATAAAGATACCTGTAAATAGATAAATAAACAGTAGCAGGTGATGGCACTTAAAACAATCATACAACATCAGAAATTTTTAAAATGTAAAAATGTGTTCGCATATTTTATGTTGGCACCAAGGTCATTCCATTCTTTTGCTGCTAAATTGTAAAATCTATTTCTATGGTATTCTGTGTGTCCTCCTGTCATATAAAAATTCATAGATGATGTTGATCATAGTGCATGGGTATGTACGTCCGTTGTTGGAATAAATAATTCTTTCAAATAAAATGGGATAAGATCGTTTATAATTTTATACACCATAATCATTCTCTTTTGCTTTACATGTCTGTGGAAAGACTTCCATCCCAGTTTCTCAAAGAGCAATGTCTAACCCTCATAATACGATGCACTTAAAATAATCCTAGCAGCACTCTTTTTTTAACCTTAAAATTCTATCACTGTTCCCATCATTGCACATTCCCCATACAAGACAACAATAATCTCAGAATGGTAATATGTATCCTTTAAAAAAAAAATGGGTGTATCTTTACCTAAAAATGGTTTTATTCTCCTAAGAAGGGCAAGTCTGGGGCTAATTATTTTACATATAAAAGTAACTTGTTCGTGCCATAGTAAATTACAGCCAATATGAACGCCTAAAAGTTTACAACTAGTTACATTGCTAAGACAGTGACCATTTATGGCAATATTCAACTCCCCATCATTCAAAGTCCAGCACTATTTATAGCAAATTAGCATAGTACTTGTTTTGTTAGTATTAATAACCATTATGCAGGGAGCAATTTGTTTTTGAAATTTTGATTAGCAGTTTTGCTACTCATTATTCAAAATTGATTAGCAATCCCCCCAAAATGATTAGCAACTTATATATTGACATTTCCTAGTTGTGCAGAAGCTTGTAAAAAACTACAGAATCAAAGACTGAAGGGTAGGTCTGATATTGCAGGTAATGAAACATCATGCATTATGCGCCCATATGACCCGTATCACATGCAGTATAACTACACTCAGGCAAAAAAGATCCCCTAGATGTCTCCAAGGCAATTCCTGTAAAACAAAAATGCTGTGTAGACAGTAGCTTTTGGGGCATCCTCAGCATTTTTCCCAATGTTTTGCTTTGCTATCTTTCATTTGAAAATGTTTGTCAATTCAATGACCAAATAAAGCCATGAAAATAAATTGTCTATGACACTTCATGACACTTCAGCAATGTAATTCCCTCATTGGATTGGTTTGTACCCAGTCCTAGAAAGCCCAACAAAATGCATCCTCTTAATGGCATTCATTGTCCTGCCAAGTGCCATTTTAGAACAGGAGCAGTAGAATGACATATGAAAGCAACCAATCAGAGAACAGTGCCACATTTTATTGACATTCATTAGATGCAACCACCCTTAATCCTCCTCATCATCACTGTCCAGATTGTCACTAGGTGGTTTTCCCTTTTTGCTGATTTCCCTCACCTAAAATTAGGCCACCACTTAGGACCTGTAATGACATACTGACTACCAATTAGTCTACCCACACCCATTTTTTTTTTTTTATGAATCAAGGCTCCATCTCCTACAATTGTACAACCAAGCAGAGTAACTGCCAATGTGCATAATCAAGCTCATCCTGTGCCTTTAGGACAGAGATTCACCCCAATATGTTCCAAAACATTTCACCCCCTTTTAATGACCTACTGTAATACAGCTATGAAAAAAGAGGTCATCAGGTCCATTAATTTAGTAGCTTTTTTAACTTAATCTGAGCAAGTTTTGAGGCTTCAGAATTCCCTTCATAAGTTGTTGAAAGCATGTTGAACCTACGATCTCCTCATCAGCAGGGATGATTTTTAAGCAATTGAAATTGGTTGTCCAAAGGACAACCAGCTGCAAGAATTTGGTTGTCCTCCCAAAAATTTAGTCGTCCTCCATAAAAGACATGTGAAAACAAAAAAGTTGTGCAATGTGCATTTTCTGGTTTCAAGACGATTGTTTTATTTTCATTGCACTGGCTGTTATTTGCATTGCATTATATCTAGCGTGAAAGTCACTTTATTGAAAATACACATGAAAGGGCTGGTGTGAGTGATAGTAATACCCAAAGTAACAGTTTGGGGAATCTCCGAGATGACAGAGGTATGGCCTGAGTGATCATTGCTACCCCCCCCCAACCCAACATTTTATTCATCACTTACTCAAGGAGGGACAAAAGACATTTTTTCTCCTGAAAACTTGCCAACGTTCGGTGGACGCAATAATAATGTGATCTTTAGACACCCTATTCGTACATTAGGACATGCAGTTGTACCGTCAAAATATGGTGCATTAATACTAAACTTGAACGGTAGCCTACACATCACGATTTCTGAAACTCATTCCTTTTGAATCAAAATCTGACAATCGTAAGCATGAAGTGTCTATTGAACAAAATGCCTTTTTAAAAGCTTGTTTGTTTCAGCTTTCATAGTGTTTGACCGATTATGCTATAATCGGCAGTACAGTACCCTTTTACCGATTATTTAATTAAACTATAGGACCGATCCCGATTATTACAAAGAGGGAAGTCACCGTGACACGTTTGTCCCTTAAGCCCCTTGCATCTAATATATTGTATTCCCGTAACCAGTTCAGGGTGGAAATATTGGGAATTGTTACGAACGGAATATCTTTTTGTATATGTGTCCTATTTTCACTTCAAAAGTGGAGATACAAATTAACCGATAGTACAGTTGAATTGTTTGCAGTTGATGTCACTGCCCTTTGATAATTTAACTCTAAGGCCAACATCATGCTTTGTTTAATTTCATCCCTCAATCATGTCGGAATATTTGCTGTTGCGTAAATGTACTGTAGCTGCTCTCCTGCTTTAACGAACCCGTGTTGGAGCAATCATGATAATCTAGCAGTTCTGAGCAGCAGAACAAACGCACCCGATTAACGTATCTTATGGTTCCTTCCGGATATAAATATCCCTGTATATTGTTAGCAGCTCTTGTCCAAAACTTACGTCTAGTTTCAAAAGAATGTGCAACTGAAATGCACGTAAGTTCGATCCTCGAAAAATCCACGTATACAGAGATTTGTGATGCCTCTTGGTGAATTTAGCACGGGGCTCTCCCGGCTTCGCTAGCCGGCTATATAAGCATGACAAGTGCGATCGTCGTAACACAAACTCAACGGGAAAACTTGTCTCGAGACCGAGCATTTTCACACACTAAATCACATAGGCGAAGGCGCGAGTTGTGATTGGCTGGCTACAATTAACGCAATTGAACCAATCACGATGCAAGGGCCAATTTAAATTTTGCAATGGATCCTATGCATATGATGTCACCAAGCAAAACATGGTGTCTTGTTTGGCGGCAAAAAGGGACACGCACGTAAGTGTAATATATGCATGGGCCGAGAAGTTTGCTGCACGAGACCACGTGCATCACTGTTTTCGTTTGCAATGACGTTGTATGACAACATTGAATAAGTCCTACTGTAATTAGCATTACAGACGGAATGCTGGGGATGGCTTAATTTATGCAAGAAGATAACCACCGAACTTCACAAGATTCTTCATGCTATGGGTACAAAACGTGCACAGATATGTATACAAAGCTTGGGGATTTGAAAAAATGACGAAACACTGCAGCTAGATAGTCTGTTCTATGTGTTTTGTGCAAACTGTTTGTACAGCAACTTACGCGGCGATTTCTGCCAGACAGCAAGGTATCCAGCTTGAATGCAATTTTAATTTAAGGTAATACTACTGGGTTATAGCGGAAAATATCAAACGGCAGGGGGAAAATTTATACATTTGTGATGAACAGTGCATCCCGTTTTGGCGGGAAGTTAAAGGATGGAGTATTTACAGGAATTTTACCGAAACTAAGAGCAACTTTGAAGTTGCAATTAATCGGTGGTAATGATCTGTTGAATGGAGATATTTTACCAATGCCAATTATTTACTGATAACGGAATAATTGGCCCGATGCTGCTTACATAACAACAAAGACAGGCGAACAGTCCTTTCCAAGAACTTTTCGCGCCAGCACGTTGAACATAATCCCGGAGAATGTGTATGAGCACGTTCTGTACAGTTCAGCTGAAACAATGATCATCCACGAGGCTGCTTGTTTGGCGTTGTGCGTATCGTGGTCTGTCTCCAGGGTTGTTTTGTTCTGGTGTGCTTTTCGTGAAGGTACAGATGTGTTTTGTTATGCGAGTTCATGAAATGTTAAGATGTTTTGGTTGCATAAGAGTGTTTGTTGTACGCTTTGTGTCTCAATATACATTACCAGAGGTAAAAAGTAGTCGTCCAAAGGACAACCTTGGGTGGTTACTTTGGTCGTCCTGCACAAATTTTGGTCGTCTCGGACGACCGGACGACCGCTAAAATTCATCCCTGATCAGTGTCCCTTAAAATTTGACTCCAGGATAGTGCACTAGTACATTCTACTGTAAAGGTATTTCCTTCTCAGGGTAGCCACCCTAAAATGAAGCACTGATAGGCATACAAAATTATCTAGATGACATTCATTTCATCAAATGGTTTCAGAGCATGTGTAAAATACTCAAACTAAGCCCTGTCTAACATTTTTAAAAACTTTACTTCAGCAATTTCCTTGTACAGTATGTTTTCCTTCAGAGTTGCTTGCTTTGGCTCATGTGCTATCCTGACAAGGTTTTACATTTAGACTTCTGAGCCTAGCTTAGTCTCGAGGGCAAACTTGCATTGATCGGCAGTTGCCGTTTTGGAATGCAGTGTGGCTTGGCGCTAAGTTTCTTTGCATGTAGTAGAGCCGTACAGCACGGAATCGTGAGTTTATGCAACGTAAACAAAAGCATGAAATATTTATTCAGTGATCTATAATTTCAAACCATGTTTACGGCCTTAAATATTCACCCTTTTTAGGAGTTTAAAACTAGGGATGCACCGGAACCAAAATTTTGGATCCGGCCAGAACCGGATTTTGCCGGAACCAGCTTGAAATCCGGCCGGAACTTAATTTTTGCATTGCAGATGAATAATGTGAAATTCAGAAAAGCAGAGAAACCCTTGGATAGGAGTTTACTGCTTTGTAACATAATGTTTGTGAAGGACTAATGAGAAATGTCTATAAATTTGTCTTCAAGTGTTGTGCAAGTGCATTTAACTAATTTTTTAACCAAAAATTGCAATATAATAGAAAAAAGGCATGAAAAACTGTTCCTGCAGAAGTACAGAAAAACTGTTGCAAAGCAGGGCAAGTAAGAGCTCTTTGTATTTTTCCTCCTTAAGTGAGTATTTGTAGAGAAAACTCCTGAGGGAACCTTGAAAGTTGTTTTGCATGTCACTTTGTTCTTTTTGAACTAGAGTACTGTACATCACCACTTGTTCAAAAAAATTGTACAAATTATGTAGACCAGTAATACTTGGCAAAGAGAGTCCTTGGATAGTGATTACTGAATGGACTGCTCATATGTACTGTAAAAAGACTCTAGGGTTAAGGTTTTTAACTATGCACAGCACCATTGTTTTATACACCATTTCTAGTATTTAAACATGCCATGATATCAAAAAACTGAAGCACATTTATCATTAATAATTTTTTTGGCAGAGATACTGTATATCACACATTCTGACATTTCGTATTATATGTTTGATAACATATTTAGTGGTCGACCGATTATGCTATAATGGGTAATACCCAATTACCAATTAATTAATTAAACAATCGGCCCGATGCCGATTACCGATTATTAGAAAGAGGGAAATCACATGTTTGTCTCTATAGTATGCGCCCCTTGCTTCGTGCACATCGTGTATACCATAACTAGTTTAGGATAGAAAATATTGGGAATAGTTACTGTACGTTCATTTCACTAACAGGATATCATTTTTGCAGGGGTAATATTTTCAATTCAAAAGTGAAGATACAAATCAACTGTTAATACAATAGAATTGTTTGCAGTCGATGTCATACAGTATGCCCTTTGATAATTTAGTTCTAAGGCCAACATCATCCTCTGTCTAGTTTTCATCCCCAATCATGTCGGGACATTTCCATTCTTTTACTGTACTGGATTGTACTCTCGAGCTCCCGTCTTAACCGACCCCATGTAGAGCAATCATAATAATCTTAGCAGTTCTGGGCAGCAAAACAATTGCACCCGATTAATGTATCTTATGGTTCCTTTCAGATATAAATATCCCTGTATATTTTTAGCAGTTCTCTTCCAAAACTTACGTCTTGTTTAAAAAGAATCTGCAACTGAAATGCAAGAAAGTCAGATCCCCACATAATCCACATAGGCAGACATTTGTGGTGCGGTTTCCATGTGAATTTAGCATGGGACTCTCCGGGCTTCGCTAGCTGGCTATATAAGCCAGTCTGTTCTATGCGTATTGTGCAGAACAGTTTGTACAGCAACTTATGCGGCGCTTTCTGAGAGACAGCAAGGAATGCACCTTGAATGCAAATCTAAATTTAATTTCAGGTAAAACAAATGGGTTATAGCGGAAAATATCAAACAATCATTCCCATAGCAGGGGTTAAATCTATACTTTCGTGATTATCAAAATGCATCTAGTTTTGGCAGGAAGTTAATGGATCGAGTATTTTCGGGAATTTTAACGAAACTAAGAGCCCTTTTACAAGTATATTTAGCCCGTTTTTTCCAGTTTGCAAATAACCGGTGGCAATGATCGGTTGAATGGCAGAATTTTATGCCGATTATTTACCTATGATGGAATAATCGGCTAGGTGTCGATTACTTAATAGATGATCGGTTGATCACTAATCATATTGTGTATACTTAAGTTTGTGTGATGAATTATTAAGGACAGAAAACATTACTATTGACCCCATAGGCAACTTTATTTGTAATGAGTGATCTCTTCTGAAATTCAAGATGAAACACATTTCCTGCTTCTACTTCACAACTTTAATGGGCAAGTAAGTGTTAAAAAGTAAAGAAAAGTAAAGTGAAGTGTTCAAGTGTGTATTTTATAGACAACCCAATGCAATTAAACTGATACACTGCCTTGAATGATGTGACTCAGGTACAACTGTAATATGGATTATTCATTTTGTACAGTACTACTCTGCACTGCAGTAGACTTATTTAAATTGCATGAAAGGTCTTTTCATCCATTCAGTTTATTTCACACAGCTGGAAGAATTTGAAGCCATATTTGTTACATGTACATGTAAATCAGTTACTTTTATAACTTTGTTGCCTGTTTGGTTCAGTCATTTTTAAGGGCTAAATAAAGGTGTTCAAATGTTATATACTGTAACATGCACTGATAAGCTATAATTTTTGAACTTTAAATTAATTCTGAGACAGTTACTGCATAGTTTTCATGTTTGTTTTAACTCATGTACATAATGCTACCCAAGTTTAGAGAAAAATCCGGTTCCGGCCGGATTTAGAAAAAATCCGGCCGGAACCGAAACCGGATATTTTTTCACTATCCGGCCGGATAATCCGGCCGGACCGGATATCCGGTGCATCCCTATTTAAAACACAGTGATTTGAGAATGTAGAGCATGTTTGACTGAGAATAGTGTAAAGTTTGATCGACGGCAAAAATCTTCTGTCGTTACCAGCATAATCAAGAGCAAAACCAGGTGCTTTCCGTGGCCTTTGTCGTCAATGCCGTGGGTTATTATTTCCCCTGCCGAGCGAGTTCATGTGTTAGAACTCTTGAAAGCGGAAAATTTCCGGTAGTTTTATTTAGAAACAAACACAGTTTGCGGAGCAAGTTCGCGATTTTTTTTTTTTTTTTTTTTGCATGATCTGTTTTCATGACTTTCAATTTCTATTTTCATTTCCCCTAACATTATTTCGTTCTGTGAACATTCAAAATGACACAAGACCTGCTGAAATTTTGCATCGCAAGTCTGCTATTCAAGATTAAATAATGTATCGCAATTATCAAATTTTCCTCGTTTTTGCATCGCAAATTGCAATGCGAACCCGAACAAATTGCTCCCTGTTATGTTGTTTTTGCACCATTTACTGATATTGATAGCATCCTCACTCAGCTTTTCTTGTATTTCGGTAAGATTGGTTCTAGTAAAATGGAAAGTGGAATCATCGGCATACATGTTCCCTTTACAGTGCTTTAGGCATAATACAAAGTCATTAATATGTAATAAAAATAAATGCGGCCCAAGTGTTGAGCCATGTGGCACTCTGCTCATTATGTTTAAAAATGGTGAAATGGCATTATTTATTTGAACACACTGTTTTCAATCATTTAGATAAGATGCAAACCACAAAGTTGCAGAAAGAGAAAATTTAAAAGTTGTTTGAGGCCAAAATATGGACAGGGGGCACTGCCAGTGACACTCATGGTGCCAGAAGCTCCACAGAGTGCAAAGCCTGGTGCTTTAAGGGTGGGGTCCAGAGGCCCCATGTGGGGTCAACGGGCAAAGCCCTAGTGGGTGATTTGGGGAGTGGGAAGCTCCTGGGTTTTAGAATATTTGTAAGGTATTATACTCATTATTCAAGGGTAATTATATTGAAAACTGGTCTAAAAGGGAATTGGGTTTTCCTTAAAGTTAGATTTGATTGGTAACAAAACTATAGTACTACCAGGAAAGGATCTGCAGACATATAGAAAAAGGGGAAGGGGAGCTGACCCATAGAAAAAGCAGTTTTTGGAAAGTTAAATGTATTAAATCCATGACCCAACCTTGCAATGCAATGCAATGCACCTACAGTAAAATAGCATTTTTTCTCCCTGTCCTTAGACTTTTCGCACATATGGTGCCCGAACCCCCCCCCCATGACACCAAACCCCCCATGACACAGTCCTGGCTTCGCACATGCCTGGAACTTTTACCCTTATATGTGAGAATGTGTATGTTTATATTAACAATCTTACTAAGATATGTAAGAATGTTAACTATATCAAATCTATTTTCTTCACATACCATGTGGACAAGATGGCAATGTTTCTTTCCTTACCCATGTTGAAATACACAAAGGTACTTGGCAGGCTCACTTGGGTGACACATATATGCACACTGCTGTAACAAGTTGCCAACTTCACTGCTGATAAGTGTTGATATGAAAGGAATATTAGCTCCTACACTTGCATGATTCTTTTCCAAGAAAATTCACAGCATGTTTAGATTGGAATTTGTAAGTGTGGTGAATGTGGCTTTTGTGTACTCCTAACCCTGATATTTACTTCATTTACAGGAGTGTGATAAAAAGGAGAAATTTTATGCTGAGGCTGCAGAAACAGCTAAAGAAGAATACAGACAGTATTGTAAGAAGCTTGGAATTAGAGTAAGTAGATTATGGAACCAAACTTGCATACTGTTCTCGTTTTCCTTCCTTTTGCCATGTTTACCTGATATCCATCCAACTTGTTGGTTTGTATGATAAGAGGAACCTATGCATTCATGGCTGTGTATGTGACTGTGTGTATGTGAGTTTGTGACACTGCTTTTTAAAAATATTTTCAAGATAGGAACATCTGACTGTTTTCAAACTTGGTACATAGATGCCCCATGTTTAGAGAAAAACCCTGTTGTTTTTAGTAGAGGTCAAAGGTCATCTGGGATCACCGGGGACTAAAAGTCTGAAAAATTTTGTTAACACAATATCTAAAAAATAGGTAATTTAAATGGATTTCATATTCAGTGTGTGGGTACATTGTAGTGAGAGGATGGTCCTATCTCTATGGTTTTTGGTGGAAGTCAAAGGTCATCTAGGATTATCACGGGTCAAATGATGAAAACCTTGTTAACAAACAAAAAAGATTGCCTTTTTCAATGATTTTGTTTTCTGTAGCACAATTGGAATTTCTTCTGCATTGTCCCCAGTATTTGGCTGATTACTTCTCAACCCGGTGTGCTCCTATGCAATGTTCTAAACAGCCCAGTGAACTGCAATATTCTGAACAGCCCAGTGACCCACAAGCAGTTTATTGTGCTGTTCAGATAGATACTTCTAACACTTGGCTATTTAAGTTAATCATGTTAAGAGGAAAAATGTTATAGCTTTGGTGGAATGCAGAGGTCATTTGTTTGGAATAATATCCCACAGATTACATACTGTATGCATAATTATCATACTTATCCATGCATTGTAGTTAAATGATGAGCCTCTTATTTTTATAGAGGCCAAAGGTTAAATGAGGTCAGAAGAGATGAAAAAGTGAAAATTGCTGGTTAATGCAATATTGTTCAAGATGCTTAACAGGGGTACTTTTGTTTTCTTTTGGGCAGGAATCACCAAGCCTTTAGACTTTTTATTTTCCTTTTAAGGGAGAGTTTTGCATTTTATTTTAAAGGGTGAGAAAATCAGGCGGGAGTTGTTATCTCTGGTATCTGAACTTCCAGAATTCTATGAGTTCCTCACAAGGGATGTGAAATCCTTATCAGAAGTGGTCGAGTTCTATGAGGCATTCGTTGTATTTACGCTTGACAGGTAATTATCTCTTCACCTATTGAGCGTGTCCAGTAGTGTGATTCCTAACTTTTAACCATTTTTTCAGTTTAACACCTTACAACATCTCAGTAATCAACACTTGCGTATATAGTAACCTAACAATATTGTTACAAAAATAATAAAATAGTTTTTAAAATAAATTTTCAACATTCTTTGATCAATTTCAGTACAATCGTACAAGTAGAAAACAGTCACTGAGTTGGAAATCTCATCTCCCTCCCCCCCTATATTTTCTACAAAATGCCTGGATATTGATAAGATCTCATCTGATTAGATATGGCCCATATGCACAAAAACTTATCTGGAAAATCCTCCGGAACTTCCTTAAAGAAATATTAGCTAAGGAAACTCCTTTAGTGGTATGCACAAAGCACCTTAAGAGTTTCCTTAGCTAAGAATTTTCTCAAACAATAGGAAAATCCTCAACTCTGCCGGAATTTTTCTATGTCTGAAGCTTTCTTTAGCCTGTGCATTGACCAGAATTCACTGTTATAATAACTGATACTGGGGAATTCCCAGGGGAGTCACTCATGGAAGTGTAATGTGTGTACCATTGAGTGTTGTGTGGGCTCTTAATTTGACAGCTATTAACAGAGAGGACCCAATTGGAGTTGTGAGGAGATAGAAGTACTTGTTCAGGAATTCTTGAAGCAGAAACACATCCTCAGGGTATGGTTCTCTTCTAAGATAATAGCATAAACTATAGCAGATGCATGGGCTATAGCGATTAATGCTGCAAACCAGCACAACCCTGATATTTATAGACAGAGGCCTTGAAACATAAAAAACATCAAAAACAAGTCCTAGAATGGGTCTTACTTTGAGCATTGAAGTGGATTTTATGGATTCAGATAGGGAGTCAAAATGAACGACTTGCAAGGATATCCACTGTCCCCCGGGAGTATTCCATTATAGGCTCTTCTTTAGAATGCCTCTTCAACTGCGCTTATACAAAGTATACGAGAATAACAAGTTCTGCCAGGCCATACTGCTGCTATATTTGTATATTGTAATTCTGTTCCTGGCGTTACTTGTCACTTTGGAAATTTTTTCTGTTGAGATAATCTGCCTTATACTGATGTGGTGCAATGATTTTCACATGTGTTCTGTAAACTGCTCCTATAACATTTGGGAAATTGTCTATTTCATAGAAGGTAGCCTTAACAGTTGAGAGTTCATGGTTCACTGGTAATCTTACAAATTTGTTAATGTGTCTTTGAAGAGCATTTATAACATTATGAATGATTCCACAAGCCGTACTCTGGTGTATCCTAATTGTATATGAAGAAACACGTTGAAAGCTTCCACATGCGTAGAACCTTAGAGGAATGAAAACCTGTAGTAAGACAGGAATTGCATGGCCTCTGTTAGTGGGTGGCTCAATATCTTCAGCCAGAAGACCCGTTATGAAAAGAATCCCAGCTCTATCAAAACCCAGGGTTGAATTCCATTTGAAGGAAACCATTTTAAGCCGTTAGGTTCCAAACTTTTGAGACTATCATTTTGACATTTTTCATTCAAAACCATTTATTTCCGTTTAAATCCAGCAGAAAACCAGTTGAGATTACCATTTGCAGGTTCTTAACCAGTTGGCACTATTCATATACTACTTGAAACCATTCAAGACCATTCGAGTAGCCTGTATTTTTGCAAATTGTTCGAAATAAAATTAAACCCTGGGACGGAAAGTGGTGGTGAATCTCATGATCTAGGTAAAAATTAAGACAGTCTTCAGGTTCTTGAAATAGTCTTGGTCAGGGGATGGCCTTTCCACTTTTTCCAGCTGACAGTAACAAGGGATAATGTGAGCATTGGAAAGAGATTGTTGCTGCATCTTTGACTATGTCTAAGCCAAAAATTAATCTCTCTGTGTTATATGGTCACTTTATGACAAAATTTCCACTAAAGAGACTCGATGAGGTAGCTTAAAGTTAAGGGTATGTTTGGGAAAATTCACATCTTAAAGGGAAGTATTGTGTTTAACATGCTCCCACAAAGAGCTCAAAGAAAATGGCTCAGACACTATCCAGCCTTCACTATTTAGTCTTACTAATAAATCCCAGCAATAGCTACATCTTTTCAAAATACTATGTGCAAGAAGAGCAATGGAAAGTTTGGGTGAACAAATTATTCTTGAGCAATGATCAACTGAATTTCTATCTGTAGGAAACTTATTTCTTGAAAAGAAGGCTACCATACTGCCATATATTTGATAATCTATCAACCTGTGTCAATAAATATTAGTTTTAAAAGGGTGAATTTTTCTTGCAAAAAACATAATATTTCCCTTTAAGATGCTTTCTGCATACCACTTAGGTTAAGGATGATCACTTTAGGAAATTCTTCAGGAAATACCAAAATACACTCTAAATGTTTTGTGCATACAGCCCCTGGACCTTAAGGAGATAACACTATTTGTTCTGCTTTGAAGATTCTGATCGTCCTAAGCAAGTTTGCTGTGTTTAAATTTTTTGCAATTTTTAGCTCACACATGTACACAGTACATGTGTGAGGTTATAAAATGGGCCAGATGGCGTCAACTTTTTAACAAAAGCCTGCTCCCTTTCCATTTGTGGAGATTTGGTCCTGAAATTTTGGTATATGATTGTTTGCCAGTACAGCATTAGAACCCACCTACTTTCATTCCAATGTAGGAGTGTTATGCATAATTTTTTAGCTATTTATGAAGAGCAGAGTTCATTGTGCCTGCTTAACAGTTAGCTGTTTATTCATTGTGCTGACTGCAGCTACTTGGTTGTGTGTTCAATTGCTGTCTTGCAAATGCCTTGCAAGCAGACTGTTGTTTGATGTCTGACTCACCTGTGGACACGGATCAGTGGTTTCTGCAATCACAGTGTCTTGGGATAATAGCACTGTATTGTGAAGAGACCTTCATGGACTGAGCAGCTATACTTGACACACAAAATTGGGAGCAATTCTGTGGTCAAGTGTAGCCTACAAGAAAGGAAATAGGCTTAATGTGGTGGGGACATCTGTTCTGTTTCTAGATCAATTCAGTTGGTCAAGGCAAGTAATTCTTTGATTTCAAGTGCAGTAGGAGAGCCATTTGAGGAGTGATGCATGTTTTTATTTTACCAGTGCAAATTCACGCAGTGTTTCTTATGGAGTTACAGGAGAAACTAAATGTACTTTGCAGTACTTTAAAATATGCTTGATACATTCTACATATTTAAAATTTTTTCCAAAATGAACCTAATTAAGTTTGTATAGCCCAACAGATTTTCTTAATTTTACAAACTCTCGCAGTAGTATTTGTAGATCTGTCAATTAGGTTGTTTTCTTTCTGATGTAAAAGTTTTCACTTTTTGAAAGAGGGAGGGGGACCTTTTAGCATACCTTGTGATTTTGCAGTTGGGTTTTGAGTTCTTTGGTCTTTTTGTACCTGTTATTTACCATTGTTTAGGTAAGGAGGTTTTGTGGAAACAGATGAAGAAGCAATAAAAGTTGGTTCTTTGAGTTGCAATTTTTTACAGACAAGAGAGAATGTGTGAGCTACAACAGCATTGCTGTTCTAGTTGGTTCCTTGCAGTAGCAAAGGAACCTATGTAGTCAGGTTGGCGTGTGTGTGTGTGCCTGTGTGTGTGTGTGTGTGTGGCACTTGCTTCGGTACGCTCTAACTCAACAAGGGAAAGTTGGATGGAACTTGGATTCGGTACATAGATTTGTCATAAGGAGAAGTTGTGCCCTGTTGTTTTTGGTGGAGGTCAAAGGTCATTTGGGGTCACCAGAGCTCAAAAACTAAAAATCTTCTCAATACTATATTTCAAGGTAGGAAACTTGGATAGATGTCGTACTTGGTGTGTAGATGTGTTGTGGTGTAAGGATGGAATCTGATATGTTTGGTGAAGGTCAAGGGTCATCTGGGGTCACCAGGGGTCAAAAACAGAAAAACGATGTAGCACAGTTTTTTAAGGTAGAAAGGATGAATTTCAAATCAATCTGTGTTTGGTTAAGGTCAAAGGTCATCAAGGTCACTAGAGGTCAACCACTGGAAATGTTATTTAGAAAATCTTGTAAGCTAGATAAAGATAGGTTCAATAGATTTTTTATTTCACCTGGTTTTGCATGCTTCCACACCCAAACACCCTAGGAATTTGGCCTTTACGTTCATTCAGTAATGATTCCTCTGGGTTGTTCACAGACTTTGGATAATTCAAAGTTGTAAGAGGGCATTAACTGAAATCTGTAGGTTTCAATGAGCACAGGTCAAACTGCATTAAACTGGTCTCTCTGCCAGTGGAAGCAATGCATGGATTATACAGTATGTCTCTTAAATACTGCTGTGCCCTGTGGGGTAACCTAATCCTCATTCTATTATCACACCCCATTTATCACTTGCTTTCTGCTTAACTGCTGAATAAACCCTGTTTTCTGTGTAGAGATAGCAAACAGGACAAATGGTAGATTGTTTTAAAGTAATATCAAGTTTTATTTGAGAGCAGGTTAAAAAAACGTATGAGAGAAGTACAAGGGGTGTTTTTCTCTCTCTGACCAAATTGTGTATTGTTCATTGGTGATATTATCAAGTTTGATTACAAGCATAAATACATACGGAAATGAGGAAATGTTTTAGAAGGATCACCAAGCATTTTACAAGTTGAATGTAAGTAAGGCCACTAAAATTCATTAGTACTAAAATATCCCTTGTGAAGATGTTACAAACATTGAATAGAGCTTTTGCTTAGCTCTATTTCAGAGACTGGCTGTACAGTTCTTAAAATATCCAGCAAGGAACCACAGTGCCCATTGGGCTCTTGTTACTTTACTTGCATTAGTTTTCATTTGGTTTTCTTCCAGTGTCAAAGGTGAAACATCTTCCTATTTAAAACATCTCATTAAGTATGGTAACACAACAACATATCAGTGGAGAACCAAGAAGGTACCTCAGTCTGTTGAGGAACCCAAGCTCTGGTTTTTGGAGGAGGAAGATGAAAGTACCAATGAAGATGAGGTTGGTTTTTATCAGTTTTGGTAAAAACAAAAACAGAAGCATGTGTTGTGTGTATGTGTGCATACACAGTGTGTACTTATAATGACATGTAACTCACAGAAAATTGGATTTAGTATGTGGATGATCCATATTTAGGAGGATGCTATGTTTTGGGTTGAGTCAAGGATCACCTAAGATTCTTAGATGTCACACACACTTAACCTGATTAACATATTTCTCAAAATTAAAAGCACAGATACTTTTCATTCTCAGGATACTTCATTTTTGTGTCTTTTATCTATCTACTGAGGTCAAAGGTCATATGAAATCATCACAGGTAAATATATCATTAAGTGTGAAGGATGGGAACTTTTCATATGGACAAGTAAATGTTTGGCATTACATAGAAGAAGCATGTTGTCTGCGGTGGACATCGAAGGCCATCTAAGGTCATCAAAATAATGAGGCAGAAACATAAACAAAACATTAGGAGATAGGAGGTATAGGCACATTCTACTGTAATTAAACATGGCTGCATTGGAGGTGGCAGAAAAAGGCAGTTTCTTTGAATAGAATAATACATAACATATAGAACATTTAGAAGATGGACCATCTGGGGTTATCAGAGGTCAAAAAGCAAATTTCCCAAGAATATTCAAGATTTTAATCTGGGGTCACTAGAGGTCAAAAGGCAAAATATACCAAGAATTCCCAAGATCCTGAGGAATCATTAAGTCTTCAGGTTTTCTGGTAACTGTATGTTTTTTTTTTTTCTTGCAAGTTAAATGTTTTATCTAAGTGTTTTGTGGGCCAGTCATGCACACATCACTGGCCAATTGGCCACATCTTAAAATTTAGCAGCATTAGTGTTACTCAAACTAAGGATGTGCATTTTCAGTTAATTCACAATCTGTTTAACCGATTTTATTAACTGGTGGTTAACCGTTGATCTGAAAATGGCGTCATGTTCAGCACATCAACAAAATCAACATTTCTAAAGAGCGCCATCACTATTTGTGCTGGAAGAACAAGTCTAAAAATGGCATCATTAATCATGTTCATGATGTTTTCATGTGGCAAAAATGATTGCATTTTGCATTGAATTTGTATGATCTTTTCACAGTAAAAGCCCATTCCACATTAACTGAAGCTTTCTTCAGCATTTGTGCACTTTTAAACATTCCACCAAATGCTTTATTTTCCTACCTGATCCTATGTAACATGTAAGTTATGAAGACTGACAATTCATGAAACACTCCGACACCGCTGTTTTGATGCATCTTGCTTGCGATGCAGTGTTCATTACATGTTCAGCACGTATGTGTACAATTGCACTGTAAACGACCAGAACAGAACTCACTTTGTGTTACTCTGCTTGTCTGTACAATAGTATTGTACTTACTTTGAAGCAAAAGCTATATATATTAGTGTTGGACTGATCATCTGTTAGGAAGTCAGCATTGGGCTGATTATTCTTTAGTTGGTAAATAATCAGCATCGGTAAAATTCTGCCATTCAACTGATCATTACCACAAATTATTTGCAGACTACAAAAGTGGCTAAAATATACTGTACTTGAAACTTGCTGTTAATTATGTTATAATTCCAGAAGATACTTAATCTTCCCACCAAAGAGGTATCCTCTGACAATCACAAACTTATAAATTTCACCTCTGCTATGGGCATGGCCATTGGGTATTTTCCCCTATAAAATTGTAGTATCGCCTGGAATTAGATTTAGAATTGCATTCAAGGTGTATTTCTCACAGTCTGGCAGAATGCATTGTTGTCATGCAAACTGTTCTACAAAAACACAAAGTACAGACTTTCCAGCTGCAGGGTTTGGCTGTATTCTCAAGTCCCCAAGCTTACCATTTATATGTGTCGTTTTTTTTGTACACGTAGCAACTAGAAAGTTATGAAGTTGGGTGGTTATTATCTTGCATAAATTAAGCCATTTCCAGCACACCTACCTTAAATTTATTTACAGTAGGAATTTTGCAATGTTGTCATGTGACATCTTTAGGAACGAAAACAGTTATGCATGTGGTTCTGTGCATGCTGTAGGCTTCTTATGTGCATATCTATTTTTACTGCCAAACAAGGGATGGTGTTTTTCTCGGTGACATCATATGCATACGATCTATTGCAAAATTGGAATTGCCTGTGCATCATCATTGGTTCAATTGCGTTGATTCTGAGCCAGCCAGTCACAACTCCTGCCATTGCCTATGGGATTCAGTGTGTGAAAATGCCGGGCCTCGAAACCAATTTTCCCATTGAGTTTTGTGTTATGATGATTGCACTACCCATGCTTACATAGCTGGCCAGTGTAGGCAGCCAAGCCCCGTGCTAAATTCACCATGGAACAGCATCACAAATCTCTGTGTATGTGGATTTTTCAGGGATCTGACTTACATGCATTTTATTTGCAGATTCTTTTTAGACTAGACATAAGCTTTGAACAAGAAGTGCCAAAAATATACTGGGATATTTATGTCAGAAAGGATCCATAAGATAAGTTAATCAAGTGTTTTGTTGGTCACAACCTCTAAGATTAGATAGTTGTGTATTTTTACATGGACCTCTTTAGTGCTGGCTTCTACTGTGCTTTAATGCAACTACAACCCATTCTGTACATAGCTTAACCAGCCAACCAACTGCATATGTTTATTCATGAAAATCAACATGATTGTTCCATTTTATATGATGTTGGGTAGACAACAAAATGGCAGGATTTATTTGGAACTTACGATCCTATTTTTACAGGTTTCATTTTTTTCTAAATACTTCTACTGACAATGAAAAATTATAAAATTAATGGAGGTGCAGCATGATGAAATTATATTAGTAAACATGTTAATTATGTACATTTTTTCTATTTATTTTTGTTTTTGCAGATTGATTGGGGAGGTATTGGTGAGGATGATACTGAGGGGATAGATTTCAACATAACAGTAGAGGATGTAGGTGCTTCAGACACTATTGACTTAAACATAGAGGTGAGTTGTGAGCCTAATGTTCAATCTTTTTGTTTATGGAAGCAACAGCTTTCCCATAAACATATTGTGGATTGTGGTTACACAGGTCGGTTCAGGTGACAGTTTTTTTGTCCAACATTATCTGAAGGAGCAGATCGTAATCAGAACTGTCGCTAGTACTGTACATTTACTATCACATGTACATAATTGTTAAGCAGGCACTAAGAAAATTATGATCTTGTCATGGAGAAATATTAAGACTTGCAAGATTTCCTAACATGCAAACGTCTGAATGACTTAGGCAAATAAGTGCATGCAAGTTTAGGTATCTTAAAATGTTAGAAATAGGGTGTGAATAATAGATAGTTTAAAAATGGCAATAACATAAACAGGAAAGAAAATTCAAAATCTATCATTTTGTAATACTGTTTGGTAGACAAAAAAGCAATTTTTGAGGTCGTTGTAGTGCAATACCATCATCTAATCTTCTTTTTGTGGGATACGTTAGCTTGACAGAAAACACTGTTAGCATTTGGGAAAACTAGACTTAGTACCCCTTCCTTCATAATTGGGTATGTGCAGATGAGCCTAGAAATTGAAGTCAGTGCTCTGTCACTGTGACCAAACATGAGAATTGAAAGCTGGCCTGGCATTTCTTCTTACACACCTTGTACAAAGGATTACAGACAGTGAAGACTATGTTGGAAATAATTTTGTGTTTCCTTTTGTTTTATGATTTCAAAAGTTGCATTGACGTGAATCGTAGATGCAAGAAAACTGTTAATGTAAGATTGAAGGTGGTTTCATGATATCATAGCTTAAGATTGATGTCCAAATCGTGAAGTAGAAATGCTCACTCAGCTCCACTTTTGGTTAAACCACCTAGACTATTATATTACTGATTGTTAGCACTTTAGCAAGCCCATTTGTCATCAGTCATCACGCTGTATTGATCAAAGTATCAAGCCCATTTGTTGATTGTTCACAAGCGTGACATCGTCATTGCCCTACTTTAGGCCACAGGCCAAATACTGTAATATTGCTAGTTACTAGGCCTAGCCTAGGTATAACTATAAACACGGAATGTCACTAATATTAAGTACTATTGTTCATATCTCACCTTGAACAAATAACAGGCTTTTGATTGTACTGCTCTGTCAGCTGGGACCAATATCAGTAGTTTTACCCACCAGAGTATCATAAACATTAGGCCAATCAGGATACATATTGTTTTTTATGCTGCAGCCTGCCTCAGTTCGGCTGGAGGCTAGCTTAAACAATGGGCTATTTTGATCATTATCAAGAACATAGGCCTTACTGGCTAAAGTAGCCAGTGTGAAGTTGATTAAAGAAGCAGTAGCTTAGAATAAGCCTTTAATTACCTGTCTATCATATCAAACTAAACTGGTAGCATGGTTGTATCAGGAGTCGGTCACTCAATGGAAATTCACCAAAAAGGTATTTACTTAAGGGAAATATTCAATTAGTATTTGAACCCATGTTTTAACAAATCTTCCTTCTAATAACCCTCGAAGTGAGAGTGTATTTCTGTGTCAGCTGGGACCAATATCAGTAGTTTTACCCACCAGAGTATTCCTCACAAACATTATAGGGCCCAGCGATTAGTGATTAATTGCTGATTAATGGCATCTCATGCCTCAGGGTCGCTGACTTGCGTTAAGTAAACAATGTAACATCGTTCTTCACAAGTTTAGCTGCATTGACAAAGCATGCAATGTCTACAGTATGAACAAGAAGCTCAAAAATTGCGTAGAGCTACGTTATGCGCCGTTTCTCCACCCAACCCTCGCTAGTTTACATGTGATTGGGTGCTGTGTCATGGGGGACCTTTTAATTGGTGAACCTTAAACAAGGAACCTGTTGTGACAGGGTTTACTTAAACACCACCAATAGAGTTGTAATCAACATAATTTACAATGAAATTTGAAAGCACTAAATGTATGCATGCACCGTAGTGTCTTTTAAGTATCTTGTGTGCCGCTGTGCACTTCGCCGTAATAGTTCAATTTCAAAAGCCACTAGTCGATTCACTACTGGTGTAAATCTCCAAAAATTTCAACTTAAAAGTAACAATTTTTAAAGAAATAACAAGTTCAGCTTTCTAACCATATTACTCCTGTCCTTCTATCAAGTATGAGTGTTTGTAAGTCATGAATTGAAAAAAGTTTCAAAAAAGTTTGGATCACTGTTTATCAAAACCAACAGCATACATAGCAGCTTTTGTACACAGTAACTATCTGCAAAAAATCGTTACGCAGCCTCTTGGTTCTGTACATCCAACAAACTTCTGTTACGAAGAATCATGCTCACTGATTGGCTAGTTGCATTTATGAATGAAGCGGCTTCTTTAAAAAATTGGGGATTCCCTGCTTCTAAGGTAATTATTGAGGGAGGATGTCATGTTATAGCCAATTGAAGTATACCCATTCTCCGAGCACTTTTAAAGATACACGCGGAGCAGCCAACTGAATTGAAGGCAGTGTATATTATACTGTCCATGTAGTAGCAGGTCCCGTGCCGGTGATGTGCTGTGAAAGTACGACGTACATCTGTGTAACTGGGTGGTAACTTAAACAATATTAAAATGACAGGTGAAAACTACGATGTCTAGATGTGATCTTTGTTAACCCTAACGTCACATTTGTACTGTAAACTCAAGGTACTGGCCAACTCAAGCTACAGTCACTATACATCATGTAGAAGGTACAGTATTTAGTGTAAACTAGGCCTGCAATGACTGCCAAAACAAATGAAACAAAATCCCTCCGTAGCAGGTGTTTCATTGCCTTTTATCCATCTCACATGGTAGCTGCTCTTCCCCTTCCCCCACTTCAATGTTGGTTGGAAAAAAATTGACCTATCCTGAGTAAAACAACATTGAAACGGGGGAAAGAGGTTTGTTTCATTTACCTTTGGCGGCTATTGTGGGAAGACCTGTACAAATCTGGGACACTGCCATGTTAAGTATACGTGAAACCCTAGTTTGAGAAATTATTGCTCCCAACATTTTTTCATATTTGTGAAAATGCATACAGAGTAGCTGGAACCGGCGCGAGGTGGGGAAGGGTAGGGGAGGCTGCTTCGTATTAAAAAGAGAGTTTTGTACTAAATTGTTCTAATGGCTAAATAGTTCGATACTGAAGACTTTTCATTTTAAAGCCAAATTGCAGCATGGGAGGAAGATATTGCATCGCTTTGCGGGTGTTGATTTTCACTTTTAATTATTAAAATGTTAAAACAACTGCAACAAACAAGTAATAACTCTTACATTTCACTCAATTATTTATTGATTCCTTGCCGTAGGCAGGCAAGGAATCTATGCGATGGTGATGTCGTGTGTGTGTGTGTGTGTGTGTGTATGTGAGTGTGGCTTTGTCTTTGTGTAAAACAGAGGACCTAAACAATAGACTTCCAAGTCCTCGGTAGTAAATTCAATAGATTTCCCCAAGTCCTCGGTTGTCTAACAATAGACAGTCTATTGTGAAGGTTAGGGTTAAGTAAGCAGACACAATGGAGATAACAATGAAGTCCTCAGTTGTGTGTAAAAACACGACTGTATGTGTAGGTGTGTGTGTGTGTATGTGTGTGTGTGTGTGTTTGTGACACTTGCTTGTAAACACGATATCTTAAGATAGGAATGTCCGACACTTTTCATATTTGGTATATAGATTTATCATGTTGAGAGGAAGAACCCTATTGTTTTTGGTAGAGGTCAAAGGTCATTTGAGGTCACCAGCGGTAAAATTGCGACAATTTCAAAAATAGCTTGTAAACACAATATCTTCAGATAGGAGTGACCAACACTTTTCATACTTGGTATATAGATTTGTCATGTTGAGAAGAAGAACCCTATAGTTTTTGGTAGAGGTCAAAGGTCATTTGAGGTCACCAGCGGTAAAATTGCGAAAACGCCGAAAATGGCTTGTAAACACGATATCTTCAGATAGGATTGCCCGACAATTTTCATACTTGGTATATAGATTTGTCATGTTGAGAGGAAGAACCCTATTGTTTTTGGTAGAGGTCAAAGGTCATTTGAGGTCACCAGCGGTAAAATTGCGAAAACACTGAAAATGGCTTGTAAACATGATATCTTCAGTTAGGAGAGGCCAACACTCTTCATATGTGGTGTATAGATTTTTCATGTTGAGAGAGAGAAGCCTATTGTTTTGGGTAGAGGTCAAAGGTCATTTGAGGTCACCAGCGGTAGAATTGCAAAAACGCCGAAAATGGCTTGTAAACACGATATCTTCAGATAGGATTGCCCGACAACTTTCATACTTGGTATATAGATTTGTCATGTTGAGAGGAAGAACCCTATTGTTTTTGGTAGAGGTCAAAGGTCATTTGAGGTCATCAGCAGTAAAATTGCGAAAACACTGAAAATGGCTTGTAAACACGATATCTTCAAAAAGGAGTGACAGATACTCTTCATATTTGGTATATACATTTGTCATGTCGAGAGAAAGAAGCCTATTGCTTTTGGTAGAATTCAAAGTTCATTTGAGGTCACCAGCGGTAAAATTGGGAAAATCCCGAAAATGGCTTTTAAACATTTCTTCAGATAGGAGTGACCGACACTTCTCATGCTTGGTATATAGGTTTGTCATGTTGAAAAGGAAGAAGTCTATTGTTTTTGGCTGAGGTCAAAGGTCATTTGAGGTCATCAGCGGTAAAAATGTGAAAACACCGAAAATGGCTTGTAAACATGATATCTTCAGAAAGGATTGCCCGACAATTTTCATACTTGGTGTATAGATTTTTCATGTTGAGAGAAAGAAGCCTATTGCTTTTGGTAGAGGTCAAAGGTCATTTGAGATCACCAGCGGTAAAATTGCCAAAACTTCGAAAGTGGCTTGTAAACACAATATCTCCAGATAAGAGTAACAGATACTTTTCATATTTGGTATACAGATTTGTCATGTTGAGAGAAAGAAGCCTATTGTTTTTGGTAGAGGTCAAAGGTCATTTGAGGTCACCAGGGGTAAAATTGCAAAAATTCTGTGCCTAAAATGTAAAGAAAAATCTATCAAGCACTGTCAATTTGAAAGCAGGTAAGGTATTTGATGGCAAGGAATCACTAAGCCTTTTGGCTTTCTGGTTGACATAACAGGCAAGGGCAGTTTTTTACCTTTACCGTTTATCTCTACGGTATCAATAGCATGTGTTTCGCATATGCAGTAAACCATCTTTATGGAGAGGAATGTTAGAAATCAGTATCAGTCTTTTTCACCAGTTAAAAATGCTTTACCATGTTTACCATTGGTTTTAAAGGGAGAAATATTGTATGTTGGCTGTGTAAAAGCCAATATATAACTTTTTTTACTGTTTTACAAGTCTCTGAATTACAATATTATGAATATTTCCACAGCAATTAGTTAAAATTTGGCTCGTAAACCAAAATTTTGGAATGGAAAACCATTATTGGTAAACCAAATTTGTAGTGTCTCAAAAGGATGTAAAATAGCACCGTTACCCAAAACAACAGTTTATAAGCAGTTAAAATGGTGTACAGGCAAATGAATATGAAAAACACTCCCGAAAATTAATGGCAAACTTAAATTTCCTATTCTACGCCTTCCCCCCCCCCCCCCTCGTTGCAAAAATTAAAATATTCCTAACAAGGTCTTAGGTCATGATGCATCTTTCAAAAAATAATGCTGTATTTGAAGGGTCCTATCTCATACCGTGCATTTTGTTTAAAATTAGCATTCCAGCTGCCTTACCTACATTCTACTACCCCCAACTTGGTGCTTCACCGCAATTGACATACTTTCATGCAAGCCTACTAATGAACATTTCGTCCTTTCCAAGCCCATCCCATAGACATGTAACGATACCCATATATCTCTACAATCACCGCCAAAACAAATGAAACAAAATCCCTCCATAGCAGATGTTTCATTGCCTTTTATCCATCTCACATGGTAGCTGCTCTTCCCCTTCCCCCACTTCAATGTTGGTTGGGAAAAACTGACGAATCCTGAGTAAAACAACACTTCCATGAACAGTAGTTATGGGTAACTGTAACCACATTTCTAGTTTATTTTGTAAACATACTAAACCAAAGTCAAAATGTATTTCCTTTTATTATTAGTCCACAGATACTGCTTGTGAATATGACTGGAATGTCAAGTCTGGTTTTGGAGCTGCTAAAACAGATGATGACATAGCTAGAGGAAAAGATGCTCTTACCATTTTGGATAATCCAGTGACACGAAATCAATTTATGAATGAATTACTAGAAGTAAGAATGATTTCATATATAGTCAAATTAAAGTTTTTACATAGCTATCATATCTCTTGCGACAGTACTAGCAATATGCCCTGTACTGAGAAAGGTAGACTTCGTTAGTCTAAGGAAAGATGACATTCCTTCAATGAAAGCAAATCTTGTAAGATGAAGCTTCCCCTCATATGACAAATCCAGACAGGTCCCATCTGGACAATTCCTCAAGTAAGCTTAAATCTTTTCCTGGCTTAGAATACAAGGTAGGTGTACAAAAACATGGTGTAAAACTTTTTGCCATTGCGATGAAGTTTATAGAAGAAAATGCCTAACTTATAACACTGTTGAATCAAAATTTTGTAAGGCAATTAATGTTTCCAAGAAAAACACAAGTGAAGTTGAAAATTTGAAATGGTATATTTTATCAAGTGAGCCGTTAGCTTCCTTGTAAAATGTGTTTAAATAAATACATGGAAATTTGTTGAGCTGCATGGTGAGCCATCAGGCCTTAAGTTGCATGCACAATTGCCATGTGTTACGAGATGACATCAACCAGATTGAATCCACTGACGAGCAAGTGGAAAGTTCTAGAAAGTGCTAGCATCGGTGTTGTCTCTCGAGCATATTCAACGGGTAACCCCAGAGAACATTCGCACAGTTACGAGAATGTACGATCACCTACTGGAAACTACTGTATGATGTAATGGCCTAATAATAGCCAACTTGTGGTTATGGGTTACTGAGCCCAGAACGTTCGCTGTTTGTTTTGTACGAGATCAAACGAGACGTTTCTATAAGAGTAAGTTCCAGACTTTTCTGGAAGATATACCAGGCATATAAAAGGTCATGCAAGAAGTGTGACAAGAGAGAAGAGAACAGAAGATACACAGATAATACAGAGACCAGACGCCTGCTTTGCCGCTTAACGCTGTAATTGTGTCGCCATTTACCGATCACTATAGTCTTCATCCTGCCTTCGCGGAACCGAGTCCTACGCTGTGCTGCTGTACAATCGACGCTAACAACACTACCCCTTGGACAAAGAGTGATACCTTAAGCTGTAAAAGATTGTAAGTAGATTTAAGATTAATTGTTGTAAATTTAAGGAAGTAAGAGGTGAATAATAATTAAGTTGTTGATTTTAATCTCGCTCTTCTGTGGTCTTTCGCTGTTATTGGTTTGTATTGGGACCAAGCCGTAACAGAATTGGTGGCCTTATATCCGGGAAAGAATTATACTACCAGGTGGAAAATTCGAGAAATTTCGTTGGAATTTGCAACTGTATTGCCCAAACTTCTTAGTCGTTTGTGAGTGCCTGACACAACCTCAAAATGCCATTCGATTTAGATAAATTCGTGGCTAGCCCCTCAATTGAGGAGCTTAACTCACTAAAAAAGTCTGAGATTGTAAAAGTTGCAAAACACTATGGCGTTGAATTTCAGCCATTAATGCGGAAGGACGAGATTAAGAGATACATTGTAGAGTATCTGGTAGATGAAAGTATTCTGCCAATTACAGTGCTTGAGACAATCATGACCGTGCCAACTGACAATGCATTTGAATTGAAAAAGCTTGAATTGGAAATGAATAAGGAGGTTAGATTGAAAGAATTGGAAAGGGAAGAAAAGGAAAGAGAAGTTAGATTGAAAGAATTGGAAATGCAAAGGGAAAGAGAGAAAGAGGCTAGAGAGCATGAATTTAGGTTGAAACAACTGGAATTAGGGGTCATAAAGGGCCCAGAACCTAAAATAGGCATGGATACTGGGGGATTTGATGTCTCTAAGCACGTAAAATTTGTGCCCAAATTTCAGGAGGATAATGTGGAGAAATTTTTCAACCACTTTGAAAAACTGGGTGAGCAATTAAAGTGGCCCAGAGATAAATGGTCGATACTCATTCAGAGTAATTTTATTGGCAAGGCCCAGGAAGTGTATTCCGCTCTGTCAATAGAGGACAGCATGGATTACGATGAAGTCAAAAAGGCCATATTACAAGCCTATGAATTAGTACCCGAGGCGTATCGCCAAAAATTTAGAAAATATCGTAAGGCGGATACACAAACATATGTAGAGTTTGCCTATCAAAAGGAAAGGCATTTCGATAGATGGTGTGATTCTAAAAAGGTCTCCACATTTGAAGCCTTACGACAACTGATGCTGGTCGAGGAATTTAAACGGTGTGTGAGTGATGACATAAAGACTCACCTTGAAGAACAAAAGGCAGACAAATTGAAAGAAGTGGCAAACTTGGCTGATCAGTATGCACTTACACATAAGTTTGGTAAAGTAGGTCAGACTCAAAACAAGAGTCAGTTTAATAGGCCAAATAAAAAATATTGCATTGCACTAGTGGTGACACAGCAGGTAAAATTAGTGGATCTCAGTCTGGTTCCCTCTCTCCAACAAATTCTGGTAAAAAACAACCAGATTCTAGTCGTCAAAAGATCGACCAGGTCAGCTCAAATAAAGCTGCCTTTAAGGACATAGTTTGTGGTTTCTGTCACAAAAAGGGCCACATAATGGCATATTGCTTTCAATTGGCAAAATTAAAGGAGACTGAAACAGCTCCAAATGCCTTAGCCAATGCAGAAAATTCTCCAGAGGTAGTCGTGACTTTACGGCCTAATTCTAATGACCAAATTAAGGAAGAATACCTTCCATTCGTGTCTGAGGGTTTTATTTCCCTAGATGGGGATTCAGCTCATCCACCCGTCAAAATTAAAATTTTGGGTGACACAGGCGCAACTCAGTCGTTGCTTCTTGATGGAGTTTTGCCATTAACAGACTCTACTTCCACAGGGGCAAATGTACTAATTCAGGGGGTTGAGTGTGGATTTATTTCTGTCCCTCTTCACAAAATCAATTTAAAGTCAGATTTAGTTTGTGGGTCGGTGATAGTAGGGGTCAGACCTACTCTACCTGTAAAGGGGGTATCTCTGTTGCTAGGCAATGACCTAGCTGGTGGAAAGGTAGTCGCCAATGCAATTTTGACAGATAAACCATGTGAATATAACAACACAGAGCAATTAGAAAAGGAATTTCCAGATTTATTCCCAGCCTGTGCTGTCACGAGAGCTATGTCACGAAAGCTTGCTATGGATGATAATCTTAAGCATCCAGCCTCCAAAAGTGAGGATACAGTTTCCAAAAGTGAAACAAGTAGGGAATCATGTAAGGATGATAATCTTGAACATCCACTCTCTAAAATGAGGGTATGATTTCTGAAAAGAAGGATGGTAAATTTATGCCTCCACCCTCTAAAATTGAGGAATTAGTTCCTAAAAATGGAACAACACTCCCAAAAGTGGAGTCAGAGTCCAAAGAGGACTCTAAAAAGAATATTGATGAAAGTGAAGATTCCTGGTTTGATCTCAGCCAAACTTTTATGGCCAATCTTCAGGATTGTGAGTCTCCTGTCCCCACACATGGTGAGGGGATAGAACAGGAAAGAAACATGTCTGACACACTCCAACGAGACCAGTTGTCAGTCCAACAACAACATGATGAAGAGCTTCAGCCACTACTTGCTGGTGCCCTCACTGAGGATGAGTCGAAAGACGTCCCAGTGTGTTTTTACCTTAAGAACGGTATTTTGATGCGTAAATGGCGACCACCTGATGCACCCTTAGATGAAGAGTGGCGCATTTACCATCAAATTGTGGTACCTAGGGTGTATCGAAAGGAAAAACTGAGTATTGCTCATGAGATGCCATTTGCAGGGCACCTAGGGGTTAATAAGACTTACCACAAAATTTTAAATCACTTTTATTGGCCTAAGCTTAAGAGTGATGTGGCCAAATTTTGTAAGACTTGTCATTCATGTCAAATGGTTGGGAAGCCGAATCAGAATATTCCGGCTGCACCCTTAAAGCCAATTCCTGCTTTTGAAGAGCCATTTAGTAGAGTCATTATTGATTGTGTAGGTCCTCTACCTAAGAGTAGGGCAGGACATCAGTATATATTAACCATAATGTGTGCATCGACAAGGTTTCCAGAGGCAATACGTCTAAGAAATATTAAGGCTCGGACAGTCTTACAAGCTTTACTTAAATTTTTCATATTGTTTGGGTTACCTAAGGAGATCCAATCAGATCAAGGGTCTAATTTCATGTCAACTGTATTCCAACAGATGTTGTATGAATTAGGCATAGACCAAATTAAGTCTTCGGCTTATCATCCCGAAAGCCAAGGGGCTTTAGAAAGGTTTCACCAAACATTGAAAAATATGTTAAAGACATATTGTCACGACAATGAGAAAGATTGGGATGAAGGCATTCCTTTTGTAATGTTTGCTGTTAGGGAGTCTGTACAGGAGTCACTTGGGTTCAGTCCATTTGAACTCGTCTTCGGACACACAGTTCGTGGACCATTGAAATTATTAAAGGAGAAGTGGTTATCAGATCCAGGTGAAAACATACATCTGCTTGATTATGTATCCCGCTTTAAAGAGTGTTTTCACAGAGCATGTGAACTGGCTCAAGAAAATCTGAGGAGTTCTCAGAAGAAAATGAAGGCGTGGTATGATAAGACCACTGTAGAAAGAGAGTTTAAGCCTGGTGAGAAGGTGTTGGTGTTTTTGCCTGTGTCTGGTCAGCCACTTCAAGCTCGCTTTCAAGGACCTTATGTCATTGAAAGAAAGGTCAATGACACAGACTATGTCATCTTGACACCTGACAAGCGTAAATCGAAGAGAGTTTGTCACATTAATATGATGAAAAAATATTATGAAAGAGAGGATTGTGACATTTCTAAGGATGCAAGTGTACATGATGTGAATGTCAATGTTAATAATGCATGTGATCAAGTTTGTATCATCAGTGTTGATCAAGAATTCAATGATAATGATGAGATCAATGCTGATGATGTTCCTGACATGTGTATTAAGTTAAAAAACTCTGATGTATTGAGAAATCTTGATCAGAAGTTAAGTCATCTAGATGACAAAGAAAGATCAGAAATGAAATCATTAATCAATGAATATGTATGCTTGTTCTCTGATGATCCTACTAGGACAGATTTGATTGAACATGATGTTGATGTGGGAGATGCTGCACCAATCAAGCAGCATGCTTATCGAGTTAACCCTCGAAAACGACATCTCAGGGATGAGGTTCGCTACATGTTAGACCATGATATTGTAGAACCCAGTAACAGTGAATGGTCTTCCCCATGTATATTGGTCCCAAAGCCAGACGGTGGGTACAGATTTTGTACTGATTACCGGAAGGTGAATGTGGTGACAAGAACGGATTCCTATCCGATACCCCGTATCGATGATTGTATTGATAGGATTGGGAATGCTACTTACGTATCAAAGTTTGACTTGTTAAAGGGGTACTGGGAGATACCACTCACTGAGAGGGCTCGAAAAATCTCAGCATTCGTGACGCCAGATGGCTTATTTCAGTATAAGGTTATGCCGTTTGGTATGAAAAATTCACCGATGACCTTTCAACGTTTAGTAAATGACCTTACGTCAGATTTAGAGAATTGTGAAGTGTATGTTGATGACCTTATTGTGTACAGTAACTCATGGAATGAACATAAGCAACATGTTAAGGCATTATTTGACAAGCTTGCCAAAGCTAATTTGACTGTCAATTTAGTCAAGAGTGAGATTGCTTGTGCCCATGTAATATTCTTAGGGCATGTAGTTGGTCAGGGTAGAGTTAAACCAATTAAGGCTAAGGTTGAGGGCATCACCAAATTCCCTGCCCCAGCTGACAAAAAGCAGCTCATGTGCTTCCTAGGCATGGCTTGTTACTACAGACATTTTTGTCCAAATTTTTCTGACATGGCTGAACCATTGACAAGATTATTAAGGAAAAATGAAAAGTTTGGACAGAAAATTGTCAGGCAGCATTTGAATCATTGAAAAGAGCACTAATGAGTTCGCCAGTGTTGATTGCTCCAGATTTTGAAAAACAGTTTAAGCTGGCAGTTGATGCCAGTGACAATGGTATAGGAGCAGTTTTGCTTCAAGCTGATGAGCATGGTGTTGATCACCCTGTGTGTTATTATTCAAAGAAATTTAACAGGCATCAGAAAAATTATTCTACAATTGAGAAAGAAACATTAGCTTTGATACTTGGTCTTCAGCACTTTGATGTTTATTTGGGGACTACTAGTTTCCCTGTTATTGTATATACTGATCATAATCCTCTAACATTTCTGTCTAAGATGAAGAACAAGAATCAGAGATTGATGAGATGGAGTTTATTTCTACAATCATATAATGTAGATATTAGGCACATTAAAGGGAAAGACAATGTTGTGCCTGATGCTTTGTCAAGAACTTAATCTGATGGAGTAGATTAAAAGTCGTACTGTAATTTCAAAATTTTGATGTTGCCTGCAGCACAGTATGTGTTAATAATGTTACTACTCATGTATTTTCATATTGTGAGACAAGTTGTATGTTATGATAGCACCTTCCACTTGATATTGGAATGCATACTGTAATACTATAGTTATTACTATAAGGTAATATTGTAGATATTGTAAGTTTTGTCCTAGACGTCCAAAACTCTTTCAAGGGGGGGAGTGTTACGAGATGACATCAACCAGATTGAATCCACTGACGAGCAAGTGGAAAGTTCTAGAAAGTGCTAGCATCGGTGCTGTCTCTCGAGCATATTCAACGGGTAACCCCAGAGAACATTCGCACAGTTACGAGAATGTACGATCACCTACTGGAAACTACTGTATGATGTAATGGCCTAATAATAGCCAACTTGTGGTTATGGGTTACTGAGCCCAGAACGTTGGCTGTTTGTTTTGTACGAGATCAAATGAGACGTTTCTATAAGAGTAAGTTCCAGACTTTTCTGGAAGATATACCAGGCATATAAAAGGTCATGCAAGAAGTGTGACAAGAGAGAAGAGAACAGAAGATACACAGATAATACAGAGACCAGACGCCTGCTTTGCCGCTTAACGCTGTAATTGTGTCGCCATTTACCGATCACTATAGTCTTCATCCTGCCTTCGCGGAACCGAGTCCTACGCTGTGCTGCTGTACAATCGACGCTAACAACACTACCCCTTGGACAAAGAGTGATACCTTAAGCTGTAAAAGATTGTAAGTAGATTTAAGATTAATTGTTGTAAATTTAAGGAAGTAAGAGGTGAATAATAATTAAGTTGTTGGTTTTTAATCTCGCTCTTCTGTGGTCTAACTAGAATTTAATGAAAATAGGTATGAAAGCATTTTAAATTTTCCTAAACCAAAACTATTTTTCTTGATGTGTTCTGTCAGCTGGAATCATTCCTCCATCAACGACTCTCTGAAATGCAGGGTGAGGATGACATTCTATCTGTAAATCAGTTTCAGTCAGCTCCTGTCATCCTTCAGATGAAGACAGTCGATGATGTACAAAAAATGTTAACATCTGTGTCTGGAGTCCTCAGTAGGATCACTGATACAAGAATGCATCACTTGCTAATGCTTAAGTCATCTCCAAAGTAAGTTGATACATCTTCCTCAAATGAGGGTGACAAAATGTCAGCAACAGCTGGGTCTGTTCAGTCATTGCACAAATTTTGTCCCTCTAATTAAAGATTACAAATGTTTAATCTTTTTACATTCCAAGAAATCTGCAGTTCCAAGGGACAAAAATATTTTCAGGAATTTTGATTGTTACTGAGAGTTGTATATGTGAGGGTGTGAGTTGATTGGATAAGAGGAAAATGGATGGAAATTTTGTTGGATATGATCAAGTGACAGATATTCCATTATCTCATTCAGTTTCCTAATCTTAAAGGGAGCCCATTGTGTTTTCCACAGTATTAAAATACCATAAGCATTATATACAAACTATATTGGATAAATAAATTTAGCAGTTATCAAAGACCTATTCTGAAAACCTTGGTGGCATGATATACCCATATTGGAAGGATGGAACCTAATCATACTTTTTTGTGGAAGCATTTTGTAAAGAAAAAAGTATTTAAATTTTGGTAGAATTTGAAGCCTTGTTAGCAAAGTACTTCATTATGATTACTATCATACTTGAGATGTAAATTGCATTTTATGGAGTATAAAACAAAGATATTCTGATATTGTACTTGACATGTGTATGTGTGCTATGTGTATTGATATTTAACATTGGTCATGTACATCTACTTTGTAATTGATACTATTGCTATGGTAAATGCTGAAGTCTGGTAAAAAAAAAATCATCAAAAACTTATATGCATGTTTGCATTCTTATTTACAATAATGAATTAAAGTGGGTTGGGTTGTTTGTTAAAAGGGCAAATTTTCCATGCATAATAATTTTACCATAGATGGCTGTTTCCTGTAGTTAGCTATGCTCCAAGAGACAAAGTAAACACAAAAACATTCAATCCAAGCCAAGACAATAATTATAGTGCCTGTTTAAAGTCTGCTATAAATGACAATATTTATTTTAGCAAGAGAGTCGGATTGAATGCCATTTTCCATTAATGTTGCTGAAGATGTTAATATCCACCTGATGGGATGTGGTAGGCTACTCTTCACTTTTTTGTTGGTTTCGATGAAAAGAGAAACCTATGCATTCATGATGGGGTGTGTGTGTATGTGTGTGTGTGTATGTGTGTGTGGGTTTGTCTTTGTGTAAAACAGAGGACCTAAACAATAGACTTCCAGGTCCTCGGTAGTAAATTCAAAAGATTTCTCAAGTCCTCGGTTGTCTAACAATAGACAGTCTGTTGTGAAGGTTAGGGTTAAGTAAGCAGACACAATGGAGATAACAATGAAGTCCTCAGTTGTGTGTAAAAACACGACTGTGTGTATGTGTGTGTTTGTGACACTTTGCTTGTTTACACAATATCTTGAGAAGGGAAAGTCTGATGGTTCTCAAACTTGGTACACAGATACCCCTTACTTGGAGGAAGAACACTACGTATTTTGGTTGAGGTCAAAGGTCATCTGGGGTCACAGGGGGTCAAAAACCAAAATCTTTGTTTACACAATATCACAAGATTGAAAACTTGGATTAATTTCAAACTTGATATGTAGATGCATTATGATGTTAGGAAGAACCCTATTGATTTTGGTGGAGGTCAAAGATCGTTTGGGGTCACGTGGGGTCAAACCTCGAAATCCTTGTTTACACGATATCTTATGGTAAGAAACTTGGATTAATTTCAAACTTGATATGTTGATGCGTTATGATGTAAGGAAGAACCCTATTGATTTTGGTGGAGGTCAAAGATCATTTGGGGTCACATGGGGGCAAACCCCGAAATCCTTGTTTACACGATATCTCATGGTAGGAAACTTGGATTAATTTCAAACTTGATATGTTGATGCGTTATGATGTAAGGAAGAACCCTGTTGATTTTGGTGGAGGTCAAAGGTCATTTGGGGTCACATAGGGTCAAACCCCGAAATCCTTGTTTTCACGATATCTCATGGTCGGAAACTTTGATTCATTTCAAACTTGATACGTTGATGCGATAAGATGTAGAAAAGAACGGGATATATTTTTGTGGCGGTCAAAGGTCATTTGGGGTCACATGGAGTCAAACCCTGAATACTTGTTTACACTATATGTCAAGGTAGGAAACTTGGATTCATTTCAAACTTGATATGTTGATGCGTTATGATGTGAGGAAGAACCCAATTTATTTTGGTGGAGGTCAAAGGTCAAACTTGATAGGTTGATGTGATACAATGTAAAGAAGATTCGTATCGATTTTGGTGGAGGTCAAGGGTCATGTGGGGTCACGTGTTGTCAAACCCCAAAATCCTTGTTTACTTGATATCTCATGGTAGGAAACTTGGATTAATTTCAAACTTGATAGGTTGATGCGTTATGACGTCAGAAAGCCAAAAGGCTTAGTGATTCCTTGCTGCTGAAATGTAAGGCCTTTTTTCACATTGACATTGCTTTGCAATGTTTTTCAATTAACAGGGCTCCATAATGTGCCCACAAAGTACACATGCAAGGCATCCAATCTTCCTACATTGAGATCCTTGTTGCCCGTCGTGAACCCAAATGACATTTGACCTCCACCAAAAACTTCTGGGACCATGTATTCACTATGTGCCATCTACATGACAAGTTACAGGACCCTACAAGTGACCTTTCTTGAAAGACTGTGAAGGAAAGCTTGTCAGGCTTTGAACATGCTGACTCCAAATGAACATTGACCTTTGGGAAAATCAATAGGGATCATCTGCTAAATATGACCAATCCACACAATAAATGTGAGATTAGTCACAATTACCCTTCTTGAGATACTGTGTTTACAAGCAATTTCGAAGGAATTTACCTTTTGACCTCTCGCGACCCCAAATGACCTTTGACCTCCACGAAAATCGATACGGATCATCTACTCAATATGACCAACCCACACACCAAATATGAGCATAGTCACATGTACCGTTCTCGAGTTATCGTGTTTACGAAGTTTTCACCTTTTGACCTCTCATGACCCCAAATGACCTTTGACCTCCACGAAAATCGATACGGATCATCTACTCAATATGAACAACCCACACACCAAATATTAGCATAGTCACATGTACCGTTCTCGAGTTATCGTGTTTACAAAGTTTTCACCCTTTGACCTCTGGTGACCCCAAATGACCTTTGATCTCCACCAAAAACAATAGGGATCACCTACTCAATATGGCCAATGCACACACCAAATATGAGATTAGTCACACTTACCCTTCTTCAGATACTGTGTTTACAAGCAATTTCTAAGGAATTTACCTATTGACCTCTTGTGACCCCAAATGACCTTTGACCTCCACGAAAATCGATACGGATCATCTACTTAATATGACCAACCCACATACCAAATATGAGCATAGTCACATGTACCGTTATCGAGTTATCATGTTTACGAAGTTTTCACCTTTTGACCTCTGGTGACCCCAAATGACCTTTGATCTCCACCAAAAACAATAGGGATCATCTACTCAATATGGCCAATGCACACACCAAATATGAGATTAGTCACACTTACCCTTCTTGAGATACCGTGTTTACAAGCAATTTCTAAGGAATTTACCTATTGACCTCTGGTGACCCCAAATGACCTTTGACCTCCACGAAAATCGATAGGCATCATCTACTCAATATGACCAATTCACACACCAAATATGAGCCTAGTCACATGTACCGTTCTCGAGATATCGTGTTTACAAAGTTTTGACCTCTCGTGACCCCAAATGACCTTTGATCTCCACTAAAAACAATAGGGATCATCTACTCAATATGACCAACCCACACACCAAATACGAGGTTAGTCACACTTACCCTTCTTGAGATATCGTGTTTACAAGCCAAAGCGTCACATACACACACACACACACACACACACACACACACATACACACGACATCACCATCGCATAGATTCCTTGCCTGCCTTCGGCAAGGAATCAAAAAACAGATTTATTTTTGTGGCGGTCAAAGGTCATTTGGGGTCGCATGGGGTCAAACTCCCAAATCCTTGTTTACACTATATCTCAAGGTAGCAAACTTTGATTCATTTCAAACTTGATATGTTGATGTGTTATTATGAAAGGAAGAACTCAATCAATTTTAGTGGAGGTCAAAGATCATTTGGGTCACGTGGGGTCAAACCCTGAAATCCTTGTTTACATGATACATCGTGGTGGGAAAGTTGGATTCATTTCAATCTTGATAGGTTGATGCGTTATGATGTAAAGGAAAACCTTAGAAATTTTGGTGGAGTTCATAGGTCATTTGGGATCACATAGGGTCCAAACCCTGAAATCCTTGTTTACATGACACATCATGGTACGAAAGTTGGATTCATTTCAGACTTGATATGTTGATGTATTACGATGTATAAAAGAATCCTATTTATTTTGGTGGAGGTCAAAGGTCATTTGGTGTCAGAAGGGGACAAATCCTGAAAAACTTTTTTAACTCAATATCTTAAGGTAGGAAGCTTGGATTGATTTCAAACTTGATATGTTGATGCGTTATGATGTAAGGAAGAACCCTTTTGATTTTTGTAAAGGTCAAAGGTCATTTGGAGTCATAGGGGGTCAAACTCAGAAAACCTTGTTTACACTATATCTCAAGGTAGGAAACTTGGATTCATTTCAAACTTGATATGTTGATGCGTTATGATGTAAGCAGCTTGTTTGCGGAATATCTTAAGGCACAGTATGAAATTTGTAGAAATGTTTTGGTTAAAAGAAAAAACCAGTTACTAACAGGTGGAATCAAAGGTCACTTTGGGTCACCAGTTGTTACAAGAAGTGTAGCATTTCATTGAAAAGAGCATGTATGTATCATCTAAACCTCAATGCATTTTTGCATTCTGGTTACTTTTAACTGCCCTGCAAAGCTGAAAATGTAGAATGTGTATCAATACAAAGTTCAATGTCAGGTACTGTAACTGGTTGGATGAACATTTTGTCATTTGAAGCAATTAAACTTAGCTGCAAGGAGGTTGGTTGTTCAGTTCAGGCTATTAAGAGAAAGGTCTTTTCAAACAAGGGCAATTTTAGTTTTCCATCTGAACTGGCCTTTAAAAAGAAACCATATTTGATGTTATTGTTGTGATGGTTTGTAACCACCAGATGTAACTCATAAGGTATCAGCTAGTTCTCTCTTTGTAATGAGTTCAGGTCAACTAAATTATTAGATCAAGCTAATGGAAATTTGATCTAGAGCAGATATTATCTCTTTGTAAGGTCCCCTCCATTGCTTTGAAATTTTTGTGTCAGTGATGTTGCTTCTGTTTCAAACAGATATGTTGATAGACTCACTGAATCAGTAACACAGAAGAAAGATTTAGAAGAGAAGATGTTGGCATCTAAGGCAGCTGTGGAGGAAAAGAGGAAAGCTGCCATTGAAGAAGAGATACAACTCAAACCTAAGGAAGAGAGGTTGATAAAAAATACCAGAGAATTGAAGAAACAGGTACTTTTAAATATTTGAAAGTTTGCTCACTCCAGCAGATCTTGACTATCTAACTTTAAAATTGTCCCACTTTGGCATGAAACTGAACTAGGGTTACAAACATTGATCATGCAAATATTCTCAGAGAACCCTTTTATTCCACTGCCTTAGATATCTTACAAGTGTGACATCTGAAGATAACCTTAATCAACCAATTGTTTGTTTTACTCAAGGAACAAACTGTTACTAACAGGTATTGATTGTAATATTTGTGGTTTCTGAAAGAATAAAGTACTGCAAATATTGACCACAAGGCAAGATGAAAGATAGTAATCATAATACAGACTCAGAATTTCATTGCAAGAATACATACAAAATATGTATTGACCATTTGAAAAGTTATGAACTTGTGATTGGCTGGTTAGGTACAACTAGTTCCATGAGACTTTGTTTCTTGTGACTTCTTTTCATAGGCTAGCAGTCATTAGGACAAGTATCAATCAATGATTGGTTATTTACAAGCCCCCTCCCCTCAATCTTACTCCTATTTATTCACAGTCAGTACACAATATGCATGAATTAAAAGCAGTAAGTAGCAACTTACACATGGATGCATTGGTGTCATTTGTTGAATACACAATCACTGCATCTTTTCTGCAGCAACTTGTTGATATGCTAGTCAGACCCCACCTCTGCTTCAGTTAGTTCTCCGAAATGTTTGGCATGTACCATTGTTGCATATATTCATTCCCACATACTGCAAATATTTGCTTTCAAAACTTTCTAACCGGGTCAACACTTGCTTGCCCTGAGAAGGGAGAGAGTGTATGAGAGTTAAATTGGCTATTACTATCAAATCTTTTCATTACAGTATTTATTGGTTATGATTACGAGAAAAACCTATGCATTTTTGATGATATGTGTGTGTATGTATGTATGTGTATTCTAAGTTTTGTAAGGATGCTTGCATGAAATAAATACTGTGTAAATATGTGGGTGCATCATAATTGGTAGCAGGTCCCTTTTGGTGGAGGTCAGAGGTTATGTGGTGTTACCAGGGATCCCAAACTAATTTTTTTACATAATATCTCAAAGTAGGAAACTTGGATAGATTTCATAAGTGGTGTAAGGATGCTTCAGTCAACATTATTTGGTGGTAGTCTGAAGCAATCTGTGACCTTGAGAGGTAAAAAAGCAAGATTTCTTCGTTCTCAAGATTCTAATACATTCGACAAGAAACCTGTATTTTTCCAACATGTTTATATGAAGATAGAAAGTGATCAGTGACTGAAAGAAATAAGACATTATGACAAATTTGGACAAAAATATGTTATCAAAACCACAATGAATTTTTGCAGTCTGGTTTAGATATGCTTGTTTGGCATATTCAAAGAGGAGTTTTGTTGTCATTTTCATCTATCTTAGTGATGTTATGTCAATCAAATAGCATTCATGGGTTCATGTGTGTGAAAATGTTACATGGAATCCCTTTTTTTTCGCCCTATTGTTTTCCACTCTGTGGTTGACTTTTAAACAACTTTTTCCCCGTAAGTGGGGAATTAATGAAATATATATTTATGGTTTGGTTAGATGGAGTTTTTACAGCCTAGCTTCCAACCACTTTGTTCAAACTGAGCCAGCCAAGGCTTTTTTTTGCAGTTGTTTGGCTGACTTGTTTTCCCTACTACATTGGTTTTGCTGAGCACCAAGCACAGTGGCAGTAGCTTCCGTTTTTTTGGTTTTGTAGGTGAGAAAAACCAATGCAATCACGATGGTGTATGTAGTATGTGTAGTCTGTATGTATATGTGTTTGTGTTGACAATTGGTGTTACTGGTGGGCCAAAGAATGAATTCACTAAGGTAACTGAAGGCACACCTGCAACTGTGGGCAGTCCTCCCTTTTGCCAACATGCTAGCAAGACTCATCAATTTAGAGGTGCCTTAGTGATATCTCATTGATATTTCAATAGTCAATAGTGAACTTCAGAAAATCAGATTCAGCCCTGTGTTCTGTGTATTCTGAACAAAATGGGAACTGATTGTGTATGCATGTGGTCCGTAGGCACAAATCAGACTTTAGGACATATGGTCACCTTGCCGGGGGGGGGGGGGGGAGGAGGAGGGGTTGCCATTTTTGCAGATGTTTTGAGATTCTCAAAATTACAACCTTTTGGTGATAAACCTGTATTTCAAACTCTATTTACCTGATATCTGTACAAGAAACATTTGTGTATGGTTTTTGTTTGTTGATCTGATTTATCAGATGATTTTATTCCCTATACTGTGGTGTTTGATTAAATTACTCATGAAGTATGTCACGTTAAGTTATTTATAGATGAATCACTCAAAATGAATTTACTGTAATTGTGACAAAAAGTTTGGTATCTTTTACTTTTAGATTGAAAAAGACATTTCAAAACGATACAAGAACAGACCAGTCAATCTGATGGGTGCAATCAACACTCTGTGATGTATGCTGTCCCATAGTGCTGTCTTCAATTCCCTGATTTGGAATAAACCTTGCCATGTCTATGTGAACCTTTGCCATTCCTAAGTGGAGGCATCACATATTGAATGGATATCTTAGCAGCTGTCAAATGCAAAACATCCACATGAGATACCACAATTATTAACTGAAGAGAATTCTGTCTTTGAAATGAAGTTATCATCAAGAGGTCATACATCCGTTGTTTGTGGTTGTTGCTGATATTGAGTGTTACAGGGGTTACAAGACTCTTTACTCACACTTGCCAGAATCACTTCCCTGTAAAAGTCTTACAGCAATTTTATATGGCAGGCATCCTGCCAAATCCCACGTAGACGTCAAATGTCATCCTAGGTAAGGAGATGCAAACACTGAAAATCTTGTTAGATGCAAACACTGAAAATCTTGTTGACATTATATCTCAAGGATAGCATCTTAGGTTTGGTATTTTCGAAATTTTATGCCTCAGATTCTAACCCCCTCTGGTTTAATCTAGTGGTGCCCACAAAATTTTTCCAGTTGTGGAGTCATGTGTAAGGAAGGAGCTTTGGTAGATGATATCATACTTTGATGAAGTGGTGGGTGGATAAAAATGGTACTGCTTTTGGTGGAGGTCATATGGGGTCACAGGGGTCAAACATGGGAAAGGTATTTAAACATGATATCACCAGACAGGAAGCTTTGATACATTTTATATGTCGTGTGCAGATGTGTTAGAGTAAGAATATTGTCTTTGAGAGAGGTCAAAGGTCTTCTCGATTCAAACACTGAAAATCTTGTAAGAGCTTTAATGATTTTAGAACATGTGAATGTATTACAGTGAGAAATGAACCATGTTGTTTTTTGGTTGAGGTAGAAGGTCACCTGGGGTCACAGGGGGGTAAACAACTGAAAACTTGTCTAACATGGTAGCTCTAGGTAGGGAAGAAGCTTTTTAGACATCTTATTCATGGTGAGAAGTGGAAGAGCATCAGGGTCAGTACGGTTAGGAGTCAAAGAGCAAAATTTCTCAAGAATTTTTAAGATCGTGGTCATTGTCAAATATGAACACTAAGGTGTATTGTTCCAACACATGATAGCACTTGGCCATTAATGCATTTTTGCATTTATTCTTGGTGGAAACCAATGTCAGCAATGAATGTCTCTCAGAAGTTACCTTTACACTGAATAGATATTTAAAGGTATGGTATGTAAGATATCAAAGGATGCATTAGGAACTGCTTATTGAAAAAGGACCACAACCAACCACTCCTTCCACATTATTGATTAGCGGAATGAAACTCATTGTCCCTGCAATACATTGTATACTACCATATGTGAATTAAACAAAATAGTTGCCCAAAGAAATGGTTTCATAGATTGATATGGTGAGTAAGTGGACCTGTTTTGATTGTTTTTTCATCCATTTCTTTGACAGTCCAGCAAGATAGGAATTTGCATCCTTCACTTGCATTCACATCTGAAAAGCATGAAGGGAAAATTTGTTGTAACAACAATACTTCATAGATGTGAAGTTTATATGATGTATTACCTTCAAGAATGCTTTGAGTGGGTTTACCAAACATCCACGTTTACCCAGACATGTCCTTCTTCTACTGATTCGCAGTGTTTAAAATTGCTGAGAATGTCCAGAAATTATGTATTTGACTTGTTTTCCCTAATCCTGCTTTTAATATTGCACCATTTTGCATCTGAACTGCCTGGAGAACCTAGGAGAAACCAAAGATTTCCAAAGGAGAAGTGGGATACCCCTCCCTCTAGTCATAGTCCCCTCCTTCTTCCACCAGGCAATTCCAAAAGCTGGAGCAGAATCACAATTGTGTTTTGGGACTTGAAGTTGTACTCTACCAGCTCCCAGTATGTTAACATATACAATCCCTTCCTTTGACCTTTCCCTTGTCATCAAGAGTATCCCTTTATACAGGAGTACAATTTTCAATAGTAAAATTTCTTGTTGACAATTTAAACCCACTGCAACCAATTAAAGCCTATGGTGTTGTATAGCTGCTTGTCTAGTAATTGATACTGTATTGCTGACATGGTATTTGTTTCTGCATGAACTACGACATGATTGTAGGAATTGTCAGTCCATGCAGTCTTAACCCTTTACCGTTGTGCTCCAATCGGGGCATATTTGCCCGTCTCGGGAGTGGGCGGAAAAATGGACGTAGCGCGCCCCGCATTAGCTTCCGTAGGTTATTGACCCTGTGACCTAAGACTATTGCCCCTCTCATTGTTGTGACCGAATTTTCGGGTAGCTACTTGCAGTTTCAAGCTCCACGTGAAACAGTAAAGATGGGTGACAGCCGTGCTCTCTGTATGGGTCCAAAAGGACCCAAACAACGGTAAAGGGTTAAGGCAGCTGGTACCCTATTCCCAATTCTCTGCCCAATATAGAAAATCAAGAGCTTTGAAAGCAAATTTACAAGACTGCTTCAACTTCATTACACTGAAAGGAGATTGAAAGGTTACAATTTTTTCAAGGAATCTTTAATGTGATTCATACAACCTATTCCCTTGTGTTTCATGTGCAATATATGATAATGTTGACAACATGAGAATAAATCATGGAAAAAGTCTATATTCAACAGAGTTTTGCCTCATATTTTCAACCATTTTATGCTCAGACTCTACCTCACTATTCAAATTTTGTCACCATCCAGCCCCTCAAATCTCCCGTGGTTCCAGTCATTTTTGTTGGTTTCGATGAAAACTAGAAACCTATGCATTCATGATGGCGTGTGTGTGTATGTATGCGTGTATGTGCGTGTGTATGGGTGTGTGTGTGTATGTGTGTGTGTTTGTGACACTTTGCTTGTTTACACCATATCTTGAGAAGGGAAGATCTGACAGTTCTCAAACTTGGTACACAGATACCCCATACTGAGAGGAAGGACCTTATATATTTTGGTTGAGGTCAAAGGTCATCTGGGGTCACAGGGGGTCAAAAACCAAAATGAATGTTTACACAATATCTCAAGACAGGAAACTTGGATTAATTTCAAACTTGACATATTGATGCGTTATGATGTAAGGAAAAACCCTATTGATTTTGGTGGAGGTGAGGTCAAAGGTCATTTGGGGTCACGTGGGGTCAAACCCCGAAATCCTTGTTTACACGATATCTCATGGTAGAAAACTTGGATTAATTTCAAACTTGATATGTTGATGCATTATGATGTAAGGAAGAACCCTATTGATTTTGGTGGAGGTCAAAGGTCATTTGGGGTCAAACCCTGAAATCCTTGTTTACACGATATCTCATGGTAGAAAACTTGGATTTATTTCAAACTTGATATGTTGATGCGTTATGATGTAAGGAAGAACCCTATTGATTTTGGTGGAGGTCAAAGGTCATTTGGGGTCATAGGGGTCAAACTCAGAAAAACTTGTTTAGGATAGCTCAAGGTATGAAATGTGGATGGATTTCAAAATTAGTATGTAAATGAATAATGGTGAGAAGATGGTCTGTATAAGGTTTTTTTTGTGGAGGTGAAAGGACATCTGGGGTCATGATTGGTCAAACTTTGAAACACTTGTCAAAATGGGATATCTCAAGGAAGGAAACTTGGATGGATTTCCTAATTAGTATGTGGATGTGTTACGGTGAGTTGAAAGTACTGTACCTGTTGTTTTTGGTGGAGGTCAATGGTCATCTGGTATCACCTGGCATCAAACTCTGAAAACCTTGTTTGCAGAATATCTTAAGGCACAGTATGAAATTTGACTTTTTGAATAGAGAAATGTTTTGGTTAAAACTTGAAGAAAAACCAGTCACTTACAGGTGGAGACAAAGGTTATTTTGGGTCACCAGTTGTTACAAGAAATGTAGCATTTTGTTGAAAAGAGCATGTATGTATCATCGAAACCTCAATGCATTTTTGCATTCTGGTTATCAGCACAGAACAGGTACAGTACATAGTACTTGGTAGAAGTAGTACAATATGTGCAGAAGTAGCCTTCTACTAGTAGCAGCAGTAGGAGATTGATCAGTTAGGAAAGGGGGAAGAGAGAGACCTTTGTCCTAATTATAAATCCTTGCAAACACCTGAAAAGTGGCAACTAGCTGAGATTAATGTGGTTCAATATAACTGGCACTGGCCAAAGACTTCGAGAAAATTCACTCTTGCAAAATTATGATTTTGAGGACATCGAGCAAAATTATTGGGACCTACAGAAATGAAAAAATATGGATGACTCTCTCCCAAAAATTTAGTGCATGGGAAACTGGTAGTTTACAAAGGATATCTGGGCACTGAACAAAATGTGGTTGTAAATTGTAACATAATGCCAGAGACTGCGTGATTGGTCTAACCGTAAGAGCATCCACCTTTCATGTGAAAGGCCCAGGTTCTATTCCCAGGTTGAGTCATACCAAAGACTAATAATGGAACCTACTGCCATTGTGCATGATGCTCCCCATAAGCAATGGAGTAGGGAAAACAAGCCAGTGAGCCACAACTGGAAAAAAAAAACTGGCTGGATTGATATGAACCAATAGGTTGGAAACTGGGCTGTAAAACTCAATCTAACTAACTAACATAATGTCAGTTCTAGGCTAAACTAAACTGTATGTGTATGCTCAAACTGCATCTTACTGTAAGGCTTCACAATAACACTATTCTGCAGTAGTAACTGCAACAGCTGATTCCAGCAAACATTGTCCAAAAGGGATCATAAAAAAGTTGATAATTTTTATTTTTACACTTTGAACAAATCACATGTAAGACATTTAAAAACTATTGGTCCTATGAAGAATGTTTTCCGAATCAAACTGTACAAGGTATTTTCAAAGTAATTCAATTGAATTTCAAGAACTGGTTCTTGATATTGGCAACAAAAATTGGGTTAGGTGTCAGATGATGTCATGGGGAAGCCCTACATATTTGGAGGTCATCAATCATGGTAGCACAGATACAACACTGGTGTTATCATATTTTTCTAAGGTAAAACAGAGCTGGAAGAGTTGGAGATTGCTCGCTCTGCTCTTCTTTTGTACAAGGTTCTTAGCTGTCACTTAAGCCTTGTGTTATCTGATTCCTGAAATGCCTCAGAAATAATAGAGATTAGACAGTAAGAACAATGGTTCTGACCATCTACAGCTGATTTGGTTGAGGTCACCAGAGGTCAAAAGGTAAAAACCTTGTAAACATGAAATTTCAAAAAAGGTACATGTGACTAAGCTCTCTGTCAGGTCTATACTACAGTATCTACTGGTAGCTGCAGGTAGGAAAAATGTTCCAAGCAAATTGCAAATAGTGGTGCTTGCTCAGATTAGTGTGGCATGCCCTCAAAGTAATGACAGACTGTGGATTACTGCTGGATAATGCACCACCGAGATTGATGCAAACGAGATTGCATCACTCAGTTTCAAGAAGGCAAGCATCATCAATCTTCAAAGGTTCTATATATAAGCTTGTATTAAGCCCATGAATTTGTTTACTATACTGTATTCCTGCCTATTTAGCTTCCTTGTTAAGCCTGAGGGGTGGGTGGTGGTTGGGTTCTAGGGCGGATGAGCTGGGTTGGAGGGTTGTGTGTCCATTATTGAATTTTCTTCTGTTTTTCTGTCTTATTTTCCATCTTTGTGTTCTCTTTACTTTTATTTTTTTCTAGAGAGTGTCACTTCCCAACTATAGCCCTAAAGGGTTTCTAAGTGCACTTCCTTTCACACTCTCTGTTACTTATTTACTTTCTGATACCTGTTTTTATCTTGTGTGGTGATAAGCCAAAAACAAATAAATGAAATAAATAAATTAATGAAATGAAATAAAAGGCAATAATAAAAGGGAAATATTTTGTAGCATATTGCAGTATTTCACACAGTTGGCTCAACTGATTCTAACTACTTCAAAAGTACCAATAACAGAGTATCCTTATTATGATAATGAAACCATGAACATGTACAAAAACAAAACTGGTTTTAAGGAGAGACATTAATTTGCAGAATTTTAGACAATTGGGCTGTAAAAATCCATCTAACTGACTTTAACCTTGTCAACTCTGCTAACATTAATTGTAGGAAAGTGGACGCTTTGTTAAAAACAAATCCATGAATTCACATGGTTGGAAAAAAATAAGGGCTGACTGATGCTGCATGATCACAATAGCTCAGACCTGCATGCTGGAATGAGCAATTCAGAATGCAAAAATGCATTGAGATTTCATGTAGTATTCAAAATACAGCCATGATCTCCCATATTTTCTCAGTCAAATCTTGTAAAAGCATGTTTTGAAAAATAATTTTGCGTTACCCCACATGATTTTTGACCTCCACAGAAAACAAAAGTGACCATCTTCTGACCATTTGCATTCACATGCTAAATATGAAATCTAAGTTTCCGGCCCATCTTGAAATGTTGTATTCACAAGGATTTCAGGTTTTAATCCCTGGTAAATACAGCTGAACTTTAACCTTCACCATAAACAATAGGGACAACCTTCTGACTGGGCCGTAAAACTCCATCTAACTAACTAACTAACTGACCATATTGCATACCTCTTATGAATCCATCCAAGTTTCCTATCCTGCGATATCGTACTAACAAAATTTTCAAACAGTTTGACCCCTGGTGACCCCAGACGAACTTTGACCCCAGTCAAAAACAATATGATTCATCCTTTCACTATAATGACATCCACAAACCAAATATGAAATCTATTCAAGTTTCCCATCTTGAGGATGTTGTGTCCTAAAACAAAGTTTTCAGACTTTGACCACTGGTGACCCCAGATGACATTTGACCTCCACCAAACGATAAGGTTTTCCTCCTAATATGGGACATCTATACCAAGCTTGAAAACTGTCAGACATTCCTACTCAGACCTTGTTAATAAGCAAAGCATCACAAAAACACACACATCACACATACTGCATAGTACATATGCCAACCATACGTTCCCTTGTTTCACAAGGAACCAAAAAAGAGCCACACTAATAGAGATCTAAGAAGTGAATATAAAATAAAAAAAACATGTCTTATACATTTTTTGAATTTATTTTCTTTTTACAAACTCAAGCGGACCTGAATAGCACCCTTCGTCTATTCATGCCTCATTGCACTGAATCCAAAGAAAATCAAAGAAACAGGAAAGACAACTATAATTTCCTACATTAACATATTTCACAGCAGGTAAAGCAATATTCTGCATAAGATGGAAGGAAACGTAAGCTTTAGACAAACCTTACAAGCATAATGTTGAAATAAGAGTTGCAATAATACCTAAATATACCTGTAGTGACAACCTTTGGTCTCTGTCTTCCTTTACTGTACATCTCTTTTCTTTCTCACCATCTTGCTTTTATGCTCACAGAAGGAGCAAGCTTCAAAATATGTTAAACTTAATCCACTAAAAAACCCGTATGAGCGTACCATAAAATATTTGAACACAGAATGTTAACACCATACTCGCTGCCAAGTTCAAAGTTCAAATCCTATTATAAAGGCACAGCAGCAAGCTCAAATTGGATTTTCATCAACTTTATGGGATGATATTTAAATTTTACATTACGTCTGTAATTTCAAAAATCATTTGGTACAAAGCTTGAAAATAAATCCAAATGGTCCAACTCTCAGTTTTTTTTACACAGGAGGCACACAGGAGCTGAAATACATATAACAAAATCATTCAATTATTGTCAATATTTCGGCAGTACTTTTGTTTCTTTTTTTTTTTATTGGTCTTTTCTTTTTTTATCTTGGGTCTTTACTTAAATTCTGTTTCTTTTGGATGTTTTGTACAGTGAGTGAGTTTAACTACTTTCAGGTACAGTTGGTACTCTATATCACAATGCAGATCATAATGGTAATGATAAATATGTTTAAGTTTATATTTACTCAATTAAAATATATGTACTGGGCAATCGGTTTTGATGTCATTCTTGTACTTACCACTCAGATAACAGTTTTTGCATTTGCACTGCTTTGTTTTTCTTCACAAAGTCACACTAATGTGATAATTTTTTACTTTTCTCAGTGATGTGAATATATGAGCACTCTCTGAGCCACATTTAATGCAAGAAAACAGAGACCTCTTCAAGCATGTTCATGTGAACATTTTACTGATTCCAATAGGAAACAAAAACATATGAGTTGTACAAGCTCATCACAAATTAATGCACAATGGACATTTTTGAGTTAAATAAATAAGTTTAAACATTTTGTAACTTAGGAATAGCACAAGCTACTGTATGTCAATCAGAGTTTGATGAATAGGATTTGTTTTTCAACTTGGTAGGTACACTCCAAGGGAAAGTGCAGTGAAAGAGCCAGATGGATGGAACAAGTTAATTTCAAACTTCCCACATGTATAGCTACATACCCTGTTCGGCCTACACTTCACTTCTTTCTTCTAATGACTTTAACCTTTTTTGTGTATTAATATCTGTGGCACATATAAACAGGGATGCCATGGAAAATTAATTTGGGGTTGGGGGCTGTGAAAAATGGTGTCTATAGATAGACTAATCCAATCAGTGCTTGTGTTAAGTGACTGAGGGCATCCAGTATAGTGGGGACCATCAGCCTAAAGCCCCTGTCACACTATTCCAGGCATACTATACAGGCTTGTTGCGGGCAAGGATTTTGTTGCACGCAAGAAAATTTCTGCGGGCAGATAAAGATTTGGGAGAGTTTCGCTTGGAACTTGCATGTTTAATGCGTGGTAACTGCATGGGTATAGCGTGTTCTCTGTTACATGCATGCAACACGCCAGAGAGTTCCATGTTAGCTCAGGAACACTTACAGGCTCTACAGGTTACCTGCATGCCAGGTCTGTGTCACCTGCGTAGGAGTTGCCTACAACATGAGAGGTTTATGTCTGCCGATGGCAGGCATATTTATGGGGAAGAGGGAGTTGCAGAACACCAGCAACTTCCCTGCAGATGGCCTGCAGTTTACCAGCAGGTAGACAGTAACTCACCCACACTTTCTTTGCTCCAAACCTGCAGAATTGACGCTCTGAACACAAGTTGGCAGTACTAAAACACCATCCCTGCCCGCAAGATGCATGGTCCATGCCGGCTTGAGCCAAATTGCCACACGATCTACAATCAACGTACTTGTTTCAAGCGGGTTAATTGCTGGTGACTTGCGGCCGCTATGAGCCTCCTTCAGGTGTTTTGCAGGGACCTCAGGAAAAGCACCTGCAGTTCACTCAGAACAAGTTTTGAGCATGTTCAAAACTTAGCTGTGGGCAAGTTTCACTTCAGTGCACACCTGCTGGCAAGTACGGTCAAGATACCGGTGAGATACCGTTAGGTCTGTGCTATCTCCGCGGAGCTGCGGGCAGCCAAGATTGTCGCCTGCAAGTTGCACGCAGAGCTTGCCCAGAACAGTGTGACAGGGGATTTAAATCGTCTTCATTTATTGTCTGCACGAATTTCAAACCCTTGCAGTCAATGAAATTGAAGGAATCAAGACACAATTTAGTGCACAACTATCCATGGTACAGGTAAGCAAGGGAATTGAAAGATTAAATGGTGATAGACCCCACTTATGGCCGACTGTAGTCAGACCATCACTTGCTGTCCAGTTTGTCTATAGGTGAAGATGATACATCATGCAAAACTCCATTTGGAGAGGAAAGATGAGAAGAAACCCCAATCAAAAAGAGCTGTAGGTGAAAGTTTCCATGTTAAGAATATGTGAATTTTGTTGAAAAGCACACATGGACAAAATTATGTGATACCAGTCTAGTGCATGCGTGGGCCAAGAAGTTTGCTGCAAGAGACCACGTGCATTAGTCACAAGATTTGGACAAGGAGCCCTGAGCCCCTGGGTCCCCCTCCCATCCCAAGCCCAATGCATAAGCATGACACCTCTGCATAGAGGGTTCCAGTCCAGATGCATCCACTGTGTAACAGTTACTGCTATAAAAATGTTGTCATTCTTTCAAGTACTACATTTTTCAAATCCCCCAAAACATGTTAATTGAACCTTCATTTCATCCTTAATTTATGTTGTAAAGGAGCTATTCGAAAAGTAATTGTAACCAAAATATCAAGCTTCAGTGTACCTATTTCATGATTATACTTTGCTCTTTGAAACTAGACAAGATATCAAAATATTTAAATTTGGATGGAAATGTTGTACATATTGCGAGAAACACTAAAAACAATGCAACTCAGCTAGGTACCTAAATTACTCTTTCCCTCCTGTAATCAACATATGGATGTAACATATAGGCAACTATTACTGTGAATTATATACCATTCCTTTGGTAAATTTAATTATAACTGACAATTTTAGTTAGTGCAGCATATCATTGGTTTATGTACAAGATTCTCTTACCCTTAAAAGGACCATTGCACCATTCTATGGTAAACAGTAATTTCTCATTTAAGCTGCATGTTTATCTTTTGGCAACATAGTGAAATAGGCTTTAGTAAAATTGCCTTCCACTAAAAAAAAAACCCCGACTTTTAGGCAGTTAAGTTGGGTATTTACCTGATGTTTGCACCTACAGTTTATAGCTACTACAACCTTAAAATCAGTAAAAAGTATGATAAAACCCAGAAAGGATTGGATTGGCCATAAACTGTGGGTGTTAACAAACAATGAAAGACCCAACTTACCACCAAAAAGTTGGGTTTAAGGCTGTTTAGTGGTAGGCAGTTTCACTACGTGCTATTTCATGTATGTAACGAAGCAGAACTCATTGAATTGGGAAAGAAGCAGTTCTGGAGGGAGGTTATTTTCTTCATAAAATACATTGATATCTTTCAGAGAATTTGGTTATAAAATCACATTTGTTGCAAATGGACAAATTAGTTTGAGTATTACACACTTGTAAAGCAAGATAAATCATGCTCAACTCTACTCAGCTTCAGAGTTAACTGACAAAACCCTCTTCTATGGTCACCAGTCCAGCTAATGTATCTAGTTAAGACTTATAGAAAACATAAATATCATGAAACACAAATATCAAAGGCAGCCATTCATTAACCAAATTTAAACTACAGTTTTACAACTAGTCTTCAGAAAAGACCTCATACCAGAATGCAAAAATGCATTTGAGTTTTCTATGATACATATGTTCCATTTCAAATAATGCCAACATGTACCATATCTTTTAACTCAAATGTTATACTAACAAGTTCAAAAAAAAAAAAAAAAAAAAAAAATGTTTTTCCTCATGACCTTTGAACTCCACTAATAAGAAAGGAACCATCTTCTCATCATAATGTGCATGGACATTCAACGTGTGAAATCTATTAGTTTCCCACCTTGAAGTGTGTTAACACTTAAACAAGGTTTTCATTCGAATTTTTGACCTCCATAAAAGCCATAGATAAACAGACAGATAGCCTTTGACCTCCACCAGAACCAATAGGGACCATCTTCCGACCATAATGCTTCCACATACTAAATACGAAATCATGAAAGTTTCCTACCTTGAAAAATAGTGTTAAAAAAGTTTTCAGACTTTGACCCCAGATGCCCTTTGACCTCTACAAAAAACAAATAGGGCCATCTTCTGACCATAATGCATCCACACACCAAATATGAAATCTATCCAAGTTTGCGATCTTGAGATATTGCATTAACAAGATTTTCAGACTTTGACCCCTGGTGACTCCAGATGAACTTTGACCTCCACCTGATACGATCAGGTCCTTCTACCTCAAAAGGGTACCTACACACCAACTTTGAGCTCCATAGAAGTTTCCCTTCTTGAGATACTGCATGCACAACATTGTCAGTGTTTAACCCCCGGTGACCCCAGATGACCTTTGATCTTCACAAAAAACAGTATGGTTCTTCTCTATATGGGGTACCCACACACTAAGTTTGAGCTTTAAAGAAGTTTCCCTTCTTCATGTATCATGTGCACAAGCTTAGTGTCACAAACACATGCACACACACACACACAATCATGACCGCATGGGTTTCTGTTTCATCAAAACCAATTACACATCAGACACTTGGGATATACATTTTGATTACATATTTGTGGCCCTCTATGCTGGTCATGGTATGTCCTGATATGAAGCAATTAACTAGAATTCTGGAAAAGGATACATTTTAGAAAGTTGTGGAAGTGGAAAGCTAGGTGTGAGTAGGATAGGAGAACTGCAACTGCCTGAGAAGATAAATAACTGCCTTTCATACATTTACTCTGTACATAACAATCAAAACTTGTACAAATTAATACTCTTAAAATGTGGCAAGAATACACTTTTTTCATACCATAAAAAAGATCAAACACGGATACTTTCGAATACCCAACCAACTGTTGGGGATAAACACAAGAGATAACTCAAAAAATTTGCTGCCAGTTCTCACAAATTAGGAAAATATAACTCTTTTTAACTAATAATGCATTTGAATCAGTGTATAGTGGCATGGAATTTGTACTTCAATTATGAATTCACTAGCTCAGTTGAAGTCATCTTTTAGTTCCGTAATTTATTTTTTTTTTTACTAGGATTGTTGCTTTTTAGAAGTGAGCTTCCTGTCTTCAGAAGCCTGTAGTAACAGGAAGTGATCATGAGATCAGACATCAGATCGAGCCAATGTTTACTATCAGCCCAACATCCAATAGGCAGAATTCAACAAATTCCATTTGCAATGCCAATGTCTTCCGATGTTCAGCAATCTGAAAATATAGTTGGCTATATCACAGGTTTCTATTTCTACATTTAAAAATATCTGTTCCAAGCATATCTAGTTTACAGTCTATAATAACATAACAAAAAAATGGCCTTCTAAAATTTGTGCATGTGTGAACTATCCTACATAGCCCCACATATTTCAATTCTAATGGCCTATCTCAGGAACTGTTTCTCATCAAATTTCAAGGAGTAAAGGTTTTGAATTGCAATGATTTTCAAATCCATAGTCTACTTATCATCCACAAAGGGAACATTTTCAGATGGAAAAAATTCTTATTTTCCTAATAATATCATTCAAGCATTTGTATCATGTACCATAGTAGATAGTATGTGCCTATCATAAATTGATATAAGGCTAGTTTTAATCAAGGTACAAAAAACCAACAATGTATGCATCGCAACATAGCATGTGTACATATGGCATTGGTTACCACGTCCCAGGCTTTTGATTAAAATGCAGCTACCTCTACATATCTTCATTCTGAATGTTGGACGATCCTTTGCCATGAAGGAACAAACTCGTTGATTATTTAAAGCATTTAAAAAATGAATTATCTGATGTACAACTATCGGCTAATACATGTATGGTTATCCTCAGAGAGGGTGTATGCTAGTATCAATCAGGAGTGTACCCTTCTGTCTACATGTGAGAGAAGCAAGATATGCCCAAAATTATTGAAAAGCAGTGACATAGCACTCCTGAAAGATTTGCTACTCCAGTACTGCTGTAGGTTACTTCAACTTGTCTGCTAAAAGCACTTAAATTTTCAACAAAAAGGTTTGTAGTAAGGAGTTGTTACTTGACAGCAAAATCATCCTACTGGATTGGACATTGACCGATATTGTGAAAAAGACAGCCATCAAATTCGCAGTGAAAAACCATGTAGGTTCATCCCTTGACAAAACACTGAAGGGCAGCATCTAATGACAAAACACATCCTCTGTCCCTCAATAATACGTATATTTGAAACTTATATACACCATAGATGACAAGACAGCAATGGTGCAATTTCAAAGTCTGCTTTTCAAAGTTCTGTTACTTTCCAGTGCTTCGAATACAAATGCAAATGTATAAATTGAAATAAAAGAAGAGCCAAAGGGCACTATGGGCCCTTTTGTTTAAGATGATTTTGCAAATAGGGAGAAGTAAGGTTAAGGCATGTGTGTCTTCAACCCCAATGGCTTTTGATCTTCACCAAAACATAGGGGCACATTAAATTTCAAAATCATACAAACACTTGCAAGTTTGAGAGAAACTGTTCACTTGATTTTTCAATATTTGTTACAATATTTCCACCTCTTACCAATCTACCTCATTCTAAAACTATGTTACAGTCTGAGTAAGGGATACCCAGTTACAGCTATTAACAGAAATTCACTTTTTGGCCTCTGGTGATCCTGGGTGACCTTTGACCTCCACCAAAAAACAATAGGGCACTTCTTATCAACAACAAACACACACAACAAGTTTGAGAAAATTAAGACCAAGGGCATCCATAAATTACTTCTATCCTTCCCTATTTGACTATTGCAGTAAAAACCTACACATTATTTGAAAATTCAGTATTGCTGAAGGCAAGAAGTAGCTAGGTCAAGTGCAACACATTTTTTTAAGTTCAAAAGCAAATGTTTAATGTGACACTGTTGACTGATTGGAAATTATTTCTTATTTTGTAGGCAGTATCTGTGAATAAATACGCTTTATTCAAAATTGATAGTCAAATCTAAGAGACTGATGACTTTACAGTTTACCCATCTCTGTAAGTACGGATCTAAAGAATCACACCTCTTTTCAATGTGAACTTCTAAACACATGTTACTCCCATAAGAAGTCAAAGAGAAGAAAGAGTATAGATGTGCCCCCCCCTTCCATTGTAGGAAACATCCATCTATTCATAAAACATATGTTGCATGATGTCATCAGGTAACATAAGGACTACATACCTTCTAAAAATTCACCTGTCTGTCATTGTAAAGGTATCATTCCCTACAGCCATGAAACAAAATATCCTTGCAATCAAGTTTTACACATTTAATTTAAACCACAAAAATGAGCAAGTATAAAATCAGCAACAAATTACAAACAACCGATTTGTACAGTAGCTTCTGTTGTTTAACATACAATGTTTAAACAGGGAATTGCATGATATTGATCATCATCTACAAAAAAAAATACTGCAATCCTTGTCAGCCCAAACTTGATCTTGTTTCAGGCAAACACTTCAGAAATAAAAAGAGATGATCAGCCTATATGGTATGTGTATTTATTAGTATGTCACTCAAAAGGAAAAAAGTATACCCTCACATATTTTCCCACACACTGCTGAAACAATTAAAACATGTTGCTCCTTAATCTTTAGACATAATACATGATTTAAGCACAAATACACTTTTTTCTCTATGGCAATCGATAGACACATATAAGATTAATTATCATATTCTTTACAACCATGATTGTCTGCATACTGCCCAAAAAGCCTAAGCCAATCACACAATATAATGATAGACCTTAAACTCGTTCTATTTCCTGTAACCACTCATCAAGACTCCATATTTTCTCTTCTTTTCCTTCCACACAACTGTAAACTGGAATCATGGAGAAACAGCTTGGTTTAATCTGCCACTAATATATTAAAATGAAACAACACAGAAATAGTTTCTGGTTGCTTTGAAATGAATGAAAAAGTTTAACTACCTCTCAACCATAGTCTAAAACTGCAATGTAACTAAAACATCCGCCACTAAACATTGGCTTCACTTTACCTATCTTTGGTCTCCTTCTCTTTCTTAATCGTCAAGCTGCCCATTACTTTAGTAGCAGTTAAATCAGCAGTCTGTCCTGATCCAATCACACTTTCAATTTGCACTTTTTTGTTTCCACCATCTTCATTTTGGTGCTGCTGAGTTGAATGTACACGACCATTGACTGAATTCAATGAGGCAGATGGAAGGGTCACTAAGGTAAAACCTGTTGGTGGGGTACTAGGAGTCAACAGCCGATGGGTTTGGGAGGTTTTTGTCACTGGGGTACCAGGCTCGACCACAAGGCTGGTACTTCCTAGTGGAGTGCACTGTTCTAATAGCTGGATACTACCATTTGCCAGTGAAAGTCCAACATGTCCAGCTGTGAACATAGATGATGTTATGGTAGTTGTTGTTGGTGAAGTAACTGCTGTCTGCTTTGGTGATGTTGAAGGTGAGTGTGAAGGCGTAAGAAGATTTGGAGGATGATGAGCAATCATATGTTGACGAAGTCCTTGGGATGATCTATAACTTTTACCACACTCACACTTGTATGATTTCTTCAACTGCCAAAAAATGGTCACAATTCACATTAATAACACTCAATGAAAGCAGAAATAACTCTTTGTCACTGACCAGGACATATATGTCAAAGCAAACTATCAGAGACTCTCAAGTCTCAACTACGACCAACTAAGACTTAATATTACTTTTATACAACAAACCATTTGCCCCGTTGACTAATTCAAAGTGAAGTCAGCAACCAGTGGCAGAATGCAAACATTCACTGTGGTGTTTCTGGTGACCCCAGGTGACCTTAAGTGTTCACCAAAAACACCTCTGGCAATAACATGTCACATCTACATGCAAGGTTCCTACCTTAAGATATTTTGTCCATAAGGTTTTCAAACTTTGATCCATGGTGACCCTGAATGATTTTTACCTCCACCAAATCTCTACCATCTATGTGACAGTTTGAAAACTTTCTGAAATTCAGGCATTGAGATATTGTGTTACTGACCAAATTGTTAAGAAGACACACACACAAATCCACTTTATATAAAACCTGAGGACCTCATGTGTTTCCTTAATTTGTAACCAGAGTGCAAAAATGCATTGAGGTTTCCATGATACATAAATGTTCCATTTCAAATAATGCCATCAAGTACCATTATCTTCCCACTCAAATGTTACACTAGCATGTTCCAAAAATAAGTTTGTTATCCCAGATGACCTTGGACCTCCACTCACAAAAATAGGGACCATCTTCTCACTACAATGTGCATCCACATACCACAAGTGAAATCTATTTAAGTTTCCCGCCCTAAGATGTGCTGACACCTAACAAGGTTTTCATTCGCAACATTTGACCTTCAGCAACCAGATGACCTATGACCTCCATAAAAGCCAAAGATAGATAGATAGATGGACAGAAAACTATACAGACAGGCAGACAGACAAACAGACAGACAGCTATCTTGAAATATCACATTTTTAAAAAGATTTTTAGACTTTGACCCCTGGTGACCCCAGATAATCTTTGACCTCCACCAAAAACAATACGGTTCTTCCTCGCAATATGGCCATCTATGTACCAAGTTTGATAACTGTCAGAGGACTATCATTCCTAGCAAAGTCTCACAAACACACACATACCTGTATACTCAATGCCTTACAGGGTACAGGGAGCTGTTCCCTGAAAGGAAATTGTTGGAGTTCCCCTTTAGCTGGTTAAGTCATGCAGCACATTAATGCAGTGAGCGAGGGTAAACTCTTGCATATCATGTGACAGAGATCATTGCAGTGTCCGAATTTTTTTGGTAGCTACGCCAGTTATGAGCTCCAAGTGAGTGAGGAAAGACGTTCAAGGCTTGAGCTCTCCTAAGGGGCCTGGCCTGTACCAGCTAAGGCATCATTTATAGGTGCACTCACACACACATACACACACACACCTTCATGAATGCATAGATTTCTCTTTCATTAAAACCAATAACAACCAATGGGGGTTTCAATTTCATTATCAATTTTATCAAACTATCAAAAAAATAAAAAAGAATTTTTTCAACTAAATCTGGTAGATAGTCTAAGCTGTAATAAAATTGCAACACCTCCGTACCTCAGGGGATTACCTAATGAGTTGGGGAAATGGCTTCAAGTTATCAACCCAACTTGGGAGCAGTGTTTTAGACAGCCCCTTTTGTGTGAAAATGTCGCACAAACAGAGACAAATGTGCCATAAAAAGTCTGACAAGCAAATTATATGCAGGTATAACTTTTGACAGAGCCAGCCTCACCTGAGAACTTTTGCCAATTCCTTGCTGCTGGTATATCAATCACATGGGGTCTCATATGGCAGGCTTTGGGATGAACTAACAAATAACAAGTGGAGTTTGAAGCTCATGCCAAGAACTGCAAGAGTGATGCAACATTTCATGGTACTGCTGCTAATTGTTACCATCAGTACCACTCTTTTATCAGAACCAAAAGAAAAACCAGAAAGTCAAACACAGCTAAAGTGATTTCTTGCCACTGAAAAGTAAGTCTATGTTTTTTTTTTTTTAATTTGACAGTGTTTCTTAATGCTAGTCTGGCCTTACGAATGTTACGCAGGCTTGCTGACGTTCATACAGCAGTTACACAAAGCTAGCAGTGATATAGCAGTTACTGTATCACAGGGTTCTATCCAACTTGGTTCCAAACCAACTTGTCTCATTAATCATTGTGGTCTCAAATTCAAACCTCTGCTTTGCAGTCGATTTCTGAGGGAAGCCCTGCTGAGGAGCTTATTTTGGCTCATCTGTGCCACCGTTCATGTGTGATAATACATTTGCTTGCTTAGTCCACTGGTTATTACTTTGTCACAGTGGCATGGGAGAAATGAGCAGGACTTATGATGACTGTGGACTTCAGAGTCTGATAAAACTTGCTATTACTTCAAAGCAAAATGTCACCTTTAACATGCTCCAACATAGCATTAAAAGTAACTAGCTCTAGTCATTTTCAAATAATTCCGTTTCAACAATAACCCCACCAATAGCTTTATCTCCTCAAAATATTATGCGCATAGAGAGTTATCGTGGAAGCTGCATCTTTTGAAATGTTGAAAGTTTGGGTAAACAAATTGTTCTTGAGCAACAAACAACTTAATTTCTAGCTGAGGGAAACATATTTTGTGAAAAGCAGGCCACCATACTGCCTTGCTTGTAATTATTTATCACTCTTTGTCAATAACTATTGGTTTTGAAAGGATGAAATTTCCTAGTAAAACAAACATAGTATTTCCCTTTAAAAACAATTGACCATTTGCCCTGCCTGCTATACTATATAGATATACAAAGAACATGGTTTATTCAGCAATTAAGCAGAAAACAAGTGATTAAAGGGGTGTAATAATAGAATGATGATTGGGTTACCTTACTGAGCACAATAAGAGACATATGATCCACTACATTGCTTCCACTGGCAGAGAGACCAGTTTAATTTAGTGTGACCTGTGCTCACTGAAATCAAGCGATTTCAGTTATTACCTTCTGATAACTTCAAATGACCTATAATCTGCATAAACCCCAACAAAGCATTACTGAAGAACATAAAGGCCAAATTTCTAAGGTATTTGGATGTGTGAGCTTATTTAATGAAACCAAGTGAAACTAATATACAGAACCCATCATTATCTTAAGATTTTCTAAATAACATTTTCAGTGGTTGACCTCCAGTGACCCTGATGACCTTTGACCTTAACCAAACACAAAATGGTTTAAAATCTGTCCTTTCTACCTTAAAATGATGTGATAGAAATTTTTTTCACTGTTTGACCCCTGGTGACCCCAGATGACCCTTGACCTTCACCAGACATTTCAAATTTCATTCTTACACTATAATACATCCACACACTTAAGTATGCCATCTGTCAAAGTTGCCTACCTTAAAATATTGGGTTGCCAAGGTTTTTTAGTTTTTGACACCTGGTGACACCAAAAGACCTTTGCCCTACACCAAGCAAAGCATGACTAATCTTTGTACCAAAATGCATTTATGTATAAAGTATGATGTCTATCCAAGCTTCCTACCTTGAGATTTAACTTGCTTACAAAGTTTTTAGTTTTTGACCTCTGCTGACACCAGATGACCTCTGACTTCTACTCAAACTTACAGGATTATTCTTTATGCAATAATACATCCACATATTACATATAAGATGTATCTTAACTTCCTACATTAAGACACAATTTTCAAAAGGATTTTAGGATTTGACAATTTTACCCCAGGTGACCCCAAATGACCTTTGACCTCTACCAAAAACAATAGAGCACACCTTCTCAGTATGCCGGACCTACATACCAAGTTTCAGTTTAGTCCAACTTTCCCCTGTTGGGTTATCGCGTACCCAAGCAAATGACACAAACACGTACACACGCCAACCTGACTGCATTGGTTCCTTTTGCTAACGCAAGGAACCAAAAATATAACTGCCTAATTCAAAGTTGGACCTCTCATCATTTCAAAGTTATTTGTTTGTCACATTTCAAAATGGATGAGGATCAAGAAATAACTTTTTCAAAATGTAACTTAACCTTTAACAAACAGGCTACTTTTATTCAAAACCTACATGGAAAGAGGTGAATATTTTCACATGCTTTCAATTTTGACCTTACTGTTAAGCTCAAGATTTCCCAAAAAGAGGCTACGGCCTAGTCTATAATCCTAAAATCTAGGTGGCTAATGAATGCATGAACATTTGAAAAACTAACCTTGTTTTCACCCTTATCCTTGTCCTTTCTATGTCCATTTCTAGAATGGTATTTCATTCCATTAACATTCTTGTAACGTTTCTTGCAGCCAGGTACAGGACAGATGAAAGGTTTGCTCTTAGTTCCTTCTGAGCTCTTTCGGTGATGCAGAACTAGGTCACTATTGTACTGACTGCCCAGTTTCCACAAAATGCTTTCATCGCTGTCTGAGTCACTATTCAACTGATCCACATCTTCTGTGCTCCCTTGATTTGTTAAAAGACAAAATACTATAGTTATAATTGAATGCTAAATAAGACTTCATCTCCTAAGAATTAGGTCAGAACTACCTCTTCCTTCTGAAAGCAACATGACAACCATTATGTACATATATACACTAATACAAATTGATACACATACAATAAACCTAAGTCTAAACAATTTTGGTTCCATACAATTTGAGGGGGCATTTGTAAAACCATCAGTGAAGAGGAATATTGTTTGCTTCAACAAACAGAACAATTGTCTTCCTTATCTTTGCTGGTGCTTGGGTTACCTCCAACTGCATTTATTAAATTAATACCAATCCAGGGTCCATGTCCAAATGCCTGATGAATCAGGTATACATACCTGGCAAACATGGTAACAAGAGTTCTTAAGCAACTGCCTTCATTATGCAAAATACATTCATGAATACCAGAGTAGCAAAGCTACTGTCACTCAACCCATGTGATGCTACCAGTGTTTTTTATTCATCTTGAACAAAATCAGGGTGTACACTTGGCACATACCCAAAGAACTCCAGTTGGGCAGACCACCAGGTAAACACTGTTCACCTAGCAGTTGAACTGTGTCAGGGATAAATCTCTATAGCTAGTTCATCCCCTTAAGATGTACCTTAAGTCAAATAACTCAAAAATATATACTAAAGGGTTTGTCTTCTCACTCCAAACTAAAATTTTTGTAGCGTTCTACAGAATGTGCCTATTGGCTCAGCTCTTTGATTGGCAGCCAGTTTCAACGATGCAGAGTACCAAAGCTAACATTAAACAGAATGAACTGTACTGAGAGTGTATTGTTTATACATAATGGGATTTTGCATACTCACCCTAAAGCAACAAACTGAGATTGTATCTGGATAAGGACAAATCTGCGACAAATGTGGGAGGGGCTTAAGTAAGAAGGTAAGGGGAACTGATACTGCTTGGGGTGAGAGAAATAGGCCTTTAAGGAGTACAAAAATTGAATGTTAACAGTCCAACTCCCCATCTTTATTGGACATTACTGAGCTGAGACACTATGTTGAAGATTATTCACTTGAAACAAAGTGGTCTATTGCGTAATACTGTAATTTGTGACTTTTGATTATATAAATTGAGTTTTTCTATACTCACATTGAAGCAATAAACTGAGATTGTATCTGGATGAGGATGAATTTCAGACAATTGTAAGAGGGGCTTTAGGAAGAAGGTTAGGAGAACTGGTACTGTTTGGGGTGAGAGAACTGGGCCTTCAAAGTTCAACAATGACATCACAAATTATTGTGCTTTGTACCATTTCAAACTGAGTGAATATTAAACAACATTTTATATCCCAGCTCAGGAATGTACTAGGAAGATGGGAGTTGGACTGTTAGCACTTAATTTTCATGCTTTTTAATATCTTTTTGATATTTTCACTTGGATACACTTAAAGATAATGCTGCCTATGAGGGCAGGAAACAGAAATTTAAAGCATTGTACAAATGACCAGTTTGTGTAGGACAGTGGCATTTGCAATAAGCTAAGGGAAGGGAAGATACCCAAATGTCTTTCCTCCCCTCCCCCTCCCTCAATACCTCCCTCCCTTCCAATCATTTCCACCTGTCTTCCTCTCTGTCCCTCTTCAGCTCACTCCTCTGAGAAATTTGTAAACAACAAGGGCTGAGACTTCAATGCGCCACTCATTTGAAGGCTGATGGAAGTGCTGATTTGTGTCCATTCAAATTGACATTATTCCAAATTGAAAAACGTAACAAAGATCATATATCCACCACTATACTCCAGCTTGACCAGGTAAACAAACTTGGTGAGGAGCCAAACAGCACTGCAGCCACCCCACAGTATGGAAGTGTCTTCACACAGCAAGGAGAGATCTGTGTAATGGCAGCTCCCTGGGAATAGATACTAAAATTACTGAAGGATAAGTAATTCGCTGACTGCAGAACTCATGGGTGTGTACACAATGGACACAGGTAGTTACAAAAATAGGCTTAAAGTATATGCTAACAATGCCTCCACTAAGGTTGTGTTTGATGAAATTTTGTCCTGTGTCCAATGGCAATTACAGAGGCTTAAACCTTTTAAAAAGTAAGACAGACATTTTTGTGTGACAGACATTTTTCCCCTCTACAGTATAACATAAGCTCTACCCACTGTAGTGGGTTGAGCTAATAATGTAGTAACCCAAATTAGGGCTTTGATAACTTTTCTCTAAAGAGGTTAGTTAGACAGAGTTTTACAGCTGAGTTACCAATTGGTTTAATAGTCTGGCTGGGCATTGCCTTTTTCCAGTTCTGGCTCCCTGGCTCCTTTTCAGTATTCCACTACTAACACTGAGCACCAAGCACAACAGCAGGCGGTTCCATTTTTAAGTCTTGACCCAGCCAGGATTAGCAAACTCTAGACCTCATAACTGCAAGTCAGATGCTTAACCCTTTACCATTGTGCTCCAATCAGGGCAAATTTTTCGCGCCTCGGGGGTGGGCAGAAAAGCGGACGTAGCCCGCCGCGCATTGGCTTCCGTAGGCCGTTGACCCCATGACCTTAAACTATTGTCTCTCTCGTTGCTGTGGCCGAATTTTCGGGTAGCTACTCGCAGTTTCGAGCTCAGCGTGAAACAGTAAAGATGGGTGACAGCTGAGCTCTCCGCATGGGTCCAAAAGGACCCAAACAACGGTAAAGGGTTAAAAATAAGCCTGTGGAGTGTGTTCACTGCAAAGCTGATGCCACTGTCTCTGCGTGTGTGCACGTAAACCCTTTAGCCGAGTGGTGCAGATATTTTAGATAAACCCTTTACCGTTGTGCTCCGATCGGGGCATATTTCCGCGCCTCGGGAGTGGGCGGAAAAGCGGACGTAGCCCGCCGCGCATCGGCTTCGGTAGGCCGTTGACCCCGTGACCTTAAACTATTGTCTCTCTCATTGCTGTGGCCGAATTTTCGTGTAGCTACTCGCAGTTTCACGTGAAACAGTGAAGATGGGTGACAGCCGAGCTCTCCGCATGGGTCCAAAAGGACCCAAACAACGGTAAAGGGTTAATTGACCACTTGTCCATGCAGTCAGTCTTTTCTTTGAAAAAGGTTCATGTGAAGGATACCTTGTCATGAACTACTTTTGGTACATACAGCAGTCCACCTGATGACCTTGGACCTATAATAAAGACAACATGGTTCTTCCTCTCAGTATGGGACATCTATGTACCAAGTTTGAAAACTGTCAGCAGACCTGCCAACCTCCAAATCATCAAACCTTGAGATTCACATGAAGAAACCTGGAGATTGTTACCTCAAACCTGCAGATTTTATTAAACTTTTTTCTGTGCCAACTCAGAACAAATTTGCACGGGCATACCAGAGTTGCCAAATAAAGGGGTTGGGCCAAGGTTTACCTGACAGGTTGGTCAAGCTCCCTGACAGCATCTCTTAGTTCTGATAAAGACCCCCTCAATCAGAGGTGTCTAAAGGGTAGAGAGGCACACTTTGCAATTTTTTTGCCTTATGTGAAAAATATTTGACATAAATGTAATTACTTTAGATAAAATGGTTAAAGCATGTTAAAGCTAAGGATATTTAAAAATGGTTGGGTTTTATTTAAAATCTGTGCTTTCTATAAATTAAATCATTTAAAAGGTATTTTAAATAAATATTTTCAAAAGCAGCAGCAGTAGGGTTGCTGTACATCTCAGTGTAAAAAGAAAGTAAAGCTTGGGTAATCAAGAAAAGATCCATAAGGTGGTAGGTTACAAGGAATACTAGAGCATCATCGGTGCTGAAGCTCAAACCAGTTGAATTCCTGCACATGCATAGATGACTTTCAATGCCAGAAAGTCACTCCCCATGCAAAGGACATTCTAATCACTACAGGGACTGTCCTTGTCATACTTGGCTGTTATTTCTTGAACAGATGTACCCACAATTTAGAATGTTTTCATTTCTTCAGGTAAAATAACCTTGCTTCCTACTTTTATGGAAAACAGTTAAGTTTACTCAGCAGGGAAGAATGCAAGTTAAATGGGCTGTGATAACACAATAGTAAATAAAAACTTCCTCCCTGAACACCAAAAAAAGAAATTTGACCCTCTTCATCCCTTTAACAAGCAAGACTACTTTAGAAGCAGTGTAATATGACTTGGCGCTTGTACATAGGCAGTCTTAAAGGCAGTCCAGTTCAATGGGAAACATATATCACTTGCTAAATTTGTGAGACTAGTGAAAACCAGAAAGCCAAAAGGCTTAGTGATTCCTTGCCCCTGAAATGTAAGGCCTTTTTTCACATTGACATTGCTTTGCAATGTTTTTCAAATAACAGGGCTCCATAATGTGCCCACAAAGTACACATGCAAGGCATCCAATCTTCCTACATTGAGATCCCCCTTGCCCGTTGTGAACCCAAATGACATTTGACCTCCACCAAAAACTTTTGGACCATGTATTCACTATGTGCCATCTACATGACAAGTTACAGGACCTACAAGTGACCTTTCTTGAAAGACTGTGCAGGAAATCTTGTCAGGCTTTGAACATGCGGACTCCAAAAGAACTTTGACCTTGGGAAAATCAATAGGGATCATCTACTCAATATGACCAATCCACACACCAAATATGAGCACAGTCACATGTACCGTTCTTGAGATATCGTGTTTACAAAGTTTTGACCTTTCGACCTCTTATGACCCCAAATGACCTTTGACCTCCACCAAAAACAATAGGATAATCTACTCAATATGGCCAACACACTTGCCAAATATGAGCACAGTGTTCACATGTACTTTTCTTGAGATATCGTGTTTACAAGGAATTGCTAAGGAATTTACCTACTGACCTCTCGTGACCCCAAATGACCTTTGACCTCCACGAAAATCGATAGGGATCATCTACTCAATATGGCCAACACATCTGCCACTAATGAGCACAGTCACATGTACCTTTCTTGAGATATCGTGTTTACGAAGTTTTGACCTTTTGACCTCTCGTGACCCCAAATGACCTTTGATCTCCACCAAAAACAATAGGGATCATCTACTCAATATGGCCAATACACACACCAAATATGAAATAGTCACACTTACTATTCTTGAGATACGGTGTTTACAAGGAATTGCTAAGGAATTTACCTATTGACCTCCCGTGACCCCAAATGATCTTTGACCTCCACAAAAATCGATAGGGATCATCCACTCGGTATGGCCAACACATTTGCCACATATGAGCACAGTCACATGTACTTTTCTTGAGATATTATGTTTACGAAGTTTTGACCTTTTGACCTCTCGTGACCCCAAATGACCTTTGATCTCCACCAAAAACAATAGGGATCATCTACTCAATATGGCCAATGCACACACCAAATATGAGATTAGTCACACTTACTCTTTTTGAGATACCGTGTTTACAAGCAATTTCTAAGGAATTTACTTATTGACCTCTCGTGACCCCAAATGACCTTTGACCTCCACGAATATCAATAGAGATCATTTGCTCAATATGATCAACCCACACACCAAATTTGAGCATAGTCACATGTACTGTTCTGGAGATATCATGTTTACGAAGTTTTGACCTTTTGACCTCTCGTGACCCCAAATGACCTTTGATCTCCACCGAAAACGATAGGGATGGTCTACCCAATATGGCCAATTTACACAACAAATATGAGATTAGTCACACTTACTTTTCTTGAGATACCGTGTTTACAAGCAATTTCTAGGGAATTTACCTATTGACCTCTCATGACCACAAATGACCTTTGACCTCCACGAAAATCGATAGGGATGATCTACTCAATATGACCAAGCCACACACTCGAATATCAGCACAGTCACATGTACCGTTCTCAAGATATCATGTTTACAAGGTTTTGACCTTTTGACCTCTCGTGACCCCAAATGACCTTTGATCTCCACTAAAAACAATAGGGATCATTTACTCAATATGACCAACCCACACACCAAATATGAGGTTAGTCACACTTACCCTTCTTGAGATATGTTTACAAGCCAAAGCGTCACATACACACACACAACATCATCATCGCATAGATTCCTTGCCTTCCTTTGGCAAGGAATCAAAAAGGAAATGGTCGGAATTCCCCTTTAGCCATTTATGTCATGCAGCATGTGAATGAAGTGAGTGGGGAGGGCGAGCTCTTGCATATCATGTGAGGGGGCTCATATCAGTTTCTGAATTTTCTAGTAACTACCCCAGTTATGAGCTCCACGTGAGCGAGGAAAGACATGAGAGGCTTGAGCTCTCGTGAGTGGCTTGTACCTGATAAGGCATCATTAAAGGTTCACACATAAACACCCACATACCATCATGAATGCATCAGTTTCTCTTTCATTGAAACTAAAAATCATTTGAAATTGCTGCGCTGTCGGCAATGCTATCTAATCCTCCGAGACATCATTTTAGGCCTAGGCTGGGAATGCTTCTTTCTTCTGCACTTGAGAATTCTCAAACCCCAGCTAAATGATTTTTTCAGTTTGTGTGCATTCCATGTGCAGTGAATGAGACATAGTGGCTCACGTTTGTCATTTCTGAAGTGCCCCCTTTTTTCAAAATAATATATTGGTTACTTACACCATGCTTATATGTAGATGAAAAAAAAATAATTGGAAAATTTTCACAAGAGCACCATCAGTGCTGATGTCTCAAACCTGTTGAATTAATGCACAGTGATGACTTCCAATGCCCAGAAAATCACTCCCCAAGCTCCCCAATTGTCAAACATGACTATTATTTCTTGAACAGATGTACCCATAATTTAGAATGTTTCAATTTCTCTCTGGTAAAATGACAAGGAACTTAATACTTTTTAGAATGATGACCTTTCTCTAAGGTGTAGCCTTGGTGAGAAGCCTCTGTTGCCTTGCTTTCTATTTTCACAGGATTCGGAAAGTCTAGTTAGCAAGGAAGTAAGCAAGTTTAATGAGCCATGATAACACAGTTATAGTAAGCAAGAGCTTCCTCTCTGAATGCAAGAAAAAAAATTGACCCTCTTCATCCTTACCTCAAGCAAGTTTAGTTTAGAAACAGTGTAAGGTGACACTATGCTTACTATTAAGTATGTACTGTAATTCATCCTCCTGAAGTTGATCATGTCTACAAAGCCCCTGCGTGCAATCACAACCAGAATGCAAAAATACATTGAGGTTTCAATGATACATACATGTTCTTTTCAATAAAATGCTACATTTCTTGTAACATCTGGTGACACAAAGTGACCTTTGACTCCACCAGTAAGTAACTGGTTTTTCTCCAACCAAAACACTTCTATATTCAAAAAGCGAAATGTCATACTGAGCCTTAAGATATTCTGCAAACAAGGTTTTCAGAGTTTAATGCCAGGTGATACCAGATTACCATTGACTTCCACCAAAAACAATAGGTACAGTACCTTCAACTCACCATAACACATCCAAATACTAATTTTAAAATCCATCCAAGATTCCTACCTTGAGATATCCCATTGACAAGGTTTTCAAAGTTTGACCTTTGGTTACCCCAAATGACCGTCAACCTTCACCAAGGACTGCAGATGCCATCTTCCTACCATAACACATCCACATGCTAACTTTGAACTCTATCCCAGTTTTCTACCTTGAAATACAAAGTAAAATTTGGTTTTCAAGGTTTGACCTTGGATAGTCCCATGTGAACTCTGACCTCTACCAAAATAAAAAGGGTCCACCCTCCCATCATAATTCATTAGCAAACCAAGTTTCAAAACAATCCAAGCTACCTACCTTGAGATATTGTTTAACAAGGTTTCCTGAGTTTGACTCCCATGTGACCCCAAATGACCTTTGACCTCCACCAAAATAGACAGGGTTCTTTCCTACATCATTATGCATCAACATATCAAGTTTGAAATTTATCCAAGTTCCGTAACTTGAGACATTGTGTTAACATGAATTCTGGGGTTCGACCACAGGTGACCCCAAATGCCCTTTGACCTCCAGCAAAATTAATAGGGTTTCCTACCTTGAGATATTGTGTAAACAAGGATTTGGGTGTTTGACAAAATGTGACCCCATATCACCTATGACTGCCTACAGAATAAATAGGGTTCTTCCTAACCTCATAACGCATCGACGTATCAAGTTTGAAATGAATCCAAGTTTCTTATTTTGAGATATCGTGTAAACAAGCATTTCTGGATGTGACCCCATGTGACCCCAAATGACCTCTGACCACCAACAAAATTTATAGGGTTCTTCCCTACATCATAACGCATCAACATATCAAGTTTGAAATTAATCTAAGTTTTCTAACATGAGATATTGTGTAAACAAGGATTACGGAGTCTGACCCCATGTGACCCCAAATGATCTCTGACCGCTTACAAAATTAGTACAATTCTTCCTTACATCATAATGCATTAACGTATCAAGTTTGAAATGAATCAAAGTTTCCTGTCTTGAGATATCGTGTAAACAAGGATTTCAGGGTTTGACCCCACGTAACCCCAAATGACCTTTGGCCTCCACCAAAATTAATAGGGTTCTTCCTTACATCATAACCCATCAATGTATCAAGTTTGAAATGAATGCAAGTTTCCTATCTTGAAATACTGTGTAAACAAGGATTTCCGGATTTGACCCCGTGACCCTAGATGACCTTTGATCTCCACCAAAATCGATAGGATTCTTCCTCTCAGTATGTGGTATATGTGTACCAAGTTTCATAATTGTAGGATCTTCCCTTCTCAAGATATCATGTAAACAAGCAAAGTGTCACAAACACACACACATACACAGCACATACCTGTATTTAATGCCTTTATACGGGGTACACAGAACTGTTCCCCGTAAGGAAATGGTCAGAATTCCCCTTCAGCAGTTTAAGTCATGCACCACGAGAATGCTGCGAGCGAGGGCAGGCTCTTGCATATCAAGTGACAGAGCTCATTGCAGTGTCCAAATTTTCAGGTAGCTACGCCAGTTACGAGCTCCATGTGAGCGAGGAAAGACATGCGAGGCTTGAGCTCTCATGAGCGGTCTGTTACCAGGCAAGGTACTGTTTACAGGCTCACATGTATTTGTAAATACCGTCAACCCGGGCCGCTTGTATTTTAACCTTTCAACCAGGGATGAGCTGTAGAATGGTCTAGTAGTTTGTTTACTGATAGTGTATGATGTGCCTTGGTACAACAGAAGAGGAGGGCGCTTAATATATTTTCAATCAATATTTATCTAGATAATTGTAGGTGTGTAAAGGATTCTCCACAGGGAACCAAGGACGTAACCCAATACACACGCATATCTGCAAATGTGGACGGAAAAAAGGCCCTATCTCATTGGGGACTGATCCTATACTTTCTTTACTTCAATAAATATATTCATGGAGACATCATTTTGCATTAAGGGGCTATTTAAAGCTATGATTTAAAATGGGGACTATCCACGGCGTTTGCTGGGTCCCCGATTGGTAGGTGTGTATTCACAACCAGAATGCAAAAATGCATTGAGGTTTCGATGATGCATACAGAACATGTTCTTTTCAAAAAATGCTGCATTTATTGTAACACATGGTGACCCAAAGTGACCTTTGACTCCACCAGTAAGTAGCTGGTTTTTCTTTTAACCAAAACACTTCTACAATGAAAACCCAAATTTCATGCTGTGCCTTAAGATAATCTATCCTATTAACAAAGTTTTCATAGTTTGATCTCTGGTGACCCCAATTGACCTTCAACCTCCACCAAGGACAACAGAAGCCATCTTCCAACCATCACACATCCACATTCTAACTTTGAACCCTCTCTCATTTTCCCACCTTGAAATACAAAGTAGGAGTTTTCAAGGTTTGACCTTGGATAACCCCAGGTGAACTTTGACCTTTACCAAAATTAATAGGGTCCACCCTCTCGTCATAATTCATTAACAAACCAAGTTTGAAAAAATCCAAGCTTCCTACCATTAGATATCATGCAAACAAGGTTTTCGGGGTTTGAGCCTCCTGTGACCTTGGATGACCTTTGATCTCTAACAAAATCAATAGCGTTCTCCCTCACATTATGATGCATCAACATACCAAGTTTGAGATTAATCCAAGTTTCCTACCTTGAGATATCATGCAAACAAGGTTTTCGGAGTTTGACCCCCTGCAACCCCAGATGACCTTTGACCCCTACCAAAATCAGTAGGATTTTTCCATACATCAAAACGCATCAACATATCAAGTTTGAAATCAATCTAAGCTTCCTTGCTTGAGATATCATGTAAACAAGGTTTTCAGGGTTTGGCCGCCTGTGACCCCACATGACCTTTGACCTATACCAAAATCAATAGGGTTCTTCCTTACATTATGATGCATCAACATCTCAAGGTTGAAATCAATCCAAGCTTCCTTCCTTGACATAATGTGTAAACAAGGTTTTCAGGGTTCGGCCCCCTTTAACCCGAAATGACCTTTGACCTGTACCAAAATCAATAGGATTCTTCCTTACATCATAATGCATCAACATAACACGTTTGAGATTAATCCAAGTTTCCTACCTTGAGATATCCTGTAAACAAGGTTTTCCAAGTTTGACCCCCTGTGACCCCAGATGACCTTTGACCCCTACCAAAATCAGTAGGGTTTTTTACATACATCATAATGCATCAAAATATCAAGTTTGAAATTAATCCAAGTTTCCTACCTTGAGATATCATGTAAACAAGGTTTTTGGGGATTGACCCCTGTGACCCCAAATAACCTTTGACCTCTACCCAAAATCAATAAGGTTCTTCTTCCCATCATATTGCATCAACAAATCAAGATTCAAATCAATCCAAGCTTCCTACCTTCAGATATCGAGTAAACAAGATTTTCTGGGTTTGACCCTCTGTGACCCCAAATAACCTTTGACCTCTACCAAAATCTAAAGGGTTCTTGCTTACATCATAACACATCAACATCTTGAGTTTGAATTTAATCCAAGTTTCCCAACTTGAGATATCATGTAAAAAACGTTTTGGGGGTTTGACCCCCTGTGACCCCAAATGACCTTTGACCTCTACCAAAATTTGTAGGGTTCATCTACTCATCATACTGCATCAACATATAAAGTTTGAAATCAATCCAAGCTTCCTACCTTAAGATATTGTGTAAACATGGTTTTCCGGGTTGGACCCCCTGTGACCCCAAATGACCTTTGAACTTGACCAAAACCCATACCATTCTTCCTCTTGATATGGGACATCTATGTACGAAGTTTGAAAACTTCCAGACATTTCTACCTTCAGATACTGTGCTAATGAGTGAAATGTAAAGTGTTTCAAGTCCTATGAACATTTCTACATTGAGATACTCTGTTAGTTAGTTAAATGTAAAGTGTTTCGAGTCCTTTGACACCTGTCACACCAAATAACCTTTAAACTCGTTGAAAACTGATATTGTTCTTTTTCTTGATATAGGACATCTATGAACCAAGTTTGAATACTTCCAAACATTCATACCTTCAGATACTGTGTTAATGAGTTAAATGTAAAGTGTTTCAAGTCCTATGGCATTTCTACACTGAAATACTGTGTTAATGAGTTAAATGTAAAGTATTTCGAGTCCTTTGACACCTGTGACCCCAAATAACCTTCAAACTCGATGAAAACTTATGCTGTTCTTTTTCTTGATATGGGACATCTATGTACCAAATTTGAATACTTTCAAACATTCCTACTGTGCCATATCCTATTGTAAAGTGTTTCGAGTCCTTTGACCCCTGTGACCCCAGATGACCTTTGAACTCCACCAAAAACGATAGGGTTCTTCCTCTTCATATGGGGCATCTAAGTACCAAGTCTGAAAACTGTCAGATATTCCTATCTTGAGATATCGTGTTAACGAGTTAGTTGTGTTAAATGTAAAGTGTTTCGAGTTTTTGACCCCTGTGACCTCAAATGACCTTCAAACTCGACCAAAATCGATAGGGTTCTTCCTCTTAATATAGGGCATCTATGTACTAAGTTTGAAAACTCAGCGACATTCCTATCTTGAGATATCGTGTTAACAAGCAAAGTGTCACAAACACACACACACACACACACATACACACACACATACATACATACATACACACATACGCCATCATGAATGCATAGGTTTCTCTTATCATCGAAACCAAAAACATCCCAGGTTGACAGCATGGAGCGATGAGATAAAAATATGTTCTAGATCATCCATCCAGTAACTTCAGTCCTTGCAGGGTTTTTATTATTTTTTTATTTAAGGCCTCCCTGACGAAACCGCTGACCTGCCCCGAAAGGGGACCATGACCGCTCCTGGCCCCCCTACTGGAACCACCCCTGCCATGCTGACAAGGAAATTTAGCTCCAGTTGGCATTTGGCTAGTGTGAAAATATCTAAATACATAGTTATGTTAATTTCTTTTTCTTAAATAAACTTGCAGGCAAATGTATGAGAGGATTTTCTCACACTAAACCTGAAACAGGCTCTTGAAAGGCTCATATTGTAAAAATGTTTCAATGCTTTTAAATGGAAGACTGAATTTTGTGAAAGTTTCATTTGAAGTGAAAGGTTTCAAATGGATATTTCACAAAATTCAGTCTTCCATTTAAAAGCATACATACTTTTGAGATATACAATGCTCTCCTTAAAAAATGTTATGCATCAGAAGCACCTACACCCACCAAGAATGGGTTCATATACTCATGATGGAACATCCATGATCAATTACTGTAACTGCAAAGGACTTGAACTGACTTAAAAGCCAGTATCAATCACATACTAGCCAACTTCACCAATTTGGGCAGAAGAACAGCACTTTTCTTAGAGATCTTAATATGCTACCAATTTTGTATTCTACACTAACTTACCAATTTTTGTCAAACCTGCTATAGAATTTGGTGAAAGCATGCCTTCAGTTACACTTTGCTGTTTAAAAGGGTGTCTTGTGCACTATTATCCCAAAACAGCTCAGGAAAGCTTGAACAATAAAGTAAATCCAAAGAGTGGCAAAAATGCCCTGCTTGAAAAATGCGAAGTTACATACATATGTACTGTGCTTTGCCGTATAGCGTTAAGTACTGCACACAATGCACATATAGTCCCACTGTATGGAAGGCCTTCTTGATTATTAACTTGAGACCAGAGTGCAGGGAGAACAGCCTGATAATCATCCCATCATCTACACATACTTCCATACAATGTGGAGGCAGCACTACTTATTGGCCTACACAAAACATAACAAACATTGAATATGCACTGAATCACATGGTACACTAGAAAAATCAAGTTTCACACCTTGAGGGGGCAACCACCTCCCCTATCCTTTCACATGTAAGAACAATCCAGCTAGGTCACTACCCTCCCAATATTAAAAAACTACCCCTTTCAAATGTTGGTAAGTATGAACGACTTACTGAGTAGTAGGTTGGTTTTTGTTGATGGTTTGTGCAATTTTGGTTTCTTCTTTTCCTTGGGTTGATGCTTCGCAGCATCTGTCACAAACCTGACAAAATCAATATCAAGGTATATAGAAGTGCTTGTCAAAATAAAGAACTATTCATAAAACAATTTAACATAAGAATCACCTTCTTATATCTAGCTTATTACTTTTTACATACATCAAATGTTTTTTTCACAAATATTTATGACCTTGAAAGGGAACTTTGCAGTGTAGTTACTGTACAAAACATGAACTCTTGGACTACTTAAATCAAGAAGTTGTCAGAGAAGGGGATCCAGAGCCCAAAGTCAAAAGACTTAAGCCGTGGTCACACAGACTGATTTTGCTGGCCGATTACCCTGCCGGCTGATAAAATTGTGACGTTTCAGTTTATGTGTGAAAACTTTTTCTGACTGATTAACCTACAGAACTGGCATGACCCAAAGAGTCTGCAAGTTCAAACTCTGATTAGTTGAGTAGTCTCGTTGTCGGGATGTGGGAATGTCACAGAAGTGGGGTCAGCCGATATCTTGCGTGTACATGTGTATTAACATTGCACATGGTGAAAATGTCAGCCTATGGGTTTTTTTCTCAAATTGACAGTGTTGCTTACATGACAACCAAAAAGCCAAAAGGGTTAGTGATTCCTTGGTGCTGAAATGTATGCCTGTTTTTTTTTCAAATTGACAGTGCTTTGTAATGTACCCACAAAGTATACATGCATTCCAACATTGAGACCCCCAATGACCTTTGACCTCCTAGAAATAGGATTCTGCACACTATATCACATCTACATCCCATGAGTGAAATTTTGCAGTATCTAAGACTCCAACCATGAGAAATTGCGCAAACATGCTATTGAGACTTTGACCCCTTGTAAACCCAAATGACATTTGACCACCAAAACTATAGGGATTATTTATTCACTATATGCACAATCTACATACCAAGAATGAGGAAGCTACAAGTTACCTTTCTTGTAGCATTGTGCAAACAAGCTTTTCAGACTTTGACACTGCTGACCCCAAATGACCTTTGACCTTCACAAAAACAAATAGGGATCTTTTACTCAATACAGCCAACCCACACACCAAATATGAGCTTAGTGACATGTACCTTTCTTGAAATATCTTGTTTACAAGCAATTTCAAAGGAATTCCATTTGATCTCACATGACCCCAAATGATCTTTGACCTCCACAAAAACTGATAGCGATCACTTACTTAATATGGCCAATTTACACAACACTGATTGCATTAGCCACACTAACCATTCTTGAGATGTTGTGTTTACAAGCAATTTCTAAGGAATTTACCATTTGGCCTCTCATGACCCCAATAGACCTTGGACCTCCACAAAATCGATTGGGATTACAAACTTCATGCTGCTAGAATTGAAAAGGACATTTTAGCCAATATTACCCAAGAAAAAGGCTTTTTCACGGTTGAAGCTTATCTCTATAATTGCATCAATTAATCCCTTTTACAAACAAATTTATTCTATTGACCAAATAGTCTTTAAAAGGGTTCAAACCCCTTTAAGTTAATTGATTTCAAGACACCTAAACAGGACGTACTCTGATAGATTCTGTATTAAGAGTGGTCAACTTGAGATGGCCAAAACTTGCCATTCGTTTCCTAGAGAGAGTCCTAGAGAGAGGTCTAGAGTCCTAGATACATAGTCATAGTCACATACAGCTTTTTTGAGATATGGTGTTTATAAAATTTTCACCTTTTGACTTCTAATGACCCAAAATGACCTTTGCTCAATATGGCCAATCCACACACCAAATATGGGATAAATTTGTTACACTTACCTTTCTTGAGATACTGTACCGTGATTACAAGCAATTTCTAAGGAATTTACCATTTAATCTCTCGTGACCCCAAATGACTTTTGACCTCCACAAAAATCGATAACCATGATCTGCTCAATATGATTAACCCACACATTTCAAAAATGAGCAAACTCACATGTACTGTTCTTGAGATATCATGTTTACATGATTTTGACATTTTGACCTCTCTTGACCCCAAATGACCCCTCCACCAACCAGAAAACCAAAGGGCTTAGTGATTCCTTGCCACTGAAATGTAAGGCTTTTTTTCACATTGACAGTGCTCCGTAATGTTTTTCAATTGACAGGGCTCTGTAATGTACCCACAAAGTGCATATGCAAGGCATCCAAGCTTCCTAAATTGAGATCCCCCTTGCTCCTTGTGAACCCAAATGACATTTGACCTTGACCTCCACCAAAAACTATTGAGACAATTTTTCACTATGTACCATCTACATGTCAAGTATCAGGACCCTACCAGTTACCTTGCTTGTAAAACTGTGCAAAATGACCTCTGACCTTCACGAAAATCAAATGGGATCATCTTCTCAATACAAACAATGTACACACCAGATATGAGATTAGTCACATGTACCGTTCTTGAGCTATAGTGTTTACAAGGTTTTGACCTTTTGCCCTCTCGTGACCCTAAATGACCTTTGACCTCCACAAAAATTGTTACAGATCATTTACTCAATATGGCCAAACCACACACTGAATATGAGCATAATCACATGTACCATTCTTGAGATATTGTGTTTACAAGGTTTTGACCTTTTGACCTCTAGTGACCCCAAATGACCTTAATCCTCCACCGAAAACAAAATGGATAATCAGCTCACTACCCTTACAAAAAAAGGTGAGGCAATTGGTTCCAAATTCGCAGGTTTTCACATGTTTTTTTCAGGGGTTATCACAGGTTTTTGCAGGAAAACCTGTGATTTCCCTTGACATTGACGCAGGTTGGTCATTTGCCACAGGTTTGACACAGGTTTGACACAGGTTTTGTGTGCAAAACGTGTGGTGATAAAAACTAGGGTTAACAAAGAATTCTTCCACAAAACCTGTGGCTTGATATTAAGGCAAAGGAAAGGTGTGCAAAACCTGTGTCAAACCTGCGAGTAGAAGGTTCCAAAAACACAGGTTTGTCACCCAAGAACACGCATGATTTCCTTTGTTTTTCCACGCGTGATCACACATGGTGCAGACACAGGTTGACGCACCTTTTTTTGTAAGGGTATGGCCAACCCACACACCAAATGAGATTAGTCACACTAACCCTTCTTGTGATGCTCTGCGTTTACAAGCAATTCCTATGGAATTTACCATTTGACCTTTGTGACCCCAAATGACCTTTGACTTCCACCAAAAGTAGTATGGATCATCTTCTCAAAAAGGGGTATCCACATGCAAAGTATGAGATTCCTCAAGGTTACCTTCTTGAGATAGAGTGTTTACAAGAAAGTGTCACATACAAACACACCCACACACACACACATGCACGCACACTCTCATGCCGTACTGAATGCATTAGTTTCTCTTATCATTGAAACCAAAAAAAGGAAAGGGTTCAACCTTTTTAAAGGATTACTTGTGAATTACCTTCCCCATGAGAGCCTCCGCCTGGCCACTGTACGTTGGGAACTGAGTGGAAGGGCAGCCCAGGAAGGCAAAGGTTCAGACTGGGGGGGGGGGGTGTTTCCCCATGCTGCCACTGGAAAGGTATTCATCATCTTCTTATAATTTATTATACAGCATTAACAATTTTCACATCCAAATACTCCACTCCTAAAACTGTATCACAGTTTATACAAGGACTTTTTTTCAATCTGATCATTAAACTATTCAGTGCATAAATCACTTACCTTATAACAGTAGTTGTATAGTTGTATAGTTGTAATTTATGAAAGACATAAGACTTACTTTATCACATAGCTTAGAGCCAAAGCTGATGGCTGTTGGCCTTCTTGTTTTTCCAGGAAAGATGGATCATTGTCTAAAAAAAAGAAGAAAAAACTAAAACCAAATTTCTGCTCATGGTTCTAGATAAAACAGATGTAATCTTGTAATGAACTAGTACTGTAACTGATAGGAACATAAAATTATTCTGATTACGTCCCTAATTTATTTCAAGTGAAACATATTTTATTGCAAACAAAAGCTCAGAAAAGCAACTGCTTGGACCCTACTTCCAAGCTTAGGAACAGGGAGCAATTTGTTTTTGAAATTTTGATTAGCAGTTTTGCTACTCATTATTCAAAATTGATTAGCAATTCCCCAAAAATGATTAGCAACTTTTTATATTGACATTTCCTAGTTGTACAGAAGCTTGTAAAAAACTACAGATTCAAAGACTGAAGGGTAGGTCTTATATTTCAGGTAAGAAACATCATGCGTTATGCGTCCATATGACCCGTATCATATATGTAGTATAACTACACTCAGGCAAAAAATTCCCCTAGATGTCTCCAAGGCAATTTCTGTAAAAAACAATGCTGTGTAGACATCAGCTCTTGACGACAAGTTTTACGGGATCTCCTCAGCATTTTTCCCATTATTTTGCTTTGCTACCTTTCATTTGAATATGTTTGTTTTTCAATTCAATGACCAAATAAAGCCATGAAAATAAATTGTCTATGACACTTTATTAATAGCAACGCAATTCCCTCATTGGGTTGGTTTGTACCCAATCCTAGAAAGCTAGCCCAACAAAATGCATCCTCTTTATCGCATTCATTGTTCCGCCGAGTGCCATTCTAGAACAGGAGCAGTAGAATGATGGCACATGAAAGCAACCAATTTGAGAACAGTGCCATCTTTTATTGACATCCATCAGATGCAACCATCCTTAATCCTCCTCATCATCACTGTCCAGATTGTCACTAGGTGGTTCTCCCTTTTCCCTGATTTCCCTCACCTAAAATTAGGCCACCACTTACTTGTAATGACATACTGACCACCAATTAGTCTACCCACACCCATTATATTCTATGAATCCATGCTCCATCTCCTACAATTGTACAACCAAGCAGAGTAACTGCCAATGTGCAGAATCAAGCTCATCCTGTGCCTTTAGGACAGAGATTCACCCCAAAATGTTCCCAAACATTTCACCCCCTTTTAATGACCTACTGTAATACAGCTATGAAAAAAGAGGTCATCAGTTCCATTAATTTAGTAGCTGTTATAACTTAATTTGAGCAAGTTTTAAAGCTTCTTATATCCCTTCATAAGTTGTCGAAAGCATGATGAACCTACGATCTCCTCATCAGTGTCCCTTAAAATTTGACTCCAGGATAGTGCACTAGTACATTCTACTGTAAAGGTATTTCCTTCTCAGGGTAGCCACCCTAAAATGTAAAATACTCAAACTAAGCCCTGTCTAATATTTTTAAAAACTTTACTTCAGCAATTTCCTTGTACGATATTGTTTTCCTTCAGAGTTGCTTGCTTTGGCTCCTGTGCTATCCTAACAAGGTTTTACATTAAGATTTCTGAGCCTAGCTTAGTCTCGAGGGCAAACTTGCATTGATCGGCAGTTGCCGGTTTGGAATGCAGTGTGGCTTGGCGCTAAGTTTCTTTGCATGCAGTAGAGCCGTACAGCACGGAATCATGAGTTTATGCAACGTGAACAAAAGCATGAAATATTTATGCAGTGATCTATAATTTCAAACCATGTTTACGGCCTTAAATATTCACCCTCTTTAGGAGTTTAAAACACAGTGATTTGAGAATGTAGAGCATGTTTGACTGAGAACAATGTAAAGTTTGATCGACAGCAAAAATCTTCTGTCGTTACCAGTATAATCAAGAGCAAAACCAGGTGCTTTCCGCGGCTTTTGCCGTCGATGCCATGGGTTATTATTTCCCCTGTACAGTACTGTTACAGCCCTTAGGCTGTGTATTTTGTAGTAGTAAACAATGCATCTCCTGTCGAGCGAGTTCATTTGTTAGAACTCTTGAAGGCGGAAAATTTCCGGTGGTTTTATTTAGAAACAAACATAGTTTGCGGAGCAAGTATGCATGATCAGTTTTCATGACTTCAATTTCTGTTTTTACTTTCCCCTAACATTATTTCTTTCTGTGAACATTCAAAATGACACAAGACCTGCTGAAATTTTGCATCGCAAGTCTGCTATTCAAGATTGAATAATGTATCGCAATTATCAAATTTTCCTCGTTTCTGCATCGCAAATTGCGATGCGAACCCGAACAAATTGCTCCCTGAGGAAATGCCACTTCCAGCTATTTGAGGCGTGGTGATTTATCAAAGTTCTTTGTGCAATCGGTGCCAACCAAATCGGCACTCCTCTTAGATAGTCCTTCAGAGAGAATTACTTTTTTGGTGCAAAAAAATCTTTAGCCCCCAAAATGAAATGCTTCGGTACACCATAAATGTTTTCTGCCATAAATTCCAGGTGTTCAAATACATGGTAAGAGGAAGCCCAACTTTTTCAAGAAATTTACCAGTATAGTCTGAGGGTAAAAATCTATGTGATAATATTCAGTAACCCTGACAATCTACAAGTCGACCTGGCGACTTGCTTGATCTTTCTGATAAGAAGGTCACATTCTTCAATAAAAACCCCAAAACCTTTCATAAAAGTGCAATTCTTTAAGTTCTTCAAAATTCAGGTTTTCAAGTAGTTGCTAAAAATGGGAAAATATTTTTGGAAAATTTGAATTTTGGTGGATACTCCTTACAATAAAACCAGAAAGCCAAAAGGCTTAGTGATTCCTTGCCCCTGAAATGTAAGACCTTTTTTCACATTGACATTGCTTTGCAATGTTTTTCAATTAACAGGGCTCCATAATGTGCCCACAAAGTACACATGCAAGGCATCCAATCTTCCTACATTGGCAACCCCCTTGCCCGTCGGGAACCCAAATGACATTTGACCTCCACCAAAAACTTCTGGGACCATGTATTCACTATGTGCCATCTACATGACAAGTTACAGGACCCTACAAGTGACCTTTCTTGAAAGTCTGTGCAGGAAAGCTTGTCAGGCTTTGAACATGCGGACTCCAAATGAACTTTGACCTTTGGGAAAATCAATAGGGATCATCTACTAAATATGACCAATCCACATGCTAAATATGAGCACAGTCACATGTACCGTTCTTGAGATACCGTGTTTACGAAGTTTTGACCTTTTGACCTCTCATGATCAGAAATGACCTTTGACCTCCACCAAAAACAATAAGGAACATCATCTACTAAATATGGCCAACACACTCGCCAAATATGAGCACAGTCACATGTACCGTTCTTGAGATATCGTGTTTAAAAACTTTTGACCTTTTGACCACTCATGATCCCAAATGACCTTTGACCTCCACCAAAAACAATAAGGAACATCTACTCAATATGGCAAACACACTCGCCAAATATGAGCACAGTCACATGTACCATTCTTGAGATATCGTGTTTACGAAGTTTTGACCTTTTGACCTCTCGTGACCCCAAATGACCTTTGACCTCCACCAAAAACAATAGGGATCATCTACTCAATACGGCCAATGCACACACCAAATATGAGGTTAGTAACACTTACTCTTCTTGAGATACCGTGGTTACAAGCAATTTCTAAGGAATTTTCCTATTGACCTCTCGTGACCCCAAATGACCTTTGACCTCCACGAAAATCGATAGGGATCATGTACTCAATATGACCAACCCACACACCGAATATGAGCATAGTCACATGTACCGTTCTCGAGTTATCGTGTTAACTAAGTTTTGACCTTTTGACCTCTTGTGACCCCAAATGACCTTTGATCTCCACCAAAAACAATAGGGATCATCTACTCAATATGGCCAATGCACACACTAAATATGAGATTAGTCACACTTACCCTTCTTGAGATACCGTGTTTACAAGCAATTTCTAAGGAATTTACCTATTGACCTCTCGTGACCCCAAATGACCTTTGACCTCCACGAAAATTGATAGGGATCATCTACTCAATATGGCCAATCCACACACTACATATGAGCATAGTCACGTGCACCGTTCTCGAGATATCGTGTTTACAAGGTTTTGACCTTTTGACCTCTGGTGACCCCAAATGACCTTTGATCTCCACCAAAAACGATAGGGATCATCTACTTAATATGACCAACCTACACACCAAATACGAGGTTAGTCACACTTACCCTTCTTGAGATATCATGTTTACAAGCCAATGCGTTATTTACACACACACGCACACACACACATACACACGACATCACCATCGCATAGATTCCTTGCCTGCCTTCGGCAAGGAATTAAAAATGCCTGCCAACTTCAATCACCACGATATTCTACTCAGTTTTGCTCTTAAAAGGCAGATCACCTAATAAACAATAGCGCAATGGGCACTGTGGTTCCTTGCTGGATATTATAAAGAACTGTACGGCCAGTCCCTGAAATAGAGCTAAGCAAAAGCTCATACTCAATGTTTGTAACATCTTCACAAGGGATATTTTAGTACTAATTAATTTTTGTGGCCTTACTTACATTCAACTTGTATAATGCTTGGTGATCCTTCAAAACACTTCCTCATTTCCGTATGTATTTATGCTTGTAATCAAACTTGATATTATCACCAATGAACAATACACAATGTGGTTAGAGAGAGAAAAACACCCCTTGTACTTCTCTTATGGGTTATTTTACCTGCTCTCAAATAAAACTTGCTATTACTCTAAAACAATCTACCATTTGCCCTGTTGCTATCTCTACACAGAAAACAGGGTTTATTCAGCAGTTAAGCAGAAAGCAAGTGATTAATGGGGTGAGATAATAGAATGAGGATTAGGTTACCCCACATAGCACAGCATTATTAAAGAGATATACTGTATAATCCATGCATTGCTTCCACTGGTAGAGAGACCAGTTTAATGCAGTGTGACCTATGCTCATTGAAATCAACAGATTTCAGTTAATGCCCTCTTACAACTTTGAATGATCCAAAATTTGTGTACAACCTGAAGGAATCATTACTGAACGAATGTAAAGGCCAAATTCTTATGGTGTTTGCATGTGTAAGCATGCAAAACCAGGTGAGATGAAAAATCTACTGAACCTTTCTTTATCTAGCTTACAAGATTTTCTAAATAACATTGCCAGTGGTTGACCTCTAGTGACCTTCATGACCTTTGACCTTAACCAAACACAGATTGATTTGAAATTCATCCTTTCTACCTTAAAATACTGTGGTAAATCATTTTGCAGTGTTTGACCCATGGTGACCCCAGATGACCTTTGACCTTCACCAAGCGTATCAGATTTCATCCTTACACCATAACACATCTACACACCAAGTATGACATCTATCAAAGTTTCCTACCTTGAAATATAGTATTAAGAAGGTTTTTAGTTTTTGACCTCTGGTGACCCCAAGTGACCTTTGACCTCCACCAAAAACAATAAGGCACACTTTCCCCTTATGACAAATGTACCAAATCCAGGTTCCATCCAACCTTCCCTTGTTGAGTTAGAGCGTAGCAAAGCAAGTGTCACACACACACACACACATACACACACACACACGCACCAACCTGACTACATATAGGTTCCTTTGCTACCACAAGGAACCAAAAACCCAAATTTTTCAATTTCACATTTTGAAATGTTTGTTAGAGACCAAAATTTCTGCGGGCTTCATGTGCCTTGAATTCTGCCAGTCATTTCCCATTAGGAACTCACCACCTTTGTCAAGTCTTCAATTATGCTTTAAGAGGGGGGAGGGGCATTCATAACTTTGCGCAGGAATGTAACCACAACATTTTTCAATCTGTGTGCTAGTTTTCCCCTATTTACATGTCTTGAAAATTACTTTTTTCTGTGATCTGGAAGATCCTTTGGACCAACTTTTAAAACCATGGTGGCTTGGAGCACTGTGAATTCATTTAAACAAATTGTTGGCTGCACCCTTGAATTTGTTTATAGTTCATGTTACTTGGGTCATCTGCAGTGTGTTACCAAAAGTACCTTTAATAACATTTCAAATTTTGTTCAATATAAGCTCGTGATTTAAAACGACAACAAAGTTTCAGATCAGCTTAAATTTCATCACAGATCGTTAATCCATAGGCCTAGGAAAATGTTATGTAACCTCAGCAATCTGTAACTGCCCCCATAAAATCACAGACTGTGAACATAAAGCCCAACAGTCTAAGTGATACCATGCCTTTGAAATTGAAGGGTTTTTTCCCCAAATAGACAGTGTTCCATAAAGCATCCACGTAGAGTAGTATGTAAGAAATGTATCCCAAGCTTCCTACATTGAGATATTGTGTCGACCAAGTTTAGAGATTTGGATTCTTCAAGACTCCATACAACCTTTTACCTCACAAAATGTAGGGTCCTGATCACTAACAGTATCACATCCACATACTTTAGGTGAAATTAACACAATTATACAAGACTACAACTTGAAATATAGTGTAAACATGGTACTGAGACTTTGACCCCTGATGACCTCATATAACTTCTGACCTCCTCCAGAAAAAATAGAAATCATACCATCAAACAATATGGGCCATCTGCATGCCAAGTTTGAGCTAAGGCACTAACAAAAACAATAGAGATCACCTACTCAAATTGGTCATCTACATGCTAAGGATGAGGACCCTCCAAGTTACCCATCTTGAGATATCCTGTAAACAAAGCTTTTAGACTTCACCCAGGTGACCCCAGATGACCTTTGACTTTCTCCAAAATTGAAAGACATATCATATACCCAATACAGCTAACCCCCCACTCAATGTGTGAGCATAGACATTCGGTGGTACTGTAATGTTTTGTGAGGGGAGCAAGAGCAATTTTGAGCAATAAACAAGAATCGAAGTTATACAAGGCAATTTGTAGATGGTGGAACATTTTGCAGAATTTCATAAAAGGGCCAAAGGGGTCAAATGAAGCCTTGGACCTAAATTTCCAGCATAACATCCACATATCAATAACCAAGCATCTGTATTACAGACTGTCAACTCTTTGAACAATAATTTGAAGGCAGGCTTAAGCATTTTGCAATATTTCACAAAATGGACCCTAGAGGCCATCCTGAGCCTAAGATCCAACCAGAATGCAAAAATGCATTGAGGTTTCGATGATACATTAAACTTCCGTTTCAAAGAATGCCATCATGCACCATTTTCTTCTCATTCAAATGTTATACTAGCATGTTCAAAAAATAATTGTAATTCCTGATGACCTTTTGACCTCAATAAAAGCCATACATAGCTAGACAGGCAAACATCAGACAGACAGACAGATGGACAAACAACTATCTCGAAAGATCGTATTTAAAAAGGTACCAAGACTTTGACCCCTGGAGACCCCAGATGACATTTCATTTCTGCCAAACACAATGGAGCTAAATCGAGGGTTGAAAATTGCATTTATTCTGCCTAAATAGGGATACTGGGCATATCTGCATTTGACCGCCACCAAAAACAACATGGACCATTTCCTGACCATAACCCATCCACATACCAAATATATGAATTCTGTTCAAGTTTCCTACCTTGAGATACTGTATTCCATTAAAAAATTTTGAACTTTGACCCCGAGATGACCTACGACCCCGAGATGACCTTTGACCCGAGATGACCTTTGACCTCTGCCACAAAAAACAGGAGCATCTCCTGACCATAACGTATCTACATATTAAATATGAAATCTATCCAAGCTTCCCATCTTGAGATTTCATGTTACCAAGATTTTCAGACTTTGACCCCTGGTGACCCCAGGAGACCTTCGCCAAAATTAAATAGGACCATCTATTGTTTAAAATGCATCCACATACCAAATATGAATTCTATTCAAAGTTTTCTACCTTGAGATATCGCGTTAACAAGGTTTTCAGACTTTGACCCCTGGTGACCCCAGGTGACCCCAGGTGACCTTTGACCTCCCCTAAAAATATTACAGACCATCTCCTGACCAAAACGCATCTACATACCAAATATGAAATCTATCCAAGCTTCCTATCTTGAGATATCATGTTAAGAAGATTTTTAGACTTTGACCCCTGTTGACCCCAGGAGACCTTCCATCTCCACCAAAATTAAATAGGACCATCTATTGACTAAAACGCATTAGGGCTGTGTTTTTTCGGTGAAGTCACTATCCATTTAACCAATTTCATTAACCGGCGGTTAACTGTTTAACCGAAAATGACGTAATGTTCACACAACAACAAAAAGTCAACATTTCCAAAGAGCGCCATCACTTTTGTACAGGAAAGTACAAGTCTAAAAATGGCGTCATATGTCATGTTCGCCGATGAAAGCATGTAGCAAAAATATTGTCATTTTGTGCTGAGTTTATATCATCTTTTCACAGTAAAAGCCCATCCCGCATTTACTGAAGCTTTCTTCAGACCATGTGCACTTTTTAACATTACACCAACTGTTGTATTTTCCCGCCTAGTCCTATGTAATATCGCCAGTTACTTCACGAAACGCTCCAACACCGCTGCTTTGATGCAGCTTGCTTGCGATGCAGTGTTCAGCACATGTACAGTGCTCACGTGTTTGTCGTAGTAGCGACCTGTACAATTGCACTTTAAACAACCCACCAGCCGCAAACATCACAGCCAAGCTCTATTATCCTGCATAAATCAAGGAATTCCCAGCATTCCTACCGTGAAGTTGTTTACAGTTGGACTTAAGGAATGTTATCATATGACGTCATTACGGACGAAAACAATGATGCACATGGTCCCATGCATGCAGTAGACGCGTGAGTATCCGTTTTTACCACTAAACAAGGGACCATGTTTTGCTCGGTGACATCATATGCATTAGATCTATTGCAAAATTTGAATTGCCTCTGCATCATATTTGGATCAAATTCGTTGATTCTGAGCCAGCAAATCACAACTCGCGCCATCGCCTAAGGGATTTAGTGTGTGAAAATACCAGGCCTCCAAACAAATTTCCCCATTGAGTTTGCATTATGAAGATGGCACTTCCGAGGCTTACATAGCTGGCCTGTGCAACCGACCAAGCCCCTTGCTAAATTCACGGAGAAACAGCATCACGAATCTCTGCATGTGTGAATTTTTCGGGGATCCAACTAAAGTGCATTTCAGTTGCTGATTTTTTTTAAACAACCCCAGGAGACCCTCGATCTCAGCCAAAATTAAATAGGACCATCTATTGACTAAAACCCATCCACATACCAAATATGAATTCTATTCAAAGTTTCCTACCTTGAGATATCACGTTTACAAGGTTTTCAGACTTTGACCCCTGGTGACCCCAGATGACGTTTGACCTCCAACAAAAACAAAAGGTACCATCTTCTGACCATAACGCATCTACATACCAAATATGAAATCTATCCAAGTTTCCTACCTTGAGATATCACGTTTACAAGGTTTTAGGACTTTGACCCCTGGTGACCCCAGATGACCTTTGACCTACACCAAAAACAAGAGGGACTATCTCCTGACCATAATGCATCCACATACCAAATATGAAATCTATCTAAGCTTCCTTCCTTGAGATATTGTGTGAATGAGATTTTCAGACTTTGACCCCCGTTGACCCAAGATGATGTTTGACCTCCGCAAAAAACAATAGGGACCATCTACTGACTATAACACATCCACATACCAAGCATGAAATCTATCCAAGTTTCCTACCTCAAGATATCGTGTTAACAAGGTTTTTAGACTTTGACCCCTGGTGACCCCAGATGACCTTTGACCTCCACCAAAAACAATAAGGTTCTTCCTCTCAATATGGCGCATCTATGTACCAAGTTTGAAAACTGTCGGACATTCCTATCTTGAGATCTCGTGTTAACGAGGTTTTTAGACTTTGACCCCTGGTGACCCCAGATGACCTTTGACCTCCACCAAAAACAATAGGGTTCTTCCTCTCAATATGGTGCATCTATGTACCAAGTTTGAAAACTGTCGGACATTCCTATCTTGAGATATCGTGTTAACAAGCAAAGTGTCAAAAACACACACATACACACACACATACACATACTTGCACATACACACATACATACACACACACGCCATCATGAATGCTTTGGTTTCTCTTATCATCGAAACCAAAAATCATGAACACCCCCCGAAAAACCACTACCAGAGTGAAAATATGACCACCCATCTACAGTGTACAACATTATCAGTAGGAGAAGAGATTTTTTTACAGAAATGTCATAAATGCGCCAAAGGGTCCACATGGGACCTTAGGACCAAAATTCCTTCTGAGCAATTGTGAAGACAATTTTGCAATGCACCTAGGAGAAAGTAGCATTTCAAAATATTTTCTTCTATTGCCTTAAAACATTGCCTTTGGATGACCTATGACCTATATTTTTCAACCAGGTAAAGGCCCTTCAAAAGTTGACTTAACATGCCACATTTGGTATGTATTGGTCTCCTAGCAACCCCTCAAATAAAGTCACACATTATGACATCGAAATAACCTTGGATGAACAAATCTACTTACAAGACTCAACCACCACTACATAAGGAATATTATGGCCAACTTTCAAGGACATTGAGCACTATTTGTGGGAGGAGATACTGTACACTTTAAGAAATATCCACAAACAAGCCAGTAATGACCCTAGATGACCTTTGTCTTCAACTTTTTGGACACAACATGTTCAATGACCAATGTGTCCAAGTTTAGTTACAATTCATCGACAAATGTGCCCCTGAGAGCATTAAAGGCAATTTATTGTGAACAGACATCATATATAGATGGGTACTGTAGAAGGATAGTTTGATAGACAGAGTTGTGGTGGCAGATCACAACAGCTTAAACTGCTCTTTGATCTGGTTTGGGCTAAAAATGCAGAAATGCAGAGTAGCTCATTTTATACAGAATGCACTGAGAGTGTTTTGACTACACATTAAGGACTTGCATGCTCAATAGGATATGTCCTGAACCAATAATTAACTACTGTAGGGTTTTTTTCTGGATAAAGATGGGTATAAGATTGATGTGTGAAGGGCTAGAAGCAAATAGGTTGGGAGAATTGGAACTGTTTGAGGTGAAGAATACAGACATTCAACCTGAGTACCTTAAGTAAGCCTATCTACAAGAAGATCCTCAATTTTGGCAAAGTCTCAGCAATTCTTTTCCTATCATGACCCCTCAGTTAATGTAGACCCATTATACCAAGGGCAGCATGTAAGCCTGTGTTATGATATCAATTATGTGTAAATAGTGGTCAGCGTTATTTGTTAAGTTTACCTAGTATATTTATGACAGCTTTTGAATGCCATGTGGGCATAAATAAAGGCAAAAATATCCACTGCTCGATTCCCACACCATGATATACCAGAGACTTCAAAATGGAACCTACTGCTCTGTGTAAGTAATATGGAGTAGGGAATGCAATCCAGTAACCACAAATGGAAAAAAGGGTTGCAGGACAGTTAGATCTGATTTAATCAGTTAGTTGGAAGTTGAAGCGTAAAACGAACGATTACAACTCAATTAAAATTAAAACTCATTTTATATGTTGCTACCATAAGCCCACTATCATAGGGTTAGTGTAACTCCAGATTTTACTGCAGGTGGGGGGAGGGGGATTTCATCCCAACCCCCTAAACCCTCCCCCTTCCCCTGCTTCCTCTCATGGAAATGGGCCTGCTTCTCAGCAGATTTTTTTGTTATACGAGGCAGAGATATAATTCTCAAAGTGTCAAAGGCATTTGAGGATTGCAAAGGGATTATCTAGTAGCACTTGCCTTAGGGGACCTTTGAGGGAGGGGTAAAGGGGGATCCAGGGGTTAAGCCATTGAGGGCTGCATGATCAAAGCAATTTCAGGAGGTGCACTACTTGAAATATGAGCTTGCCTTTTTCAGACAATATTTTTTTTATTTTCAAATATTTCACACTAGTTTTATACAAGTGAGGAACTTATTGTACAATCACAGGGTGACATACTCCATGGTATACCTAGCTACAATCCTCATCAAAAATGACGGGACAAAGCAAGCAAAACCAGAAGGCCAAAAGGCTCAGTGATTCCTTGCCAATGAAATTTAAGCCTATCCTTTTTTTCAAATTTATTCACCATGCATCATCTACATGTTAAGTATGAGGACCCTACAAGTTAACTTTCTTGTAATACTATGCAACAAGTTTGTCAGACTTTGACACTGCTTACCCCAAATGACCTTCGACCTTCACGAAAATCATCTGGGACCATCATCTCAATACAGCCAACCCACACACTAAAGATGGGCTTAGTCACAATCTTTTTTCTTGGATACCTGATTACTAGGTTTTGATGTCTTGACCTCTCATGGCCCGAAATGACTTTCGACCTCCACGAAAATCAATGCAGAACATCTAATTAATACAACCAACCCACACACCCAAAAATTAGGAGTAACTTGCACCTTTCCTGAGTTATTGTGTTTAAAAGGTTTTGACCTTTTGACCTCTCATGAACCCAAATGACCTTTGACCTCCACCAAAAACAATAGGGATCATCTACTCAATATGGCCAACCCACACACCACATATGTCATTAGTCACACTTACCTTTCTTAAGATACTGTGTTTACAAGCAATTTTTAAGGAATTTACCATTTGACCTCTCGTGACCCCAAATGACCTTTGACCTCCACAAAAATCGATGGGGATCATCTCCTCAATATGACCAACCAACGAACCAAATATGATAACAGTAATATGTACCATTCTGGAGATACCGTGTTTACAAGGTTTTGACCTTTGACCTCTCATGATTCCAAATGACCTTTCACCTCCACCAAAAACAATAGGATTACCTATTCAATATGGTCAACCCACACACCAAATATGAGATAAGTCACACTTATCTTTCTTGAGATACCGTGTTTACAAGCAATTTCGAAGGAATTTACCATTTGACCACTAATGACCCAAATGACTTTTGACCACAAAAATCGATAGGAATCATCTACTCAATATGACCAACACACAAACTAAATATGAGAACAGTCACGTGTTCCATTCTTGAGATATTGTGTTTACAAGGTTTTGATCTTTTGACCTACAGTGACCCCAAATGACCTTTGACCTCCACCAAAAAAAAAATGGATCATCTACTCAATAAGGCCAACCCACACAACAAATATGAGATAGTTCACATTTACACTTCTTGAGATAGTCGTGTTTACAAGCAAAAGGGTCACATACACACACACTTATATCACCTTCGAATAGATTCCTTTTGCTGATGCCAGGAATCAACAAGTAATGAACGGATCATCATCCCCCATTCCCTATTTCTCCATTCGAAGTTGCGACTGCCTATGGCCTCGTGAATTAGGAGCAAAGGCTTGTCCCATGTATTTTTTGTCAAGGATTGTCAGAAGCCTGTACGAAGGTAAAGGAATTTTCAAATTTTCCATTTTTGATTCCTTGCCATAGGCAGGCAAGGAATCTATGCCATGGTGATGTCGTGTGTGTGTGTGTGAGCCTGTAAACGATACCTTGCCGGGTACAAGCCGCTCATGAGAGCTAAGGCCTCACACATCTTTCCGCGCTCACGCGCAGCTCGTAACTGGCGCAGCTACCCGAAAATTCGGACACTGCAATGAGCTCTGTCACGCGATATGCAAGAGCCCGCCCTCGCTCGCAGCATTCACGTGCCACGTGACATAATCAGCTAAAGGGGAATTCCGACCATTTCCTTACGAGGAACAGTTCTGTGTACCCCGTAAGGCATTGAATACGGGTATGCCCTGTGTGTGTGTATGTGTGTGCGCTTGTGACACTTGCTTGTAAACACGGTATCTTAAGGTAGGATTGTCCGATACTTTTCATATTTGGTATATAGATTTGTCATGTTGAGAGGAAGAACCCTATAGTTTTTGGTCGATGTCAAAGGTCTTTTGAGGTCACCAGTGGTAAAATTGATAAAACTTTGAAAATAGCTTGTAAACAAGATGTCTTCAGGAAGTTCAGGTAGAAGCCAGCAACACTTTTTATACTTGGTATATAAAGATTTGTCATGTTCAGAGGAAGAACCCTATTGTTTTTGGTCAAGGTCAAAAGTCATCTGAGGTCACCAGCGGTAAAGTTGCCTAAAAGACAAAAATGGCTTCCAAACACAATTTCTTCAGGTAGGAGTGACCAAAAACTCTTCATACTTGGTATATAGGTCTGTAATGTTGAGAGGAAGAACCCTATTGTTTTTGGTAGAGGTCAAAGGTCATATGAGGTCACAGGCAATAAAAACGGGAAAACACCGAAAATGGCTTGTAAACAAATAGGAGTGACTGATACTCTTCATGTTACGTATATAGATTTGACATGTCGAGAGAAAAAAGCCTATTGTTTTTGGTAGAGGTCAAAGGTCATTTGAGGTCACCAGGGGTAAAATTGTGAAAATGCTGAAAATGGCTTGTAAACACGATATCTTCAGATAGGAGAGGTCAAAAGGCGATTTCCGCGTTTTCGACTTGGCCCTATGGCCAGGTCAAAAAGGCGGAAATCACGGAAAAGTGTTTTATGCATGTTACGCCTAAGCCCCTTTATCACCTTTGTATCATTTTCTATTCAGTGTAACAAAAGCCATGTGACCGATCTTTCCAATCTTAAGATAATTATTGTGTGGTAGTTTGAAGCTCAAACTGTGAGTACGAACTTAACCAAACCAAACCCAACACTACCAAACAATCCGAACAACAATTCCTTCCAACCAAACCCAACAAAACCCAACCATCCAACCGTACCAAACCCGATCAGGTTTGGAGCATTTTTAGTTAGTTGTTATCCATCACTTTACTGCATGTATGCTTTGCGTTAAAGCTGCCGTTATCAATATCGTAAAATGAAACATGTAGGTTATCAGAACTTCCAGTCACTGTAGCATGGACCAGTTTCAACACTGGACCAGTTTCCATGTGTGTATCCAGGGAGCTACAACTCCTTGGTGTATCCAGCAGTGCGCTATGGTAAATCCCATTCACACATGCAGTACCAAGGTCATATGGATTATGTTAAGCATCCAGTTTGTGGTATGAGCTGATGTCAATTAATTGGCACAGTATGCTTTGGCATTCGCTCGCACAAGTTACGTATGTGGTGTCGTGTAATGCAGGCTAGACTATGTTACGCCGAAAGACTCCGCATCGGCAGTGCATCCATAACATTTCCGTTCTTAGCAATGAGCTATAGTAGAATTACAGCATGTATCGCAGTTCGTATAAGACTCTAGTTCTATTGCAGGACTGCAAGAAAAACTTTCCGCGTTTTCACCCTGGCCATATAGCCAGGTCGAAACCGCGGAAACCGCAGAAACCGCGGACAGTTTTTTGAACAACCTTCGCGGTTTTTGGATTTCCGCGGTTTCCGTGATTTCCGCGTTTCCGCGTTTTCGACCTGGCCGATGTAATCGCCCCAAGCCTGTATCATGTTGAGAGAAAGAAACTTATTGTTTTTGGTAGAGGTCAAAGGTCATTTGAGGTCACCAGCCGTAAAAATGTGAATACTTCGAAATTGGCTTGTAAACACGATATTTTCAGTTAGGAGTAACCGACGCTTTTCATACTTGGTATATAGGTTTGCAATGTTGAGAGTAAGAACCCTATTGTTTTTGGTAGAGGCCAAAGGTCATTTGAGGTCACCAGCGGTTACATTGCGAAAACACCGAAAATGGCTTGAAAACACGATAACTTCAGATAGGAGTGACCAATACTCTTCATATTTGGTATATAGATTTGTCATGTTGAGAGAAAGAAGCCTATTGTTTTCAGTAGAGGTGAAACGTCATCAGAGGTCACCAGGGGTAAAATTGCAAAAATTCTGTGCCTAAAATGTAAAGAAAAATCTATCAAACACTTTCAAGAATGTAAGGTATATGATGGCAAGGAATCACTAAGTCTTTTGGCTTTCTGGTTATTGCTTTAAAGAAACTGCAGCAGGTTGCCAATTTTCTTATTTTTCAAGTTACTACAGGAAAGTAGAAACAATTGAATTTGTACAACTAGTATACTGGCTTGTCTGATTAGCAGTGGGCGCTCCAATAAAATTTTTTTCAAGTAGCTCATATGAGGAAGGGAGAAATAGTACTCTGGCTGGTGAGAGTTTTTTATTTACTGTTCAAATTGTTTCCATCTTATTTCTCACGTTAGGGGTTGGGGATAGAATACTTCACAGTTCACAATGCACCCAACTGTTAACCACAAAATTTTCTCTTTTTTGACATAGCATTACTAAACATGATGATTCAAACTACAATCTGGCTACAGACAAAATTATATTTAAGCATTTGGGGTAGCTGACACATGACAACTTACTTATAAAGGTTCCACAAAAATGAAACAGTTACCCATTTTTGCACAACTAGTTTTCTATTCACAGAGAGATTTCCTATTTGCACGATTGACCATGGACACATATTAAAATAGTGTGAAGGTCAATGGTTACTTGTGGTGAGGTCAACAGTAAACCCTGATGCCAATTAAATATCGTGAGAAATAAAGATCAATGACAAGTTCTACATTTAGATAATGAAAAAAATAAACATTATAAAGCCCACCTACAGGGCTTTCTCATTCTGTAGCAGTTTTGGCTTCAGAAATTTCAGCCTGTAATTAATCTAGTATCTGTTTGCCCCCTCCTCTGAAGACATTTTTTATCTGTCCCCTTCCCAAAGAAATCTTTCTCCCTTGGGAGCTATCTATTCCCCCCTCGGCACCCTGTGTGACAAAGGGTCTTCTGAATAGATAAATGACAAAAATTAATGCAGTAAACCATCCATGAGTACCTTGTTCACTTTCCTGTCCTAGTAAGTAGGACCCCATATGGACAGAAGTTTGTAATGCTTAATAAGTTACTCTGCTTCCCCATGAAATATTTAAAAGCTGCTTTTATTGTGTTGTCATTCAGAAATTGTTCGTCATTATCCACCACTGTGACATTTCTCATTGAAACACTCCCTTCAAAATACACCCCTTTTATTCACCAGTAGTCATGTCTTGCAGTGGCATAGCCAGGATTGAATTTTTAGGGGGGCCTAGGTAACAAGTGGGGAGGCCTGGTACCTCCGAGGGTCATGCATGACAAGACTATCTAAGCGGGGCGCCACCATCGGTTTGCGCAGAGCTTAAAAGAAAATATTGGGCTTTGCCAACCCTCTAGATGGCTGGAAACGGCACTTCCCATGCATTTTAAGCTGCATGTACTCAGCCTTGAAATATGAATCTCATGTCTGCCACTTCTCAAAAAATGAAAATAGAAAATCAGTCTATGAAAAATAGTAATACATACATTTTTAGGGACCCCAAAACTGGGCATTTCTGATCTGTGGCCTGGGGGATGACACTAAAGGGAAGAGGTATCTCCCTTTGCCTTGGGAAAAATTGTAAACTTCAGAAGGACGTACCGTAGATCACAAATGTGGCAATATTTGAATGGATTTCAGTTTTAATAGGAAAACCAAAAGTAGTTGTGTCCCTGTCTAAGAAATTTTCTTTGTGTTAGATTTCCTACATGCAAAATTGTGCCATGTTTGGCAAAACTTTGAACTGAATTATAGGACTGCGTTTTAGGATTTTCCTTTTTGGGGAGCATGAAAAATTTCAAAATACTCCTTTTTAGTCTTTGAAGAGATTTTACAAGTGACATACATACTACCAAAAAACAATTTTGCTGGTTTTCAGCAGTGTCTAGATGCAAAATGATGCAGTTTTTGTTCAATCATCTGTACATTACGTAGTAAAAATTGAAGTACTACGAGTAAATCTCTCAAAATAGAAGTATGGATCATGTGGGAAACATATGAAATTCAGACCTCCTGGACATTTTATAAATCCGCCCGGATGCCAGTGCCAACTAGTAAAAAGAGGACTTGTGGAAAAAACCGTTTTACAGTGGCACTTGTCATAGGAAGGAGTGAGGCACGACATAGGCCTACTTGTTAAGGATGGAAGGGAAGAATTATTAGAAGGCAGTACCTAATACCCTTATGGCCAAAATTACACTCCTACCCGCTGCCTTCGCTCCAGTCCTCTCCTCCAGTTTGTACTAATTATTACGGTTGCCGTTCTTTCCAATACTCTGCTGCTTGTCTCTGGAATGACCTCCCTGTTACAGTTAAAGAAGCAAGAACACTCGCAAATTTTAAGACCTTACTTAAATCTTACCTTTTCTCCTGTCTATGACTTTCATCTTTTCTTTTCTCAGCGCAAAGGGACTTCAGTGTGTTTTGCGCTTTATAAGAACTGTGTATTATTATTATTATTATGGCATATTTTGTGTATGATAAAGTATAGGAATCGTCGTGTAAGAATGTACTCCGGTGTATGATTGCCTTGTTTTCAGTAAATCAACCAGCCAATCCAAAAGGCAGAAAGGGTCTAAACCTAACAAAGTCACATTCCAGTTTGTCGTCGAGACGTTCGTTTCATCTTTGAAGTGAAATGCAATAAACGACAGTGCAGATTACATACCTTATCTAATTTAAAGAAAGTAGGCATTTTGAAATTATTACTTGATCTCATATGTGCACACAAAATGTGTTTTACATACATTCATGCATGTTTTCTTAATTGTTACACATTTTCTTTATTTACTGTTTTTGAAACTTCAAAGTTTATTTCCATTCAAACATTTTATTTTTTCTCAATTACTTTATCAGGATGCCAAAAATCTGGGGGGGGGCCTGAAGAAAACCTGGGGGGCCTAGCCCCCACCTCCCCCCTGTGGCTAAACCACTGATGCCTTACCCAAGACAGAAACTATACCGTTGTACAGGCTTCCCACAATACTCGACAAATATGATTGGACAAAGCAAGCAAAACAAGCAATGAACTTATCACCATAGGGTTCCCCCATTCAATGTTGGGACAGCCAAAGGCATCCTGAAACTTCAACATTGATGTGGGGAGAGGGATTTTATCCCATGTATTTTTGTTGAGGAATGTTTGTAACTGCAGCACTTATTTGCCTAAATGTTTTAATTAACCTTGTTAGGGATGTTCATTGAAGTTTTCAAGGCAGGTGCACAACTTTCAAACCAGATGGGAAACTTTGGAACTGGATGGTAAGAAGCAAAAAAAATACAAAGCTGGCAGTGCTGGTTGCAATGAGCTGGCTAGAAAAAGAACACAGTAAGAAGTGTTGCTATTGTTGTTGGGCTGAACCCATCTGACCCTCTAAAAATTAAAACAATTGGTCGCACTTTCTAGAATATAACCATGAGGAAAACTGGCAAATGAACTATTCACATCTACTGCAAAAAAGAAAGAGCATCAAGCAAATGCAAAAATATTTACCAATGTGGTTGTCTTCAATGTGCTCAATCAATTGACCCAGGGAAGAGAAGGTCATGCTGCATTCCTTAAACTTACAAGTATTTGTGGTGAAGAAAGCCATGATCCTTTGCTTTCCTGCACCATAGGGGTGGAGACACCAGCATCTAGGTGAAATCTGACCCATATAAACATCTCGCTTTTCTGTATAATGAAAAATACAAACTAGTTCAACCAATGGCTACCATACATTAAAGCTATGTCAGACTTACTCAGAAAAGATATGAATTTTGAGCTGTTTTCAACTACAGTAAGGGTTGCCTTTCTAGAACTAGAATGTTACTTTTACAATTTGAAGCACACACATATGTTCCTAGTACCCAAAGTGTTCGTATTTTTAGCCACAACTCTGATGAAGAACTGTTGCAGTGTGGAGTTCCACAGGGTAGCGTTCTTGGCCCTATACTTTTCACCTTGTATACTTCTCCTCTGGAAGAAATGTTTTTTTAGCTAATGATTTAGATTTTATGCTTTTTGCTGATGATATGCAGCTTTATTTTTCTTGTAAACATCTGTCTGATTGGTTATTCATACCTGAAAACTGGTAGAATTCATACCTGGATGGCTGAGAAAAGATTAGTTCTAAATGATAGTAAGACTGAAGTAGTTCATTACCACAGCAAATTTAGAAGGGATCAAACAAGTATTGTACCTAAGTTTAGGGTCGGTATTACTCATGTCAAGCCTCTCTCCGTAGTTCATAACTTAGGTGTGTACTTCGATGAGCTTTGTTCTTTGCCAGGTCATGTTTCAAAAATTTGTGTTGTAAGTCTGCCTCTTATTCTTTGTACCGTATCGGCAAAATTCGTAAGCTTTTATACTGTACTAGCACTGAAAGATTGATTCATGCGTTTATTACTTCACACCTTGATTATTGTAATAGTTTATTACATGGTATAGAGCACCACCAACTTTTGCCCCTTCAACTGATTCAAAACTCTGCTGCCCGCATGATGACACGCTCAAAGAAGCAAGAACATATCACTCCCATTTTGATTGATCTCCACTGGTTGCCTGTTTCTGCACGTATTGATTTGAAATGTTTAATTATTATTTACAAAATTTTAAATGGTACCGCTCTTCATTATCTTTGTTCCCTGGTCAGTCATCCATCTCATCTTTGTTCCCTGGTCAGTCATCCATCTCCTTCTGTATCTTCCCATGTTGCCAACCGTACCCGGCAGAGAAGCAGGCAACTAGTGGAGATTCGATTGCAATCTGCCAGTTTTTTCCAACAAACTTTTGGTGCAAGGACCTTCTCCTATTTTGCTCCCAATCTCTGGAATTTTTTGCTCAACTCCATCAGAAATGCACCTGCTTTTACCACTTTTAAATCGCTTCTTAAGACCTTCCTTTTTCGAAATTGTTTTCACTTTGATGATAGTTTTTAAGTTGCTACCGTATTTACTCTATTAAACGCCCCCCCTCTAATAAATGCCCCCCCCCCCAACTTTTTTGTCACATTGCATAAAGTGAAATTGTTACTTTCAAAGACAATATGATAAAAGGTGACAACCAAATGGACAAATACGCCATAGCTACTGTAGGGGTGCACCGGATTTGGAATTTTAAAATCCGGCCGGAACCGGATTTGCCGGATTTAAACCAAAATTCCAGCCGGAATTCCGGCCGGATTTAGTCAAATGAAAGTACAGGAACATACTGGTGCCTTAGGAGCCTTGGGGATGCAGGTCTTTTGACCTCTATATCTGTATCATCTAAGTTAGCCACCGTCAGCGAACATAGGTGTGGTCAGGAGCTGTGTTATGTCTATTTCATTTATGAGCAGAGTTTTGGTATTCCCTTATAGAAACTGTTGAGTTCATGTCTAACTTGGGTTTTGTGATGTAGCATGTTTCATGAATGGTTGGGCTAATTGATAATATGTTACTTCATTAAACCCTGAATGAGATGCCCAAGGGTTCAGTTCAATGAGGGATAATCAAGGTGTATTTTGAACACTTAGTTGACACTTTTAAAGCCTTACATGCAACATGATGAAAATGATTTCATAAATGTCTGTCCATGCAAATGAAGGGACTAAAGTATGAAAACATTGGCAGTCAATATCCAAATTGAAAAGGAATCAATTACAATTTGAAAAGGAACCAGTTACAATTCTTAAGGGGATTCAATACATGTTTTAAATTTTGGTTTGGAAGATTTCAGTATAAAACCTATGCTATACTTTCCATGAAACGTGGTGGTAATCATGCTAGTAACAGTGTAGGGATCATGTACATGTTGATGGGCAATTACCTAGGTAGGAATCATCACAGGAAGTTGTCCAACAGTCAAAGGACCATAGGATGTAGGACTATGCTAGCTGTAAGTAATGTGGAATTTTCTTGATGTACTGTACGCCTATCAGTCATTGGCATTATATTTCATCGGTTTTTTATCTGTTAATTGCGAAGCTGACTTTAATAGTCGAGGAATCACTGATACTATTTATACTGCCACCATCATTTGTACTGTTTTAGTTGACAAGTAAGGATATTAATGTGATTAGATGATTTGTTAGCAAAACAGCTAAAAGGCCCCGGTAAAAAAAATACTTGATTCTCATCACAGTGGCAAGAATTACTTTGGACAAGAGTGGGTGTATTTTTTTTAAATTAGGTATTACTGAATAAAATCCTTTTTGGTGAACCTGTAAGTCAATGCCACCCCTCTTCAACTCCTATTTATGTAATTCCCCAACTTGCCTGCAAGCACTGTCTGGCATCAGTCATATGGCACTGGGATAGCACCCTTTTAACTAGAGGGCAATAGCTCTTCCTCTCTTAATGCAACTTGCCAGTTGAGTTTTTGTAGTTCACATGTTCCTCGGTACTTACACATCTCGTACACCTAGTAGCTATAGCTCTGCAGTGTCAGGCCAAGTCCGAGCTTGAAGACAGGCAAGAGGAGAGAGGAGGAGCTACCATGTCGCCCTCTTCTTCTAGAGAGCGCTATCCTTGTGCCAAATGACTTATGCCAGAAAGTGCTTGCAGGCAAGCCGGAGAATTACATATGTAAATAGGAAATGAGTATCGGGTTCATAGACTCTGAAACCAAGTAAGTTTGATTGCTTCCATCAACTCCAATTGCATTTTGGCTAAGTAAATTTGACATCTGACATCTTTTCCAATGGTTTTTGAATACTGTATATATTGCCCTAAATCACTATTCATCCAGCAACTGACTTCTGTACATCAACTCGAAAAGAGCACCAGAGAAGATTTATCTGGATTTGATAAGCTGTGGGTTAATTCATTGACACTGCTTCACAAAATATTTTAAATCACTGGGACCTTTCATGAGTAACTGTACTGTACATACTTTTAGTATTGAATGATGGGTGACTAAGTCCTTCATCATATTAGAAAGTTTGCAACTACTTATAACACCCTATAGCTAGATCTTTAAATAATAATGTTTTAAGTAGCACACTCCCATCCTAGTCTTTAGCATTTTATGACATTTTATCAAGTCCTGTAGTAAATTCAGTTGTGTTGTACAGCTTACCTACAAATCCGGCAAATCCGGCTGGATTCAAGACGAAATCCGGCCGGATGCCGGATTTTGAAAAATCCCAAAATCCGTTACACCCCTAGCCATAGCAGTTTATCAGAAGGGCTCAGATAAGAAACAAGTTGTGGGGCACTTGCCTAGAGAAAAGTCACGAATCTTCTGGCATTTTGTAAGCACGGGGGAAGAATCACAGCTACAATTACAGAAAAATGGAGACATAGCAAGACTGCTGGCGGTTTAGAGTTCCCTCAGCCTGTGAACTGACATTCTTTGGCTCACAGTCTTTAATAAAACGTCTGCAAAAGCTCCTATAACTTGCTGCTGATATTAAGGTAAGATTCCTTGCCTGTAAATTTCACTGTAATAAACGCCCCCCTTAACAAAAATTTCACGCCCCTGGGGCGTTTAATAGAGTAAATACGGTATGTTCTGCATTGTTTGAATTATTTTACTGTTTTTAATTCTGTTTATATCGTTTTTGGTGTATTACTTTTGTGTTCTGCTCTTTTATTTTACTTTCTTTATGTAAAGCACTTTGAGGTCATCTGTTGATGTAAGGCGCTATATAAGAATAAATTATTATTATTATTAGTTGTTCTGAAAAATTAAAAGTTGTAGGTATTCCATTGTATTGTCTGTTGTACTGTCACAAGACCATTGCAATAAAAGTTTGGATATAAACAAAAAGGAAGACAGCTGTGAATATGAGTATCAATGGCATCAATGATGCCATAATTCAACTACCATTTCCTTTGAACACACAATTACTGTTTTGAGGGATTAGAACCAAGGAACTCTGGAAAGTCCAGATACACTTTACTATAGAGTACAGCATTATCAATGCTGTAAAATTCAATTATCACAGTAGTGGCAATTGACCAGCTTAAGACACCTTTTTCCAATGATTAATATAAAATATATTGTAATATCTAAAGCTATTTACACCCCGATGTGGTAAGGGCCACGAGATTGGTCAGTAATTAGTGTTGTCCTGTAGTGGATGTAGCTTCCTTGGGAAGTGAACTCCCTAAGAGTATTGCCTGGTTTTGCCAAACAGCTCTTTGCCAGAGAGTCCTGAAGACTTCAGAGAAAGTATTTACACCCTATTTTGACAGTCTTTTACAAAAACCCAATCCATTCCATAGCTATGATGATCCATCATTCACTGGACACACTGGTAAAAAATGATAACTTTGGAACACAACTCTCCTTACAGCTAAACACTTTTGCTTGATTATAGTGTTTGATTCCTGGTACAACCACGGACCTTTTCAAAAGCAAACTTTCATGACCCAGGCCGATTGCTACCTCCATAAACTTTAGAAAGACTCAAATTCATTTCCTAGAAGCTGGCACCTATTGCACAATTCCGTAATTCAAGAGGTCTCTGACCTTCGAAAATGCAAATATGATGACCAATCTCCTGAACAGTCCTTCCAACTTTGATACGATTTGGATATATTCTATATTGATTGAAGATTTAACAGTGATTTTACTGTTTGACCTCTCTGACCCCAAATAACCTATGACCTACTCTCAAAAGCACATCTTTGATGATCCCTTAGTTGAACACAACTAGACAAGCCATACTGTATATTTGATAAAATAGTACATTACCCCTGGGAGAAAGGAACATCTTGCACAATTTCATTGATGACCTCTTAAGGACCTTACATGAACTTTGACCTACTTCAACAGTTAAAATTCAATGTGCCACCAACAACTGACCCACTGCATGGTCAAGTGGTTAGAGCATGATCTGACTTGCAGCTAGGAGTCATATAAAGTCATGGCCTAGTCATATCAAAGACTTTTTAATAGTGTTTGCACGGGTACTAAAAATTAGGACCCGGGTACCCGATCGCCATACCCGTCGGGTACTCGGGTTACCCGGTGTTACATACGGTGACTAAAAGATATGAGCATTTTGTAAGGCATACTCCATAAGACATGCATGGTAACATTAACATCTGTATTGGATAGGTATAGCGATCACAGTTCCCAAGTTCAAAAACATTTGATTTGTTAGAAGGTTTAATCGTCTCATTTTGTTTTAGATCAAAATGACAAGTAAAAAAAAACGTAACAGAAAACAGTCAAATAAGAAAATTATACTTCCCAAGGCCTATATCAATTTGATATTGAATTTTGGGACGCTTTCCTACTCGAAAAGCCAGCATAGTAAGAGCTCGAAGCTTCTCCTTTTAAACCACAGATTTAAAAATATCAACTAATCAGAGCCCTGTATTATGGTATTCTCTTGCACGTCAAAAATTACTGATTGTAAACAAACGACGTCATGTTTGTGAACTTCCCTCAAACTACTTTGCAATGTGCGTTGGAATTATCGCTAATGGGGTATGTACGTTCTTACGTAGCTAGCCTTGTGTCGGTAACATCACTTTCACACATAAACTTTGTAGTCTACTCGAGCGCCATTTTGGGGCAAAATAACGTAATATATACTGGCCTATTTAAAAAAAAAAAATTGTGAATGTTTACGGTGTTATTACATTGATGTCGTTTTACTTTGCAGATAGCGGCAAAGTGTTGATTTGCGTAAAACTGACACCTTTAACCATTAAGAAATATTCTAGGATTATACTCGAGGTGGCATACCGTATTGATAATAAGATCGTATATACATGCAAGGCTCAGTTTACCTAGCATGCTGAACGTTACGGGCACTGTCTTTGCGAGCTGGGCGGGGGTGATACAGTATGTCTTGCTATGTCTGCGTGAAACAGTACGATGTGATTTTGAAGCAGTCGTCAGATAGCTTGCTTGCGAGTAAGTTTATAAGCGATATACATGTGATGTGTGAGAAGTAACCCACTACGTGACGATAGCGCGATCGGACCGCACGCTGATAAAAATTTCAACTTCAGAAACGAAGTACAGACAACTATCAAACATACACATAATTTCTAGGGGCTCTCTTCATTCTCAGTCTCGGAGAATGTTTACCAAATTGGCAAAATATTTTAGTCCATTACCGTGGGCAATGGCGTAAATGGGATGATCCTTTTGCATGCATTTTTTTTTTTTAAGATTCGGGTAGTAGATTTGGAACCGGGTAATACAATGGGGGGCGGGTACACGGGTACCCGGGTTACCCGTGCAAACACTACTTTTTAAACAGGAACCTAGTGCCATTGTGCTTGGTGCTCAGCAAAAGCAATGGAGTACTGTAGAGAAAACAGCCCGTTAGACACAACTGAAGAAAGGTCATGGCCAGCTTGACTTGAACCAACTGGTTGGAAACTGGGGCATAAAACTCAATTGAACTAATTAACCTACCAACAACTGAACACACCACATTTCATAAAATAATCACTGAACCCCTAGATACCTGAAGGTCTCTGTATAATGCCAATATTTAACCTCTACATGAGTATCCCAAATGACATTTGACCCTACTTTCAAAGGTGCATGGTATGCAACACTGATTGATGACCCATTATCTACTGAATACACTTGCCAAATCTGAGAAAATTCAAACTTGATCCAAAAGAGTTGCAGGATTTTGTATGATTTCACTGGCTGATCTCCACTTGTTTGACCTTTTAGACAAGTTCACTACCTTTAACCTACTTTAAGAGTAAAACTTTTATGACCCCCCATTAGCTTTACATGAGGTCTTTCCAATTTGAATTTGGACATAACCACAATGAGTTGAAGGCGTTTGCATTTTGTTCTACACTTTAAAGCAGCATATGCTGTTTGATGAAAAAAAATAACCTTCATCGTTAATCTTCAATCTTGCTCTTCCATTTGATACCAACCCGATAGAAATCCTTCACGCCAGGTTTTTTTCCGGTGAAATTTCACTAATTAGAGCGCTAATTACAATAGAAAAAAACTTCATCTACTTTTTCGGCTAAACTCTTATGCAAAGACAACAGGCTCTTATCTCAATTTGACCAATCACAATGCAAGAAATGAATGACGTAAAATTATGCCTACCCTTTGACACAACGATGTACGTATATCACACATGTTGTGTACATGCATTACAGGGGTCCTTTCACAACCGTTCGGGCCCAACACAGAATGACAGTTAGTTTCACACATATGTAACCCAAAGATTGTTTTTGAATGCCAAGCCACAGCATCAAATTAAAGAGAAAATGAACATTATCTTGAAACTTGGGACGGATTCAAATAGCACAATCAGCGACAAAATTAAAAACTGAACGATGGAGCCGAAACAAGTGAATAGGAATTTGTCACTGAATCTGGGTTCACAAATGAAACGAACGAATTGCGCAGCCGGTTCGATGCGATCTGCAAATTGGACACGTAAAGGCCGTTTAAATAACGTATGTATCAATTGAACGAAATTTCACTGTCTGTTTTGTTTACATTTTGCTTGACTCCTTCTCAAAATGACCTTCTGAATATGCATCAAATTCATTGGGCGGAGCTAGAGCAAGATAATAAGGCAGAATAGCATTTGGAAACCGTTGAAATCTTTTCGAATTTTTTCGAATTTTTGCTCATTTTCGGAGAAAAGACTAAAGTACGTTAGTTTTTAAAGCTTTTTACATTTGTATGGAGTACAGCCCATACATTTGATGAACACTGGAAACATAAAAATAACAGCATAGGCTGCTTTAAGCTCTAATGATCCCATGTGACCTTTGACCTACTTGCTGTTACCATAATTTGCAAGCTGTAGCTATGTGCTATGATCTTTTTAACTTTGACAAGGGCTGCATGGTCAAAGAACCTGCTGACAGCAGCCTTATTTTTAGCTGTGACGGATGGCCAAACATACCTATTGCCATAACAATAGCTCAAGCAGTTGGGCTAATATAAATAGTGCAGTAGTTAGAAAAAAAAAATTGAAAGAAGTCTGATAAACCTCACAAACAGAACTCTATAACATGGAGCTTTCACCTAGTATTTGATACTGTACAATGGCCCTTTCTTAAATTCTGACAGAATCCAGAAATCCAATACCTCAAATCTTGAAGTCCAGTGAGTAATTAGTTAAGTAATGTCAATATTGGACTTAATTAGTGAATAGAACTTGAGTCAATTAAGAGACAGTTTTTTTTCTTATAATTTGCATGTTGTCCCAGTACTCATCCTTACTTATAAGTGCAACCAATTGTAAGGTTAAATGACTGTTGTTTTGGCGATACTGAAGGGAAAGTACACGAAACGTCCTGCTTTCCCTTGGAAAAGTTTTGAATCTTACAGTAGGTGTCCTTGTATGTAATCCTGGTTCTTTGTGTACTACCATTTTAAGTATATCTTGCTCCAAATGATGTCAGATTTTAACCTCTGGTGACCCAAGATGACCTCTGATTTCCACCAAAAACAATTGGGACTTTATTCTCACCATAACACATTTACATACAAATAATGGAATCTATTAAAGTTTCCGACCTTGAGATTTATAATGCACAAATCAACTTGTAATGTTCACATCAACTCCAAAGGAACTAGCTTTAATATATAGGTCTATAAATCTTCACCTTTATTTAAAAAGATGAGCTTAGATCCAAAGAAATGTTCTATTCAAAATAATGCCATGAGGTCCCACATTTTTTCATTCAATGTTATAATAGCAATGAAAAGTAATTTTATGTTACCCCAGATGACCTTTGACCTCTTCCACCAACAAAGAAAGAGTCCATCATTCCCACCATAACATGTCTCCATACTGAATGAGAAACTTTTCCAAGTTTCCTAACTGAGATACAGTATGGTGTAAATAAAATTTTCAGACTTTGACCAGCTCTGGTGTCAGGAGAAGACCTTAGACCTTCACCAACCAGAATGCAACTAGAAAGCCAACAGGCTTAGTGATTCCTTGCCGTATGATATATCATAGCAAACATGGAAACAAACATGACATGCATGAGATCCCATACAATTATCCTACTTAATTGAGATATAATACTAGTAGGGTCAAAACTTTTTGACCTCATGTGACCCAAAATGACCTTTCGACCCCTTAAAAACAATAGTGATCACCTTACCAACACGTCCATCAACATGAGTAATTCAAAATTAAGCTTAGTACAGAATGAGTATGGAAGTACTACCACCATGGTATGAGATCCCTCACAGTTATCCCCCAAAAATTATTATGTCTACAAAGTTTGATCTAACTGTCACCTCAAACCTTTGATCTCCACACACAAGAGGAATTTCTCACACAGCTTTAATATTCCAGAAAACTGTCTCATTACTTGATAAAGCGGTATTTTGAAACCATTTTTATCAAAAGTTTGGTCAATGGGGACAGCTCTCCATTCTGAAGTCTCTATGTTCCGATGCCTCTATGTTTCGAAAAGTCTGCATTGAGGTTAGTGTTTAAACAAGCCCTCATCGACACACTCTCCTACAAGCATTGGATCAAATACTGTGTTCTCACATACCCCGCGCTCGGGGTAACACTGTATTACCTCACGCTCGAGTAACGTGGGAACGCGGGTTAACGCGGGGTCGGTGTTTAAATTTCGATCCACCTCAAATCGCAGGGTTAAGTAGTTTTAAACATCGTGTTTGTTTTAATCAAGCAAGGTCACAGGTATTTATCGCACTGATGACAGGTATTTTCTTACATTTTGCTGTAATCGGTGTGTGAAATATTTGGTCTCGTTACTATGGTAACACTATCCAATCAACGAAACACTGGGTACGTGAGAACACAGACTGGAAAACACGGGGTTAGCCTGCGGTTTTGTCTGATTGTAAACACGAGTTAACACTGGGTGTTGCGGGGTATGTGAGACCAAGCCTAAAGAGACATCTGAACAGAGATGTGTAACCTTGGCTATTACTGACGGCAATTTTTGCTTTATGGGGGAAATGCCCCACCCATTGTCTATGGTATCCTTTGCAAATTAACAAAAGCAGATATCCCTATTAATCCATAATTTAACAAGACTTTTAATTCGCCTTTTGTCTACTTATACTGTAGGTACAGCAAAACATACAGTACAAGTTTTCCTTGTTTGATACACAGTATACAACATTATGCTTGCTCTTATTACCTGAACTACTTTTAAATGACAGCAGCAATGCAAAATAAAATCTTAATACTTTTGAAAAGTGTCATAAAGGGTAATCTTGAAGCAATGGTTCTATGCATTAGGCTTTATGGTACACTTTTTTTTTTGGGGGGGGGGGATAGTGACATGGATAAAAATGAAATGTGAGACAAGAATTCCCACTCGATGATCATATTTGACATAGCTATATAATCCTTCACACAGGGGTTACTTTTTTGGTGCGGTTATCTAGATAGAAGGAGAGATGAGGCAAGTAGTATGCTGATACATTTTATGCTATCAAAAATTTAAAACAAATTCTAGAATGAAACTAAGTGACAAATAATCACTGTAGAGCATATTGAAACTGTAAAGCAGAAACACCAATCTAGACAGACACCAGTGTTTAAAATTTTGTTCAACAAAATTCCTTACACAAACACACTATTTGTTCAATTCCACCAGCTTCTATGTAAAGGACACTAATTTCTGAAGGGTGTCAATCTACAGCATTTCTAAGATGACTTTCAGTTTAGAAACTTGATCAGTGTACATGAACTTCTCCATCTCCAGACAATGGCTAGGCAAACAACTTTTATTTGTGGTCAGATGAGACAAGATAATGTGGACAGTTATTTTATGCTGGATTTAGCAGAGGTGTGACTTTCATGGAGGTCTGACATTTTGACCACAAAAAGAGTACTGAATGCCTGCAGGGAATGGCAGGAAATAGGAGTATATATACAAACAATGGGCTGTCATGGTTATGTACTGAGATAAAAATAAGCTTTCTTCAGAGGGTTTATAAGAGTCAATTAACACCACTTATACAGTAAAAAGCTTAAGTCTATTGAGCTGTATGTTTGTATGAGGTAATCCTTCAGGACACTGTGGGGATAACTGGCAGTCAACTGTGAAAAATTGGGAGAGATAACTGTGACCAAATGGCAAAGAATGGGTCAGTCACAATTTGATTCACTCTATTAGGCAATGACAGTTCATGTGCGCTGAAGGGTATTTGATACCAAATGATCAGTGTAAATTAGGTTCTTTTTTGTAAAACTAACTAACTGTGGTATATCTAATTAATCAATTCCCACTTCCAATTAATGCATGCTTGCATGCACATGTCCTCATGAGGACAGTAGGCACAAGGTTTGTCAAATATTAGCACTTTTTGCCACTAAATTTAATGTTTTCTTCAGGTTTTTTTTAAGGTTATTGAAAAAGCAATGTAGGTATGTTATAAAAGAGATTCTTGTGCATCACACAGAGTACTCTCTGTTCAAAGTTTATACTTATGAAGTTCCATATCAGTCATCTACTTAGGGGGCACAGAAGCATCTTCTAACATTTTCAGACTATGTCCCTAAATGACCCTTATACAGACTGTTTAAACTCACATGTTCCACATCAGTTTCATGAAAATCTATTTACTTGTGGCTGCAAAATCAGCATACCCATGAGCATTGAAGCATGTATGCCAGCCTGATGAACAGATTTTGCCTTTTAAGATTTTATATTTTGCTCTGCCCACATTTTCATGTATTAATACTTGGAACTTAATGTAATAACAGGGCACAATTTCATGCCAGAATCAACATACTGTACAGTAACTACCATGTGATGTGCCTTTTTGTGCACCTTAGACCTTCTTCCTATGAGTTTGCTTCAGTACAGTACTTTACAAATGCATTTTCAAAATTACCTCACTAAAGAATTTACATAGTGAAGTTAATAAACTGTTCCAAAAAATTATATACCCTATGCCTATTACATTACACATGCCAAATTATTCTTACCCTTTCACCCTAACCGCTCATGGATATTAACTTCAACAGTTATATACTCTTTTGAGATGTAGTGTTTGCAAGGTTTAGATGTTTTGAACTCTGATGACCCCAAATGACCTTTGACATCCAATAAAAACAATAGGGGTTATCTACTCAATATGGACAATCCACTTAGTAAATATGAGATTCCTGGCAGTTACCTTTCTTGACATATGGTGTTTACAAGTTTTTGAGCTTTTCATCTCTGATGACCCCAAATGACCTTTGACCTCCACCAAAAATAATTGTGATCATCTACTTAATATGGGCAATCCACCTGCTATGTATGAGATCCCTCACATTTACCCTTCTTGAGATACACTGTTTACAAGGTTTTGACCTTTTTCCCTCTGGTGACCCCAAATGACCTTTGACCTCCATCAAAAACGATAGGGACCATCTACTCAATATGGACAATCAGCAAGGTAAGTATGAGATTGCTCACATTTTTCCTTCTGGAGATATCGTGTTTACAAGCAATTTCCAAGGTATTTACATTTTGACCTCTGGTGACCCCAAATGACATTTGACCTCTACCAAAAAAATAGGGACCATCTACTCAATGTGGACAATCTACATGCCAAGTTTGAGATCCCTGGGGGTTACCGTTCTTGAGATATCGTGTTTACAAGCAGGCGTCACACACACACATGCACACACACACACACACACGACATCACCATCGCATAGATTCCTTGCCTGCCTTCGGCAAGGAATCAAAAATGCATTGAGGTTGCGATGATGCATACATGCTCTTTTCAATAAAATGCTACATTTCTTGTAACAACTGGTGACCCAAAGGGACCTTTGACTCCACCTGTAAGTAACTGGTTTTTCTTTTAACCAAAACATTTTATATTCAAAAAACCAAATTTCATACTGTGCCTTAAGAAATTCTGCAAACAAGGTTTTCAGAGTTTGATGCCAGGTGATACCAGATGACCATTGACCTCCACCAAAAACAACAGGTACAGTACTTTCAACTCACCATAACACATCCACATACTAATTAGGAAATCCATCCCAGTAAAGTTTCCTACCTTAAGATATCCAATTTTGATAAGTTTGACCGATCATCATCCCAGATGTCCTTTCACCTCCACAAATAAAACCTTATACAGACCATCTTCTCACCATAATTCATCCACATACTTATTACGAAATCGATCCACGTTTCATACCTTGAGCTATCCTAAACAAGTTTTTCTGAGTTTGACCCCAAATGACCTTTGACCTCTACCAAAATCGATAGGGTTCTTCCTTACATCATAACACTTCAACAAATCAAGTTTGAAATCAATCCAAGCTTCTTACCTTGAGATATTGTGTGAAATAGGTTTTCAGGATTTGTCCCCTCCTGACCCCAAATGACCTTTGACCTCCACCAAAAATTTAATTGGGTTCTTCCTCACATCATAACGCATCAACATATCAAGTTTGAAATTGATCCAAGTTTCCTACCATGAGATATCGTGTAAACAAGGATTTCAAGGTTTGACCCCACATGACCCCAAATGAATCTGACCTCCACCCAAAATATATAGGATTCTTCTTTACATCATAACGCATCAACATATCAAGTTTGAAATTAATCCAAATTTTCTACCATGAGATATCGTGTAAACAAGGATTTCGGGGTTTGACCCCACGTGACCCCAAATGACCTTTGACCTCCACCAAAATCAATAGGGTTCTTCCTTACATCATAACGCATCATCATATCAAGTTTGAAATTAATCCAAGTTTCCTATCTTGAGATATTGTGTAAACAAGGATTTCGGTTTTTGACCCCCTGTGACCCCAGATGACCTTTGACCTCAACCAAAATAAATAGGGTTCTTCCTCTCAGTATGGGGTATCTGTGTACCAAGTTTAAGAACTGTCAGATCTTCCCTTCTCAAGAAATCGTGTAAACAAGCAAAGTGTCACAAACACACACACACATACACACATACATACACACCCACATACACACGCACATACACACACACATACACACACACGCCATCATGAATGCATAGGTTTCTCTTTTCATCGAAACCAAAAACAGCAGAGACCATCTTCTCACCATAATGCGTCTACATACCAAATATGAATTCTATCCAAGTTTCATATCTTAAGATAGAATGTCAATGGGAAAGTTTACTACTATAAAACTAATTTTCATATGTGAAAAAGGAACCAAATCTGCACAGTATAGTGAAACTTTGATTCAAATTGGTCACGTATTTCTTTAAATACCAGTAAACAAAGACTCTAGATTTGTATTCAAAAGTGAGTTTGAGGACAGCAAAGGTTATATCACTTCCATACATTGACAAGGAATGTTTTGGTTTTTCTTTGCTTTTAACTGTTGTGGTGGACTTGCAGGATCTCCCTGTGGGGGGTGCAAAGTTTGTTTTAAGTTTTCATACCACCTATTCAATCACATTTTGATAATGTATGAAATTGTTGAAGGGGGAATTGGTTGTAAAGTGTAAAGAAAAACAAAAGATTGACCATTAATGCATGAGGATGTGATATCATAAAATATGTTCTTTCTTCAAGATCACTTTTTGTTGATAATGTGAAAACATAACTTGCCCATATCTTGAGAACTACACCTAGAATTTCAATGCAAACTTCACCATAATGTTTAGAATAGAGACAGTATCAAAAAACCTTAAATTATGCTTCTTTTATATACAGGTTTGAGTTTGACCCGTGATGTTCCCAGATGACCTTTCACCTCCACCAAAAGTGATATACAGTATATCTTCTGACCAAAGTGCATCCACATACCAAAAATGAAAACTATATTCCGTTTCCCACAGTACCTTGAGACCCAACAGTATTGTGTTAGCAAGAATTTCAGGCTTCAGCCCCGAGCTAGTGAGCCAAGATGACATTCAGTACTAAACATGAAAGGCCATCCAAGTTTCATATCTTGAGATTCATGTTAGCATACTTGCCAATGCTGTCATCTAAGAAAATGGAACATGTAGTGTTCACACTACATGTGGGAAACACTTGGGTGTATGAAGAGATTAACTCTATTTTTGCCCAGCAATTCGCTTTGCACAATTTCTGATCATTTTTAGTATTAGTAAATTTTTAATACTGTAAGTAAGAAAAACATAACATTCTGACTTTTATGGGTTTTTAAATTCACAAAACAAAAATTTTGCTAACATTAACAGAACAGTTGGCAACTAATGTGTAAACAAGCAGGCTTTGAGAGATTACATCCCAATGTAAGTGGACCATTTTAGTTTTTCATTTATGTTGAACAAAAAATGGTCTACACTTTTGTGCCTACCTTTAACCCTTTTTTGCACGTCTGGGTATACATACTACCCAAGAATTTAGACATTTTTGTAAAATCCATAACTTTGTCACTATACACTCCTCACCTTTATTCAAGCACCAAATTATAGCTCAAAAGATGCTCTTTATTATGAACTACTTGTTTTGTTTTTTTTTGGGGGGGAGGGTTATAATGGTCAATTTTTGAACTAATTATGGTTGAAGTTGTTGTTCACAAAAAAAAAAAATGGAAAAAATGTCAAAATTTACGAATTTCGGTAAAAAAATTGTTTCAGGTACCTATCAAGCAGGCAACATCTCTTTATTCGTTTTGGAACTACCTTCATACATCTAAAACATTCTCAGACAGTTTCAACTCAGAGGGACGCAGGGTTTTGGAAAAATAGCTCCATAAAGTTGAAAAATTGCAAAAATATTGTCGAAAACGACCCAGAACGAGTCCTCCTTTCAAAAATTCATAATTCTCTAACGCTGCAACCAATTTTCCTCATTCAAAAACCAAAATGTTCCTTATCAATTTCCTTACACAAATCTAATCACAAAATTGGTGCACTATAGTGATAAAGCGCCATCTATTTCCAGTTAGATTGTTGTTATTGTAAAGATCACTGTTGTTGTAGTTCTCCATACATATTGTGTGTACGAGGCATGCCCACGACAAGCACACAGTGAACATTCATTCGACGTTTGTTTTCAAGGTCAAATCGTCCCCTTTCTGGCGTACTAATGAATCGCAAAATGGCATAGTGACGAATGTGAAAATTTGGCAATTTTGGCATAGTGACGAAGGCATTTTTTGCCATAATCTGTTCACCTCAGCCTTAAAAATTGCAACGACTCTGTAAAATATATTATCTTCTACATTTCCAAACATAAAGACGATGAATACGGCGAAAATTCTCCAAATAAGACAACATTCGTCACTATGTGAAATACAAGATCCACAGATTCATGAAATTCTGGATTTTGCAATTTGTCAGTAGGCCAGAAAGGGGACGAAATGTCAACCATTAGATGGGTTCAAGTGATAAGAACCACTCAGGGATAACAAATAAGGATTAAAGAGTGTTGCAGGTGAGTTTTTTATCATTGGTAGGGCTTTGGACGCTAGGTCATGAGAGCAAAAAAATTGTGCCGGTGCGGGGGCATGTAATTGAAAGTAATTGGATGTAATTGGTTTATTGTGTCATAGGGTCTTGTTAGGATAGTGATTAGGTCACCTAGGTGTGCGGAAAAGGGTTAACTCATGTTGGGCTAACCATGATGTAACACTTAGCACCTATAGCGGTTGAAGAGTGTTGCACATTAGATGTTGGCAGCACTGCTTGGTATGGGGAAAGAGTAGGCACCAAAAACGTACTTTGAAGGAACAGTAAATCTCACAATTTTCGTCTCATTTCTCTTCAAAGTATCTTTCATAATATTTTGGGACTTACATGTTGCATATTCAAGGTAACCAAGTGTTATTCCTAGTAAATTTGATTTCACAATTGAGGAGTAAAACATTGTCACATGATCATTAAGAAAGAGCCAAGAAAAAGGACAGGAACTGTAAGAGGCAATGAAGAAACAGGACAGTCTACTAACTACTGTACAGTAATTCAAGTTGGAGTGACTTCACTTCCAGTTAGAAAGACTGCATTTCTCCTTTAAATAGAAATTTTCCCAGCAATTAACTCCTGCTGAATTGACAGTATAGGCTTTGAGTGAGCAAAAGTAAAAATCTTCAACATTCTTCAAGAGTTCTGCTTCAAGTGAACAAGTGATGATGAGACAAATATAGGAACTTCCTGGGTACACAATGACCCATCTGTATGCAATGTCCTCACACAGCAAAAAGGGCTGTTTAACAGATCCTGTGCTAGCATTGCTGTAGGACCTGTAGGATCAGTTTGCATTTAGCATGGAAGTCCCAGACATAGTGTTCCATATTTTTAGGAATCTCTGCAATTATAAAACTAAAATTGTAAACAAAAAACACTGGGCAACCATCAGAAATAGCAGCTGAGCACTGGTCTCATGCAGGGTTTTGCCTTGAGGCTGTTCATTTCATTTGGTGAGCATGCCCCTATAGATATAGTTATTTAAACTGAAAACCATGTAATACTGTATTTAACCAAATTTTCCAAGGAATTAGACTCCAAAAGAAAGGAACACCAAAATAAACAGAAATGTCACACATGACCAAATGTTACTATAGTTTGTCTAATCATGTAACCAATTTTAACATGTATTGCCATCCTAATGTGGAATCTTCACTGCAAATTTCACAAAATTTGAAGAGCTAAATTGCAGATGATGAAAGCTTTTGCTGTGAGTTAGTATGTTTCCAACAGTCTTCTAGTTCGATTAGAGCTGACCACAGCTTTTTTTTTCCAGTTGGGGCTCATGCACTGGCTTGTTTTCCCTACTTTACTGCTTCTGCTGAGCACCAAGTACAATGGCAGTAGCTAGGTCCCATTTGTAGTCTTTGGTATGACCCAGCCAGGACTCAAATTCCCAACCTCCTGACTGCAAGTTGGATGCTCTAACCACTTGACCATGCAGTCCGCATTTGATGAGAGAGACAGACCTTTTCACCCCACAGTACCACAAAGCACTACCCATTTTGTGGGCTGAGCTAAAAATGAAATTGATTGTAATTGATTACAATTACCGAAAATAATCCCTAGCCTTTAACCAAATTTTTTCACACTTTTAACCCTGGTGATCATGCCCAGATGACCTTTCACCTACATCAATAATGATGGGGACCACTCTCTCACAATACAATAATGCATCCACATACAGTAGCCTACTGTACATACAAGCAGTGGGATGTGCAGGATTTCAAAGGCGGGGAATACCACCTGCAATTCCCTGACTGGCATGGATTTTGATGACCTTTTCTTTTCTTTTTTGCCCTTTTCTTTTTTTTTTGCCTTTCTGCACTCAGTTCTTGCATAACTCCCAAGTTCCAAGAGGCTAGATGCGGATCCAACTGACCTGTCCGTTGCTGGATTGCCAGTATGGGGAGGGGTGTAAGGGGAGGGGGGTTCTTTCCTTTTTGAAAATTTTGGAAATTTAGAAGTGTCTACATGCAAAATGGTGGCACATTTTGGCAAATCAGTCAACACAATTCGCTAGATTATTGCCAAAAAAGTTCAGTACAGTGCTGCATGAACTTTTTGCGGTTACCTAGAAAAGAGTATTAAGAGATTTGCCGCAATTACTAACATCTTTCCTAATCACAATATTCAATCTTTATTTTTGCAGTAAATTTTGGTGTGGTACCGGTACAGTTTGCAAACGTCAACTCTATTTTATGTCACCAACTGTCGTACCATGCTGCAAGTGATTTCCAACAAATATATTCCGTACATCTGGCATGGCATCCTAGACATGAAAACACACAAACAAGAATGTCAAGGACTGTCAAGAGAGTCCAGAACGTACGTTTGATGGAGAAGTCTTAGACAAGTCCCGCCTCTAACCCGCAAAGTGGGCATTCATTTTTGCGATTGAATGCAGTGTTGCACAACTATTTACCCAGTGACAGGAATATTATATTCCATACCTGCCAAGGTTAGCTAATAGCAGTGTTGTGACAGCAAACATACTACTTAATTTGTGTGATTCTCTAAGAATACTTTGGAGATTTGACATGTGGGTTTTTCAGAGGGCTGGGCGGGTAAGTGGGTTTGGGTGTTCAAATGCCGGTCACTTGGGAGGTGTGTTCTTGGGGACCGACTCACATCAGCATATTTGTGCTATCTGAATTTTTGAGGAACTTTTTTTTTGCTTTGGCAACCATTTTTCAGGTTGTCTCTGCAAACTTTTCCTGTTCCTCAAACTCCTAAATCCCCTGAGTGGGTGATTTTCCCCTGACTTCGTAGGTGGGGGGCCTGTCCCAAACATGCAGCCTGGTTACAAATCATTGCAGGTAAGTACCTGTAGAACTTGCATTACTACAGTCTAGTTCTACATTCCATAACCTCCTGAGACAGTGTAAACTCAGCCAAAGCCTTACAAGTGGCCGGCTTATGCACATGGTTTCAGGGACAACTTAGTTTTTTAAGGTGGGGGGGGGGGTGGGAAGAGACCTAGGGCTCCATAAAACTGCAACCAAACAGGCCATGTAGATAGAGTGTTTAACGTAAGTGATGTAAGGTAACAGGTGGGATTTAAAATTATGAATTGCTTCTCTGAGACAAGACATTATTGTCCTTTATGGTCCTGAGAAGGTAAAGGCCTACCTTCAGGACTCAATTTTCAGAAAAATTTGTGGTTCTCCTTGGGCAACCAATTCCATATTTTTAGTTGTTCTAAAGAAAATTTGGCTGTCCAAAACATTTTGTGTCCAAAACATTTTTTGACCAATTACAGCACAAAACAGTAATTGCGTTTACGTATAATTGGTCTGGAAGAATGAAAAGATAAAATTTTTGCAAGACAGAGGCACTTGAAGTGTGAAACAATGATGGAAAATTTTGCAACGAGTTGATCAGTCAGCATATACAGCATACTTCTTCATTCAGATAAAAGCAAGCTGCTAGAACATAATTCTTTGTGAGAGAAAAATGGTTGTCCAACCAACCAACTTCCACCTTTTGGTTGTCCCTATGGAATTTTAGTTGTCCCGAACAATAGGACAACCAAGAAAATCGAGCCGTGCCTCCTACGTGATACATAATCTGACAGATTTGCAAAATAGCCATGTTACTCTCTCTTTCTCTCTGAGCTTGGATCACTGTTTCAGTAGGCTATGCATGTCTTATCTTATGCTGCTTATTGTTTGAGACTGGCAGCAATCAGTAAAAGGAGGAATAAAAATTATCAGATTCATATTCAACACATGTTTATATTGAATTAAGTGTCATACCTAGTTAGTGCTGCTTGCCGTATGAAAGAATCACTGTGGTCAATACTCTACAACATGGCTGGCTATTTCTACCTTATCACATAGGGTATATTGTTCCCATGTCTCATAAGTCTCACTTTCATATATTCCATCTCATTTTGGTCCCCTGTCTCAAAAGTCCCATGTCTCACTCACTGCTCCCCAACCAATCAACTCATTGGGATTATAGGGGTTTGGGTTAGTGATCTGGTTATTGGGCATGCACCTAAAAATATGAGGGGAACAATGACACAGGGAACCAATGCATATCACAGGTAGCACAACTATATTAGATTAAGAAGGCCACCATGTGGGTAGCTCACAGGTAGGGATATTAATTGGCCAGCTGACCCATATTCTCTCCATGTATCAGTTGTTTGCCCCAGAGCTCTCTCATATCAGTGAAGTGGGCTATCATACTGTAAAAAGGCCACTTATTAATCCCAGGTGAAATTGGCCCACATGAAAAGAGTTAACGCCCATTGGTGCAGCTGCAGAGGAGCCAACCCGGGGATGCATTATTTGTCCCCCTTGCCAAGATTTTGGCCTGTGTCCCTCCCCAACTTAGGTCAGTTAAGAATTGAGTACACAGAAAAAAATAAATAATATACCTCTCCAGATCTAATTTTTCATACTGAGATATATCCTTGCAAGCTTTTGGGTTTTCGCCCCATGGACATGCCTACCTCCAGCCTGAATGGGAATGAACGCTTTGGGATCTGTATTCTGTTTGGAGCTGTGTCCAAAATTTTTGCCCCCAACAATTTTTGCCCCCAATGAGAGGTTCTGACTCTCCCCCCCCCCGGGGGGAGAGTCAGAACCTTGTAAAAAACACCTAAAATAGTGGTTTTTTTCTCCCTATTCTTCCCTCATTTAGTGCCCCATGACACCAACCCCCTCCCCCAATGACACAATCCTGGCTATGAGCCTGACTGCTACTACAGTAGTATCAAGGATGGGGGACCATTGACGGGGAAGTAAAGAGATGAGACTAAAGACATATCCCCTTAGGTTTGACGGCAAAATTATCCTTCATCCAGGAAATAATGGCATTTTCTTCTCCTACCCATTTGACTTATCTGTCTGTAATCTTGTAATCTCAGTTGAGTACTTCTTTGGATTCAGATGGTTTCGTTCGCTGCAATACTGTTTATTTTTTGTGGCCTACAATGTCACAATACCAGTACAATGATTAGTGTCTGTAATCAATTAGCATAATTGCTTCAAGTACTAATTCAATATGTTACGTCACTTTAAACTCCGATTTTGTGCCCGCAGGATAGATCTAATTGTCACATACATTGTAGCACTTATTTTACATTATGCCAATTTCCCATTTTAGAATATTCCACTATGGTATGGGTTCAAACACATAAGGTTTTCTGCTACGCCTCAGTGGAAGACAATACTACTTTTCAAGGTTATAAAGAGCGATCGTATTTTCTTTTTACCACGAGAGATATCAATTTAATTACTCCTTATACGCTTAAATATTTAAGAAAGGATTATTTAAGATATGTTAAAATATTTAATTATTATGGGTATGATCAGTGTCTTTAACATTATTCACTCACGTTTCTATACAAACCTTCAATTGGGCGATACTAAAGTTTGTGTTTGAGAATGCGGATTGGTTAGTGCTGATACAGTTTAAAGATGAATAATAAATAGCCTCATTAGTATGACATCATAGAAACCAATCGTCCCAAGTCTCTCGTTGGGAAACGATAGAATTAATAGACCAATAGAGGGCGTATTAGATAAAAGGAAAATACGATATTCTGTACTATGCTGCAGTAGGGAGATTTTGAAGAGAAAGTTGTCAACTCCCCGCGGAACACTCAAGAGAGACTTGGCCAAGTCTAGGTTTTGACCGCCTTAGACTGTTTTGGTAAATTTGCATAATTTATCTAATTAGCAATGACGGTTTTTCATTTGTGAGTAAACAATCTATTTTACATTGCATGGCACATTGACAGAACCACAATTAATGATTTTTAAAACAATTTTTCATCAGTTCTAAAATTTGCACTTGATTTTTCATTGTCAAATTTAGACTTCTTACACCCACTGGTAAATATCATGTGCATGGTTGTAAGGCCATAAATTTAAATCAAGGTTTGATATCATGACAAAATTTGACTTATTCAATAGGAATGCTCCAACTTACCACATTTACATTGAAAATTTATCGCAGAAAGCACTCCTGTGGTCAAGGAAGGGGAGGTCAAAAACTGGTGGGGCAATTGCAATTTGCCCTCCTATTTTCAACCGCTGACTAAGTACAGTATTCATAGCTTTTAGCTAATTAGCATAACAAACACCAGTGAAAACTATCAGTGGGTTTGTGAAACAACCACTGTTACTTATCATTCATTACCATAGTTCATAAAATAAAATTATTCTTTTCAAAGAATCATTCTAAAATGTAGCATACAGTTCCTATTTAGGTGTCTATTGGAAAAACAAACTTTCGCACTTAATTTGCAATTTAACAAACAATTGAGAATTAGCTACCCTAATTTGGTCAATCTCACAAATTTGTTGGACTGTTGCAGTTTCACTAAAGTGTTCAGTTTTAGGTTTGCATTTGATCAATACTTGGTATGACAGGCCATGGTTCCAGGATGAAATTTAATTTTTGGTTGAGGTGGTCAAATTCATGATGTTTCAAGGACTAATTCTGGCAAGGGATGGTCAAAAACTGGCACAAGATGAAATATTTTTCTTCACCTTTTTTCATCAAATAACATTCAGTTACTTTGTTATGACTAAGCCTTGCTGCAAAGACAGTGTTTTTGTCATGTTGCAGGATATCAGTTTTAATCCTCAACTTCTTTTACCACAAACTTAAAAAGACAAAGTCCTTAAGCTGTCGAATAAGGGGTGTTTTAGCTGCTGTAACACCGCATACTGTTGTACTGTAGTCTAGCTACTAAGGTTGGGTAGTACCATGAAAATATTGGTACCGTTACTGTAAAGCTCACAGAACTGTTATTGAGGCAGAACCGGTTCTCAAATCTCAGGTAGGAAAGTGAGGTAGGAAGGAACCTATACTGTGCACAGCACCCCTGTTATCCTACTTTGATGCAGCTGGATATATGATTGTAAATTACTACTGTGCAGAAACCTCTCCTTTGACTTTTTTTACCACATTTCTTTACAGTCATGCACAATCGTAATTAATACTCCTGTTTCCTATCTCAACCTTTCCAGGGTAATATTTTCAAGTACTGGTATTTTTTCAAGAACCGGTATTAGAAACACACCAAATATCTTCTGTACATCTATAGGCCTAGTACCAGTATTCATATCAATACCGGTATAGCGCCCATAACGTAACGTAACGTAACGTAACGTAACGTAACATAACATAACATAACATAACATAACATAACATAACAGGTTGAAGGGCAAAGGATGGCCAAGGCCCCATAAGGTGCCCTGAAGTGCAAGCCCTAATCAAAAGTCAAACCACCAAATCTTGACAGCAGCCCCAATTCAGATTCTACCACAGCCATGGAAAAACTTGTCAGTGAACTGACGAGGAGCTAACTACCACTATCCAATCTGGTAGACTATTCCACTCGTTGACAACTCTATGGGAGAAACTAAACTTCTAATCCTAATGTCAAGTCTTGCAAAAGGCTTTTCCAGCTTTTTTCAATGCCCACGCACCCGAGAATTACTTTGAACCCTTAAATAACTACAAGTCAGAAGGGGATTCCTTTCACAAAGCAACTTGTAAACCTGGAGCATATGTCTCCCCTAATCCTTCTCAGCTCCAAAGTGGTAAGCCCAAGATGATTAAGCCTAGCATGATTAGGTATGGAGGATGCCTAACTTAGGCCTAGGCTTGAGTGTCGCCTATCATGCCACGTTACTTTGCCCGAGTCATTGATCTCTTCTTCCCTAGGCCTAGGCTAGCCTAGCCCTTGAACAGGGCTGTGTGTTACATTACATGGCCTAAGCTCATTACACTCCACATCACAGCCCTTGCCCCGCTAACGCAAGAAATCCCATCACTAGCCGACCTTGGCCAGGGTTGTCATCTCTCACGTTCACAAATTCCACCTTTCTGCATAAGCTGTTCACCCAGATTCCATGTTATAATGGTGTATTTTGCCTCGAAAAATTGAACGTAACACTAACTCAATGCGCCATGTTTGCAAGCTTTCGAACGACTAAGTAGTCTGTCTTCGATTCTTCTAAACCACGTGCTGACACGCCTGGGTATGCCTTAGTTACCCGGGCATGCACTGACATGCTGGATGTTAATTTAGTTAATGCTGATATTAACTTCATTAAGTGCTATCATTAATCATGTTATCATTACTGATTAGGAAGTAAAATATAAAGGACCATTGTGCCAATTTTTTACTTTTGTTCGCAAATGTTGCTATTCATTACACATGTTAGAATGGATCCCTGAGTTTTCCACTAGTCCCGCGAAACGCCGTGCCCTGTCGTACAACCGAGTTCCACGCGCTGCCGTACAAATTGTACTGCAGTGCGTGGAACTTGAGACAGGGCGTACCAGCGGGTGTCAGCGGGTGCCAGCGCGCGGAATAGTAGTACCCGTCGTCTTCGTGATATCCACTTTGGGGTCAAAGGTCATACCAGGGATTTCCACTTATTCAAAAAGTTTTCACACTTAGGCCTAGAGAAATTTTGACAATGTTCCAACAATTTCAAAAACACTTAGAAGCTTCAAATATGAAGTAACAACAATTTTTCATATGAAATTTGCATTCATTGGGGGGAATGATTGTTAAAGTTATAGATTTGGTGAAATGGTTACAACGTTCTTGGAATGATTTTTGACTATTTGCAAGTTCATGTAGAAACACTTTTTATACAAGGGCTCATTCATGGTCATGTATGATCATGTGTAATCGGTTAAAAGTCATGTATGGTCATGTGTAATCGGTTAAAGGAACTTGAGGGGCTTTTGGGAGCAGCTGACATTTCTAATGGGTGGGTTACTGTACAGAAGGGAGGTAAAGCGGCTGAACCTGCTAAGGGATGTCAAGATGTTGTGACCACAAATTCTTTTTCTGGGTTATCGGTGGAGGGCACAGTTGAGGAGGTGGTTGCTGAAGCCAGTGTTTTGAATTCTGGGATTTCCGGTGGCCTATGGGAAGGTGAAAAGGTTAAGGGTAAGGTTTTGTTTGTTGGGGACTCAATCACCCGGTTTGCAGACAGGGAATTTTGTAAGAAGGACAAAAGGAAAAGGGTAAGGGTTTGTCTTCCTGGAGCTCGAATTGAGGATATCTCGGAGAGGGTTAATCAAATTGTAGGTGATGAGGAAGCTGTTGCTGTGCTGGTGGGGACAAATAATCTCAGTCGGGACAGTCAAAGTTTGATCAGGTCACAGTATAGGGAACTGATTTGTAGGTTAAAATCAACCTGTGCTAAAGGGATTTTGTGTGGTATTCTCCCCCGTTTCGATAGAAGGGTATCTTGGAGCAAAATTCTGGGATTCAATAAGTGGTTGAAAATCGAATGTACAATGCACGGCTTACAGTTTGTTGATACATGGGCTGGTTTTGTGAATAGGAGGGACCTTTTTGCCAAAGATGGGTTACACTTGTCTAGCACAGGGGCTAATGAGTTGGGTAGACTGGTTTCTCAGGCTGTTGACTCTCAAGTGTCAAACTAGGTGCAGGGGCGAGGTCAGCCGTTACAAGGCAGGTATCTGGTTTAGTTTCAGCCAAGACTGATTCTAAAATTAGTGAGAAGAAGTATTTATCTAGGAAGGTTGGTGATGTGAGGGTCATGTTTGCCAATGTTCGCAGCATTTCCAATAAATTTAATGAGTTTCTTGCACATGTTTCCATAGACAATCCTGACTTAGTTGGGGTTACTGAAAGTTGGCTCCATAGTGATATTAGTAATTCTGAAATTCAGGTTCCAGGGTATGAAACTTATAGGCAGGATAGGGTTGATACTGTTGGTGGTAGAGGTGGAGGGGTCTTGCTGTATGTTAAGGACAGCATAAATTGTGTTGAAGTCACTGACAAGTTTTCTACTGGTTTTGCTAACTGCTTGTTTTGTGAACTTAGTCCAATCAATGGGGGTACTCCTTTGGTTGTTGGCATCATTTACCGTTCACCTAACTCTGGTGCTGATAATAATCAGAATTTGCTTCAAAGTTTGAAGAACCTTTCTTCTAAGAGGGCGGTTGTGTTTGGGGATTTCAACTTTCCTGATATTGATTGGCATTTATGCACTAGCGGGCCACATGGGAGGGAGTTTCTTGGGGCAGTGTCTGATTGTTTCCTCACTCAGCATGTTCTGTTTCCCACTCGTGAGGATAATTGTTTAGATTTGGTGTTAAGTACTGATGAAAATCTGGTCAGAAATTTGAGGAGTGGTGGTAAGGTTGGATGTAGTGACCATGACCTTATTAGTTTTGACATTTGTTGTTTCAGTAAACCTCCAAGTAGTGACAAAACTGTTCTTGACTTCAGTAAAGCTAATTTTAGTCATGCAAAAGAGGAGCTTAGCATAGATTGGGTTGCACATTTGTCTCATTTAGGTCCTGCTGAAGCTTGGAAATTTTTCAGCAGTACTGTTTCTGATATTACAAAGTTATGTATACCACTCAAGAAGGCTCGGGTGAAAAGTAGGCCTATTTGGATTTCTAGGGAGGTACTCAGGGCAACTAGGAAGAAACGTAAGTGTTGGCGACGTTATAAGGCCAGCAAGGATTCTGATGACTTAAGTGCCTACAAGAGTCAAGAGGTCTTAGTTAAAAATTTGGTTAAGGACACTAAAGCTAGGTTTGAAAAAAGTTGGCCAGTGAGGTTAAGATTAACCCAAAATCTTTCCATGCCTATGTTAGGTCTAAGCAGCATGTTAAGGAGGGGGTTGGGCCACTTCATGATGTGAATGGTTCATTAGTTAGTGATCATCAGGATATGGCTAATTTGTTAAATGATTATTTTGTATCTGTTTTTACCAAGGAGTCATCTGTCATGGGGATTTGTAAGGGTTCTGATATCCCTTCTTCAATGAGTGACATTGTGTTCTCTGAGGAGCTGGTTCTGAAAAAATTAAAGAGTTTGAAGGCAAGTAAGGCTCCTGGGCCAGATGGGATCCATCCCGCCATCCTTCATGAATGCTCTGAGGTTTTATCAGTTCCACTATCAATTATTTTTCAGAAATGTCTTGACTCAAATTTTGTTCCTACTGACTGGCGGGTTGCTAATGTCACTCCAATTTTTAAAAAGGGGGATCGGAGTTCACCTTGTAATTACAGGCCAGTCAGTTTAACTAGTGTTGTGTGCAAAATTATGGAATCCTTAATCAAGGACTGTTTGCTAAAGCATCTCTTAGATAATGGGTTACTCAATCTAACTCAGCATGGTTTCCTACCCAGTAGATCTTGTGTTACAAATTTGCTAAGCTTTCTTGAGGATGTTTCTTTGTCTCTCGATTCAGGTTCCAGTGTGGACGTCATTTACCTTGACTTCCAAAAAGCTTTTGACAAAGTACCTCTAGGTAGACTCATGGTAAAATTGCATAGGTTAGGCATCATAGGCAAGTGCGCTCAGTGGATCAATTCGTGGCTCAATGGTAGGTCTCAGAGAGTTGTTGTCAATGGAAATTTTTCTTCCTGGAAAGAAGTCTCAAGTGGGGTACCACAAGGTTCTGTTCTTGGCCCACTTCTTTTCTTAATTTTCATAAATGATATTGATAGCTCTATCACTTCCAGTATAAGTAAGTTTGCTGATGATACAAAGCTCTATAGGAAGGTTGGAGGAAAGGATGATTCTTTATTGCTTCAGAAAGATCTGGATAGGTTATTTTCATGGTCTCAGACTTGGCAAATGTCTTTTAATGCTGATAAGTGCAAAGTCCTCCACTTTGGTTCTAAGAATCCCCACCATGATTATACTATGAATGGTTCTAATTTGAACAAAGTGACTTCTGAGAAAGACCTTGGTGTAGTTATTACAAGAGATTTAAAGTCAAATAAAGCAAATAGGGTGCTTGGGTTGATCAGGAGGAATTTTAAGAGTTTTAGTAAAGAAATTGTGCTAAATTTGTATAAGCAGCTGGTTCGACCCCATCTCGACTATGCTGCACAGGCCTGGAGTCCCTTCTTTGAAAAGGACAAATTGCTTTTAGAGCAAGTTCAGAAGAGAGCTACCCGACTCACACCTGAGGTTAAAAATCTACCTTATTCCCAAAGGCTTAAGCTGCTTGGGCTTACCACTTTGGAGCTGAGAAGGATTAGGGGGGACATGCTCCAGGTATACAAATTTCTATCTGAAGGGAATCCTTTGTTAGCTTGCAGTTATTTAAAGGTCCAGAGTAATCCTCGGGTTAGAGGCCATTGCAAAAAGCTTGAAAAGTCTTTTGCTAGACTTGACATTAGGAAGTTCAGTTTCTCTCATAGGGTTGTTAGTGAGTGGAATAGCCTGCCTGAGTGGGTTGTTAACTCCACATCAATGCACCGTTTTAAGGTTAATATTGACAAGTTTTTCCATGACTGTGGTAGAATCTAATCTTTCTGGGCTCTTTAGGTGTTGGTGGTTTGCTTTGTTTTGGGGGTTTTTGGACTACAGGGCATCTTATGGGGCCTTTACAGCCCTCCTTTGCCCTTTAACCTGTTATGTTATGTTATGTTATTCAAACAAAGGAGTTTCTTACCAGAATCGAAGTGTCATTTTGCTGCATTTTGACCTCAGAGTCAGACTGTCCATGAAAGCGGATTTGTTGGTAACTCTTCGATTGAAAGTCACTTGCACATCATTTTGTGGTAATATAAGTTCCATGTGTGTAATATTTACCAGTTTAGAACGTTTTTAGTTCTGAAAGCCTAATGACGGGTTATTTGCGTAAGCGGGGCAAGGGCTGTGATGTGAAGTGTAATGAGCTTAGGCCATGTAACGTAACACACAGCCCTGTTCAAGGGCTAGGCTAGCTTAACTTGGAGCTGGAGGGACACTAGAGTAGAGGATAGGCAGGCTACAACATGCACTTTAACACTGATAATTCATTTGACGTTAAACTTAGACCTAACTTAGATCTTAAACTTACCACAAAATTCCACGCTCGACCGAGTGTTCGCACGGGTAGTTGGTACGACAATCACAGTTGGCCTAGGTCTAGCCTAAGGCTAAAGTCACTGCAGTCGGTAGCCTAACGAAACGTTACATCTGTGATAACTGATAATCGTACTAACAAGTTAGTACTAACATTACTACACCACAGAAATCAACAGATTGCTTTCAGATTTTGCAATAAAACACGTCTTAGGCCGAAGGCAAGGACGTCAACCCAATTTGTAGCGGCCAAGAAATGGTACAGCTGAACGTACGGAAATCTTTATAATAATGTTATAGACCTAATTGTGAGTTTAACGATAGGCTAGATACAGGTTGAGTATGCTGTAATAGGCCTAGGCTAGGGACCCTACTTGTTTACGTTCGGAACCAAACCCAGCTGTTGACCTCAACACCCTTCACCGTTCAACTCTGAATGGTTGAAATTTCAATAGTTCGTTATTTGAGTTGAAAAAATCTTTACATCCTTCCATATTTCCTAGTTTTGCTTAGAAAATCAATAACAAAGATTTATAACAGATTTTAATCCTGATTGTATTTTTTTTATCCAAAATAAAGCACATATTGACAGAAAATTAAAACTATTTGAATGTAAGAGGCTGACTCTCTGCGCATGCACACTGTCTAAGACCGGTGGAAACTGCCCGTGTCAAGTAAGTGAATCCGGATTCTTATCCATGGTTTATCTTTAAATCCTTTATCCGAAACAGTAGAAATGTGAAAAAAACTGTTTGACATATTTTTCTGACTTTTTCTTGATCCGTTTTTGTATGGCTCGTCGTTAATCAACCCCCAAAGCTCTTACTTCATCTTACGCCTTACTCATACTATTTTCTCTTCTCAGGTTGAACCCCTTGGAATTCGTGCAAAAACTCAATTAGAAGATGTATCACTGCACAAAACTCTGCTCTGCTGGAACGCAGACGCTTGTAAGTAAAATTGGTTACTGATGGCACGCTGCAAGTGATCGTAAACCTTTTTTCAATAGTAAGATACGGGATCTAAAATTTTCCCAAAGGCATAACGTTACGCTAACTTAATGATGGTCAGATGGGGCCCGTTGTCGATGTGCATAGCATTCTGTTGTGGTAGGATGGTAAAACCTAGCCAAGCCCAGGGTAGAATAGGCCTAACGATAGGGTCGCTTTCAACCTAGGCTAGTCCTAACGGTACAGGGTTTTTCTGTCTTGGCTACTAGGGTATATTGTGAGCGGAATGAGCCTTGGGTAAAGTCGGCAGTATTCAACCCTTCTTGCAACTTTTCCTCCCAGGTAAAATGGAATCATTTGGGTCAAAATGCTTTTGTTAGATAGCCTACAGGGGTGTGAAATCTCCGCCTTTAGAGTGGCTCATTGAGTTGGTTCATGAAATTATAAATTTTTCCAAACCTGTTACATTTTCTTCACATACCAGTGACAAATGGTCTGTCTTAGACAATCCCCATACCCATCATAGGAATAACTGTTTTATGAGTTAGTATAGTCAATGACCATAAATATTGCGCACCCCTAGGCTAGAAATAGGATACCATACAAATTTCACTATATCGCAGTAGCAACACAAAAGCCCAGCCATTTGATGGTTAAATATTCAAAACGTGACATTTTTCATCAAAATAAATCCATTTTGAGTTCAATTTTGCTTTAAAGGCATATTTTCATCATCCCAAACAGTTCCAATTCTCCCAACCTACTTACTCCTAGCCCCTCCCACATTTATCTAAAACTCATCTTTATCCAGACACAATCCTGTACTTGTACAGTAGAACAAACAACGTTTCAAAGTTTCTTTCAAGTTAAGACTATTATGAAGGTAATGCTGCTTTAGTATTGTTTAGTATTGTTTATAGTTTACTTCACTCCATTGACTTCAGCAGGGTATGTGTGATTGAGAGTATGCAATGAGTATGACAAAAGACCCTGAAATGAGGCATTGTAACATGCACATGTTGAACCCAAAATACTTCAAAATGAGTAATTTTCACCCTTTTAGCTAATCATGAAGGAGTTAAGACACAAAGTCAAAACTTGGCTCAATTCTAGGTCAGATACCACTCTTCCTATGATGTAAGTTTCAATACCCTAGGAAGTTGCCCAAATGGCCAACGGTTCAGCCAAAGAGTGGCCCCGTTACAGCAAATTTGTCTGTGGGGCCCACTTTAAACCCAGGTCATGTCCTTGTTAATTGGTTAATAAGTCTGTGCTTCATTTGCCATGAAGAGCTGTACCCAGTATGCATTTTCAATATTCTCTGACCTAAGGCTGTGCATTTTCGGTTAATTCACTATCCGTTTAACCGATTTAATTAACCGGCGGTTAACCGTTTAACCGAAAATGACGTAATGTTCACATAACAACAAAAAGTCAACATTTCCAAAGAGCGCCATCACTTTTGTACAGGAAAGTGCAAGTCTAAAATGGCGCCATAAGTCATGTTCACACATGTAAGTATGTGGCAAAAATGTTGGTATTTTGCGCTGAGTTTATATCATCTTTTCATAGTAAAAACCCATCCCGCATTTACTGAAGCTTTCTTCAGACCACGTGCACTTTTTAACATTCCACCAACTGTTGTATTCCCGCCTAACCCTATGTTATATTGTCAGTTATTTCATGAAACACTCCCACACCGCTGTTTTGATGCAGCTTGCTTGCGATGCAGTGTTCAATACATGTACAGCGCTCACGTGTGTGTCATAGTAGCGATCTGTACAATTGCACTGTAAACGGCCCACCAGCCGCAAACAGCACAACCAAGCCCTATTTTATTTCATAATACGTTCGGGTAATGTGAGATCCCGTTTGCGCAGGCGCAGGCAGTACGTTTCGTGCAATTTGCAGTGACAGTCGAATTACAAATCGAGGAACAATTTCTACCAAATCGCACGTAGGAGTTCTTCAAGTGATCAAAAAATCGACGTATCGGTGAACATAAAAGCATAAAACGGTCACTAGAAGTAAAAAAGTGACTGTGGGTGAGGATTACCTTTCACAATGGATTCGAGCAAGGATGGCTTTGCCGCCGAAACTAGTAAGGAGCCTAACAACGAAGCTGGCTCATCACACAGTATCGTTACACAGAACGATGTGCCTTCGGGGCCTAGTGTTAAGACGTTCAAAGGAGCGTCGAAGCCTTCCCAAAAGGGAAAGAAAATGAAGGCTAAGACTAGCACCGCTAGCAAAAACTCTGCTACTAGCAGAAATACTCAATCTGCCACTGGCAAAAATGCAAATCTGCAGTCATCGAACACTTCTAGCACCGCTAGGACTGCTAATGACGATAATGTCAACATTGCATTGGGTGAGGACAATATCAACGCTACGGCTAGGCTTGATAGGCTAGAACGCCTAATGGAAGGTTTCTTCAGCACAATGTATAATCAAGATGACGAGATCGCCGGGGAAGTGTGTGAGGTGGACACTGTAGACGAGTCAGATGAATTTGATGGGCCACAGGCCCAAGAAGACAAGCAGCAAAGTGATACTGCTGGTGTTCAGACTACCCAAAGCCTTGGCTTTGCAGCAAGGTTTGCTAACCAAGACAATGTGGGAGAAAGCATTAACACAGGCTTAGCATCTAGTGTTAACTATCTCATAGCCTCTAAACTGGAGGAAAAGCAACTTAGTGATACACTTGATAAGTACCCCAAGCCGGCGAACTGTAACCATCTCGTGGTTCCTAAAGTCAATCTCCTAATGTGGGAAAATCTTAATACTAAAACTAAAACTCTGGACCTGAAGTTGCAGCGCTGTCAAAAGCCATTAATTAAGGGACTGACGGCTCTGTTAGTTTCACTGGGAAACAAAGAACCATCCGAACAACAGCAGGATGCAATTGCCTTACTGGCTAATGCCACCTTTGAACTCAATAACATTAGGAGGGATTTAATCAAGCCTGATTTAAACCAGCGATATGCCCAACTTTGTAAGCAATCTACTCCAACAACAGAATGGCTCTTTGGAGATGACCTCTCCAAACGTGTAAAGGAGATGGACGAGGAGCAGAAAGCAGTAGGAGTCATGCGATTTCCCAGAGGGAAGTATGCGCCTAATTCCAGGTACAACCCCATGAGAGGGAGTATTGTGCCAAGGCAGGACCGCTATCAGCGAGCAGGTTGGTTGCCACATGGAAAGTTTCAGATGCCTAGGACCCAGGTTCCTTTTTTAGGGGCATCGAAAACCAGTTTCCCAAAAGCCTACCCGATAATACGAACAAATCAAAGGGAAAGCAACAAAAGGAACAAACCACCAGTGGAGAACCGGTCCAGGAGGATGTAACTCCGGCACACTCCGAAAATAGCACTTACGAGGTAAGTGCATTATTATCTGAAATTAATTTGGCTTACAAAAATATCAATTATTTAGGTGGTAGACTACAAATGTTTCTTAAGAGATGGGAGCAACTTACAAGTGATAGCTTCATCTTATCAGCCATTAAGGGCTACAGACTTGAATTTGAGAACGGGGTACCACCCGTACAATTGCAAATACCGGCACCTTACAAGCTAAATCCCAAAGAGGTGGAGGCTGTTACAATCGAAATTGAAAGGTTATCCTGTAACAAGGTTATTGAATTGTCCCTTGAGAAAGGTGGTTTTATGTCAAATATTTTTACTAGGCCAAAGAAGGATGGTGGATTTAGAATGATTTTAGATTTGTCAGCCCTCAATGAATACATCAGTTACCACCACTTTAAAATGGATACCCTGGAAACTGCAACAAGTCTTATGTCAAGAAATTGTTTTATGGCATCCATTGATCTGAAGGATGCGTATTACACGATACCGATTGGTAGTGAAGATAGGAAATACTTGAAATTTGCATGGCAGGGCAATGTTTGGCAGTTCAGGGCACTACCTAATGGACTAACTTCAGGGCCGAGAATTTTTACAAAGTTGTTGAAACCACTACTCTCATACCTTAGGAAGATGGGTATAATGGTAGTAGCATACATTGACGACACCCTAGTAATATCAAAAACCAAAGAACAAGCTGCCTTAGCTGTTAAAGAAACAGCCAAAACCTTCTCACAATTGGGCTTTATAGTTCACCCAACCAAATCGGTGATTTCCCCAACACAAGAAATTGTCTTTTTGGGGTTCATTCTGGATGCAAAAACAATGCAGGTCAGGCTCCCACAAGAGAAGAGAGAAGAAATCAGAGATATCTGTAGGAAATTGTTGGCTCAGGACCAACACACAATACGATTTGTTTCTGCAGCATTAGGTAAATTAGTAGCTGCTTTCCCAGCAATTCAGTATGGACAACTGCACTACAGAGAGCTGGAGAAAGACAAAACCAGAGCACTAAAATTAAATTATGGCCATTTTGATAGAAAGATGAAGCTATCACTCTTTGCTAAGCAGGATATTTTGTGGTGGTTGCACAATGTTGACACCGCATTCAGATGTATTGACAGAGGGAAGCACAACATGACTCTAACAAGTGATGCATCAGGGCACAGTTGGGGAGCAACTGATGGGACCTGTCAAATAGGGGGAAGGTGGAACCCCATAGAAATGTGCCGTGCCGAAAGAAATGAAATAAATTACTTGGAAATGCTAGCTTCATTTCTAGCTCTACAGGCCTTTTGCAAAACAAAGGAAGACATACATGTCAGGTTAAGATTGGACAATGTTACGGCTGTTGCCTACATTAACCACATGGGTGGTACAAAGTCTCAGGCTTGCAATGAGATGGCCAAAACAATGTGGTCTTGGTGTATTTCCAGGACCATTTGGATTACAGCAATATACCTGCCAGGGCCTGAAAATATAGTGGCTGATAAAAAGCCTAGGGAATTTAATGACAGTTTAGAATGGCAACTTAATACTGATATTTTTGATAGGATTTGTGCAGTGTGGGGAACTCCAGATATAGATCTGTTTGCCACAAGAATTAACACACAATTGGAAACTTATGTTTCATGGCAACCTAACCCTGGTGCAAAGGCAGTCGATGCATTTACGGTTGACTGGCAGAAATATTATTTCTATGCCTTCCCTCCCTTCTCCCTTATATTACGATGCCTGCTGAAAATTGAACTTGATAATGCTGATGGGGTCACGATTGTACCAAACTGGCCAACACAACCCTGGTTCCCCTTACTACTTAATATGCTAGTAGATACGCCATTGCACCTCCCAGCAGGCCCTGGGTTGTTGAAGCACCCAATCTCAGGGCAGCAGCATCCACTACATAATCACTTATCTCTTTTGGCTTGCAGATTGTCAGGCAATCCCTTGAAAACACAGGACTTTCATCACAGGCTACCAAAATCATCTTTGCGGCATGGAAACCATCGACAACAAAACAATATGACGGGTACATCAAAAAGTGGTTGGAATATTGTGGGGAACGGAACATTAATCCCTTACAAACCTCTGTGAACCATATTTTAAATTTTTTCACACAAATGTTCCAGTCCTGTGGTTATAGTGCACTCAACACTGCGAGGGCTGCGCTGTCCACTTTAGTACAGTTAGGAGATGGCTATTCTATAGGCACTCACCCCCTTGTTACCAGATACCTCAAAGGTGTTTTTAATTTGAAGCCACCCCTACCAAGGTATACCCAAATGTGGGATGTGAAGATAGTCCTCAACTACCTCAGAAAAATATCACCAGCAGGAAGGCTCAGTCTCAGGGATTTGACCCTAAAGACAACCATGCTGTTGGCTCTTTTAACAGCTCAACGCCAACAGACACTATGTAAATTAAATGTGGAGGATATGCAAGTTAAGCAAACAAAGTTCATATTCCACGTAAAACAACTTCTGAAAACAAGCAAGCCAGGACGTGTCGGGACAGTACTTGAACTTCATGCTTATCCTCCAGACCGTTGACTTTGCATTTTTACTTATTTAACAGAGTATCTCAAACGCACTTTGCAGTGTAGAGGAAAGGAAAAACACTTACTGATTAGTTACAAGAAACCATTCTCAGCAGTAAGTGTAGATACGGTTGCCAGATGGCTTCGAACAGTTATGGAACAAGCTGGTGTGGATACCAACAAATTTAAGCCTCATTCCACCCGAGCGGCTGCGGTTTCTACTGCACGAGAGGCACAAGTGCCAATACATGAGATACTTTCACAAGCAGGGTGGCAAAATGAAAGGACCTTTCAAAAGTTTTACAACAAGCCATTACTACAGACATCCAAAGCATTCTCGGATGCTGTACTGGAAGCATAGTGGCTACTGTACATAGTGTAGATAGTTCAGTTTATTTTTAGATTTTACATCAAACTTGTTTTACTTATATTTGGAAACGCTTTATATCGAGGAGTTCTAAAGAAGTCAACTCTTTCTACATGTTCATCATGTAACTTTGTTTACACTGTATATACCTTTAATAGTTGGATATCCTATGCAGATAAAACTGTTAGACCTGTTTGTTTTGATTCCAAGGTTAGTGCTTAACTTTATACACTCTGTTGTGGTGTATCGTTAAGAGATATTGGGTTAATATGCTTGAGTATGAGGCCAGAGCTGCTTTGAAGGTCTCACATTACCCGAACGTATTATGAAATAAAATGGAAAGATTAAACGAGTACTTACCTTGTACGAAGTTTGATCTTCATTTTATGAAATAATGTAAGTGAGAGGTAATGTGCCCACCTCTCCCACCCTGTTCGGAATACTCAGCCTTACAAAGACAAGTGTTACCATGACGTTACTCTGTCCTCATACATCATCTTTTAAGACTGCCTGCGCCTGCGCAAACGGGATCTCACATTACCTCTCACTTACATTATTTCATAAAATGAAGATCAAACTTCGTACAAGGTAAGTACTCGTTTAATCTTTCCATTTTCCTGCATAAATTAAGGAATTCCCAGCATTCCTACCGTGAAGTTATTTACAGTAGGACTTATGGAATGTTATCATATGACGTCGTTACGAACGTAAACAATTACGCACGTGGTCCCATGCATGCAGTAGACTTGCGTGCGTATCCTATTTTACCATTACACAAGGGACCATGTTTTCCTCGGTGACATCATATGCACACGATCTATTGCAAAATTTGAATTGCCTCTGCACTGTGATTGGTTTAAATACGTTGATTCTGAGCCAGCCAATCACAACTCGCGCCATCGCCTATGGGATTTAGTGTGTGAAAATACCAGACCTCCGAACGAATTTCCCCATTGAGTTTGCGTTACGATGATCGCACTTCCCAGGCTTACATAGCCCGCCTGTGCAGCCGGCCAAGCCCCGTGCTAAATTCACCAAGAAACGGCAGCACAAATCTCTGCGTACTTGGATTTTTTCGGGGGTCTGACTTAAGTGCATTTCATTTGCAGATTATTTTGAAACAAGACGGTAAAGTTGGGACAAGAAGTGGCAAAATTACGGGGATATTTATATCAGAAAGAAACCATAAGATAACGTTAATCGAGTCCATTTTTTGCTGTCCAAGACCGCTAAAAATTAGATCGTTATTTTTACGTGCATCGTAGGGTTGACTTCTACAGTACAGTACATAATTATCTGGTGCTAACGATCGTATTTTTACGGGTTAAATTTTTCCCAAATACTGCTACTAACAATGAAAAATAATGAAATTTATGGAGGTGTAGCATGATAAAATATTTCGATTAGCTACAGTGGGAAGACTTATTCAAATATACTTTTGTGCCCTAATCATGGTTTCGCAGAGGTTTTATTGCCATAGAAATACAGGGTTTGGTAACTTTTGTTACAGCTCCCTGCTTGTCTTGTGGCTTTCTTTTCGGTTGGTAACCTCTGAAACATGTCGCTAATTTCTAAAGTTGTGCTTGGGTGTTGCTATTGAAGGGATTAGGAGACGAGCACACGAAGTTCTGCCAACGAAAGTAACAATGGGTGCGCCACTTGTCACTCATCATAATGTACTTAATTCGGGCAGCTGCCGCGGAATTAATCCGTTCAATCGAACGGCCGATTTTAAAACTCTTTTTACAGTTATTGTTCGAGTGATAACTTGTGAGAAACTGACACTGTTTGTTGCGCGATGTTTGTGTAACAGTTTACCAACAAAGCCACCCCGCGGCGACTGAGTTATTGGCAATACAAAAATGGTTAATCTATGAAGAGGAATGACACACGAGTAACCGCCGAGTCGGTCGGTTAACCGATTAACTGTCACCGTCACAGCCCTGCTCTGACCCATGGTGTGGGTGCTGGGCCCTCTTAAGAATGAAAAAAATTTCGTCCACCAAAATAAATTAGTGATTTGAGGTACCTATAACTTTAAAATAAAAGCAGATACAGTGTTTCTGTTTACAGATTCTGAAAATATGGGCAAAAGTCACTCAGAATACAGATTTTCAGCTTTCTACCACCTTCCAATAAAAAGTTATGGGTCTTTGAAAATGCCACAAATCACACCGAAGACACTCCACGCTAAAATAAGGGGGACCTTGGACAATTTCAAGGGGCCGTAATTTCCAAACGGCTTGGAATATTCAGCTAAAATTTTCTGTGTGTTCATTTGGAACATAAAGGAACATTCAGATGAATTTTCAGCAAAATCTGAGAGGGTCCATGTTAAAGTTGTTTGCAAATTGGGTGATTTGGCATGGAATGACCCTCATAGATTTTGAAAAAGTGCTTTACTGCCAGAGGTTTCACACCTCTCCGCCATGGCGGAAAGGTGCAAAACCTGTGGCGGAATGTTATGGCGGAAAGAACTGATGGTGCAATGACACTGTATTTACGTATACATACTCTATTTTGAATAACATTGTACATTTGACTGTTCTGTCAAAGCACTGTCTGTGGTAAAGCTTAAAAGGGACGATTCCATTTTTTTTCAAATACAATCCCCAACAGGGTGTATCAGTTTTACATACAATAGTGTTTGCACAGGTTTTCTGGGTACCCGCCCGCCATCGTATTTCCCGGTTCCAAATGTACTACCCGAATCTTAAAAAAATGCATGCAAGGAGGATGATCCCATTTACGCCATTGCCCACCGTAATGGACTAAAATATTTTGCCAATTTGGTAAACATTCTCCGAGACTGAGAATGAAGAAAGCCCCAAGGAAGTTAGTTTGAAAGTTGTCTGTACTTCGTTTCCGAAGTTGAAATTTTCATCAGCGTGCCGCCTGATTGCGCTATCGTCACGTAGTGAGCGACTTCCACATCACATCATATTCCCATGTACATCACTTATATTCTTGCACGCAAGCAAGCTATCTGATGGCCAATTCAGTCACATCGTATAGTTTCCCGCTTAAGTGTAGCTGTATTGCCTGTGAAAAATATCGATATATAGGTCTGAAAATACCGATAATACCGGTAATATCGGTATTTTCGCAGAATAGGTACACACACTTTATGTGTGTAGGAATGAAGTTCGAAGGTTATTCCTTGCCCCATAATCTACTGTATATACGAGACAAACAAAGGTTCGCAATTTCATGTTGATCGGCGAAAATCAATTAAATGTGTACAAAGAGAAGAGATGAATAAATATTTTTTTTATTTAAATGTTCCTTTAGCCTTACTTCCCCCTCTTTCATTTTATTTGTAACGGGATTCCCGCCCAACTCTCCTAAATTGCTCGCAGACATTATAGGTGGCAGCCTTTCCCATACAGGCCTGCCGCGCCAGCCCTCGCAGTAAATTCAAACAGCAATAAACACTAGAGCTCTGACAGCATAGTTGCAAAGTTTCTCTGATACCTAAAATACCGAACGATATTCTGGATATCAAATATATGCTTCGGTGTTATAGTCAACTAGTTGAAAGAAGTCGGTATCACATCACTTAACTGACCTCTGTCAACTGCCTGATCGGCAGTGATCAATCCCGTGCTTCAAATATTATTCCACAAGTCCGATTCTACGAACACTGCACTGTTCGTTGTCAAAATCCAGGTACCATGCACTCCGTTGCATCGTAGCAGCTCTTTAGCTGCTCTGCACTGTTGCCTTTTCCAGGTCTGCAATGTGAAAACTTTCCCATATTTTTTAAATCCCATCTTCTGCGCGGCAGTGTTCTACAGAATTTGCCCCGTCCTAGTTCCAATGACATTTTTTAAACAGCTATGCAAAATATTGCGGGCTAAAAAACTTGCAAAATTCGATCAAAGAAATAAATTACTTATGGAACTCTGTATCAAAAATCCCCCGGTATCAAAGTGGGCAGATCCAGCCAAGGTTATGTGCTAGAAATGCACAGCCTTTTCGACCACCTGTTTGCATGTTTGCACGTACAGTGTATACACTTACGTTGTGTTGTACATGCAGCTTGGATATACAGTATTGTATATTTGGTGTGTGTATGCGTTAGGGTCAGGAGATGGTCCCTATTGTTTTTGGTGGAGGTCAAATGTCATCTGGGGTCACAGGGGGTCAAAGTCTGAAAACCTTGTTAATGCAATATCTCAAGGTAGGAACCTTGGATAGATTTCATATTTGGGTATGTGGGATGCATTATGGTCAGAGGATGGTCCCCATTGTTTTTGGCAGATGTGAAAGATCATCTGGGGTCTCCAGGGGTCAGAGCCCGGAAACCGTTTTAAATATGATCTTTCAAGATAGCTGTTTGTCCATTTGTCTGTCTGTTGTTTGTATGTCTAGCTATGTATGGCTTTTATGAAGGTCAAAAGGTCATCTGGAATGACAAAATTATTTTTTGTACATGCTAGTATAACATTTGAATGAGAAGATAATGGTGCATGATGGCACTCTTTTAAACGGAACATTTATGTATCATCGAAACCTCAGTGCATTTTTGCATTCTGGTTTTTGTTTTTGCAGATTGCTCGTGGAGCCAGGACATTTGTAAGGCCAGTAAGTGCAGCAGCCAGCAGTGTCAACAAAGAAAATACAAAGTGAGTGTTAGTGTTGGGCGATACATAGAAAATTATTAATCAAAGTACACAGCTTCTATTGTAGGAGTTGCTCTTGTTGTCACATGCTTTTTCGACTACTTATGTGGTTCAATCAACATTCTCACGCATACATGTCCAGTGTGAGTGTATTGGTACACCTGTATATTACAGTGCCATTTTAGGACTCGAATAAAAATTAGGCAGCAGTGCTCACTCTCAAACACCGAAGCTCGAAAGGGCCATTGGAAAATCCAAAATTTGTTTTGGACTCCTTGCTGAAGGTTGGCAGGGAATCTATGCAGTGGTGAAGTCGTGTGTGTGTGCACTTGCCAGCAATGCCTAAGCAGGTACAGGCCACTTGCGTGAGCTCTTTCCTCCCTCATGTGGGACATGAAACTGGCATAGCTACATGAAAATTAAACCATAATTCATGTATGTATGTATGTAATTGAATGAGGTCTGTCACATGATATCCAAGAGCTGGCCCTTGCTCACTTGCTGCATGAGCTAACCATCTGAAGGGAGTAAAGGAGAATTACAATGACTTTCTCTCAGGGAACTGTTTTCTGTGCCCCATTAGGCTTTGAGATTGGAATGTGCTGTGTATGTACGTATGTAACGCTTTTGCTTGGAAACATGGTTTCTCAAGAAGGGTAAGTGTGACTTTTATCAATTTGGTGTGTGGGTTGGCCATATTAAGTAGATGATCCCTAGTGATTTTGGTGGAAGTCAAAGGTCATTTGAGGTCTTAAGAGGTCAAATGGTAAATTCCTTAGAAATTGCTTGTAAACACAGTATCTACATAAGAGTTAAAGTGATTACAATCTCTTATTTGATGTGTGGGTTGGCCCTTTTGAAAGATGATCAGGGTTGTTTTTGGTGGATGTCAGAGATCATTTGGAGTCACAAGAGGTCAAAATGTCAAAACTTTGAAAAAAACCTCATCTAAAGAAAGGTAAGTGTGCCTACATTCATATTTGGTGTGTGGGTTGACTGTATTGAGTTCATGATCCCTATGGATTTTCTTAAAGGTCAAATGGTCAATTCCTTAGAAATTGCTTGTAAATGTGTCATCTCAAGAATGGTAAGGGTATATGGTGTGTGGGTTGGTCAAATTGAGTAGATAATCCCTATCATTTTTTAGCTCAAACCAGCTGAAAGAGCTGTTTCAGCTATTGTGATCTGCCACCATCACTTTGTCTATCCTTCTACCTATCATGTCTGTTCACAATTGCCTTTAATGCTTTCAGGGACACATTTGTTGATAAATTGTCACAAAAGTTTTTTGGACATATTGCTATTGCTTTGCATTTGTGAGACTAATAGTTGCCAACCATGGCATGTTTAATTGTCTTTTGAAGGGCTTCTAGCTGGTTGAAAAAGTGTAGGTCATCCAAAGACCATGTTTAAGGCCGTAGAAGAAATTATTGTGAAATGCTATTTTCTCCTAGATGCATTGCAAAATTGTCCTCATAATTGCTCAGAAGGATGACTGGCATATTATGGGAATTACAAATTTTTTGTCTAATTTTTTGGTCTCAGTTTGGATTATTAATAATTGTGACACCATTTTGACCAATTTTGTGCCACCCCTTTATTTTCACAAGTCTCACAAATTTAGCTTACTATATGTTTCCCATTGAACTGTACTCCCTTAAAAACTGTGTACAAGCAGCAGGTCATATGACACTGCTCCTATAAACTAGCCTTGCTTGTGGAAGGGATGAAGAGGATCAAATTTCTTTTATTGTGTTAAGGGAGGAAGCTTTTACTTACTATTGTGTTATCACAGCCCATTTAACTTGCCTTATGCCTTGCTGATTAGCCTACTAACTAAACTTACTGTTTTCCATAAAAGTAGTAAGCAATGCAGCAGGGGACTATCATTTTACCTGAGAGATGTTAAAACATTCTGAATTGTGGGTACAAGAAATACTGTAACATGACAGGTGCAGTCCCTGAAGTGATTACAATATCCATTTTACGGGGAGTTATTTTGTTGCCATTGGAAGTCACCACTGCAGCACTAATTCAACAGGTTTCAGTTTTAGCACCAATGGTGCTCTAGATACTAATGTTTGTTTTTGGTAGTTTTCTGGATCTGAAATAGCATGCATCTCAATAAATCTTGAACTGGGAGTTTACATTCTTCTCGGCCTTTTGGCTTAGATCATGTGTAGTATCTGCTCTTTTCATCCAGTCTAGAATGGGGCCATACATGACAGACCTGTGATGTAAGTCTGAGGGCCACGAGGTTGGTCAAGTGTTGTCCTTCGGTGGATGTGCAGCTTCTTTGGGAAACAGTTTAAAGTTTGATTTTGCTGAACAGCTCTTTGGCAAACAGGCGGGAGGACTTAAGAAAAAAAATTTACACACTCTCCTTCTTAAGAAGCAAATAGTAGCTGAGTTGTGTGAATGGTTTTTTGCTAGAGGTGGAAAGATTAATGGATAACAGAATAATGCATTTCCAGTATACTTCCAATAAAATTTTCAGTTTGGGAATCATTGGTGAACATTGATAAGTGGACGTTGCTGAATCTTGACCATTAGATACTTTATGAATGTTGGTGAATATGGGCCCTGTCCAGTGTCCAATCCAATTGGGTGAACCCTAGTATTAGCCATAATTTGAGGGTGAAAGGGCATTTATGATGCATTTCATTTTTAAGGATCATGTCTTGGGTTTCTTGGGAATGCCCTTCAAGTAGGAAGGTTAGAACAATTTATATTTGGTATGTGGATCGTTAAGAAGAGAACTCAGTTGTTGTTGAGGAAGGTCAAAGGCCATCTGGGGTCGCCAGCCATCAAGAGTGGAATTTCTTAAGAATGTCCAAGATCATCATCTGTGATCACCAGAGGTGATATATAGCCAAATTTTCATTCCAGCAATGAATCATAAGACTTATGGGCTTTCTAGTTATAGATGCATTGTGATTCATTGCTCATAATTTCTCATTCGATAAGCCACATCTACTTATGTACCTCACACTAGTTTGTTAAATATACTGCAAAAGTTGCTTGCTAGAAAGAGTGAAGGAAGTGTCAAATTTCCTCAAATTTGAAAATTGAAAATGATTCTCTTTATAAATCAGTTACAAAATGGTTATTAAGCACACCCATCTAGTGAGTCAATCTGTAGTGCAGATTGAGCAGGAAGTTCTTTGTCTGAAATTGTACCAGTTCTTAGTACCAGTAACAATAAATATCGTAACATTGTTTGTTAATGACCAAAACAATAATGGTTTGGGTTAAAGTAGGCACTGCTCACAACAAATTTATAGATTCAGCATGCTCTCCATACTCTCTCTGAGGGTGCTGGAATGTTGATATTATTATGCCCTGATGTAATTTCGTGAGCACTTCATTGTTGGCTCTGGGATAGGGAAAGGGATAATCCAGCACCGAGTAATAAAAAATGCACAGCCCAGCACACGTCAGTGTTATGTGCATTCAAGTACTGACTCCTTTGCTTTATATTTGTTTTTAGTGTTCCAAAGCGCAGTCTTAGCTTGTACAGTAGCGTGACCAGTCTTAGTGGTGCAACAACAGTTACAACCCCACAGATAATGAATCAAGTAAGTATGACATCTTGTGTTATAGAAGAGATGCCAACCAGTATGGTTTTCCTGTATTTTGTCAGCATTTTTGTAGCAAATACAGGCATACACTTTTTCCGGTTAAAATATGGAAATACAATTGCTAAAGCACCGGAATAAGATCTTTAGTAACATAACTTAAATACAGTGAAAGTGCAACTGGGCATTTGGTGAATACACAGTAGAGGTCACATTGTCATGACTCCATCTGCACTGCATGCAGTACAAAGTATAGAACCTTCCTATACACTGGATTGCACAGGTACATCAAAGTAAAGGTACTAGGTGCAGGCTAGTAGTGCCATTGGATTATCACACCTGCATGCATCAGGAGCTGAGCTAGTTAACTCTACAATACTGTACTGTGCATGTTGATATGTATTTACAGTATGTACTGTAGCATACAGTGATGGACTCAATGCACACAAACTGTTATTATGGATGAGTTGGCATCTCTGTAATATTAGCCATCTGTTATATGTTCCAGGTTATGAAATAGCTGGATGTGCATCACAATTTATTAATGAACATGTAGGTACTGATAAGAGTTAAAGAATTCTGGAGGCATGCTCATTGTTCTGGTTTTTCAGGCAAGGAATCTATGCGATGGTGATGTCATGTGTATGTGTGTGTATATTGTATGTGTGTGTGTGTGTATGTGAGGCTTTGACTTGTAAACACGATATCTCAAGAAGGGTAAGTTTGACTAATCTCATGTTTAGTGAGTGGGTTGGCCATATTGAGTAGATGAACCCTATTGGTTTTGGTGGAGGTTAAAGGTCATTTGTAGTCATGAGAGGTCAAATGGTAAATTTCTTAGAAATTGCTTTTAAACACGATATCTCAAGAAGAGTGACTAATCTCATATTTGGTTTGTGGGTTGGCCTTATTGAGTAGATGATCTCTTTTGTTTTTGTTGGGGTTCAAAGGTCACGAGAGGTCAAAAGGTCAAAATCTTGTAAACACGACATCTCAAGAAAGGTACATGTGACTGTGCTCATATTTAATTCGTGGGTTGGTCATGTTGAGTAGATGATCCGTGGAGTTCAAATGTCATTTGAGGTCACGAGAGGTCAAAAGGTCAAAACCTTGTAAACACTATATCTCAAGAACAGTTTATGTGACTATGTTTATATGTGATGTGTGGGTTGGCCATCATATTGATTAGGTGACCCCTGTTGTTTTTTGGGTGGAGGTCAAAGGTCACTTGAGGTCACAAGAGGTCAAAATTTCAAAACCACCTGAACAAGATATCTCAATAAGTTGTACATGTGACTATGCACACATTTGGGGTGTTGGTTGGTCTCATAAAGTAGACAATCCGTAAAAATTTTCATAGAGGTCAATTGTCATTTGCAGTCACGTGAGATCAAAAGGCCAAAACCTTTTAAACACGATGTCTCAAGAACGGTATATGTGACAAAGTTCATCATGTGTGGTGTGTAGGTTGATTGCATCTAGAAGAAGATTCCATTTGGTTTTCCTAAAGGTCAAAGGCCATTTGGAGCCAGCAAGGTCTAAGTCTGGCAAGCCTTCCTGCACAGTTTTACAAGAAAGGTAACTTGTAGGGTCCTGTAACTTGTCATGTAGATGGTGCATAGTGAACAAATGGTCCCTATTGTTTTTGGTGGAGGTCAAATGTCATTTGGGTTCTCAAGGGGGAACTCAATGTAGGAAGATTGGATGCCTTGCATGTGTACTTTGTGGGCATATTACGGAGCCCTGTTAATTGGAAAACATTACAGAGCACTGTTAATGTGAAAAAAGCCTTACATTTCAGCGACAAGGAATCACTAAGCCTTTCAGCTTTCTGGTTTCATGTTGAGAGGAAGCTATTTTTAGCTCACACCATCTCAAAGAGCTGTTTAAGCTATTGTGATCAGCTACCGTCACCCTGTCTATCCGTCCATTTATTTTGTCTGTTCACAATTGCCTTTAAATGCTCTCAGGGGACATTTGTTGACTAATTGTAATGGAATGAATGTGTCCAGACACATCATTAAACATAAGGGTGCATGTTGTGTTCAGAAAGTTGAGGTCAGAGGGGTCATTACTGACTAAGTGGTCAGTGTCCTTGTAAGTTGTCCATAATATTCTGTATGTAATGGTTCTTGGGTGTTGTGGGTATATTTTCTTATTCAAGGTCATAAGAGGTCAAAAAGTGGGACAAGTTTTGATGTGGTGCTATTGCTTTGCACTTAAGTCCCATAGTTACCAAACATGGCATGTTTAATGCTTGGGGAATGATTTCCTTGGCAAACTCTAAAAACACTTTGCTTGTCACATGATATTCCAAGAAAGTGAAAGACTTAAATCAACTAAATTGGAAAGCAGTTGGCTTGTACATCTGCACTTATTGTGTGAAAGTTAATGTAATTGCTAGGATGAATTTTCTCAGAATGTAGCCTGCACAGTCCCACACATCCATCAACTACTTCACATGTATACAGGTATAAATCAGTTTGGAAATGTTGAAACTATTCATTCTCAAAAGAGGAAAACGTCATGTGTCAAGGATGGCAGGTAGTGCTTTTCAACCAATTGTATGAATGACATGGGATTTTTTAAAGAATGAATAGAGAGATGAGTAGATTCGGTTTTAACAGTTAATTTTAACTAGAAAGTAGCTTTTAAGTCAAAATGGCTCAACTGCTTTGAGAAGTCCAGACAACAAAACTTGGCCCTAGCATTGACAGTACAAAGTTTTAAACCTCCTAGGGCTGTGCATTTTCAGTTTAATTTACTATCCGTTTAACAAATTTTATTAACTGGCAGTCAACCATTTAACAAAAATGATGTCATGTTCAGTATGTCAACAAAATCAACTTTTCCAAAGGGCGCCATCACTATTTATACAGGAAGTACAAGTCTAAAAATGGTGTCGTAAATCATGTTCTCTGATGCTTGCGGCAAAAATGTTTTGCATTGAGCTTATATTATCTTTCAACACTAAAAGCCCATCTCGCTTTTACTGAAACTTTCTTCAGACTATGTGCACTTTTAAACATTCCACCAGCTGCTGTATTTAGCTGTCTGATCCTATGCAAGTTCACATTGTCAGTTACGAGGACTGACAACTCATGAAACACTTCGACACTGCTGTTTTGATGCAGCTTGCTTGCGATGCAGTGTTCAATACATGCACAGTAGGTATGTGTTTGTAATAGCAATCTGTACAAGGGCACTGTAACGGCTCTCTGGCCAGTAAAATTCTGCCATTCAACTGATCATCACTGATTACTTGCATAACGTATAAATTTCACCTCTGCTAATCATTGGGCATTTTCTCCTATAACATAGTAGTCTCACATAGAATTGGAATTAAATTTAGAAGTGCATTCAAGGTGTATTTCTCTCATTCTTGTGGAGAGCGCTGCGTAAGTTGCCATAAAAAGCTGTCCCATTGGAACACGAAGTACAGACTCAGTGTTTTCCGCAGGTCATTTTTTTGTGTGGGTGCTGTTGAGTGATCGCCATCCTGGGGGAGGGGGTGTCGCCCTCCCCTTTGGAAAATTTTTGCTTCCAGACGGGTGGCTAGATGCAATATGGTGCTATCTTTGGTGCATGATTTGAAGTGAAAATAAATTAAAAAATATCTTTTCTTTTCATGTGTGAGGTTATAAAATTGGCCAGATGGCGTCCACTTTTTAACAAAAGCCTTCTCCCTTTCCATTTGTGGAGATTTGGTTCTAAAATTTTGGTATATATGATTGTTTGTCAGTACAGCATTATAACCCACCTACTTTCATTCCAATGTAGGAGTGTTAAGCATAATTTTTTAGCTATTTGTGTAGAGCAGAGTTCTCTGTGCCTGCCTAACAGTTAGCTGTTTATTCATTGTGCTAACTGCAGCGTATTTGTTTGTGTTTCAATGGCTGTCTTGCAAATGCCTTGCAAGCAGACTGTTGTTGGATGTCTGACTCACCTGTGGACACGGATCAGTGGTTTCTGCAATCACAGTGTCTTAGGATAATAGCACTGTATTGTGAAGAGAGATTTATGGAGCTAGGGATACTTGACACACAAAATTGGGAGCAATTCTGTGGTCAAGTGTAGCCTGCAAGAAAGGAAGTAGGCTTAATGTGGTGGGGACATCTGTTCTGTTTCTAGATCAACTAAGTTGGTCAAGGCAAGTAATTGTGATAACTCTTTGAGTTCAAGTGCAGTAGGAGAGCCATTTGAGGAGCGATGCATGTTTTTATTTTACCAGTGCAAATTCACGCAGTGTTTCTTATGGAGTTATAGGAGGAACTAAATGTACTTTGCAGTATTATTATGCATATTGAGAACTTTTTTACAAAATGCTCCTAATTAAGTTTGTATAGCTCAACAGGTTTTCTTAATTTTACAAACTTTCACAGTAGTATTTGTAGATCTGTCAATTAGGTTGTTTTCTTACTGTACCTTGTGATTTTGCAGTAGGGTTTTGAGTTCTTTGGTCTTTTTGTACCTGTTATTTACCATTGTTAAGGTAAGGAGGTTTTGTGGAAACAGATGAAGAAGTAATAAAAGTTGATTCTTTGAGTTGCTATTTTTTACAGACAAGAGAGAATGTGTTGCTGTTCTAGTTATGTTTTGACTTTATTCCTAATCTTTCAATAAAAGGCGCGGAGACAAAAATATGGGGCAAAACAAAACGATTGCCATGTTCTGAAATGCATAGATCTGCAATAAAAAAAGTAAAAAAGAAATCAAAATGGCCTACACTTTGACCTCGGATGACCTTTAAATTAGTGCCATTTTTTCGGAACCACACGTTATGTCCCCATATACCAAATTTAGTCAAATTTCTGAACAACTGTCCGTAAACAGCTGAAGGGGGAAGACTAGCTGCATCATCCACTAGTTTGCCAAATGAAGACAATTCTAGCCTGACATGAGTCCAGTGGCAAACTGGCAAAGAGTGAAATAAATATACAATTTGCCAAACAAGCAATTCATTCTGACTCCTGTTTGGTTACTGTGCACCACCCTCTTGTTCTTTAGCTTGCAGTTTTACATGGTTTTATTTTGGTGTTTGTACCTAACATTATTACCCACCATTTTATTTTCAGTAACTAAAATTTTGATGAAAAAAAAGTACAACATATTAACTAAGGTTAAACTGGTAAATAGCTGTAGGGTGCAGTTTAAACACAGTCTAGACCTAATTAATTCAACCAAATATTTAAACATATTCCTTTGTATGGGAAGTTTATCTTATTTTCTCCCCACATGGGCCCAATGGGCGGGGATGGGTATGTATACTGTACATGTTGTGGGCTAGTCGCTATCATCTTCTTCCTTTTTGCCCCTCCCCATTGTTCCCCTTTTATTTTTTTCCTTATTAAAACTCCTGGATTAATGAAAATGAGCCGTTAGTGTGACGTGATGCAACCACATCTTCAAATCAGTCCAAGTAGGCCATTAAAGCTGCAGGATCCAGACAGACACTATCCGTAATCATCCTGGGCGTTGGGAGGTGTTTAATTTCCCTTGTCAAATCTCTAGTATTAACGAATTTTTTTGCCATGCCTATAAAAGTCACATGGGTGAGAAACTCATCTTCAGGCCAGTCCAAGTTGGCCAGTCTGGCCACTATTACCACTCTCAATCATAAACTGATTCATACCCGGGAGGGTATAACATATACACTTCCACCTCTTCGCCCAGCCTACCTTTCATCCAGCCCCCTCCCTACCCCCACCCTAGAAGTACTTCAGTTCCCTTATGATAGTAGTTCATAGTGTCTTTTCATTGCCATTACTCTTCCAAAAAAGAAACTTTTGCGGTAGGCATTTATGTTAAAAAAAGGTGACAAGAAAAAAAATAGCTCCTGAAAAGAATCTGCCCCAAAAAGCCAACCCTCTATCATTGTGCAGGATCAAACTAATTATGCAACTCCAAGTGAGTAATTTTTGAATTTGTATGCCCATCGTAGGCTTCCAAATTGCTAAACTGCATTTTCAAAATTATGATGCAAAAAACTTTCAGAATTATCTCTACTGTAACTTGCAGTAATAAGGTTATGTTATATACACTAACTGTAGTGTCAAATGTGTTGGCTACACTTTCTGACATCGTTCATAAATTCAAGAGTATCAAAACTTGTCAACTTGACACTCAATTCATTAAAATAGCAACGAGAAATGTGTAAAACAAGTAAACTTAGACCTCTGTAACATTTTCGTACATCATGCTCGAGTAAATTTACGATGTGGTATTTTTTTCTTCAGTCCCTTGCTTTTCTCTTGTACGCTATCCTAACAAGTGACCATATGACAATAATCGAGCCTAGCCTCTTGTGTTTGTGTAGTGTGTTCGTACGGATTAACCAGCTAAGTGGACAAACTTTTTTCGTCCTCTTAATTGCTACTACAAATCTGATGGATGCAAAACAGGAGGTCTCAGCCACAGATAGGCTTTGCAGGTGCCTTACGCAGAAGTCTTGCCAGCTCAATTTGGTTCGCAAAGTACTGACGAACACATTTCACATTCACGTAAAACTTGTGGTTTTCAAATCGAAATAGCGAGCTCGGAACACTGGAAGTTTTAACGTAATTTAAGAGCATATTTTCTGGAAAAGTTACGGCTGGAATATATATCATTTGTAGTGGCATGAAATTGACGAATGGCTGTGATGTCTGAAGGTACTGGAGCCATAGTCAGACGGCCCTTGCCGCTATATTTGGCCGCGAACTCTTTTGAATATTGCAGGGCACCGAGGTGAACTGTAGGGGCAACTGCACGGCCCTTGCCGCGGTGAAATTTGAGGCCTGCCGTTACTGTCGTTGAGTCTCAGCACACGCTCAAATTTCATGCAAATCAAAACATGCAAAAGGTAATTCGTTTAACTGTCACATTATGATGAGGAATATATGCGGGCTCCTTAATTTTATGACATTCGAATAAAAATTAGAGTCATCGTAGTTCCGTCACGAAATGGCTATGCACTCTCGTTTGCGCTGCCAGCTAAGACGCAAGTCAGCGCCGACTGGCCGTCCGTATACAGGCCGCTTTTCTGTACACATACTCCATTGACTATATCATCAAACCAGACTCACCAGTGACATGATATTTTTCGATGTTTCCGATGTATTTTTACAGTCTGATTAACTGGATCACCGGCTGCTAATTTGTTGCCTGTGTGAAACACACTGACTGTCAAATATTACTGCATATCCAAAATTTCCACATCCATATTTTTGTTCGGGCGGCAGCGTTTTTTATGGGGGCGGTAAATGTTTGTACGGGCGCTGTCGTGCCCTTCTCAGATTTTGTGTGGGCGCAGCACCGGGACAAAATGGCTAGTGGAGAACACAGCAGACTATCCAGCTGCAGGGTTTGGCTGTATTCTCAAGTCCCCAAGCTTTCCATATCTGTGCATGTTTTGTACACGTAGCAACTAGAAAGTTATGAATATTATCCTGCATAAATTATGCAATTTCCATCATTCCTACTGTAAAGTTATTTACAGTGGGACTTATGCAGTGTTGTGATGTGAAGTCATTAGGAACAAAAACAGTGATGCACGTAGTCCCACGCATGCAGTAGACTTTCGTGCATATATCCATTTTTGTGGCTTTTACAGGCAATTTGATTGTTGAAAGGCTCCTTGGAAGTACGTCAGGGCTACTAAAACAATGGGGTTTTAGGCAAAAAGAATCACAGCATATTGTGCTAACTGATCAGTAAGCAAGAAAAAGCTGCATACAAATGCAGGATAGGGTCAAAGGCTTTCAACGATCAGTTTATCATACCTTTTTTTCATTTTGGGTAGCAATATTAGCAATTGTTTTGCCATTTTAATCCAGAACTTTGTGGTTTATGGTACAAAGGGCTTAAGTGGACACAGCAAAAAATTGAGGCACTGAACAATTTGAATTATGAGGACTCAAAAAGGGTTGAATGTTAAGAGAAACTCTAACCGGGTAACCAGCCGATTAACAGATAACTGTTATGGCCCTAAAATCTTCACATGGATCTAAACTGCTCAGTTTCCATATTTTTCAATAGGGTGTCACACTGTTGCCAAAAATATAACAGCACAACATTCACATCATTATGCTTCCAAAATCTTATCTTTTCATTACCCTATATATTTTTTTCTCTTGGTATAAGTATATTACAGTAACCATTTTTAGTGGTTGTTTGAGATGGTACCATGATATATAAGCTTGTACCCTATAATGTATGTTTACTAAAATAGTTAAAAAGTTTACAGAAGAAATTACTTTGCTTCCCATAACTCTTACAACTTTTCATATTTCATTCAATATCCAGATTGCAGCCAGGAATTTTCAGACATCTGCTGTGCAACAGGACGTTGAAGCTGCTGCTAAATTCATTGGCGCTGGAGCTGCCACAGTAGGAATTGCTGGCTCAGGCGCTGGTATTGGAACAGTTTTTGGCAATTTGATTATTGGTTATGCCCGCAACCCATCACTAAAACAACAGCTTTTTACTTATGCCATCTTGGGATTTGCTTTGTCTGAAGCCATGGGTCTATTTTGTCTCATGGTTGCTTTCCTTATCCTGTTTGCGCTGTGATTACAGGCAGTGTCATAGTATGGAAGAGACCAATTGTCTCGTTTATTTTCTGGTCTTATTGTTTGCAGAGTTTCAACATGAATAGAGATACTATAACATACATCAATATGGCAGGAAGAGTGTTTTAGGGTGTGGCATTTGAGCAATAGGAAGAACACACACAATTGAATTATTACAAGTTTATCAAATGAAAAAATGTAGAACATTAAATGTTCAATATTCATATCCTGCCAATGTTCTTCGCTGGGGTTTTCCAGTTGCTGCTACATCTGTTGGTGAAGTCATTTTACACTTTTCTGGCTTCCCTAAGGTGCATTTGAATGACCAGTCTTTACATATATATACTGGTGGATAACAGAACTTGTAAAGTATTCACAGCTATGGTTCCTTTCAGCCATGAACACTCTCAGAATCCATTTTATATGGGACTTTTCCCATTTATAAGATAAAAATCATCAGTGTGAAATGTTCCACATCAAATGTTCATAAGGGGATGGCACAAGTTACCTGTGAACCACTCTCCTGAAATGTTCTCGACTGGCCATGCGATGGAGAAATAAATGATTGAAAAGTTGAAAGGAAGTGAAATTTTTTTTTCTTTGTCAACAAAAGTGTACTAGAGCGTCAGTCATTTAGCAAGTCCTAAACGTGCCCAACCTGAAAACATTGTTTGAACAAGCAGATTTTCTCCCTTTTTGTAAGCTTTCTCATGGAAAGTAAACTTTATAGAAATTTCTGACATGACTCCCACCTTTCCTTATTTGTATGAAAATTGATCCCATGTTTTACTTTTTTTTTTTAGATAACTTCACCTCAACAATGTAACTTTTACCACCCTGGTGACACTATGTAACACTTTTGTAATGGTGTGTCTTCAAACTCCATCTAGCTAACAACTAACCTTTAATTCCCTTAAAAAAAACTAAACCTTGTTGGACCTGTATAAAAAGAAGGAGACCTCAATTTGTGTGAAGACAATTATTAAACCTATGAGAAGAACCTATATTTGAGTAAGTAAAGGAAAAAGTGAAGAAAAGGTAATTTTTTTTTTGGGGGGGGGGGGGGGTGGGGAGGGGACTTACTTTGGAAGCTGAGATCTGGAATATAAAGTCTAAGTCTTGAAAAAAATAGACCACCAAATATTATAACTTTTGTAATTATTATTATTAGTTCCTTGCAGTAGAAAGGGAACCTATGTAGTCAGGTTGGCTTATGTGTGACACTTGCTTCAGTACCCTCTTACTCAACAAGGGAAGGTTGAATGAAACTTGGATTTGGTAAATAGATGGGTCATAGGGAGAAGGTGTGCTATTGTTTTTGGTGGAGGTCAAAGGTCATCTGTGGTCACCAGAGGCAGTAAAGTGAATTTCTTTTATTAGCTGTAACTCGGTGTCTGTTATTCAAACTGTGACGTAATTTTCGCATAAGATAGATTGATAGGTGAAAATATTGTATCATTCACCGAATTAAATATAACTGGGTCAAAAGGTCAGAAAGTGATGTTTTGTTCATATTTGCCAATGAAACCTTGTAGGGGAATGGCATAATGTCTATATGAAATGCATGTGGTGAGCTACTTTGACCTTTGTGGGTTATTTGTTTCGCCTTGTCTTGTTGAGACAAACCAGAAAGGCAATTACACTACCCGCCTACAATGTTCCTGACTTGAGTTATTGACATTTAAGTGATGGGCTAGTTAGTGTGTAGGTCATATGCATTGGAATGTCAGGTATGCGGTGCAATAACTCAATGACCAAGTAACATAAGGGAAGGCATAATGGAAAATCGTGTTCATCTAAGTAAAATGCAGGTCAGTTTGACCTCATTTTACCTTTTGACCTTTGTGAAGCCTGAATTTGTCTTGTTGAGACAAACAAAAAAGGCAATTATACTACCCTACTATGATGTTTCAAACTTTAGTTATTGTCATTTCAGTGAAAAGTGAGTGATTTGAATGTGTGCATGTTATATGCACTCTCAGGCTGCCTCTAGTAGTAGACGTGTGGTCTTTTCCTTGTTTTTGCCTTTGAGGCAAACACATTAGGTAGCCTAAGGGACAACCATGATATAATTCCTAACCCCCATATTAAATTTTGGTGGTCAGGAATGACCAGATGACTGTTAAATTTCTTCCCTGCAAAAGGGACTGTTGTGTTTATGTAAAATCAGTTTTGACCCACTTTGACTGTATTTGACCTTTGTGACTTCTTTGTAAGGTCTGAATTTGAATTGTTGAGGTTGAACAAAGAGGCAATTAACTACCCTCCAATACAGCCCCAAACTCAAGTAAATGGCATTTTAGTGAAAGGTGATAATGTGTGTATTTGTCGAATGGAAGTGGGTGGTGTGCAGTGTGATAATTTGAAAAGTTAAGTGTCTCATTTCTCTCAAACTGCAAGTGTTTGTATGATTTTGAATGTGCCCCTATGTTTTTGGTGATGGGCCTGATAGCCAAAAGTTCTTGGGGTTAAAGGTCCAAATTATGCTAGGTATAATTAACTTGATCAAAATCAGCTGGAGTATGCACATGAACAACTTTGTGACCAAAAGCAAGCCTTTGTAAAGCAAGGTTGTGCGCTTCTATATGATCTAAACGACAAACATTAAGAGGATGCCAAATAGAAGCACAGGTAACACAAAGAGTTTTGTATTAAAGTAAGAAAGAGGCATGAGGCATCCCATTTGTACGAGAAACAAATCCTGTCGGTTTAGTGGGAGATCAATATGATTGCTGAAAGAAAAGTTGCTGCTAAAACAGAACTCCTAGGAGTTGGTAATTTTCAGTAACAGAAAGAGGATTGCTTCCCAGAAAATAATCATGTCAGACGATGTTGTTAGGTTTACACCTAGAGATATATTTCATGGCACATTTAGAAGCATTTAAAGCAGTGGTTCTCAAACTTTTTCAAAATACCACTCCCATAAGGCATCCATGACTGATCCAACGCCCCTCTCCCACCTAACATGCCATCATATTTACATAAGTTTTTGACTTTGAGCTTTCTACTTTCAATTTCCAGCACCAAAATGACCCAGATAAGTTTTATATTGGGTAAATTTTTGTCAAAAGTTTCTAAACCTTTCGGAGAAGACACGTCTGTGTCAACCACTCTGCAACCTACTAGGTTCCTTTATTGCACGAATGTATGAGAACCTCAGGGATCCCCTAGTCAATGCCAACGCCCCCTTTTGCTTGCAAACTCCTCAGCGCCCCCTTGAAACTTTGCAACGCCCCCAGGAGGCAGTAGGGACCACTTTGAGAACCACTGATTTAAAGGAAGCAGCATCCACAAGGTTACAAGAAGAATCCAATGAAGAAGAAAGAAGATGGTGAACTTTGGATAGCATTTGCTCACAGTTTCTTCCAGGGCAAAAACCAAATTGATTTGTGCCCAGAATATTATTTTACCAAAGAATTTCATGAGTCTAGAACACGGTTGTCCAACCTACGGCCCGCGAAAAGGTTGCGTCCGGCCCGTCAGAAATAATCTATATTGCAAAATTATTCAATGAGCAGATTAATTGATGACAACTTTAGGCTTCGCCGTCCACAATGGCATGCTTACTTTTGAATAAAATAATTTATTTCAAATGTCTGCTACATGTAGCTACATTGGAGTGTTGTCCACAGGGGCGGGTTGAGAATGATTCAGGAGGAATATGAAAAAAAACTGTCCGAATATTCTGCCCAACACCATCAATTTTTGCTGAAATTTATTTATTTGTTCAGTCAAAAACGAAAATGAATCAGTGTTCCCTACGCGCAATGATTTCATTTTGTTGACTTCGGCGTCGGAAAAAACGAGTATAGAATGCGGCCCCTCGACCCTCATAATAATTACATGTGGCCCACCGCTACGAAAAGGTTGGACAACCCTGGTGTAGAACAAATAAGCATTTCCATAATGTTACTAAACAATTGGAGTTGGAGAAATGGGTCTATAAGCTAGAAGCAACAGCTACTGGCTTAGGTGATCCTTTGTAGACTGGCACAACATTTCCCATTCCGAAGGTACTATTCTACTAGAAATTAGAAAAATAGAAATAGAAAAGTTAAAAAATTGACATAGAATAAGAGAGATCACTCGTCTTCTAAGCTTCAGAAACATTGGCAAAATCCCATCAGGACCAGGCTATTTAGTTGTGTTCAACTGTAATGAAATATTGTTAACCTCATTCACAGTTAAACTTGAGAAATTGATAGACACATTTGGATGAGTCACTAGACGTGTCAAGCATAGTCTATAGAAGGCGGATTGTCTGGCAACTTATTGTACGGTAACAAAAGATTACGGTTCTATGTTGAGGCAGTAAGTTTTCCGTGGTCACGTGGTATTCAGAGTGCACAGCTTGTTCTGCGAAGTGACTACTTCTGCAAGATAACCGCAGTGCTCGGCATATAAGAAGGGGGCTTTTTTAGTTGCGGTGCCTGCCTTGCAGGCAGCACCGCAACTAATGCAGTTACTATCGCGATGTCAATTTCTGACTTTTCCGGCACTTTATTTCTATCTCCTTCTAGATGCTTTGTGGTATCGAAATACGGTTTAGTGCAATTTGTAGGGATGGTACTTCTCTTTCGTGTTTTTAAGTTTTGGTGTAAATATGATTTTCGTGAGAGTGTAAAATTGGGGTTTTTTCACGTAAAATTTGCAAACGTGTTCTATTTTTAGTAACAATCTTGCGGAAAAACCAGGTCCGTGTGTACTCTGGGGAATAATATGTTGTTTAATTTAACACAGCGCCATCATTTTGGTTGTTTTTTTTTTAATTCATCGAGGTGTTTAGTGAATTTTGAGTATTTATATGAGGATTTCTTTGTAGAGATTTATTCTTTTCAAGTGACATGGTCGGGGTTGCTGTGGAGTAAAAAGTTTGATAGTGTAGAGGAGTTTTGTTCACTGTTATTTCATAAAGTAAGTTTCTGTTGGAGGGAAACATTGTTATTGGTAGGTAAATATTATTTGTATGAGATGGCTCGTATTAATATTTGTGTTATATCAAGGTGTCTGGTTATGGTAAATTTGTTATTTTAAAGTTTAAAATTATGTGGAGAATATAACAATGCCCAAGAAGGGCCGTTCAAAGATTTTTTTTTTTTTTTGTAGAAAGGAAAGGTTGGCAACAAAGAAAAGGAAAGTATGGGGGTGAATTTCAAGATAAAAGTTATGAAGGGGAGAAAAATGATGATGTCAGAGTTGGGATCAAACAAAAAAAGGCTCTAGTGGATATGAAAAGAGTCAGAGGTGTGATGATGGGGAAAGTAGGGAACATGACGATCGTGATGTTTTATTTATTTTTTCCGAAAGATCTACATGTACATTTTATTTTTTCGTTGTTGTGGGTGGTAATTGTTTTTTTCTTTTTTTTTTCGGTGTTTGGCATTATTGGTTACAGGGAAGATGATCATCTTTATTTAAGACAAGTCATTGTAAGTTCATTATGTACCTCTCCACATATTTACACCACGAGTTGCCATTGCTCAGAAGCTCCACTAAAGAAGAATGCTTAAAAAACCAAATTCAGAGGGAATGTTCTTGGGGATATTTATACATTTAGGGAGAAGCGCACATCATAAGATGAAGAAGTGTTAACATGACCACATAATTTAATGTAAAGAGTTGTCACGGTAGGGTTTTAACATGCTCATTTATATCTCGTTTTATATTTGTATGTGATGAGAGCAACGTTTTTTTATTACGCTGGGCGGTGATCTGTTTGAGATATTGGGAAGAGGTCTGCATGAATGAAGGTTTTGCACAATCATTCAGGGACTGCTTTAAGGTCTTCAGTTGGGGGAGAAGCCCTTGAAAACCAACTGATTTGGTCTTTTTAAAGGCCATGGATAGTTCATCTCTTGTCAAAAATGTGTTGATTTTGAAATGGTTATTTAAAATTTTGAGGGAGCCATATGACAGTTTGGCTTTCCTTTTTTTACTTGAGGAAGCAAAGACATCCCTTGCCTTCTCCGGGATTTACGTCACTGTAAAACAATTAAAAATGATTGCCTTATCATTTTTTTATATTTATGTTAAACGAACGTAAACGTTAAATTTGGACCGTTTGTAGAGGGTTCAGATTGTTAGCTTACACAACAAAGTTTTGAACAGGTACAAGAAAATTCGCAATTGTAAATTTTTAGCCAGGTGGTTCATTTCGTAAACGGTAAAGTAGCAAGACACTTATTTATAAGCTAGTTATGCTCTTTTTTGTTATGTCACTGGCTGTGGTGTTATCAGCGAAACGTTTATTTTTCATGAAGTCCGTTTTTTCTTTGAAAGTGATTTGTTGAGCTATTGCATATGAGTGGTTGGAATGATGAAATTTGTCTTTTACGGAGTTTTTTACTGGACAGTGCAGTCTTATTCATAGACCTGGCTTTCTTATTGCTTTTAAATATTTTAGGTTATCGTTTGATCAGTTGCGAGTCGTGGCCATACATAAACTTGCTATATTATTATTTTTTATTAGAAAAAGAAATGCATGGAAATTATTAAAACAATTTTTATATAGTGCAATGGCAACAGTTTTGTTCCGTAGTAAGAAGTCACTGTCAGAAAGGCGACAACAAGTTCTTGATACAGAGTGTAGGAAGAAGCGAGACTGTTTAATGATGTGATGACAGACGAATCGCCGCTAATAGTTATAAAGTAGGGACATCGATATTTTTGGTATTCAGGTTTCATGAAGGGACGTATAGATGTTGCAATTTATCTTTTATGATTTGTAAGTGATTGATTCGGTTCTCTGATTTGTGGAGGTCAACGTCGTTCAAGTGTCTATACATTACTAAACTAAGAAGTTACTGGCGAAGGGTTAGTAGTGACGTATGTGTGCGGGATTAACATAAATTGGAGAAACAGTGACAATAGGCCTAAGGCTAGAGTGAAATATGATCATATTAACATTTATGTTGAGAGAATGTAGGTGTAAGTAACGCTGACAAAGGAATTTTTACTTTGCTGTTTTATATATTTTTTATTTTATTTCATCATTTGTAAAGATTATGGTAAATCTGAGATATCGACATTTCTTTTGATTCTCGTTAACTTGTTATTACATGTTACTTACAACAATTTTTTATTAGGAAAGCTGAGAGTAAACTTGGTGCGGAGCGTACAGAACTTTTTAAAAACCATTAATCTTTAAAAATTCTTTATGTTCAACATTGGAATTTTTTCCTTTTGTTCATTAACATAAATCCATCTTCAACCAAGTGACTACAACGTTACTGTCATGTATATACAGACTCATTATCGTTTTCAACATTACTTCATAACAGGTGTACTCCACCTGTATTCACTAAACAGCTAAACAAATGGTATGTTTTTCCTTATTAACTGCACTGCTTAAAATGCAATTTTGACTAACGTCTGTTTGGTCGAATGGTCTGTCTTGAGCCTTTGCGGCTTTACCATCTTTTATCAGAAACCCTCATGCTGTACAAGGAGTTACTAAGGAGCCTGGACATTAGGGATACCTTATATTGAATGAACAAGCAACAGCTTGTAAAGGACGTTTGAAATGTTACCTGATGTGACGTTTTGCTCTTTCTACAGTTCTAAATCAACTGCTGTATCATCTTTTCCTGATTTACTGTCAACTATGAGTTCAAAATGAGCAAACCTCATTATACCGGCAATGGAGTATTTCTTTGGTGTGTTACACGTTCCACCTCAACCACATTTCTAAAGTGAATGAACAATGTTCCTGGATTACAAGTGTGGAACTTAACTTAGCTGTTATTGGGCAAAACACAATACAAGTATTTTGGAATGGTATATTGTCCCCCTAAAATATAAAATCACCTTTAAAGTACAAGACGACTTGGTTTGTCGGCACCGCAACTCGTCTAGACGTTCGTCTTGTTCCAAAAATGCAACTAGAATATGAGCTTGTAAGAGACCAAATCAATAATTTGTTGTCTTAAGTGTTAAAAGTTTTAAGTCTATATGAGCCTCGTATCACTTCTACTTCTACTTGAATTTGGCGAGAAGTGACACAAACAACACCCCGTAGTACTAGAGTGGTCCATGTACATAACGTATCATAGTCCACACTGCCCTACGACGATCCCTGAAAGGAAGGGCAATTTTCATGATATCTTCACTCTGGTTGTAAAATTATGCTTATCTTTACCTTTCTGGGTCTAAAGCCTGAATGTAGCCCGTGTTGTTGTTAACTTTCACTCTGACAACTATAGCTAACTAAACAAGCATGTCCTACCGCTCGTGTTTGAATTCCATCACTAAAAAAGTTAGTTAATCCATCGTTAGAAAAGTTTAACAGACTTCATAAATTGTTTAGGCCTGAAGAAGATCAAGAGTAATTGTCATAAAGCCCGGTACACACCGCCACGACTACCTACGACGCGACAAGACTTCACCTGTCGTAGACATTCTGGCGCCTTCCTAAACCCACGAAAATACCATGTCACACCGCTCCGACACTAATCGATGGAGCGACGCTGCACGTGGCGCGCCATCAATCAGGCTATTCCATTTTTGAGATTTAGGCCCTACAATAAATTTGAAATGGTTCATTTTTTGGCCTCTGGGTCGCAATTAAGAAATTATTGGCGTGTACAGGCTCTAAAGTACAGTAGGTCTTTTACACTGTCCAAAGTTTGCGTATTGTGTCCTTTAAAAGATTGCACTCGGTATATGAATTAGTAAGTTAGATGGGCTTTAACGGCTCAGTTTCTAACCGAATTGTCAAAGTCGGGCTGGCTACAGCCTTTTTCCAGTTGTGGCTCATTGGCTTGCTTCTCTTAAGGGCTGTGATTTCCCTGGGACGTAGGCTGGAGGAGGGTGCGTGCGGACGCACCTCCCCGCACCAGCTGGAGTTCCGCTCAAAATGAGGCAAAAGAATTCTTCAAAAAACATAAGGCGAAAAAAGAAGCTCAAGAAGCCTACGGTGCTACTCCCTGACCAGCTAGGTGTTAGGACCTCTAACACCTCCCTGCTCTGACCGCCGTCTCCACCCAGCACGCTTGTGCCTACATGCAAGAGGATGAATACGGCTATTGTCGGCTATTGCAGATTTATCTGCCAGCCTTCGTAGGCGAACGAATGTCTTCCAAAGGTATTAACACTTGTTATTTTGAAAATAAATATAGAAAGAAAAATATTCCCCTTAAAAAGGAAGTAATTTCTAATTGGCTCGGTATTCTAGGCCTACGTAAATGCTTGAACATGAACGCACAATGACTGGTTTGAAGTTAACGGACTTGTTCCGTCTTTTTCTGTGCAAAGTATCTTCAAGTGACACACTTTTATAAGTGCGTTCGCTTTCCGAGCACGCGGAAGTTTGCATCAACTGAAATCCTGATAATACACTGAGAAATATCTTCTTCGCGTATGTACTGTGTTGTAAAAGCGTACGCACACTGACCTCTTTGAACGATGGATTTTTATTTATTTTTTTTTTATTTTTTTTTTTTTTTTGATAATGCGGCTTTAGTTTTTACACGAATCGCCGGTTAGACTGGTCAACGCTAGGTCTCATCTACATTTCCACCCCGATATTTACGTCTCTATGAGGAATCAATTTCAGCAACAGTGTAAGTAAACGTGTGGAATATATGCTTATAATATCTTTGGGGTTTACCCCGTCTTCGAACCTTCAGTTCGTAGGTCTATCACATGGCGTTAGTCTACTCTGACTGATTTAGCGCAAAATTCATCGCCCCACTATTCAAAAGAAGTGTTCGTATGTCTTTCGCCTCCAACACGCTTACGTTTCAGTGCGATTTGCGTGTGCCTTTAAAGAGGGATCGTAGAGGCGAGGCCTCTCCTCCCACTTAGTGACTAAATCATCTTCTCGTGCCTCCGTCCAAAAATCCGCCATCATCGCCATGGTTAGTACTAAAGTAGTAAGCCTGCAGCTGTAGCATATACTGTAACATGGTTTGATACGTACTCACCTGCTCTCGGTGTTGCGCAATAAAAACATGCCGTAACTGGAACTGTGTACCATGGGTGAATGCTGCGCTCTGATTGGACAAACCGCATGAGGCCTGTTTGTTGCGTCGAAGACGAGTTCACACCAACACAAAGAGTACTGCCTAGACCCGACTACGATTGAACATGTTTAATCTTGCCGACGGCATACGACCCGACGGAATCGTAGTCGTGGGAGTGTTCACACCGCCCATACCCCAGCCGACGCGTTGGGTGGTCGCCGTCGTGTCTTGGGTCGTCGTGGAGGTGTGAACCGGGCTTAAGAGGAATATTCCTGTTGCTGATACTAGGCCTAAAAGATGTCCACTGAAATGGTCGAGTGACATTGTGAAAAATAACGAGATCGAAGCTGCGTAGGGCGAGAGACTTTTTCATGTTTAGGCACGATAGTGTAACTTTGATCAAGCCGTAAAGCACCGGTAGGATTGACTTACCGTGATCACTGTGTAGCATGCAAGTCTACGCTGTTAACCACCCAATTCTGATTGTTCGCAAATCGTCTGTCAGTTATTTTTTATAGAAAAAATGCCAATAATGGACTTAAATATTTGAAGAAGGTTTGTTGTAGAGGGTCACGGTAGAATATTTTTCATTGTGGTTGTTGTTCTAGGCTAACTTGCAGTATCAGCGCCGTTAAACTTGGAAGCTAACTGGCCACCGTTCGCCTGGTACACTTACCCATGCTCTGCGAGCATATAGCATTATGATAGCACGAGTCGGTCAATCAATACCGTTTTAACTTATACTCTGTATACGTGCTATATATTTTGTATGCCATGATCGACTCGAGGTACTGACCGGCTTAAGATACACTATATACGTACATACGTGGGTGTAGTTACTTCGGAGATTATATTAGTCCGGCTTCAGATTGGGGTAAGTGCCACCTGGAGTGGTCATTAATGCCACTATGATTTTTTCGTTTTCCAAACATGTCTATTCAACAGAAAAATCCAGGTATATGGGGATCTTCGGATGGGTTGGCGAAATATGTGGGGCTTTCTGTCAAGCGCCAAGCTCTACATCCAGAAAGTCGAGAACAACAAATGACCCGTCGAATTAAAGGCCGAACAATTGTCTTTTAAATGATGTGCAGATCATGTGCATCACGTGACAAATGAGGTCACAAGAGGTCAAAAAGTTCCGAAATTTACCTTTGACCTATTTTTGGTTTCGATGAAAAGAGAAACCTATGCATTCATGATGGCGTGTGTGTGTGTGTGTTTGAGACACTTTGCTTGTTTACACGATATCTTGAGAAGGGATAATTTGACAGTTCTCAGACTTGGTTCACAGATACCCCATACTGAGAGGAAGAACACTATTTAATTTGGTTGAGGTCAAAGGTCATCTGGGGTCGCAGGGGGTCAAAAACCGAAATCCTTGTTTACCCAATATCTCAAGATAGGAAACCTGAATTCATATCACACTTGATATGTTGATGTGTTATGATGAAAGGAAGAACCCAATTAATTTTGGTGGAGGTCAAAGGTCATTTGGGGTCACATTGGGTCAAACCCTGAAATCCTTGTTTACATGATACATCATGGTAGGAAACTTGCATCCATTTCAATCTTGATATGTTGATGCGTTATGATGTAAGAAAGAACCAGATTTAATTTTGGCGGAGGTTAAAGGTAATTTGGGGTCACATGGGGTCAAACCCTGAAATCCTTGTTTACACTATATCTCAAGGTGGGAAACTTTGATTCATTTCAAACTTGATATGTTGATGTGTTATGATTTGAAGTAGAATCCTATTTATCGTGGTGGGGATCAAAGGTCATTTGGGGTCAGAAGGGGACAAATCCTGAAAACCTTTTTTAACACAATATCTCAACGTAGGAAGCTTGGATTGATTTCAAACTTGATATGTTGATGCGTTATGATGTAAGGAAGAACCCTTTTTATTTTGGTAGAGGTCAAAGGTCATTTGAGGTCATAGGGGTCAAACTCAGAAAACCTTGCTTAGGATAGCTCAAGGTATGAAACATGGATGGTTTTCATAATTGGTATGTGGATGAGTTATGGTGAAAAGATGGTCTGTATAAGGTTTTTTTTTGTGGAGGTGAAAGGACATTTGGGGTCATGATCGGTCAAACTTTGAAAAACTTGTCAAAATGGGATATCTCAAGGTAGGAGACTTGCATGGATTTCCTAATTAGTATGTGGATGTGTTATGGTGAGTTAAAATTACTGTACCTGCTGTTTTTGGTGGAGGTCAAAGGTCATCTGGTATCACCTGGCATCAAACTGTGAAAACCTTGTTTGCAGAATATCCTTAGGCACAGTATGAAATTTGGCCTTTTGAATATAGAAATGTTTTGGTTAAAAGAACTAGAAAGCCAACAGGTTTAGTGATTCCTTGCCATGTGATATATCATAGCAAACATGGAAACAAACATGACATGCATGGAATCCCATACAGTTATCCTACTTAATTGAGATATCATATACTAGTAAGGCCAAAACGTTTTGACCTCATGTGACCCAAAATGACCTTTCGGTCCCATTTAAAACAATAGTGATCACCTCACCAACACGTCCATCAACATGAGCAATTCAAAAGCTTAGTACAGTATGAGTATGGAAGTACTTCCTCCATGGTATGAGATCCCTCACACTACTGTTATCGCCCCAAAAATATTATGTCTACAGGGTTTGATCTTTTGTCACCCCAAACCTTTGATCTCCACAAACAAGAGGAATTTCTCACACAGCTTAAATATGCCAGGAAACTATGTTTTGTCTCTTTACTTGATAAAGCGGTATTTTGAAACCATTTTAATCAAAAGTTTGGTCAATGGGGACAGCTCTTTTGAAGTCTCTATGTTCCGATGCCTCTATGTTTCGAAAAGTCTGCTTTGAGGTTAGTGTTAAAACAAGCCCTCATCCAAACACTCTCCTACATGCATTGGATTTTTGCTTAATGGGGGAAATGCCCCACCTTTTGTCATGGTATCCTTGCAAATTAACAAAAGCTGATATCCCTATTAATCCATAATTTAACAAGACTTTTAATTTGTCTTTTGTCTACTTATACTGTAGGTACAGCATAACTCACAGTACAAGTTTTCCTTGTTTGATACACAGTATACAACATTATGCTTGCTCTTATTACAGTACCTGAACTACTTTTAAACGACAGCAGCAATGAAAAAAAAAATCTTAATACTTTTGAAAAGTGTCATCAAGGGTAATCTTGAAGCAACGGTTCTTTGCATTAAGCTTAATGATACACTTTTTTTTTTTTTTTTTTTTTGGGGGGGGGGGGGGTAGTGACATGGATAAAAATGAAATGTGAGACAAAAATTCCCACTCGGTGATGATATTTTACATAACTATAATCCTTCATACAGGGGTTACTTTTTTGGTGCAGTTATCCAGATATTTGCAGAGATGAGGCAAGTAGTATGCTGATACATTTTATACTATCAAAAATTTAAAACAAATTCTAAAATGAAACTAAGTGATAAATAATCACTGTAGAGCATATTGAAACTGCGAATGTCGTTCGTTTTTCCGAAGGTTCGTTATTCCGAAAAGAAAATAAGGGTCGTTATTCCAGGGCCGTCGGAAGCTGGGGGGCTGCAGCCCCCCCAATAATTTTGCCATATATAGTTTTTTTTTTTTTTTTTTTTTTTGAAGTGAACATTTTATTACAACGAAAGGTCAAAATAACGACTGCTTAGATAGCATTAACAAGCCCGGGAAATGTCATTTCCGGCTGTCTGAGGGGTTGCGATTTTTCAAAATTTTCTGTACGCTCCGCGCCAACCGATGGTGGCGTTCCGCTTAGATAGTCAGCCCGAGTCAGCCCCCCCCCCCCCCCCCCAATCGAAAATATCTTCCGACGGCACTGTATTCCGAATGGAGGATGTTGTCTCTTATCCCTCCAAATATACAAGGACACAGCGTCTGCGTTAGGTACGGTACTGCCCAAACTGCGGTACGCTTAGTCTGACCTACCTTCCTTTCCACAAATTCCAAAGATCGATGCAAAGACGTCCCCACTCAATGATCACCACACCTTTAAGACAAACCTAAGCAAGTTGTTGAAATTTTGAAACTAACCACTTATTAACCATTACATCGCTCAATGTTCTTTAAATTTCAACTGAAACAACCCAAAGCTTTGTATTAACCACCTTTGATAAAAACTAACTATACATTGTTTAAATTGTTAAACAACTGCATAGTAACTTTCTTTAAACAGAGGAATTCTAAAGAGTGAGCTAACAGCAGTGTTATAATCGAGACCGAGACCACATGTTGTCGACACCAAGACCGAGCCCAGGTGCAAATTTCGAGACCGACAAGGCCAGAGACCGAGACCAATACCGAAAGTAGGCCTACATATAACATAGAAAAAGAACTTGTGCAAAATTTGGAATGCTTTTTAACTGACTTCTTTATCTATTGCTCTAAAGAGGACATATAGCACCAAAGTGCATCATCATTGATTTGTAGGTCTACATGTTCTTTTTATCATGTACATGACCGTACGTGACGGGGTAAGGGCAGCAGCTCCCCATTAGCCGAAACCTTGCTGAATTAGGCTAACATTGGTTCATCTGTCAGGCTGAGGTTATTCCCTGATTGAGGATCTGGAATCGGACAAAAAGTTACCGTCACCCTGAGAAGAGTCCCGTACGGCGAAGATCATATGCTAAACATAGAATTACTGGCTTAACCTAACACATTTTTTCTAATGTGGCCCTCATGGCCGTACGGAATTCTTTCTCTCGAAGGAAAGGACGCTCGGATCCCCGGTGACACTAGACTTGGCCAAGTCTCTCGTGAGTGTTCCGCGGGGATCGGAGTTGACAACCTTCTCTTCAAAATCCCCCTACAGTACAGAATATCGTATTTTCCTTTTATCTAATACGCCCTCTATCGGTCTATTAATTCTATCGTTTCTCAATCTCGTTGAGAAGCGATACCTTTACAGACCGATAGAGGGCGTATTAGAAAAAAGGCAAATATGGTATGCTGTACTGTGCTGAAGCACTGGATTTGTGTAGAGTTGGTGTTGCCAGCTCCCCGGGGAACACTCACGAGAGACTTGGCCAAGTCTACGGTGGCACCAGGATCTGAAATCTGGGGGTGGGAACATTGGAGGGAAAACCAAATTCTGGTGAGCAAAATACGCAACTGATGGTGGCTCTGTGCTTAGATAGTCCTCTCGAGCATGACGAGTCCCCCTCCCCCCCTCCCCAAAATAAAAGCTGGCTACCGGCCTGGTAAAATATTGTTTTGATGTGTCAAAAGCCTTTGAAAAGTCTAGAAAAATACCTGATACGTACTGATTTTTTTCGATGGCTTCTGTAACTTCTGTATCTTCACTTGGTCAGTAAAATTTTCAACAATATTTTCAGTAACAATTTACGTAACGTGGTCACGGTCGCGTCGGGTGTTTTTCGATTCGGTATACGGAATTAATGGAGAGGTGGGATGTTTGCATCGGTCTCTGGGATGTTGGTCAGCAATTCGGTTTTTCATGCAAGCAGTGGGTTGTTATGATGATTGAGCTATGGGATTATTGGTCAGGCATGAACTGAGTTCTTCAGTGAGAGCGATATTCGCCTCGGTCTATGAAAACTGTTGACAGGGAAGGGCAAGGGCGTGTGTAGACCTTTCTTCATAGGGGGGTCCAAAACTGATATGCGAGGGTGGTATGTGGGCGGAGGTGCCTCCCACGATGTGAAACTTTAGTTTTTTTTAATGTGGAAGTATGTGATTTGGTGCCAAATTTAAACGATATTTTGTATAGTCAAGTAAACCCATTACGTATTTTATGAACTATTTTCTTCAAATAGCCGAATTTAAATCAAATTCGCACCTATAGCTGGCAAATAATTGGGTTTGCGTGAGCGTGAGAAAATTTTGATCTAAAATGCATCCACGATCGGTGGAAATTGAAATTTCGCTGGTATTGAAAGTAATCTTCAGAATGTCGCCATAGGAACCCCTCCCCCTGAAAAATTGTGTTCCCCCTGTGTGCCCCCCCCCCCTCCCCAACTGAGTTTTGAGATTGTCAAAAAAATATGTCTTCAGTAGTCAGAGTGTGACTATGAATTTTTTAGGATTCGATTCCTCTGTTGAAAAGAAAAGGCAGTAAATTTTCATGTTTTCCAAATGAAAATATCGCAAAAAACCTTGGAAATGCCATTTCCGGCTGTCTGAGGGGTGACGTTTTTTCAAAATTTTCTTCACACTTCCGACTACGTCAATTGGAGGTGGCGCACAGCTCAGGTAACCCTTCAAGCAGGATTAAGCCTACATTTTTCCTTCAGAGGATCACATTTCCTTCCTTTCTCTTTATAGTCACGGTGCAGCTCACCTTCCTTAAACTGTCAGCCTGATACGCTCTTGAAAGTAGTTTCAATAACGTTTGTGTTGTTATCAAAAATTAAATCTTACTCGAAATTACCCTGTAAGTAATTTTTAGGCCAGTGTAAAAACAACCCTTTTAAAAAACAACTTTAAAACCTTACAAACACGCTAAAGACCCAGGAGCTTTCGGGGCTTCGCCCCCTGGACCCCCACCAAGATTCACATTGAAGTGCCCATCAACTTTTCTTCTCTGTAGATCATCTACCCCATTTTCAAAATGTCAGCCGGATAAGCTCTTGGTAGTTGAATCAGTGGTTTTTTACCGAGAGGCTTTCTCGAAGTTAACTTGGAGGTAATTTTTAGACCAGTGTTAAGTCAATAAAATTACCCTTAAATAACGTCTTTAATACCTCACAAACACGCTAAAACCCAGGAGCTTTCGGGGACTTCGCCCCCTGGACCCCCACCAGGGGCCTAAGGACCTAAGGCGGGCTCCTGGACCCCACCCGTTGCGCCTCGCGCTTCGCGCTCGGTTGCTCCTCCGGCGCCATGAGTGGATTCTATATGTGCCCCATAAAATCGTTGTGCCCCCTCAGTGCCCCCCCCCCCCAGAATGAAATGTCTGGTGACGCCACTGAAGACACACACATCATCACCATCGCATAGATTCTTTGCCTGCCTGCCTTCGGCAAGGAATAAACACTATCCCAGTACACAGTCTGCAAGCAACTTTCCCCAGAATATAAAATGATTTCAAATAAAATATTTCGACACGTCCATCAACTATCCATATGAACACTTTTCAAGGCTATGTTTTGAAAGATTTACAATTTTCATGGTAACTACACCTTCTGCAGCATATATACTACCATCTGGGCCACTCCCACACAATTTGCCGAAATGGAGAAAAGTTTATAACATACGTACAATATGCTTTGGAAATCAAATCGACGCCCATAAATACCTTAAAACAGGCGTTCTGTCATTCACAAAATGACATGAGACAATGTCTGCTATAAAAGTTATTGATGTGTGCCAGTAGGTCTTGGCACTCTGAAATGTCAATGAAATGTGCATTAACCGTCCAGTTGGAACACTCATTAATTTGAGATAGTACAGTTTGTGATTTCCTTACAGACTGCTAAGTAGGTAAGCATTTCGACGGTAGATGATAGATTCGTTTCGTTCCGATTAAATTTATTTGTGACCAGGTGACGATGTGGTCTTAAGTGAGGGTGAAAATATGAAGGTGGCTGCTGGAGTAACACCAATAACTCGTGCATGAGTGGGTTGGAGGGGTGAAAATCGGATGCATGGGGTGAAGTGAAAAAAGGCAAAAAAGATAAATTCCAACACTCACTTAATTGTTGGCGTCGAAGTCGGTGCAGTACGTTGAGGCCCCATGTATTCGGCTCGCGCAGAGATAAAAATAGATAGGCCTAGAACGTAATTGCGAATGAAAATGTGCGTGATAAATATATCTTTATGTTCAATGATTTTGAAATGCGTTATTTGTCACATACACAACTCAAATCGAAATGCTGTGCCTCACATCTCCGGTTAAATTTGAATTCGATGTGTTTCAGAAATCATCTCAGAACATATGTGGCATCGTGAGTTATTGTCAAGTTTTTTTCTTTTTTCGAAATCTAATGACATCGCCCTACCTACCTATGATCTTCAGCAGCACGAATCGTGTAATATTTTTGTAATTTGCCATTTTCGGGGCTTGCATAAGAAAAGCCGTACTCATGCAATTTTAGCAGGGAGTGGGACAAACGCGGATCGTTTATTTTATGAGGTCTGGAGTATACGTCCTAGGAGAATATCCCACCCCTTTCTTAAAACTTTAAAATTTAAAGACAAAAAGGCATCATGTAAACCAGCAAAGAGCATCCCACACACACACGCGCACAAACACGCCAACATCAGGTAGACTCCTTTCCTGCCTTCGGCAAAGAATGAATAATTTAGCGTACGAGGCGATTACAAAAGTGTTTAACAGACGGCAAGAAAATTTCGATTACAAAACAGGTTGGTGAATTTTACAACAGTTAGTGACTTAAAATAGGACAAAATCCATGAATTTATTACAAAAGTGATCGGTTCTATTACAAAAATTAGAGTTATTACAATAGTGGTTTTACAGGCGCTGAACGCGCGAACATCTCATTATTTTTTATTTATTTATTTATTTATTTTTAATCTTCATGGAAAATTATGAAATATGCATTTTGCCTATTAGAGTGTTTTTCACAGTCCATCCTAGACGGATGTGTTGGCATAACATCTCGATGGATATAATGTCAGAATGTGAATTATTAATATACTTTTGTCTTCATTTGCGTCAGACCACCTTAAAGGCCCAGTTCCCTCACACTAAATAGTACAAGTTCTCCTAACCTTCTTTCTTAAGCCCCCTCCCTCAATTGTCTGAAATTAATCCTTATCCAGACACAGTCTCACTTCAGGGTGAGTAAAGGAAAGCTCAATGTTTATAATAAAAAAAAGCTCTCAGTATTGTTCATGCTGTGTAACATCACCTCTGATACTCTGCATTGTCAACTAGCTGTCAATCAAAGATCTGAGCCAATTGAGAATTGCGGTATACCCCTACCAGAACTGTAGATTGGGATGAGAGGACTCGCCCTTCAAAATGGCTGTAAATCTGCCCCCCCCCCCCCTCTCAAAAACGTACTATCAACAGTCAGTCCGAAATGAGCTTATGTGCGCATAGGGGGATTTTCTTACCAGTGACTCTTGTTATTTGAGTATATTGGGTTGCTGTCATTGTTTGGCCATAGGACCCGCATCCTTCTAGCGACTACAATATTTAATTTCATTTTACTATTGGTATTCCACACCATGATCATAAATGTATACAAACATATAATATATTCATATACATTAATTTACGTCAATAAACGTCGTTAATGGTGCGAAGGAAGATGAAAATTTGACGAAGTCCTCTGTTCGGAATAACGGAACCCTATCCTGTATTCGGAATAACGACCCTTGAACGAACCTTCGGAATAACGACCCTTATTCTCTATTCGGAATAACGAACCTTCGGAATAACGACCCTTCGGAATAATGATCAGACCCCGAAACTGCAAAGCAGAAGCACCAATCTAGATAGACACCAATGTTTAAAGTTGTTTTCAACAAAAAATCCTAATACAAACACACTCTTTGTTCAATTCCACCAGCTTCTATGTGAAGGAAACTATTTCTGAAGGGTGTCAAGCTGCGGTACAGTATTTCTAAGATGATCAAGTGCACATGAACTTCTCCATCTCCAGACAATGGCTAGGCAAACAACTTTTATTTGTGGTCAGATGAGACAAGATAATGTGGACAGTTATTTTGTGCTTGATTTAGTAGAGGTGTGACTTTCATGGAGGTCTGACATTTTGACCACTGACATTTTGAGTACTGAATGCCTCCAGGGAATGGTAGGAAATAGGAGTATATACAAACAATGGGCTGTCATAGTTGTTATGTACTGAGATAAAAATAAGCTTTCTTCAGAGGGTTTATAAGAATCAATTAACACCACTTATATAGTAAAAACCTTAAAGGCATATTTTCATCATCCCAAACAGTTCCAATTCTTCCAACCTACTTACTTCTAGCCCCTCCCACATTTATATAAAACTCATCTTTATCCAGACACAATCCTAGTTTATTGCTTCATGGCTTGTCCCAGTGGCCATACAAGTCCATAATGTGTAATCTAGACACTCTCAGTGCCCATGCTGTGTAATTTAGCTATGATGCATTGTTTGAATGTGATGCCAATCAAAGAGCTGTACCAATTGAGAGTTTTGATATATGTATACTGAAACTGTAGTTTGGGGTGACGAATAGTCATTCGTCCTTTAAGTCAATTGAGCTGTATGTTTGTATGAGGTAAGGTAATCCTCCAGGACACTGGGGATAACTGGCAGTCAACTGAGAAAAATTATGCCAAGTGTGTCAGTCACAATTTGATTCACTCTATTAGGCAATGACAGTTCATGTGCGCCGAAGGGTATTTGATACCAAATGATCAGTTAAAAATTAGGTTCTTTTTTTGTAAAACTAATTAACTCTGGTATATCTAATTAATCAATTCCCATTTCCAATTCATGCATGCGTGCATGCACATGTCCTCATGAGGTCAGTAGGCACAAGGTTTGCCAAATATTATCAATTTTTGCCATTAAACTTAATGCTTTCTTCAGGTTTTCTTTAAGGTAATTGAAAAAGCAATGTAAGTATGTTATAAAAGAGATTCTTGTGCATCACACAGAGTAATCTCTGTTCAAAGTTTACACTTATGAAGTTCCACGTATCAGTCATCTACTTGGTGTGCATAGAAGCATCTTCTAATATTTTCAGGCTATGTCCCTAAATGACCCGTATACAGACTGTTTAAACTCACATGTTCCACACTCTGCTAGGAACTTTCATTTAACAGTGGAAAATCAGTTAAATTATGAAAATCTATTTACTTGTGGCTGCAAAATCAGCCTACCCATGAGCACTGAAGCGTTTATGTCAGCCTGATGAACAGATTTTGCCTTTTAAGATTTTTATATTTTGCTCTGCCCACTTTTTCATGTATTAATACTTGGAACTTAATGTAATAACAGTGCACAATTTCATGCCAGAATCAACATACTGTACAGTACCTACCATGTGATGTGCCTTTTTGTTCACCTAAAATCTTCTTCTTATGAGTTTACTTCAGTACTTTACAAATACATTTTCAAAATTACCTCACTAAAGAATTTACATGGTGAAGTTAATAAACTGTTCCAAAAACATTATATACCTATGCCTATTACATTTACCCATGCCCAGTTATTCTTACCCTTTCACCCTATCCGCTCAAGGATATTAACTTCAACAGTTATATACTCTTTTGAGATGTAGTGTTTGTAAGGTTTAGATGTTTTGAACTCTAATGACCCCAAATGACCTTTGACATCCAATAAAAACAATAGGGGTTATCTACTCAATATGGACAATCCACTTGGTAAGTATGAGATTCCTGGCAGTTACCTTACCAGTTACCTCTTGACGTACGGTGTTTAGAAGTTTTTGAGCTTTTCATCTCTGATGACCCCAAATGACCTTTGACCTCCACCAAAACAATAGTGATCATCTACTTAATATGGGCAATCCACATGCTATTTATGAGATCCCTCACATTCACCCTTCTTGAGATACAGTGTTTACAAGGTTTTGACCTTTTTTCTATGGTGACCCCAAGTGACCTTTAACCTCCATCCAAAACAATAGGGACCATCTACTCAATATGGACAATCAGCATGGTAAGTATGAGATCGCTCACATTTTTCCTTCTGGCGATATCGTGTTTACAAGCAATTTCCAAGGTGTTTACATTTTGACCTCTGGTGACCCCAAATGACCTTTGACATCTACCAAATAAAATAGGCACCATCTACCTAATGTGGACAATCTACATGCCAAGTTTGAGATTCCTGTGGGTTACCCTTCTTGAGATATCGTGTTTACAAGCAGGCGTCACACACACACATACACACACACACACATACACACACACGACATCACCATCGCATAGATTCCTTGCCTGCCTTTGGCATGGAATCAAAAACCAGTTACTTACAGGTGGAGTCAAAGGTCAATTTGGGTCATCAGTTGTTACAAGGAATGTTGCATTTTATTGAAAAGAGCATGCATGTATCATCGAAACCTCAATGCATTTTTGCATTCTGGTTTGACTATGCCTTTAAAGATGTTATTGTGTACAGTTACCACCAAACATATCAGATTTCATCCTTACACCATAACACATCTACATATTAAGTATGACATCTATCCAAGTTTCCTACCTTGAAATATAGTATTGAGAAGGTTTTTAGTTTTTGACCTCTGATGACCCCAAATGACGTTTAACCTCCCCCAAAAACAATAGGGTACACCTTCTCTTTAAGACGAATCTATGTACCAAATCCAGGTTCCATCCAACCTTTCCATTTTAAGTTACAGCGTATCCAAGCTAGCGTCACAGACACACATACGCACACACACACACACACACGCCAACCTGACTACATAGGTTCCTTTTGCTAAAGCAAGGAACCAAAAAATTTGAAAAACTTACTTTCACAGCTCAGAAATTGCAATAGATTAACTGGCGACAACAATTCCGCTCAGATATTAACTTTTCTTCATTTTAACATGTACAAAATCTTTCTCTCTCATCGCAACCAGAAAGCCAAAAGGCTTAGTGATTCCTTGCCGCTGAAATGTAAGGCCTTCTTTCACATTGACATTGCTTTGCAATCTTTTTCAATTAACAGGGCTCCATAATGTGCCCACAAAGTACACAGGAAAGGCATCCAATCTTCCTACATTGAGATCCCCCTTACCCGTTGTGAACCCAAATGACATTTGACCTCCACCTAAAACTTCTGGGACCATGTACTCACTTTGTGCTATCTTCATGACAAGTTACAGGACACTATAAGTGACCTTTCTTGAAAGACTGTGCAGGAAAGCTTGTCAGGCTTTGAACATGCTGACTCCAAATGAGCTTTGACCTGTGGGAAAATCAATAGGGATCATCTACTCAATATGACCAATCCACACAATAAATATGAGCACAGTCACCTGTACCGTTCTTGAGATATCGTGTTTACGAAGATTTGACCTCTCATGACCCCAAATGACCTTTGACCTCCACAAAAAAGAATAGGGATCATCTACTCAATATGGCCAACACACTCGCCAAATATGAGCAGTCACATGTGCCGTTCTTGAGATATCGTGTTTTACGAAGTTTTGACCATTTGACCTCTTGTGACCACAAATGACCTTTGACTTCCACCAAAACAATAGGGATCATCTAACCCAATATGTCCAATGAACACACCGAATGTGAGATTAGTCACACTTACTCTTCTTGAGATACCGTGTTTACAAGCAATTTCTAAGGAATTTTTCTACTTACCTATCGTGACCCCAAATGACCTTTGACCTCCAAGAAAGTCGATAGGGCTCATCTACTCAATATGACCAACCCGCACACCAAATATGAGCATAGTCACATGTACCGTTCTCGAGATATCGTGTTTACGAAGTTTTGACCTCTCGTGGCCCCAAATGACCTTCTATCTCCACCAAAAACATTAAAGATCATCTACTCAATATGACCAACCCTCGCACCAAATATGAGGTTAGTCACACTTACCCTTCTTGAGATATCGTGTTTACAAGCCAAAGCGTTACACACATACACACACACACACACATACACAAACACACGACATCACCATCGCATAGATTCCTTGCCTGCCTTCGGCAAGGAAATCAATTAAAGTAATTGCACGATGACAAATACATATTTGTAATGTTCACATTAAGTTCTTCATTGCAATGTCTCTGTTAAGGTAATAAAAGTGCCTTTAACCGTTTTCACAACCTCAAGTTTAGTTTAATTTTATCCCGGAAAGTACTAAATAGATGACACGATATTTTTTATTCGAAAGTATCAGAAAATGCACAAAATATCAGTTTAACATGAACATATGGCAGGGAATATCATTTGGAGGTATGTAATCAAGTGTTGAAAAACTATTCAAGTGAATTATAAGGGGAAGGGGTATACGGAGCTTGTGCAATTAAAGCTAATGCTGTTAGGTAACATGCTCTAAACGGTAAAAACAAAGCATGTTTAATTAACCTCGTCCAAGGAGTTATCACTGTCAGAAGTTCAGAAGTGCTTAAAAAAATTAAAGTGGGACTTCTGTTCAAATGACAACGTTTGTCTCGTTGTTACCAAAGAAACTGTTTCTATATCTCGAATGAATTGTCCAGCAATCACAAAGAAGCGGACACAAAACTAGCCCTGCAGGCATCGTATGCTTTGAGCTGTGATTCGAAGGGCATAGACATCATACGGAACCCTCTTGAGACGTTGACATTTAACCGGGCTGAAGACAGCAGGCAAATCTAGCAGGCAAATCTACACACAATTTGTTCAATGTAGTAATCATAGCTCGAATTTACGGAAGCGTAGAAGGGACATGCGAAAGAAAAAAAAAGCTCTCCCAGCAAAATGACAATTTTCGTAGAATTGACATTTTGAGGACTAAAATTATGTCTTCAAAATGACAAAAATCCGTGATTTGGCGTTTTAATTAACTTGTCAAAACGTTAAAATTCCGAAAGTTGTCATTTTGCCGACTTAAAAATCTCGACAAAATTGCAAAATTCTATGGAAACGTTAAGGTGCCGTCAAATTACAAACTTAGATCCTATATTATCTTAACATTTTGCAACAAAATGATGAAATATTCACTTATTATCGTAACATTTTGCAGTTAAGTGATGAATTACAAACTTACCATATTTCAACAATTCAACATTTTGCAGAAAATTGATGAATTACCTACTTATCACAAGTAATCAATTCAACATTTTGCAAAAAAATGATGAATCACAGACTTAACGGATTTCGACAATTCGCCATTTTGCAGATAAGTGTTTAATTGCACATTTATCGGATCTCAACAATTAACCAATTTGCAGAAAAATCACGAATTCCACACTTACCAGATGTTAGCAAATCAACATTTTGCAGAAAACTGATGAATTACTCAGTTATTGGATCTAAGCAATTCAACATTTTGCAGAAAAATATTAAATTACACATATTAAGGATCTCACCAATTCTACATTTTGCAGAAAATTGATGAATTACACAGTTAATGGATCTTAACAATTCTAAATTTTGCAGAAAATTGATGAATTATAGACCTAACGGATTTCGACAATTCACCATTATGCAGATAAATGTTTAATTACACATTTATCGGATCTCAACAATTAACCAATTTGCAGAAAAATCACGAACCCCACACTTACCAGATGTTAGCAAATTAACATTTTGCAGAATACTGATGAATTACTCAGTTATTGGATGTAAGCAATTCAACCTTTTGCAGAAAAATATTAAAGTACACATTTAAAATATCTCACCAATTCTACATTTTGCAGAAAGTTGATGAATTATCGGATCTTAACAATTTAACAATTCGCAGAAAAATGACGAATTACGAACCTGCTTAAGATTCTATTTCCACATTTTAAAGAGGTAGTATAAAATGTGCTGTCATTGAAACTTCTCAATTACACGCTTTCATACCAAAACATTTTTGTGTATCTGTGTGTTTGGGGCAATCCGACCTCTTGAGGCGGGGGGGGGGCGTAAAACTTGCAAAGAGCCCATTTGGGGTTGTGGCAATCCCCTCTTGTAATGCTACTGGTTTGATATGTGTAAAAGGGTCACTTGACAATGTTTTTTCTCTTCAAATGTGAAATTTACTGGAAATAACTGCTTGGTTTACCTTGAATATGCAATAGTTAAATCATAAAATGTAGTGAAAGATGCTTTGAAGAGAAATAAGACGAAAATTGTGCTATTTAGCTTTTTCTTCAAAATAAGTTTGGGGGGACTGCTCTTTACATTTAATTCGGACTAGTTTCAAGGAAGAACTAAAAGATAACAACCTTTAAACACGTAAAGCGTACAGGTATGAAGCTGTTTTCGACTGAAGGGTGGAGAGGGAAGCTGAAAAATTTTCTTCGGACAACCGTTATTGCCACGGGTCTAAAGAAAGAGGGGTAGAGAGCAGGGGCGTCAATTTGATTTCCAAGGTGGGGGGGGGGACATCTGGTCTACATTTTTCTCCTTTCCTGGTAAGGTATCAACATGTTCGTAGCTAGACATTTTTGCGGGAAGGAGGATGGGCAAGCATCCATATTTTACGATTTTTTAAGTGTGAACACCACTGTACTAGGACGTTTTTGCCCTTTTTCCAATATATGAAAATAAAAGCTTGCGTTGCAGAAAAGTTCGTCGGAGAGCCTCATTTCGTAGGCTTTGGATACCATTATGTAGCAACAACGATCTTTGGTCGCCGCTCAATCCCAGATTTGCCAATAGGAAATGCAAATTGTTCAGTAATCCCCAAAATTAATTTTTCATGTCAAGTGCTTGAATTGGGGAAAATTTGGAATTTTAATGAAAGAAAATTTATGAAACTTATGAAAAGCACTGTAGTTACCGTTTGTCAGTTGATGATCTGGTGCAGTAGCGCAGCTATGATTTTTTCGTGGGGAGGCTATGGGGAGGCGGGATACTTTTGTAGGGGGAAGTCTGGAGTTTACTATCTAAGCGTAGCGCCACCATCAGTTGGCGCGGAGCGTACAAAGAAAATTTTAGATTTTAACACCTCCCAGATGGCTGGGAATAGCATTTGCCAGGTTTAAATGTCTTTAATTCTGGTGAGAAAAATTTGTGATTTTTCTCAGTTTCAAACACACTTTTGAGATACTGATTAGCTCAGTTCATTACTCCACTGGACTATGTATCCTAGGATCGCAAATCCAAAATCCTGCTGTATATTGCAAGCAGCTGTTCCAGTGCACGCATGAGTAAGGTATTTCCGTAGGCGTAGGGGAGCATTTCAGTATGGGGACAGAAGATTTTTGCCCGAAAAGTGTAATTCTGCCCGTAAGACAGTCAAAGCTGAGCGCCACCACTGGTTGGCGCGGAGCGTCCAGAAAATTTGAAAATTCATACCTCTCAGACAGTCGAAAATGACGTTTCCAAGGCTTATAGAGGGGATCCAAGCAGTCGCTATTGAAAGTTTCAATTGCAGATAAACGTTCACTCCAAACCAAAATTCAGCCGGAAAGACTAAGCGGAACGCCACCATTGGTTGGCGCGAAGCGTACAGAAAATTTTGAAATATCCGACCCCTCAGACAGTTGAAAATGGCATTTCCCAGGCTTATAGGGGGTCTAAGCAGTTGTTATTTTAAGTTTTCTTTTGCAAAAAATGTTCACTTGGAACTTAAATTCTGTAATGAAGCGGTCTAAGTGGAGCACCACCATAAGTTGGGGCGAAACGTACAGGAAATTTTGAAAAATCTGACCCCTCAGACAGTCAAAAATGGCATTTCCTATACTTATATTGGGTCTACGCAGTCGCTTCTTCGAGGTTACGTTTGAAAATAATGTCCACTTGAAACTAAAATTCTGCTGGGAAGACTATCTACCCGGAGCGCCACCATTAGTTGGCGCGGAGCGAACAGAAAATTTTGAAAAATCGTACCCCTGAGACAGTCGAAAATGACATTTCCCAGGCTTGTAGGGGGAGATCTAAGCAGTCGCTATTTGATCAGAAAATTACCAGATAAAATGTATCACTACCAGTCGATGAAATGGTCCCGCATATTTTCTAGGGAAACCATAAAATGGAATTGAAAACATGCTAATGAATTTTACTCTATTACGTCTCTTGGCTAATTTAATATATATTGATAAAATTGTGTGACTGCCAAAAATTCCGACTTTATATGATTTTACTTTTGAAAAATGTAACATTACAAGGTGTGTTTAAAGAATTTTCAAGCAGACTTATGGGAAGACATTATCACACTGCGTCATTAAAGTATCGAAAAACAAATTACCCGATTTTCATAACATTGCCCGTATTCGACTCTAGAGCAGGATAGATGGCAAACTTTTGGGCACTGCACCTAAACACCCTTCTGTCCGTGCGTTGAATTAATTTGGCATTTGAAAACGTCTCAGCATCTTTTTTAACCTGTGCCCAAATATTTGACCCTTTCGGGCAATTTTTGCAAGACTACAGTATGAAGTGGGGATGATGAAAACTTTTTTCACATTCTACCCAAATGTGTCGCAGATCTTTGTTAATTTCCATGAAAATGTCACTTTAAAAATAGCTTTTTTTGTTTTGCGGTAAAGATTTGAAGCTATTAAAATAATCGGCCATTTCGAGTACCGTATTGTGTTGCACAACATTTAAAAACATGATCAAGAACGATTGTTTCCTTTAAGCCACAGGCTTCCCAAGTGCGCCATGATTTTTTGGTATGTTTGAGTTTTCGTAATTATGTTACCCTTACTTATGGTACTTTTCCATTTTCGGGAATTTGCTTGAAAGAATTTGGGTATTCGACAATTTCGGGCATTGTGTTGTGAATATAAGTGAAGTAAAAGTCACTAATAAAAGCTTTTTGCACTGCCCGAAGGTGTAGCGGTTTTTTGGAATCTCGACTTGGGTTTTCATGAAAACGATTATATGACGTTTCTTTCCTTTTTTCGGGCAATCTAAGATTTCGGACACATTTAGGAATTTTCTGAAAAAGCATCCCTTTTTCCAAAATTAAAGCGCTGTCCGATTTTTTTCCAAATTACTGCCCGAAGTTTTCCCAAATTCCTGCCCGAATTTTGATTTTGCAGAAATTTGGGGTAGTCTTCCCCCGCCCCCGTCTCGTGCGCCACTGGGTTTGTCCACTCCTCCAAAGGACTAAGTGATGTCCTATGAGGTAATAGTGGTAAGGTTGCGACCCTTGAGACTGCATTGACCCAACTTGGGTTTGGTTGTTGCACTGGCCTATGAGTGGCAGCAATGGCCGTGCAAAGTGCAAATTCCTTCCAACCTAATTTGACTCAAATATCCTACCCACCGCACTAGGTATGATTTTGGAACAAATTTGTGCATCCCCAGGAATTGAAAAAAATCCCTACAGGAGATAGAAACAGGCTAGATGCTAGGAGCACACTTTAATCCACACCAAGGTACCGTAGCCAATTTCAGCCACTCCAAATCTGCTAGGAAATTATCCATCCAGAAACCCGACGAGTTGTCTAAGTCTACCTGAATTTATTCCGACATTCAGAGTGGATCTATCGCAAGTGTACCTATGTCATAGTAGCCAGGTAGCTCGGACTGAATATTATCATCGGCCAGCGTGAATATATTTTTTCCCAGGTCGCCAGTGGGGGCTGCTGGGGGGGATAGACGATTCAGTGGGGGGGGGGGGCTAGAGCCCCCAGCCCCCTCCGTAGCTACGCCACTGATCTGCATGGTGTCACATATAGCAAATTTCCGATTTTGTCACTTCAAGAGCTCGGAAAAGTTTACCAAACTGAAGGTATGAGTGAGCTCTTCTGCTTGGGAATTGCAGTTTGCGGAACGCGAAGCGCCTGGGAAATTTTGCCTTTTTGAAACAAATAATAACGAATAAGGAGCTTTTATTGGAGATAATTGGGAGTTTCGTAATTTCATGAGTTGTCAATCCACACAGTAGACTGGTTTCACAAATGGCAAATTTCCGAATTCTTCATTTTTCAGAGCCGCCTTCCCCCTGTAGCTACGCCCATTGGCGGCGCTACGGGGGTGGGGGGGGGTGAGGGGGCATTTCCCCATCAAATTCTTTCCTTGCCCCCACTTGCTCCCCCAAGTAAAACTGATGGAATGGAAGTGCATGTGGCCTATGAGTGTGTGTGTTGGGGGTGGGAGTGCACTGGCTCCTGGGTGAACGTGCAATTGATACTGACGAAAATTTTTCTAATTACATGCTCTTGAAGTAGGCCTACATCATCCTTCCGGGTTAGGGTAAGGTGTTTTCAGTCTACATGTGGTACGCATATCAATTATGATATAAAGTTGCCTTGTCTTGGCAGTTCGCGGTTTGGTACATAGCGTGCTTCTTTTATTTTTCTATTGTTTCTTATTCTCCCTCATACATCCATAAATTATTTATGTAGGCTGCACGCCAACTGATGATTGCGTTCTGCTTAGATGGTGTCATTACAGCTTAACACTACCTCAACTCTTTGCCCATCCACAGCACCCCACCCAAATGAAAAAGTCTGGTTTAGCCACTGACTAGTATAGTGGTACTCGGTGGCACCGCGCAAATATAATGATACTCTCAAAGAAAAAAAAGTTGTTAACCTTGGAGTTAGATCAACCGAAAAATCAAATAATATACCTCTCCTGGGACATAATTTTTCACGCAGAAATATGGTACAACCCCAGAGCTTCCGGGGGCTTTGCCCCCTGGGCCCCACCGGGACTTTGCCGCTGGACCCTACCAGGGGCCCTAAGGCGGACCCCTGGACCCCACCCGCAAGACCTCGCGCTTTGCGCTCCGTTTCGCCCTGGGCGCGAAAATCTTTGCTCCCCGGCATTTTCCTTTGCCCTCAGTCCCCCCCCCCCCCTCAATTTGACATTCTGGCGCCGCCGCTGGTTACGCCACTGGGTGCCTGAGAGAAGGGGTCCAAATGCAAAATGGTGCTAAATATTTCAATATTTTGAGTTACTAGGAAACTCCAAAGTCTTAAAAACATGATCTTGATGGTGTGGGTAATTACTTCAACGGACTATACAGTCGATGTGAATTTACCGGGTGTACTATAAGTGAATAGAATCACAACGAAAATTGTGGATTTTTGCAAAAGTTTAATAGTAAAGAAAAATTTTTAAAAGAAGGTTAGATAAATCCATGAACTGATGAAAAGCACACTTCAGTCTACTGCGGGAAAATCACAGATCGATGGGGGAGGGGGTGGTACCCACTGGTGCTACTGAGACACCGTTGCATAGGCCTACCGGTGTAAGATTGCTGATACAAAAAAAAATTAAAATATGTTCTTTCAGATCACTCATTCATTTGTTTATCAATCGGGTCCCAAGATGCTCGCAGAGGCCCTGGTTATTGGAAACTAAACAACTCTCTGTTGTATGATTCTAGATATACTTTGTTAATTGAGGAGCTTATTCGTAGTCATCAAGAGAAGAATGTTTCTCATGACCCTGTAGTTCGATGGGAATTACTGAAATTTGATATTCGCAAAGCTAGTATAATATTTGCAAAAGAAAGGGCAAAAGAGAGGCGTTCAAAAGAGCAGGAACTTATCCAAAATATTGTCGACCTTGAGCAACAGTTTTATAGAAATGGGTCTGCAATTATACTGGAACAATTAAGGGAAGCTCAAAACGAATTGGTGTTATATTACGAGTATAAACTGAAGGGCACAATCATCAGGTCTCGTGCTCGATGGGTGGAAGATGGCGAAAAGAACTCTAAATATTTTTATAACCTAGAGAAAAGAAACAGGTCACTCAATTCAATTTTAAAACTTGAAAAGAGTAATGGTACTTTTGTAACAGAAAAGAACACTATTCTTGAAGAAATTAAAATTTTTTACAAATCTCTCTACACGTCTACGAATTGCAACCCCGAACTTTTTTTTGAGGGGCTCCCAATCCAAAACAGTGAAGATGTTGACCTGCAGTCGTGTGATGGTGAACTTACCCTAGATGAATGTTCCCGTGCCCTAACATCAATGAATAATGACAAAGCTCCAGGCAGTGACGGCCTCTCTGTAAATTTCTACAAAACGTTTTGGAATTCAATAGGGCAATTTGTATTAGATTCACTAAATTTTGGTTATCATACTGGCCATTTATCAACAGAACAGACAAGAGGCATTGTTACATTGATTTTAAAAGGTAATAAGGCTGCCACATCTTTACAAAATTATCGACCAATTACACTGTTAAACACAGACTACAAAATTGCTGCAAAGGCGATTGCCTCTAGACTAAAATGTGTGATTCAGGGTCTGATTGGCCCACATCAAACCGGATTTTTAAAAGGTAGATTTATAGGGGAAAACATAAGATTCGTCCTAGACTTAATAGAACACTGCTCGTGTAGTAATTTACCAGGGTTTCTGTTACTTGTAGATTTTGAAAAGGCGTTTGATAAATTAGAATGGCTCTTTGTTCGAAAAACTCTCTCGTATTTTAACTTTGGTATAAGTTTGTAAAACTGGATTGACGTTTTCTACAGAAACTGTTCCACTTGTATTTGTAATAATGGTTTCTCGACTGGTTTCTTCCCTGTACAGCGGGGTGTTCGACAGGGCTGTCCCTTAAGCCCGTATCTATTTATTTTAGTGGCAGAGGTCCTTGCTATCAAAGTCCATTGTAATTATGATATCAAGGGTATTCGATTAGGTGATACGGAAGTAAAACTAATGCAATATGCCGATGACACCACGTTTTTTCTTGATGGAAGTGAACGCGCTATTAATGAGTCTCTTCGTATTTTAAACCTACTTGGCGAAACGTCAGGTCTGACCATCAATATATCCAAATCCACTCTCTTTCCGTTGGGTTCCTACAGTGTCCATATTCCATCTTTTGCTTGTAATTTTAATTTGACAGTTACAAAAGGACCGGTTCATATGCTTGGGGTTTCCTTCACTGGTGATGGTAATGACCTATTCCGTCTTAATTATCAACCAAAACTTTCAAGACTTAAAAATGTACTTAGACTTTGGTCATGTAGAGATTTGACTCCTATTGGTCGGAATACTATTGTTAAAACTTGTGCCCTCTCGCAACTTGTCTTTCTCTTTTTGGTTTTACCAAGCCCCCCGGAAAGCTTTCTGAGGGAATTGGAAACTATTATATTTGATTTTATTTGGTCAGGTAATCCTGATAAAGTTAAACGTCCGGTTATGATAAATACGATTGAAAATGGTGGTTTGAAGGTAACACATATTTCTTCATTTGTAAATAGCCTGAAATGTACTTGGGTAAAGCGTTATGCAAGTGACACGAAAGGTATCTGGAAATATTTTTTTGATTTACACCTAAAGTCGTTCGGAAAGCAATTAATTTTCCAATGTAATTGTTCAATTAAAGATGTCAGTAGTGTAGCCAATGATTTCATTCGTCAAATATTACAGGCTTGGTGTAACATTTCTTTCCATCATCCAGTAGATAACTTTGGTAAGCAGGTAATTTGGAATAATTCACACATTCGAATTGATGATAAGGTCATAATGAATCTCTTTTTACTAGATAAAAATGTTATGTATGTGAGTGATTCTTTTGATGAGGAAAATAGGCCTTTAACCTTTCAATGTTTCAAACAAGCGTTTCGTATTGATTCCTTTCCATTTACATTGTATTGGGGGATTGTTAGTGCGATCCCTCCTATGTGGAGGACGTCAGGTTGCTATGGTAACGACTTTATTAATACGTCGAGCTTTTTTAGCAAGGCTATTCATGTTAGTTCCATGTCACAGTTTATTAACAGATTGTATTCGTCTCCTTTCTCAAGTAATCCAATTGCACTGAGTAAGTGAAGAAAAATGTTCCCAAACTTAACAGAAAAAGACTGGCGTAGATTTTTTTCAGTCCCCATTATACTGTTTCCGATGCTTAACTTCAATATTTTCAGTTCAAACTCTTACACCGGATTATTCCTACTAATAAATTGTTAATTTCTATGGGGAAAAGTAGCTCTGCCAACAGTTCCTTTCGCAGAATTGCCACCGAAACAATTGAACACATTTTGGGTGAGTGTAGCTTAACCGCTAGTTTTATTTTAGACGTCGAAACCTTTATTCTTAAAAGACAGTTCTTCTTTTCGAAGCAAGATATATTTTTTGGCTATGATAACAAGCTTATTCATGCTTTTAATTTTCTTATTCTGCACATGAAGTATTATATTTATAATTGTAAAAGAAACTCCCATCCACCTGTACTGAAGGAATTTATTTATAAGTTTAAGTTTTCAATAGCCGTGGAGCGCTATATTTACTACAAAAGTCAACCTTTTAGGAAAAACAGGGTAAGCTACAATGATTTACTAAATGCTTTTTCAGACTGCCCACAGCTTTTTCACCAATAATACTTTGTATATATTATGTCTAAATTACATCATGCTGTTTGTTCTTTCTTCTTAAATGTACAATGTCTGTAAATATACCTAAAGTAAATTTAATGTATGAATATTACTCGATGATTGATATTCAAAATAAATGGAGGAAAAAAAAAAATATGTCCTTTCCTCATCATACACTATCTACAGACAGAGGATGGAGGTGTACCTCTAATTCCAGATTGACTTCTCTGATATAGCAAACATCAGTGTGATTTTTCTTCTCTGATAATGATCTAAATACGAAATGGTCGAATCGTTATACGAATGTGTGATGTGCGCGTGTCGAAATTAATTTGCATTAGAAATCATTTATTTTTTGAAAAAGTTGCATGCAGACTGTGCACCGAGGCATTTTCAGTTTCCCTAAAATGTGTTTGCCAATTTCAGCCTGCCAGGCTGGTTATTCACTAAAGGGTACAGATTTCATTAAAACATAGAAGTGGACGATTCCTCTTCTTCGGATTCCTAAATGTCGTGCTCCTTCATAACCACATCTGCTGCCCTATGCACACAATCAATCGACATAATCATTGAGATCGATGAATAATGTATGTTTGATATGCAAGTGAAAAAGGAACGTCAATGAGACTGCAAGCGCCCGAAAATTTTGGGGATTTGTAAAGTAAACATGTGGAATTATTGATACAGAAAATCGATCGTAATCGGCAGAGCACACCTTTCATAACCTACATGTATATATTTTTGGGTTGTATCTAACTTTTAAGTTTCAGGTCACAAAAAAAGCGGGGGGAGGAGGACTTTAACGTTAGTGTCCCCTCCACTCAAAAAAGTGGGGGACATGTCCCCCTGTTCCCCACAAATCGACGCCCATGGTAGCGAGAGGGAGTATCCCCTTTCTTTTTTGAAAAAATTAATAATACTTGATTGTCCCCAAATGTAATGTAGTGAAATATATTATTAGGTAATAAAAATAAAATAAAAAATCTTAAAAGGAAATATCAGGGGGTATTCAATCTTAAATAGTGCGAAAGCATACTTCCGCCACAACATTTCGACTAAGGGATTTTAACAATAATTTAAAAATATAAATTTTACAGTAAATAATGTCATATGACGTCCCGGATTTTACAGTGAATAATCACTTTTACTCTAAGTAAAAATTGTAAGTGCTAGTTTCAAAATGTGACATTTCTATTTAGATGTATGTAGTCATTTCATATTTGCACTATTTTTCATATTATTCTCACTCGAGAGGTGCCGTTTCCGACCATCTGAAGGGTTTGTGAAGTCAAAAATTTTCTTGTACCCTTCCCGCCAACTAATGGTGGCGCTCCTCTTAGATAGTCGTGCTGCCTGCTTGGAGTTTCCCAGTAACTGAAAATATTGAAACATTTACAACCATTTTGCATTTGCCCCCCCCCCCCCCCTCTTAGACACCCAGTGGCGTAGCTACAGGAGGCAGGTGTCTCTGAAAAATGAAGAATTCGGAAACTTGCTATTTTTGAAACCAGTCTACTGTGTGGTTTGACAACTCATGAAATTAGCTCCTTATTCGTTATTATTTGTTTCAAAAAGGCAAAATTTTCCAGGCACTTCGCATGCCGCAAATCGCAATTCCTAAGCAGAATGGCTCACTTATACCTTCAGTTTGGTCAAATTTTCCTAGCTCTTGAAGTGAAAAAAAAACCCGGAAATTTGCTATATGTGACACCAGATCATCAACTAACAAAAGTAACTACAGTGCTTTTCATAAATTTTCTTCCAAAGAATTCCAAATTTTCCCCAATATAAGCCCTTGACATGAAAAATTAATTTGGGGGATTACTGAAGAATTTGTATTTCCTGTTGGCAAATCTGAGATTGAGGGGCGAACAAAGATCGTTGTTGCTACATAATCTGATAATGTTATCCAAAGCCTACGAAATGAGGCTCTCCGACGAACTTTTCTGCAACGCAAGCTCCATATTTTTATATATTGGAAAATGGTAAAAATTTCAGCGCTATTCGCGCGTCACAAAGTACGTCCCTAGCACAGTGGTGTTCACACTTAAAAAATCGTAAAATTTGGATGTTTGCCCATCCCCCTTTTCGTAAAAATGTCTAGCTACGAACATGTTGATACCTTACCAGGGAAGGAGAAAATGTAGGCCAGATTCCCCCCTCCCCCACCTTTGAGGATCAAATCGACGCCCCTCTTTCTTTAGACCCGTGGCAATAAATGTTGTCCGAAGAAAACCTTTCAGCTTCCCTCTCCACCCTTCTGTCGAAAACAGCTTCATACCTGTACGCTTTACGTGTTTAAAGGTTGTTATCTTTTAGTTATTCCTTTAAACTAGTCCGAATTAAATGAGGTGATAATCGTTTACTGCACTTTGTAAACGAAATTTTGCTCGATGGTTCGGCCTTAAAGAATTAATGGGGTACAAGTAGGTTCAGGAATCCTGCTTCAAAAAGGATAATTAAATGCCAGTTGTTGTTTTTGTCTTAAACCAAGCCCGGATTAGTACAGCCTTTAAGTGAAAACTATAACAAACTTTAGATTTGTGGCTGTTGTGTTCAATTTTTAGGGTGTTTAGACCTTGCTGACATTAACGTCCCAATAACAACGAAAACAAGTAATTGTAGGGGTCCTTTTGAGAAGATAGCAGAGAATTTAAAGAAAGTGATTTAATTGTAGAGTCTGATATGCTACTACTGTACACCTTTTACACATATCAAACCAGTAGCATTACAAGAGGGGATTGCCACAACCCCAAATGGGCTCTTTGCAAGTTTTACGCCCCCCCCCCCCCCCGCCTCAAGAGGTCGGATTGCCCTTAACACACAGATACACAAAAATGTTTTGGTATGAAAGCGTGTAATTGAGAAGTTTCAATGACAGCACATTTTATACTACCTCTTCAAAATTCGGAAATAGAATCTTAAGCAGGTTCGTAATTCGTCATTTTTCTGCGAATTGTTAAATTGTTAAGATCCGATAATTCATCAACTTTCTGCAAAATGTAGAATTGGTGAGATATTTTAAATGTGTAATTTAATATTTTTCTGCAAAATGTTGAATTGCTTAGATCCAATAACTGAGTAATTCATCAGTATTCTGCAAAATGTTGATTTGCTAACATCTGGTAAGTGTGGAATTAGTGATTTTTCTGCAAATTGGTTAATTGTTGAGATCCGATAAATGTGTAATTAAACATTTATCTGCATAATGGTGAATTGTCGAAATCCGTTAAGTCTGTAATTCATCAATTTTCTGCAAAATTTAGAATTGGTGAGATCTTTAATATGTGTAATTTAATATTTTTCTGCAAAATGTTGAATTGCTTAGATCCAATAACTGAGTAATTCATCAGTTTTCTGCAAAATGTTGATTTGCTAACATCTGGTAAGTGTGGAATTCGTGATTTTTCGGAAAAAAAGTTAATTGTTGAGATCCGACAAATGTGCAATTAAACACTTATCTGCAAAATGGCGAATTGTCGAAATCCGTTAAGTCTGTGATTCATCATTTTTTTGCAAAATGTTGAATTGATTACTTGTGATAAGTAGGTAATTCATCAATTTTCTGCAAACTGTTGAGTTGTTGAAAAATGGTAAGTTTGTAATTCATCACTTAACTACGGAGCTCCTAAAGTGCCAGTCTGCATGTCATGATGGTGATATAATTTATCTGACCAAGTTATCATCTTTTCCCTAAGAAGTCGACATGGTGAGATAATTTATGTTACCATGTCGACATCCTAATTTAGGAAGTCGGCATGGTGAGATAATTTATGACACCATGTCGACATCTTTTGCTTAGGAAGTCGACATGGTGAGATAATTTATGTCACCATGTTGACATCTTTTGCTCAGGAAGTCGACATGGTGAGATAATTTCAACTATATATGCCTATGTACAGCCAGTTGCCCCAGGCGCGGATCCAGACATTCCAAAAGGGGGGCAGCTGACTTAAGAGAAAGCATCGAAGTGAGTGAGTTACGCTGCTTATTTCCCGTATGTTTTATTGTTGATCTGGCCGTAAACCCCCCCCCTCCCCTGGAGCCACGTCTGGGCTGTCCGCATGCCAGAGTGCATTTAGTGCACTATATATACATGTGCGCGCATTGTCAATGTATGATGTCCGTGTATGCATTACAGCCATGTATACTGTACGTATATACGCACACCTACGGATTGCTATGTCTTGTATATGCACACTTACAGAAAATCCCGGCGTACGATCACGAAATGCACCCTGGCTAACATGCTGCATGCAGTGTTGGACACTGAGTGCATATACACAGACGTACTTAGTTGAAATTATCTCACCATGTCGACTTCCTAAGCTAAGGATGTCGACATGGTAACATAAATTACCTCACCATGTCGACTTGCTTAGCAAAGGATGTCGACATGGTGTCATAAATTATCTCACCATGTCGACTTGCTACGCAAAGGGTGTCGACATGGTAACATAAACTATCTCACCATGTCGACTTCCTAAATTAGGATGTTGACATGGTAACATATATTATCTCACCATGTCGACTTCCTAAATTAGGATGTTGACATGGTAACATAAATTATCTCACCATGTCGACTTCCTAAATTAGGATGTTGACATGGTTACATAAATTATCTCACCATGTCGACTTCCTAAACACAGGATGTAGACATGGCAAGATGAATTATCTCAACATGTCGACTTCCTAAGCAAAGGATGTCGACATGGTAAGATAAATTATTTAAACATGTCGACTTCTTAAGGAAAAGATGACAACTTGGTCAGATAAATTATCTCACCATCATGACATGCAGACTGGCACTTTAGGAGCTCCGTACTTAACAGCAAAATGTTACGATAATAAGTGAATATTTCATCATTTTGTTGCAAAATGTTAAGATAATATAGGATCTAAGTTTGTAATTTGACGGCACCTTAACGTTTCCATAAAATTCAGAAAGTTGTCACTTTGCTGAGTTAGAACATCTTGTCAAAACAGCAAAATTCAGAAAATTGTCATTTTGCCGAAATAGATCATCTCGTCCAAATGCCAAAATTCAGAAGAGAAGAATGTCATTTTGGCGAGTTTGAACATCTTGTCAAAATGGCAAAATTCAGAAAAATGAAATTTTGACGAGTTTAAACATCTCGTCAAAATCGCAAAATTCAGAAAAATGTGATATTGGAGAATTACAACTTCTCGTCAAAATTCGAAAAATTGTCATCTTGCCGAGTTAGATCATCTCGTCAAAACGGCAATATTCAGGGAAATACGGAAACGTTAAGGTACGGAAGCTTAAAAGTGCCACAAGATCACAATATCTTTTGGCTAGTAAGCTAACATTTTTCAGAAAAATGTCAAGATGACAACATAATATCTCGTCAAAAAACAGAAAAATGATGACATGAGAACTTATCACATTTCGTCATTTCAACAATTTTCTGCAAAATGTGAAATTTCTCTCATCCTGCCAAGTGTGCAAAGAAACAATTTTCTGAAAAATGATGAAATGGCAACATATCATATCTCGTTATTTCAACAATTTTCTCCAAAATGTTGAGTTCCTCACATTTTTTCCAAGTGTGCAAAGCAACAATTTTTTGAAAAATGATGAAATGACATCTTATCATATCTCGTCATTTCAACAGTTTCCTATGGAAACGTTAATACGGAAGCTTAAAAGTGCCACAAGATCACGATATCTTTTTGGCTAGTAAGCTAACATTTTTCAGAAAAATGTCAAGATGACAACATAATATCTCGTCAAAAAGCAGAAAAATGATGATATGAGAACTTATTACATTTCGTCATTTCAACAATTTTCTGAAAAATGATGAAATGACAGCTTATCATATCTCATTTTTTTAACAATTTTCTGCAAAATGTTGAATTTCGCACATCTTTCCAAGTGTGCAAAGCAACAATTTTCTGAAAAATGATAAAATGACAACTTTTCATATCTCGTCATTTCAACAATTTTCTGCAAAATGTTACATTTCTCACATCGTTCCAAGTGTGCAAAGCAACAATTTTCTGAAAAATGATGAAATGACAACTTATCATATCTCATTTTTTCAACAATTTTCTGCAAAATGTTGAATTTCTCACATCTTTCCAAGTGTGCAAAGCAACAATTTTTTGAAAAATGATGAAATGACATCTTATCATATCTCGTCATTTCAACAGTTTCCTATGGAAACGTTAATACGGAAGCTTAAAAGTGCCACAAGATCACGATATCTTTTTGGCTAGTAAGCTAACATTTTTCAGAAAAATGTCAAGATGACAACATAATATCTCGTCAAAAAGCAGAAAAATGATGATATGAGAACTTATTACATTTCGTCATTTCAACAATTTTCTGAAAAATGATGAAATGACAGCTTATCATATCTCATTTTTTTAACAATTTTCTGCAAAATGTTGAATTTCGCACATCTTTCCAAGTGTGCAAAGCAACAATTTTCTGAAAAATGATAAAATGACAACTTTTCATATCTCGTCATTTCAACAATTTTCTGCAAAATGTTACATTTCTCACATCGTTCCAAGTGTGCAAAGCAACAATTTTCTGAAAAATGATGAAATGACAACTTATCATATCTCATTTTTTCAACAATTTTCTGCAAAATGTTGAATTTCTCACATCTTTCCAAGTGTGCAAAGCAACAATTTTCTGAAAAATGATAAAATGACAACTTTTCATATTTCGTCATTTCAACAATTTTCTGCAAAATGTTTAATTTCTTTCATCTTTCCAAGTGTGCAAAGCAACAATTTTCTGAAAAATGATGAAATGACAATTTTTCATATCTCGTCATTTCAACAATTTTCTGCAAAATGATTGAATGAAAACTTAGCAATATTTTCCCTTTCAATCAATTTTCTACGGTGGTTCTGAGAGGACATCGCATTCTTCTCTTCAAACATGGAATATTTTAGTTGATGTTACTCAACGAACTTGCTAAATTGTCATGTTTTAAGTTTCGGATTCTACTAGAACATGACAGAATTATTAGCAGATAAGTTGTCGTCATGGTGTTTTCACGGTTTGTTGAGCAGGGGGTGGAGTGAATGAGGTGGGGCAGGGGTGGGTCTAAAACAAATTTACAACACTTATCCCGAATATTGTAGATGCATGGTCACCCCAACATTTGGCAGATAAAGAACCTGAGACTCTGGAAACAACTCAGTCCCGTAGCCCAGGACATTTCTAGAGGGGTAGTTTATGACAATATCTAAACAAAGCACTAGAGCCGGGCTTATAGATAGTTTACACAGTATCGGACCTTTCGTTTTATACTCATGCATGGCGGGATACCATCCTGGGCGAGGGTGGCAAGGGAAGGGGGGGGAAAGGGAGGGGTAACATTTACGTAAGGTAGATGATGTGCAAAATGGTGCTATTATTGGCAAAGCTTTGAACTGATAATATGTTTGGAATTTTTTTTCCTAATTATTGACTCGACATTAGACAAGAGGAGGGGTTGATGTCCCTACTCTTTAAGAAATGTTTGTCTATGTAAAGTGGGTTAGATGCAAGATGGTGTTACTTTTGGTAAGCTAAGCCAAGCGTTGAATCCATTATATCTTTTACATTATTCAAAGATGTTTTCTATTTTTAACCTGGTGTAATTAAAGGGGTCCATGTTGTCCATGGGGAGGGATGAGCCCTTTACTCTTTGAGAAATTTTTGTAACTGTTATGTTTTAGGACCAACTGACGACATTAAGCATTTAATAAATTTCTTCATCCTTCATACAAAATACTTTATCTTTAATTGTAAAATAAACAACAGGGTTCCAAATGCACTTTCTTTTTACAGTTATTTTCAGTCTTGTGTGGAAGAAGAGCATTTTATTTTAAAGAAAGTGGATAATGAAGTACGTTCGTTGAAACTGAATGAGTTTTTTTCGAACACAAGACCCCTTTCCATTGTTAAATATGATTCTCTATTTTCAATATTTTTTTTCTCTAATTTAGTATGTCAGTTTGACCTTCCAAAATGAAAGGTATTTATTGTTTATGTATGCTCTATAGATAGCGTTTTTTAACAATTTCAATTATTTGCCAATCCATCCTTACTTCTATTGCATTTTCACCAAAGGAAAGAAGATCTCAGTTCTCTTGTTGCAAGGAAGTGTTTTCAAGCTGAAATGTTGTTTTCATGTAACTTCACTATGTAAATTGAACACGCAAAGATGAACTGAAATAAAGAATGGAGAAGAAAAAAAATGGGGGGGGGGGGGAACCGATGCTTCTTTGGTAAAGCTTTGAACTGAATATATGTTTGGAAATTCTACTTATTTAGCGTAGTGACATGACACCCCTGTAAAATGCTGGCATGCGGTGCATTCCTCTCCCCCTTTTGGTACTCCACTGGGAAATCCACCATCGCTTGGTGTGTAGCCGTAGCGAAGGCCTTGGAAGAAAATTTTGGTCAAAGATACCTCCCAGGTGGGGAAATGGCATATCCTTTACCTTGTACATCAAAACGTTGCATCTAAACATTCTCTTCATTAAAATGATATGCTTTAAGATCAAATTTAGATTTAGAAACGAAAGGGTACATTTGATTCAAATTAAAAATTACTTTATATGCAAACTGAATCAAGCATATAATTAAAGGTAAATATAGGCTATTTTATAAAAGCATGCTGTGGCGCGGTATAAGAAATAATATTTAATATCTTCAGTCTGCGTATGTGCTTTAGGTTTATTCAGCCTGTGTATCATGCAGAGGGAAGAGGATTCGTTCATTTGTCAGGAGAAGTAAGCCAGGTGAGAAGCATCTACTGTTCCATGAAGAGAAAAATTTTGGGCACAACCCTTAAATGTGATTTCACAGGTTCTAAGTACATCAAAATCATAACTTGGGCAGTGAAATTTTCAGCATTTCAGTATTTTTTCTCATGTACGCAAACTTTCATTAACGGTTTCGAAATGTCAAGGGCAACTGTCCCTTAACCCTATACCCCCCTCCCTCTTCCCTCCGAAATTCCGTCCACTTTTTCTTGCCTATCTTTCTTTCTTTCTTTCTTTTTATTTTCGATCCTCTCATTGGAGGGTCTGACACACGAAATCCACAAGGCTACACCACAGCCTTAAAAAAGAGTACCATGAGTGTGTCTAGGGCGAGATACAGGATGTCTGATTGGGAAAGTTTTAATGAAAAGCCCCTTTATACGATTTTGAGGGCTCTATGCTCCTTAAATTCATACAAAGATTCTCAGCACTAAATAAGAAAGTAACGTCTGTAAACAATGGCACAAGGGCCGGTTGAGGCCTCACTCTGAGTGCAAACCGCACCTGATGCGTGCAGAAAACAGTGCATTCAAGTTTAAAGGATTTTTCATACATGAAGTAATTCTTGATGGACGTACGTATCAACACTTAGGTTCCCTGGTGTGACCTCAGTGAGAATCAGTGGCGCGTCAGGGGGAGCGGGCCATTCCCCCATTGATAAATAATAATACAATAAGAAGAGCGAAGAGGGGAGAAAGAGGGAAGGAGAAAAGGGGAAACTGTTAATAACAGTTTCTATCACAAATTCGTCCCGCACTATCAAAATTTATCGTAAATGCTACCTAAAGTATCAAAATTTCCGTACACTCCACGCGTTTTAATATTAAATCCTACTTTTTCTTAGATAATGCTAGGAAGAGTTTTATAGAAATGCCAATATCATTAGTGCAACCGGACGGCTTAAATAAGGATGTTTCAGAATGATTATTTGCTTTTTAAATGTGTTGGTCACCACGCACCGACAATTTATGTCCACGAAACGAACCGATAAATGGTGGTTGAAAAGTTAATGTAACAAGTACTGTATGTTTTATATCCTATAGGTTCTCAGTTGGAGGCCTTCGGGAAATTTGCGGCACGAGTGCGGAGCGCGAGTATTATCGTTTGGGGTTCAGGGGCCGGCGTTAGGGCCCCTGGCGGGGTCCTGGGGTTGAGCCCCAGTGGGGACCCAGGGGGAATATCCCGGAAGCTCTCGCAATATTAGACAATTTCAAAACAGAAAATAGATTACAGTACTCAATAGTCCAGAAGAAATACAAGTCTCCTCAGTCTAGCTTGCCACAAAGTGATGGTATTCAGGCTAGTTTTACGAATACGACAAATCGTCAATTTCAAAATAATTAAAGACCCCATTTCGTCTCAAGTCAGCAAGCTAGGCGCTTGCCAGTTTTATTGAAGGTATGTTAGGCACTTTTTAAACAGAGTTTAGACATTTAAATGAGCGTCCAGTTCTTGCAGTAGGTACGCCAGAGATGCTTCAGTTTCTATTGAACTGGGATCTTTACATGCCTCACTATACCCTATATACCGGAAATGTCCCACAAAATGTGTGATTTAGATATGACTTCATTGTTTTAAATTTTTGTCATTAAAAATTTTTTATATTTTCTCTTGGTCGACCTAACGGGGGAGACTATTAGTAAATCCTATGAATCCAGAGGGGCTGGGGCGGTCTTCTCCCCCGCCCCTCTGGATTCGCCGTTGGTTCACAATAGCGACAGTGAAATAAAATCCCCTGGTTCTCGGAAAGTATTCCGATATGACTTCCTGCCCCTGACCTGCAACCCTAGTTACTCGGATAAGCCCTGGACTCCCGTCAAAGGCACGGCGTTGCAATCTGCCGGTTCCTTTCGCGTACTCAATACAAAGGGGAAAAAGACTGGGGAACGTATCCCAGAACACCCTAGTGAAATTTGGGTATCATAAAGACTAATGAACGAACACACCTTTTACAGATAGATTTAGACAAAAGGATATACAGCCGATTGACCAGCCTGTCAGCAGCTGCGTATCTGGGGTCACATGTCGGGGGGTCGGGCAAAAGAGTATATTTCCCGGTGAAAACTTTACTAACCCGGTTTGCAAAGACTCGACATCTTGTTGAGAGGCCGAGGGTTATTCAGGTTATAAGGAAGCTACGTGAAGCTAGGCTGCGTACGTAATGCATCTACATATAACTTTTAAGACTGACATACCCGTACAACACAAAATTTACACTTTGTTAACCTAGTATATTCAAACGATAACAACACTTCACTTCAAAAACTCTTATATTAACTGCAAACCTTCCAGTGTGCCTACGCTACTTCCTTGGTCAGTCTAAATGAAGGTGAGGAGTTGATGTAGGCAACACATGAAAGAGAAAGATGTTGAGAATATCCTTTAGATGTAAACATGAAGTGGTTTCTTATTTAACTGTTCGCACTCCATGCTTTGCTGCCACCTCATCCATCTCTGCTTGCATTAGCCTATAGGCCTACTGCTTTATGGCACACTCCATGAAAAAAAGTAAAAATTTACTGTAAGAACCACTCAAAAATTTCCCAGGAAATTCCGAATAACTGTGTTTCCATGGTGTCTCTCTTCGTCAGGTACACTATAGAGTGGCTGAGCAAAATTCAATTTCACCATGAGTTGAAAGGTTAAGGGCAGTATGAAAGTTGAAATTATATGATAGTAAAAGAATTCCTTACAAAAGTATATATCTGTTTGCCATGCGGCTAACCCCGTCAATTACATTGTCGAAGTCCATCCTTTCTGTCATTTCTCTTTCAATGGAAAGTAATGTTAAACTGGCTAGCCTTTCCTCCCTCATTGGTGACCTGGGGTAGTTTTTAATAATCATGAGTTTGCTAAACGACCGCTCCAAACAGGCTGATGACACGGCTATGATTCTAAAGATCCGATAAAGTACTATCAAGTTAAGGTATGCATTGTGTAAGTCACACCAATTCAATATATCTTGTAGGGTCTTTATTACCACACCCCCTGATGTAAGTTCATTGTACAAGATGCAAAATTGTTCGAATTCAGTTGCAGCCTTTTCGACATCAACAACAGTTGTGTATGGAGAAATTATATCACGAAACGCTGATGTCTGTCCAAAATATGTGGAGCTGGGTATCAATGTTGAAAAGTTTTTAAAACAGTGTGGAAATCGTCAAACCTTAGTTTTTAAAACCACGCTCTAACTTCTGAGTGTCTTTTAGTATTGGAACCCTAAAGTCTCTAAACCTAATTGCGCGGCTCCCCCCCCCCCCCATTTTCAAACGATATAGTGAATTCCTGGAAAACGAGATTGCCCGTATCCACCCTGGGAATAAAATATAGGCTGGCTGCTCTCATGTAGGTTAGTACAGTGATTCTCAACCTGGGGTCCGCGAAGAACAAAGGGGTCCGTGGGGGTCGGCGGAAAAAATAGGGTACTTAGAAAATTTAGGGGTCCGCAAAACCTAAAGAGCTTTGAAAATACAAATCGTAGGCGTAATTTAGAATTATAAATCATACAGCAACCAGCATTCCCAAACTTGTAAGGCTCGAGGTACAAAAAGTTACCTAGTTAGCAGCAGGTGAAGTCCCCTAAGATACAAAGCTAGCAATCTGTAACAACAGAGCAGATGAAAACAAGTTATTCTACTAGGGACCAATCTTATTCGAGTTTTGAACCTCGTAGCTTTAAAACAAATTTATTGGGTTGTTTCTGTTTTATCGTTGACAGGTTGATCCGAGCTAGAGTATAACACTGTTCTAACTACACTACGATAATGAACAAGATATGGGAATTGGACAGAGAGATCTTGTCATAGAAATATTTAGACCTGTAGATACGGTTCGTTTTCTTTTCAGTTTCAACACCGACAACATACAAAAGCAAAGTAAAAATTTGTTTCTCCATTTCTCATCATTATTTTTTGTTTCTTTCGGTGTTTTTTTTTAATTCTATGTCAGACAAGGACACATAAAAATCCATTTGTTCGAATATAATAACTTAATGACACCAAATTTTATATCTGTATGTCTGGCGCTTAACTTGATGAGAAAATTGAATTTTCACCAAGAGGCATGCAGTGATAATGTGAAATTGCAACAATTTCTATTTTAAATTCAATATCAATTTGTATTTCTTATAATTTTATTAAGATAATCTGTTTCCCGTAATGCCTAGTAGCGTAGCTAACGGGAAGACAAGAGAGGAGCGCAAGTTGCACCGAGCACCACTCTAGGGGATGCCAATTCGAGATTAATTAGAAAAATGTTGGACCTACCACTTGCCAGAGCCAAGAGGAGCGCCAGTTGGGCGGGGCATGACCCCCTCGGAGAGAAGATCCAATTTCGTCGGGGAACCTTCATCCAAACGATTAAAAAAGTACTTCGATAAACTTAAGCCTCCTCACCCGTACGATCTTTTTGATTTTGCTTACAAGAAGATATTCTTCGAAGAAACTCAAAATTCTCAATTTTCCTTATTAAAATCTAAAAATTTTTCAACATAAGCCGCAGGTTTTCAAACATTCTGAAAAGAGAGTACAACGATTTTCAGTTTTCATCGGACGACAAAATATAAAATCTCAACCAACCTCAGCTTTGATTTTGCCCATATGAACTTGGATAGATTGATTTTCAAGGTAGACTTCAATTTTTAAGCTCCCTTCTACAATAAAAAAAATATTTTTCACATTTTATGCCTTAAATTCCTTCAATATGTAAGCTCCAGATTTTCAAATATATGTTAAATAGTTAAAAGGCGGAAACTAAACGTTTTCGGGAAATTTCCTAATATCATCCGAGCGCATGTAATCTCCATGATGATATTCAGTAACCTCAACAAAGAACAAGTCGCCTCGGGGACCTATTTGATTTTTAGTATAAGAAGGTGAGATTCGTCACTCAGTAAAAACCCCCAAATCTATTATAAAATTACCATTTTTCTTCAGGATAAACTTCAGAATTACAAATATTTGTTAAAAATGGCAAAAGATTTTCAGTGTATGACGGTGGATAATCCGTACAATAAAAACCCAAACCAACTTGAATCACCCCTACCAGCGCGGATCCAAGAGGGGGGGGGGGATTTTACGGCCTCAACCCTCCCTTTTTTGCCACATCAACAATAAAACATACGGAAAATTAACAGTGCAGCTCCCTCACATCCCTGTTTTCTCTAAGGTCCCTTTTTTGGAATGTCTGGATCTGAGCCTGCCTACATTCTACTTAATTTTGCTCTTGAAAAGCAGATTAGTTCATTAAAGCCCAAAATTTCACCTCACCAAAAGCCCAATTGTTTTCATTAAAATCCAAAATTTCTTCAATTTAAGCTCTTAATTTTCAAATCTTTGTTCAAAAAGGTAAAAGTTTTTTGTCAAATTTCCACATTTTCTGAGAGTCTTTGTAGGCAAGTCTACATTAAAAATGCTTTAAAAGCCCAAACGAATTTTAGAAACGCGTATTACTTTTTCGATTTTGCTTATAATAGGGCAGGCTCTTCAATATTTTTAACGGTCCTTACAAACTTGAAAGCCAAATTTCTTCTAAAAATTTCCAATTTTCTTCAAAACAAGCTCCTTATGTTTATTTATTCCAGTGTTAAAAAAGCCAAAAATTTGTCGCGCGTACGCGCGCCTTAAATTCTACAAGTCACGTCCCACCAGGACCTAATCGCCTTTGTCGTGGCTTCGACATGCTCACCCCCTATACCGGTGAGCTTGGAGCAGATCCTGGCGCCATCCCTGCCATGAACGTGACATTAAAAAAGCCATTTTACCCTTTTGAGTTGTGTAAACATAAGATTTCCAGCGGAAGATTTGGGCAGGGGCGCCAATTTCGTTTCTTGTTCCGGGGCCACCAACCCTAGCTACGCCACTGATAATGCGTAAGTCGTAACTCAATCAAGGGATTTTCTTTTCCCGACGGGGGTCCCTCAAAAAATATGGAACAGCCTAAGGGTTCCGGGGATGGAAAAAAGGTTGAGAACCTATGGCTTAGTACATGTCGTTTGGAAAAGTGGGCGACTACTGATTCTCTGGGGTACGGTATCAGTGCTGTACCTATGGTATCATCAGTATGTTATGTTACAGATGAAACGATGGGAATTGCTTAAAAGGTGTGTTAAGAACTTTTCGCTGAGTTAATCAAATGGACATTCATCGGAATGAAATGTATTTTACTTGTAAAGAGGCAGATCTTATCAGTCTCTCTGATCTGAAGCTAAATAATCTCCTTCCCTTTCACTCATATTCTTTTCCCTTTCTCTCCGTTTCTCTCTCTCTTCTTTCCTCAATTTGCCCCTTTTTCAATCCGGAGGTTTGAACTGATCTCTCCGGCCGAAACCGTCAAGGATACACTTTGCCCCCTGTCCCCGGCAGATACGCTACTGCTGTCAGTTTGTTGAAAGTTGCAGGAAACCTTAAGCTGCCAGCAGTACTGTTTTCGACTTAAGTTTTTTAGTATTTTTATTCTTAAATTCTGCAAAAGTGTGGTGGGAAGTATACCCTTGCCCCTGTAATACTGCGTATGCCTGGGGACTCCAACGCTAATTTCAGATTTGTTGAATTTAGACAAAATAGTATTGTATGCACTGGAAAAAAGGAGAAATAATACTTTGGATATGCTTGGTTTTTCATGATGATTCAAAGTGACAACAATATCCTGGATGGTCTACATAGGGAGGGTCCGCCCGGGTGTCAACTATCTATGGGTACGTAACTTCGTACTCAGCTTAGATAGTGTCAAAAACTGCCTCTCTAAGGGTTTCACCCAGTCTACGGGTTGTTTTGTTGTCCAAAGACATATGCTCTTTATCTGCCAAATGTTTTACTGACCAAGCATCTAAAAAATTTGGGATACATGTTGTAAATTCGTTTTAGCCCCCTCCCGCCTCCCTCACTCCACCCGTTGCTCAACAAACTATGAAAACAACATGACGACAATTGATCATTTCCAATTGTTCTCAAATAATCCGAAACCTAAAACATGACAATAAAGCAACTCAGTTTTGGGGTAATGATGTATAATATCCCTTATTTGAAGAGAGAAAATGCAATGTCCGCTCAAAACCACCGTAGAAAACTGATGAAAAGACATGTCACCATTTTATCATTTTGCATAAAACTGTTGAAATCACACGATCTGATACTTAAGTTGTCAATTCATCATTTTTCAGAAAATTGTTGCTTTGCGCACTTGAAAAGATGTGAGAAATCAAACATTTTTGCAGAAAATTGTTGAAATGACGAGATATGGTAAGTTTTCATTTCGTCATTGTTCAGTAAATTGTTACTTTGCACACTTGGGAAGAAGTGAGAAATTTAACATTGTGCAGAAAATTGTTGCAATAACGAAATGTGATAAGTTGTCATTTGGTCATTTTTTAGAAAATTGTTGCTTTGCACACTTGGAAAGATGTGAGAAATTTAACATTATGCAGAAAATTGTTGAAATGACGACAAATCATAAGTTGTCATTTCATCATTTTTCAGAAAACTGTTGCTTTGCACACTTGAAAAGATGTAAGAAATTAAACATTTTGCAGAAAATTGTTGAAATGACGAGATATGGTAAGTTTTCATTTCGTCATTGTTCAGTAAATTGTTACTTTGCACACTTGGGAAGAAGTGAGAAATTTAACATTGTGCAGAAAATTGTTGCAATAACGAAATGTGAAAAGTTGTCATTTGGTCATTTTTTAGAAAATTGTTGCTTTGCACACTTGGAAAGATGTGAGAAATTTAACATTATGCAGAAAATTGTTGAAATGACGACAAATCATAAGTTGTCATTTCATCATTTTTCAGAAAACTGTTGCTTTGCACACTTGAAAAGATGTAAGAAATTAAACATTTTGCAGAAAATTGTTGAAATGACGAAATGTGATAAGTTCTCATTTCATCATTTTTCTGTTTTTTGACGAGATATTATGTTGTCATCTTGCCATTTTTCTGAAAAATGTTAGCTTACTAGCCAAAAGATATTGTGATCTTGTGGCACTTTTAAGCTTCCGTACGTTAAGGTGCCGTCAAATTGCAAACATAGTCCCTATATTATCTTAGTATTTTGCAACAAAATGAAGAAATGTTCACTTATTATCTTAACAATTTGGAGATAAATGATGAACTACAAGCTTACAATTTTTCAACATTTCAACATTTTGCAGGAAATTGATGAATTAAGTACTTATCACAAGTAATCAATTCAACATTTTGCAGAAAAATGATGAATCACAGACTTAACGGATTTCGACAATTCACCATTTTGCAGATAAGTGTTTAATTGCACATTTATCGGATCTCAACAATTAACCAATTTGCAAAAAAAATCACGAATTCCACACTTACCAGATGTTAGCAAATCAACATTTTGCAGAAAACTGATGAATTACTCAGTTATTGGATCTAAGCAATTCAACATTTTGCAGAAAAATATTAAATTACACATTTAAAATATCTCACCAATTCTACATTTTGCAGAAAGTTGATGAATTATCGGATCTTAACAATTTAACAATTCGCAGAAAAATGACGAATTACGAACCTGCTTAAGATTCTATTTCCACATTTTGAAGAGGTAGTATAAAGTGTGCTGTCATTGAAACTTATCAATTACACGTTTTCATACCAAAACATTTTTGTGTATCTGTGTGTTAAGGGCAATCCGACCTCTTGAGGCGGGGGGGGGGGGGCGTAAAACTTGCAAAGAGCCCATTTGGGGTTGTGGCAATCCCCTCTTGTAATGCTACTGGTTTGATATGTGTAAAAGGTGTAGTAGCATATCAGACTCTACAATTAAATCACTTTCTTTAAATTCTCTGCTATCTTCTCAAAAGGACCCCTATAATTACTTGTTTTCGTTGTTATTGGGACGTTAATGTCAGCAAGGTCTAAACACCCTAAAAATTGAACACAACAGCTACAAATCTAAAGTTTGTTATAGTTTTCACTTAAAGGCTGTACTAATCCGTGCTTGGTTTAGGACAAAAACAACAACTGGCATTTAATTATCCTTTTTGAAGCAGGATTCCTGAACCTACTTGTACCCCATTAATTCTTTAAGGCCGAACCATCGAGCAAAATTTCGTTTACAAAGTGCAGTCAACGATTATCATCTCATTTAAAGGGCAGGAGCAGTCATCCCAAAATGAAGTAGTGTAGGAGACTGTCCAGTTTCATGATTGGATGTTGAGGGTCACGTGACAATGTTTTTCTCTTCAAATGTGAAATTTACTGGAAATAACTGCTTGGTTTACCTTGAATATGCAATAGTTAAATCATAAAATGTAGTGAAAGATGCTTTGAAGAGAAATAAGACGAAAATTGTGCTATTTAGCTTTTTCTTCAAAATAAGTTTGGGGGGACTGCTCTTTACATTTAATTCGGACTAGTTTCAAGGAAGAACTAAAAGATAACAACCTTTAAACACGTAAAGCGTACAGGTATGAAGCTGTTTTCGACTGAAGGGTGGAGAGGGAAGCTGAAAAATTTTCTTCGGACAACCGTTATTGCCACGGGTCTAAAGAAAGAGGGGTAGAGAGCAGGGGCGTCAATTTGATTTCCAAGGTTGGGTTGGGGGCTACATCTGGCCTACATTTTTCTCCTTTCCTGGTAAGGTATCAACATGTTCGTAGCTAGACATTTTTGCGGGAAGGAGGATGGGCAAGCATCCATATTTTACGATTTTTTAAGTGTGAACACCACTGTACTAGGACGTTTTTGCCCTTTTTCCAATATATGAAAATAAAAGCTTGCGTTGCAGAAAAGTTCGTCGGAGAGCCTCATTTCGTAGGCTTTGGATACCATTATGTAGCAACAACGATCTTTGGTCGCCGCTCAATCCCAGATTTGCCAATAGGAAATGCAAATTCTTCAGTAATCCCCCAAATTAATTTTTCATGTCAAGGGCTTGAATTGGGGAAAATTTGGAATTTTAATGAAAGAAAACTTATGAACAGCACTGTAGTTACCGTTTGTCAGTTGATGATCTGGTGCAGTAGCGTAGCTATGATTTTTTCGTGGGGAGGCTATGGGGAGGCGGGATATTTTTGTAGGGGGAAGTCTGGAGTTTACTATCTAAGCGTAGCGCCACCATCAGTTGGCGCGGAGCGTACAAAGAAAATTTTAGATTTTAACACCTCCCAGATGGTTGGGAATAGCATTTGCCAGGTTGAAATGTCTTAAATTCTGGTGAGAAAAATTTGTGATTTTTCTCAGTTTCAAACACACTTTTGAGATACTGATTAGCTCAGTTCATTACTCCACTGGACTATGTATCCTAGGATCGCAAATCCAAAATCCTGCTGTATATTGCAAGCAGCTGTTCCAGTGCACGCATGAGTAAGGTATTTTCATAGGCGTAGGGGAGCATTTCAGTATGGGGACAGAAGATTTTTGCCCGAAAAGTGTAATTCTGCCCGTAAGACAGTCAAAGCTGAGCGCCACCACTGGTTGGCGCGGAGCGTCCAGAAAATTTGAAAATTCATACCTCTCAGACAGTCGAAAATGACGTTTCCAAGGCTTATAGAGGGGATCCAAACAGTCGCTATTGAAAGTTTCAATTGCAGATAAACGTTCACTTCAAACTAAAATTCAGCCGGAAAGACTAAGCGGAGCGCCACCATTGGTTGGCGCGAAGCGTACAGAAAATTTTGAAATATCCGACCCCTCAGACAGTTGAAAATGGCATTTCCCAGGCTTATAGGGGGTCTAAGCAGTTGCTATTTTTAAGTTTTCTTTTGCAAAAAATGTTCACTTGGAACTTAAATTCTGTAATGAAGCGGTCTAAGTGGAGCACCACCATAAGTTGGGGCGAAACGTACAGGAAATTTTGAAAAATCTGACCCCTCAGACAGTCAAAAATGGCATTTCCTATACTTATATTGGGTCTAAGCAGTCGCTACTTCGAGGTTACGTTTGAAAATAATGTCCACTTGAAACTAAAATTCTGCTGGGAAGACTATCTACCCGGAGCGCCACCATTAGTTGGCGCGGAGCGAACAGAAAATTTTGAAAAATCGTACCCCTGAGACAGTCGAAAATGACATTTCCCAGGCTTATAGGGGGAGATCTAAGCAGTCGCTATTTGATCAGAAAATTACCAGATAAAATGTATCACTACCAATCGATGAAATGGTCCCGCATATTTTCTGGGGAAACCATAAAATGGAATTGAAAACATGCTCATGAATTTTACTCTATTACGTCTCTTGGCTAATTTAATATATATCGATAAAATTGTGTGACTGCCAAAAATTCCGACTTTATATGATTTTACTTTTGAAAAATGTAACATTACAAGGTGTGTTTAAAGAATTTTCAAGCAGACTTATGGGAAGACATTATCACACTGCGTCATTAAAGTATCGAAAAACAAATTACCCGATTTTCATAACATTGCCCGTATTCGACTCTAGAGCAGGATAGATGGCAAACTTTTGGGCACTGCACCTAAACACCCTTCTGTCCGTGCGTTGAATTAATTTGGCATTTGAAAACGTCTCAGCATCTTTTTTAACCTGTGCCCAAATATTTGACCCTTTCGGGCAATTTTTGCAAGACTACAGTATGAAGTGAGGATGGTGAAAACTTTTTTTCACATTCTCCCCAAATGTGTCGCAGATCTTTGTTAATTTCCATGAAAATGTCACTTTAAAAATAGCTTTTTTTGTTTTGCGGCAAAGATTTGAAGCTATTAAAATAATCGACCATTTCGAGCACCGTATTGTGTTGCACAACATTTAAAAACAGCCTCAAGAACGATTGTTTCTTTTAAGCCACAGGCTTCCCAAATGCGCCATGATTTTTTGATCTGTTTGAGTTTTCGTAACAATGTTACCCTTACTATGGTACTTTTCCATTTTCGGGAATTTGCTTGAAAGAATTTGGGTATTCGACGATTACGGGCATTGTGTTGTGATTATAAGTGAAGTAAAAGTCACTAATTGAAGCTTTTTGCACTGCCCGACGGTGTAGCGATTTTTTGGAATCTCGACTTGGGTTTTCATGAAAATTTTATTGCGACTTTATGACGTTTCTTGCCTTTTTTCGGGCAATTTAAGATTTCGGACACATTTAGGAATTTTCTGAAAAAGCATCCCTTTTTTGTCAAAATTAAAGCGCTGACCGATTTTTTTTCCAAATTGCTGCCCGAAGTTTTCCCAAATTCCTGCCCGAGTTTAGATTTTGCGGAAATTTGGGGCAGTCTTCCCCCTGCCCCCATCTCGTGCCCCACTGGGTTTGTCCACTCCTCCCAAGGGCTAAGTGATGTCCTATGAGGTAATAGTGGTAAGGTTGCGACCCTTGATACTGCATTGACCCAACTTGGGTTTGGTTGTTGCACTGGCCTATGACTGGCAGCAATAGCTGTGAAAAGTGCAAATTCCTTCCAACCTAATTTGACTCAAATATCCTACTCACCGCACCAAGTATGATTTTGGAACAAATTTGTGAATCCCCAGGAATTGAAAAAAATCCCTACAGGATATAGAAACAGGCTAGATGCTAGGAGCACAGTTTAATCCACACCAAGGTTCCAGGTACCGTAGCCAATTTCAGCCACTCCAAATCTGCTAGGAAATTATCCATCCAGAAACCTGACGAGTTGTCACAGTCAACCTGAATTTATTCCGACATTCAGAGTGGATCTATCGCAAGTGTACCTATGTCATAGTAGCCAGGTAGCTCGGATTGAATATCATCATCGGCCAGCGTGAATATATATATTTTTTTTGCCCAGGTCGCCGGTGGGGGCTGCTGGGGGACAGGCGATTCAGTGGGAGGGGGCTAGAGCCCCCCAGCCCCGCTCCGTAGCTACGCCACTGATCTGGTGTCACATATAGCAAATTTCCGATTTTGTCACTTCAAGAGCTCGGAAAAGTTTACCAAACTGAAGGTATGAGTGAGCCCTTCTGCTTGAGAATTGCAATTTGCGGCACGCGAAGCGCCTGGAAAATTTTGCCTTTTTGAAACAAATAATAACGAATAAGGAGCTTTTATTGGAGATAATTGGGAGTTTCGTAATTTCATGAGTTGTTAATCCACACAGGAGACTGGCTTCACAAATGGCAAATTTCCGAATTCTCCATTTTTCAGAGCCCCCTCATCCCCCCCCCCCTGTTACTACGCCAATTGGCGGCGCTACGGGGGGGGGATGAGGGGGCATTTCCCCCTCAAATTTTTTCCTTGCCCCCAATTCCTCCCCCCAAATAAAATTGATGGAATGGAAGTGTATATGGCCTATGTGTGTGTTGGGGGTGGGGGTGGGGGTGGGAGTGCACTGGCTCCTGGGTGAACGTGCAATTGATACTGACGAAAATTTTTCTAATTACATGCTCTTGAGGTAGGCCTACATCCTTCCGGGTTAGGGTAAGGTGTTTCCAATCTACATGTGGTACGCATATCACTTATGATATAAAGTTGCCTTGTCTTGGCAGTTCGCGGTTTGGTACATAGCGTGCTTCTTTTATTTTTCTATTGTTTCTTATTCTCCCTCATACATCCATCAATTATTTATGTAGGCTGCACGCCAACTGATGATTGCGTTCTGCTTAGATGGTGTCATTACAGCTTAACACTACCTCAACTCTTTGCCCATCCACAGCACCCCACCCAAATGAAAAAGTCTGGTTTAGACACTGACTAGTATAGTGGTACTCGGTGGCACCGCGCAAATATTCTCTCAAAGAGAAAAAAAGTTGTTAACCTTGGAGTTAGATCAACCAAAAAATCAAATAATATACCTCTCCTGGGACTTAATTTTTCACCCAGAAATATGCTACAACCCCAGAGCTTCCGGGGGCTTTTCCCCCTGGGCCCCACCAGGACTTTGCCACTGGACCCCACAAGGGGCCCTAAGACGGGCCCCTGGACCCCACACGCAAGACCTCGCGCTGGGCGCGAAAATCTTTGCTCCCCGGCATTTTCCTTTGCCCTCAGTTCCCCCCCCCCTCAATTTGACATTCTACGCCACTGGGTGCCTGAGAGAAGGGGTCCAAATGCAAAATGGTGCTAAATATTTCAATATTTTGAGTTACTAGAAAACTCCAAAGTCTTAAAAACATGATCTTGATGGTGTGGGTAATTACTTCAACGGACTATACAGTCGATGTGAATTTACTGGGTGTACTATAAGTGAATAGAATCACAACGAAAATTGTGATAGTTTGCGAAGGATTTTTGCAAAAGTTTAATAGTAAAGAAAATTTTTTAAAAGAAGGTAAGATTAATCCATGAACTGATGAAAAGCACACTTCAGTCTACTGCGGGAAAATCACAGATAGATGGGGGAGGGGGTGGTACCCACTGGTGCTACTGAGACACCGTTGCATAGGCCTACCGGTGTAGGGTTGCTGATACAAAAAAAAAATTAAAATATGTCCTTTCGAACGACACCTCATCATACACTATCCACAGACAGAGGATGGAGGTGTACCTCTAATTCCAGATTGACTTCTCTAATATAGCAAACATCAGTGTGATTTTTCTTCTCTGATAATGATCTAAATAAGAAATGGTCGAATCGTTATACGAATATGTGATGTGCGCGTGTCGAAATTTGCATTAGAAATCATTTATTTTTTGAAAAAGTTGCATGCAAACTGTGCACCGAAGCATTTTCAGTTTCCCTAAAATGCGTTTGCCAATTTCAACCTGCCAGGCTGGTTATTCAGTAAAGATTACAGGTTTCATTAAAACATAGAAGTGGACGATTCCTCTTCTTCAAATTCCTAAATGTTGTGCTCCTTCATAACCACACCTGCAGCCCTATGCACACAATCAATCGACATAATCATAGAGATCGACGAATAATGTATGTTTGATATGCAAGTGAAAAAGGAACATCAATGAGACTGCAAGCGCCCGAAAATTTTGGGGATTTGTAAAGTAAACATGTGGAATTATTGATACAGAAAATCAATCGTAATCGGCAGAGCACACCTTTCATAATCTACATGTATATATTTTTGGGCTGTACCTAACTTTTAAGTTTCAGGTCACAAAAGAAGCGGTGGGGGGGGGGACTTTAACGTTAGTGTCCCCTCCACTCAAAAAAAGTGGGGGGACATGTCCCCCTGTTCCCCACAAATCGACGCCCTTGGTAGCGAGAGGGAGTATCCCCTTTCTTTTTTGAAAAAATTAATAATATTTGATTGTCCCCAAATGTAATGTAGTGAAATATATTATTAGGTAATATTTATAGGGAAATTACAATAATTTATTTTTACATTTTTTCAAAAAGGAAATATTAAGGGGTATTCAATCTTAAATAGTGCGAAAGCATACTTCCGCCACAACATTTCGACTAAGGGATTTTAACAATAATTTAAAAATATAAATTTTACAGTAAATAATGTCATATGACGTCCCGGATTTTACAGTGAATAATCACTTTTACTCTAAGTGAAAATTGTATGTGCTAGTCTCAGAATGTGATATTTCTATTTAGATGTTTGTAGTCATTTCATATTTGCACTATTTTTTATATTATTCTCACTCGAGAGGTGCTTTTTCCGACCATCTGAAGGGTTTGTGAAGTCAACAATTTTCTTGTACCCTCCGCGCCAACTAATGGTGGCGCTCGGCTTAGATAGTCCTGTTGCCTGCTTGGAGTTTCACAGTAACTGAAAATATTGAAACATTTACAACCATTTTGCATTTGGCCCCCTTCTCTTAGACACCCAGTGACGTAGCTACAGGAGGCAGGTGGCTCTGAAAAATGAAGAATTCGGAAACTTGCTATTTGTGAAACCAGTCTACTGTGTGGTTTGACAACTCATGAAATTGCGAAAAGGGCTAACCCTAAAACTCCAAAATCTCTCCAATAACAGCTCCTTATTCGTTATTATTTGTTTCAAAAAGGCAAAATTTTCCAGGCACTTCGCATGCCGCAAATCGCAATTCCTAAGCAGATGGGCTCTCTCATACCTTCAGTTTGGTCAAATTTTCCGAGCTCTTGAAGTGAAAAAATCGGAAATTTGCTATATGTGACATCAGATCATCAACTAACAAACATAACTACAGTGCTTTTCATAAATTTCATAAATTTTCTTGCATAAAATTCCAAATTTTCCCCAATACAAACGGTTGACATGAAAAATTAATTTGGGGGATTACTGAAGAAATTTGCATTTCCTGTTGGTAAATCTGAGATTGAGGGACGACCAAATATCGTTGTTGCTACATAATGTTATCCAAAGCCTACGAAATGAGGCTCTCCGACGAACTTTTCTGCAACGCAAGCTCCATATTTTTATATATTGGAAAAGGGCAAAAATTTCAGCGCGCTTCGCGCGTCACAAAGTACGTCCCTAGTACAGTGGTGTTCACACTTAAAAAATCGTAAAATCTGGATGTTTGCCCATCCCCCTTTTCGTAAAAATGTCTAGCTACGAACATGTTTATACCTTACTAGGTAAGGAGAAAAAATGTAGGCCAGATGCCTCCCTCCCCCACCTTTGAGGATCAAATCGACGCCCCTCTATCTTTAGACCCGTGGCAATAAATGTTGTCCGAAGAAAACCTTTCAGCTTCCCTTTCCACCCTTCAGTCGAAAACAGCTTCATACCTGTACGCTTTACGTGTTTAAAGGTTCTTATCTTTTAGTTATTCCTTGAAACTAGTCCGAATTAAATGAGATGATAATCGTTGACTGCACTTTGTAAACGAAATATTGCTCGATGGTTCGGCCTTAAAGAATTAATGGGGTACAAGTAGGTTCAGGAATCCTGCTTCAAAAAAGGTAATTATATGCCAGTTGTTGTTTTTGTCTTAAACCAAGCCCGGATTTGTACAGCCTTTAAGTGAAAACTATAACAAACTTTAGATTTGTAGCTGTTGTGTTCAATTTTTAGGGTGTTTAGATCTTGCTGACATTAACGTCCCAATAACAACGAAAACAAGTAATTATAGGGGTCCTTTTGAGAAGATAGCAGAGAATGGAAAGAAAGTGATTTAATTGTAGAGTCTGATATGCTACTACACCTTTTACACATATCAAACCAGTAGCATTACAAGAGGGGATTGCCACAACCCCAAATGGGCTCTTTACAAGTTTTACACCCCCCCGCCTCAAGAGGTCGGATTGCCCCTAACACACAGATACACAAAAATGTTTCGGTATTAAAACGCGTAATTGATAAGTTTCAATGACAGAACACTTTATTCTACCTCTTTAAAATGTGGAAACAGAATCTTAAGCAGGTTCGTAATTCGTCATTTTTCTGCGAATTGTTAAATTGTTAAGATCCGATAATTCATCAACTTTCTGCAAAATGAAGAATTGGTGAGATATTTTTAATGTGTAATTTAATATTTTTCTGCAAAATGTTGAATTTCTTAGATCCAATAACTGAGTAATTCATCAGTGTTCTGCAAAATGTTGATTTGCTAACATCTGGTAAGTGTGGAATTCGTGATTTTTCTGCAAATTGGTTATTTGCTGAGATCCGATAAATGTGCAATTAAACACTTATCTACGGAAGCTTAAAAGTACGGAAGCTTAAAAGTGCCACAAGATCACCATATCTTTTTGGCTAGTAAGCTAACATTTTTCAGAAAAATGTCAAGATGACAACATAATATCTCGTCAAAGAACAGAAAAATGATGAAATGAGAACTTATCACATTTCGTCATTTCAACAATTTTCTGCAAAATGTTAAGTTTCTCACTTCTTTCCAAGTGTGCAAAGCAACAATTTTCTGAAAAATGACGAAATGACAACTTTTCATATCTCGTCATTTTAACGATTTTCTGCGAAATGTTTGATTCCTCACATCTTTCCAAGTGTGCAAAGCAACAATTTTCTGAAAAATGTCGAAATGACAACTTCTCACATTTCGTCATTGCAACAATTTTCTGCAAAATGTTAAGTTTCTCCCTCCTTTCCAAGTGTGCAAAGCAACAATTTTCTGAGAAATGACGAAATGACAACTTATCATATCTCGTCATTTTAACGATTTTCTGCAAAATGTTTGATTTCTCACATCTTTCCAAGTGTGCAAAGCAAAAATTTTCTGAAAAATGTCGAAATGACAACTTCTCACATTTCGTCATTGCAACAATTTTCTGCAAAATGTTAAGTTTCTCCCTCCTCTCCAAGTGTGCAAAGCAACAATTTTCTGAAAAATGACGAAATGACAACTTATAATATCTCGTCATTTCAACAATTTTCTGCAAAAATGTTTGATTTCTTACATCTTTTCAAGTGTGCAGAGCAACAATTTTTTGAAAATTGATGAAATGACAACTTAAGTATCAGAATGTGTGATTTCAACAATTTTATGCAAAGTGATAAAATGATGACATGTCTTTTCATCAGTTTTCTACGGTGGTTCTGAGGGGACATTGCATTTTGTCTCTTCAAATAAGGGATATTATACATTACACAAAAAATTGCTTAATTGTCATGTTTTAAGTTTCGGATTATTCGAGAACAATTGGAAATGATCAATTGTCGTCATGTTGTTTTCATAGTTTGTTGAGCAACGGGGTGGAGTGAGGGAGGCGGGAAGGGGCTAAAACAAATTTACAACACTTTTCCCAAATATTGTACATGCTTGGTCACCAAGACATTTGGCAGATAAAGAGCATATGGCTTTGGGCAACAAAACAACCCGTAGACTGGGTGAAACCCTTAGAGGAGCAGTTTTTGACACCATCTAAGCTGAGCACCAATTAGTAACGACCCATAGATAGTTGACACCCGAGCGGACCCTCCCCATGTAGACCATCCAGGAAATTGTTGTCACTTTGAATTATCATGAAAAACCAAGCATATCCAAATTATTATTTCTCCATTTTCCAGCGCTTACAATACTATTTTGCCTAAATCCAACAAATCTCAAATTAGCGTTGGAGTCCCCAGGCATACGCAGTATTAAAGGGACAAGAGTATACTTCCCACCACACTTTTGCAGAATTTAAGAATAAAGATTCTAAAAATAGGGGAAAAGGATGCGAGCCCCGAGAAATTACAAAAGACTTTTCAATAGCCTATTATGATTAAATTTTGCAATGTTAAATGAAAGAATACGTGAATATCAAAAGCCATAAAAGTTTAAGCAAGATTTTGTCCGCGCGCACTCCGAGAGCAAACACGCCGATACGATTGAAATTCGATTTTTTTTTTCTCCTACGCGCCAGAAAACTAAGCCGAAAACAGTACTACTGGCAGCTTAAGGTTTTGTGCAACTTTAAACAAACTGACAGACAGTAGCGTATCTGCCGGGGGCAGGGGGCAAAGTGTTTCCTTGGCGGTTTCGACCGGGAAGATCAGTTCAAACCTTCGGATTGAAAAAGGGGCAAACTGAGGAAAGAAGAAAGAGAGAAACGGAGAGAAAGGGAAAAGTATATGAGTGAAAGGGAAGGAGATTATTTAGCTTCAGATCAGAAAGACTGACAAGATCTGCCTCTTTACAAGTAAAATACATTTCATTCCGATGAATGTCCGTCTGATTAACGCAGCGAAAAGTTCTTAACACACCTTTGTAGCAATTCCCATCGTTTTAACTGTAACAAAACATACCCATGATACCATAGGTACAGCACTGATACCATGCCCCAGAGAATCAGTAGTCGCCCACTTTTCCAAACGACATGTACTAAGCCCTAGGTTCTCAACCTTTTTCCCTCCCCGGAACCCTTAGGCTGTTCCATATTTTTTGAGGGACCCCCGTCGGGGAAAAGAAAATCCCTTGATTGAGTTTCGACTTACGCATTATCAGTGGCGTAGCTAGGGTTGGTGGCCCGGAGCAAGAAACGAAATTGGCGCCCTGCCCAAATCTTCCGCGGGAAATCTTATGTTTTATACAACTCAAAAGGGTAAAATGGCTTTTTAATGTCACGTTCATGGCAGGGATGGCGCCAGGATCTGCTCCAAGCTCACCGGTAGGGGGTTATCATGTCGAAGCCACGACAAAGGCGATTAGGTCCTGGTGGGACGTGACTTGTAGAATTAAGGCGCGCGTAGCGCGCGACAAATTGTTGGTTTTTTTAACACTGGAATAATTAAACATAAGGACCTTTTTTTTTTGAAGAAAATTGGAAATTTTTCAGAAGAAATTTGGCTTTCAAGTTTGTAAGGACCATTAAAAATACTGAAGAACCTGCCCTATTATAAGCAAAATCGAAAAAGTAATACGCGTTACTAAAATTCGTTTGGGCTTTTAACGCATTTTTAATGTATAGCTTGCATACAAAGACTCTCAGAAAATGTGAAAATTTTACAGAAAACTTTTACCTTTTTGAACAAAGATTTGAAAATTAAGAGCTTAAATTGAAGAAATTTTGAATTTTAATGAAAAAAATTGGCTTTTGGTGAGGTGAAATTCTGGGCCTTAATAAACTAATCTGCTTTTCAAGAGCAAAATTAAGTAGAATGTAGACAGGCTCTGATCCAGACATTCCAAAAGAGGGTCCTTAAAGAAAACAGGGGTGTGAGGGAGCTGCACTGCTAATTTTCGGTATGTTTTATTGTTGATGTGGCAAAAAAGGGAGGGCTGAGGCCAAACCCCCCCCCCCCTCTTGGATCCGCGCTGGTAAGGGGGGATTCAAGTTGGTTTGGGTTTTTATTGTACGGATTATCCACCGTCATATACTGAAAATCTTTTGCCATTTTTAACAAATATTTGTAATTCTGAAGTTTATACTGAAGAAAAAAAATGTTAATTTTATGATAGATTTGGGGTTTTTTATTGAGTGATGAATCTCACCTTCTTATACTAAAAATCAAACGGGTCGCCGAGGCGACTTGTTCTTTGTTGAGGTTACTGAATATCATCATGCAGATTACATGCGCTCGGACGATAATAGAAATTCCCCGAAAACGTTTAGCTTCCGCCTTTTAACTATTTAACATATATTTGAAAATGTGGAGCTTACATATTTAAGGAAATTAAGGCATAAAATGTGAAAAATGCTTTTTCTGTAGAAGGGAGCTTAAAAATTGAAGTCTTCATTGAAAATCAATCTATCCAAGTTCATGTGGGCGAAATCAAGGCTGAAGTTGGTTGAAATTTTATATTTTGTCGTCCGGTGAAAATTGAAAATTGTTGTACTCTCTTTTTAGAATGTTTGAAAACCTGCGGCTTGTATTAAAACCTTTTTTAATTTTTATAAGAAAAATTGAGAATTTTGAGTTTCTTCGAAGAATATCTTCTTGTAAGCAAAATCAAAAAGATCGTAAGGGTGAGGAGGCTAAAGTTCATCGAAGTACCTTTTTAATCGTTTGGATGAAGGTTCCCCGACGAAGTTGGATCTTCTCCCCGGGGGGCCATACCCCGCCCCACTGGCGCTCCCCTTGGCTCTGGCAAGTGGTAGGTCCAACATTTTTCTAATTAATCTCGAATTGGCGTCCCCTAGACTGGTGCTCAGTGCAACTTGCGCTCCTCTCTTGTCTCCCCCTTAGCTACGCTACTAGGCATTATGGGAAACATTATCTTAATAAAATTATAAGAAATACAAATTGAAATTGAATTAAAAATAGAAATTGTTGCAATATCACATTATCACTGCATGCCTCTTGGTGAAAATTCAATTTTCTCATCAAGTTAAGCGCCAGACATACAGATATAAAATTTGGTATCATTAAGTTATTATATTCGAACAAATGGATTTTTATGTGTCCTTGTCTGACATAGAATTAAAAAAAAACACCGAAAGAAACAAAAAATAATGAGAAATGGAGAAACATATCTTTACTTTGCTTTTGTATGTTGTCGGTGTTGAAACTGAAAGAAAACGAACCGTATTCACAGGTTTTAATGAAAGTCCTGTTAAAGTTATTTCTATGATAAGATCTCTCTGTCCGATTCCCATAACTTGTTCATTATCGTAGTGTAGTTAGAACAGTGTTAGACTCTTCGGGTCGGATCAACATGTCAACGTTAAAACAGAAACAATCCAATAAATTTGTTTTAAAGCTACGAGGTTCAAAACTGGAATAAAATTGGTCCCTAGTAGAGCAACTTGTTTTCCTCTGCTCTATTGTTACAGATTGCTAGCTTTGTATCATAGGGGACTTCACCTGCTGCTAACTAGGTAACTTTTTCGTATCTCGAGCCTTAAAAGTTTGGGAATGCTGGTTGCTGTATGATTTATAATTTTAAATTACGCCTACGATTTGAATTTTCAAAGCTCTTTAGGTTTTGCGGACCCCTTAATTTTCTAAGTACCCTATTTTTTCCGCGGACCCCAACGGACCCCTTTGTTCTTCGCGGACCCCCGAGAGGTCCGCGGACCCCAGCTTGAGAATCACTGTACTAAGCTACATGAAAGCGGCCAGCCTTTATTTTATTCCCAGGGTGGATAAGGGCAATCTCGTTTTCAGGAATTCACTGTATCGTTTGAAAATGGGGGGAGGCGCGCAATTAGGTTTAGAGACTAAACTTTCCAACATTGATAACCAGCTCCACATATTTTGGACAGACATCAGCGTTTCGTGATATAATTTCTCTATACACAACTGTTGTTGATGTGCAAAAGGCTGCAACTGAATTCGAACAATTTTGAATCTTGTACAATGAACTTACATCAGGGGGTGGGGTAATAAAGACCCTACAAGATATATTGAATTGGTATGACTTACACAACGCATACCCTAACTCGATAGTACTTTATCGGATCTTTAGAACCATAGCCGTGTCATCAGCCTGTTTGGAGCGGTCGCTTAGCAAACTCATGATCATTAAAAACTACCCCAGGTTACCAATGAGGGAGGAAAGGCTAGCCAGTTTAACATTACTTTCCATTGAAAGAGAAATGACAGAGAGAATGGACTTCGACAATGTAATTGACGGGTTTAGCCGCATGGCAAACAGAAATATACTTTTGTAAGGAATTCTTTTACTATCATATAATTTCAACTTTCATGCTGCCCTTAACCTTTCAACTCATGGTGAAATTGAATTTTGCCCAGCCACTCTAGTGTACCTGACAAAGAGAGACATCATGGAAACACAGTTAGGCCTATTTGGAATTTGCTGGGAAATGTTGAGTGGTTCTTATAGTAAATTTTTACTTTTTTCATGGAGTGTGCCATAAAGCAGTGGCCTATAGGCTCATGTAAGCAGAGATGGATGAGGTGGCAGCAAAGCATGGAGTGCGAACAGTTAAATAAGAAACCACTTCATGTTAACATCTAAACTGACAAGCGCTGCAGATAGGCCTACCTTGCTGACTTGACACGAAATGGGGTCTGTAAGGTGAATTACTAAACTTAGGTCCCAATGTATGCCAACCTGTCTACTTGAGAGGTTGATTCCACCAGAGAGCTGTCACTGAGAGTGGCAGCTCCATGATTCCACACAACACTGTCATAGGATTTACTAATAGTCCTTGAGTTATCATCTCAAAAGTCATAAATCAGAGCTCGTTTTTGTGCTTTTGGTACTTTCTTTAATACAAATTTTATAACCTTTTGGAGGCTTCATTTTAACAAAATTTATATCGTTTCAAATGTAAATTTTCCACATAAACCATTTTTGTCAATACAATTCTTGAAAAACATCTTGTTTGAAAGGAAATATGGTACCTTGTTGAAACACACTCAGTTCCAGTCAGTCATGCCGTAAGTCCATAAAACGAAGCAGTACTGAAGGACACATGTCCCAAGTCGGTGCTATACTTTCCCTGTTCGTACTTTCCCTGGGTCGTAGCCTCCGGGGGCAGGCAGGGGGAAACTGCCCCCTTGGTTTTCCACACCGTTAATGAGAGTTGGCCTGCTTGAGAAAAAATACTGAAATGCTGAATAATTTACCGTCCAAAGTATGATTTCCAGACCCCCCAAACAAAAGCACATAACGTCCCCCCCCCCCTAATTTTCGCGGGAAGGTCCCCGGAACCCCCCCCCCCCCCCCGTTGACAATTTATTATGTGCGTTTCTCTTCCTGACGAATGAACCCTGTTCCTCCTACAAGATACACTGCTTGAATACACCGGCATATACGCTGGACTGAGATATCATAGCGTATGATTAACTTTAATTATTTATTAGTTTCAGTGAGCGTGTAAAGTAACTTTTAATTTAAATGGCATAAGCACTCAGTTGCGACAAACGTTTCTGAAACAACAGATTAATCTCACAAATATCCTCTTATGTCACTTTAACAATCCTTCATATGCGAGAATGTAGCTATTGCATGTTCAATGTAAACCAAGGGGGTTATTCTGCATCTGAATTTTACAACTCAACTGCTAGATGATTCTCAAGAGCTTTTCATCACATAGCATACCCGAGTACAATCATTAAAATTGGGGATGGCTGTAATTTTCCCTTTAAATCAAATCTAGACTTTCTTCTTGCAATCTAAATTTGTTTTAAAGTACGAAATCTAAAAGTAACGAACGTTTGAATGCAATTTCACGATCTTAAATATGCCTCTTCTCCTACCCGGTAGACATTTCGACCGAACATTTATTTGCAATGCCTATGCTACGGCTACGCGCCTGTGGCTTCCCGAATGGAGAGCACTAGGGAGAAGCGCGCAACCGCCATGTATGTGTGCCATGCAACAGCAGAAAGTCCAAAACTGCCGTAAATTATTAAAATCTCAGATCTTGTAATAAGTCAAAAGCTGGTTTAAATATAACACCATTTTGGATCTAGGAAAACTTAGAGTATAAGAAACATTTCTCAAAGAGAACAGGTGGCATTCCTCCCCTCAGGCAACATCACTTTCGACTACACAGTACCAAACCTGAAAAATTCACTAAATAATGAGGTTTCCTAAACCTACAAACAATTCAACTCTTAACATAGCTTTAGGCTACCAAACGCAGCATTTTGCGTCAAAGCCACATCACATACACAAAAATTTCTCAAAAAGTATAGGGTGTTGTCCCCTACTCTAAGAGGGCACCTCTAACCTCTAACCCTTTTCTCACCCGACGGGGGGAGGGTACACTTCCCCGAAGGAGGGGGCTGTAGCCCCCTGTCCCGCTGGTGCCCCCAGAATGGCTGCCCCGGCGGTATACGCAGGCAAAAATAGAAAGTGTCCGTCTGGGTGGCCAAAGTCTGCAGGCAGACCACTTGGTGCTCGGCTTACACAGTGTCACGAACTGCCCCCTTGGGATTTTGCCCAGGCTACGGCCCTGCTGTTCACTGCCAACTCCTATATATGGCAGTGTGTTCTGTGGGAACATCTTTGCATGACTGTGTACCTGCTCATAACGTAACATCGATCAATTCAACCGACAGGATTCTTCAGGAGACACCCGAAAGTTCTTGAACTTGTGACCTTGGTAAAACCTACATTAGTTCAAAGCCATTTCGTAGGACATTGATCATTTTGAAATTGACAATTCGTTGTATTCGTAAAACTAGCCTGAATACCATCACTTTGTGGCAAGCTAGACTGAGGAGCCTTGTATTTCTTCTCGACTATTGAGTACTTTAATCTATTTTCTGCTTTGAAATTGTCTAAAATTGCGAGAGCTTCCGGGGTCTTCCCCCTGGGTCCCCACTGGGGCTCAACGCCAGGACCCCGCCAGGGGCCCTAACGCCGGCCCCTGAACCCCAAGCGATAATACTCGCGCTTCGCACTCGTGCCGCAAATTTCCCGAAGGCCTCCAACTGAGAACCTATAGGATATAAAACGTACAGTACTTGTTACATTAACTTTTCAACCACCATTTATCGGTCCGTTTCGTGGACACAGATTGTCGGTACGTGGTGACCAATACATTTAAAAGGAAATAATAATTCTGAAACATCCTTATATAAGCCCTCCGGTTGCACTAATGATATTGGCATTTCTATAAAACTCTTCCTAGCATTATCTAAGAAAAAGTAGGATCTAATATTAAAACGCGTGGAGTGTACGGAAATTTTGATACTTCAGGTAGCATTTACGATAATTTTTGATAGTGTGGGACGAATTTGTGATAGAAACTGTTATTAACAGTTTCCTCTTTTTCTCCTTTTCTCCTTCCCTCTTTCTCCCCTTTTCGCTCTTTTTATGTATTATTATTTATCAATGGGGGCTTCCCTTGACACGCCACTGTTTCTCACCGAGGTCAGATTAGGGACCCTAAGTGGTGATACCTACGTCCACCAAGAATTACTTCATGTATCAAAAATCCTTTAAAACTTGAATGCACTGTTTTCTGCACGCATCAGGTGTGGTTTGCACTCAGAGTGAGGCCTCAACCGGCCCTTGTGCCATTGTTTACAGACGTTATTTCTTATTTAGTGCTGGTAATCTTTGCATGAATTTTAGGAGCATAGAGCCCTCAAAATCGTATAAAGGGGCTTTTCATTAAAACTTTCCCAATCAGACATCCTGTATCTCGCCCTAGACACACTCATGGTACTCTCTTTTAAGGCTGTGCTGTAGCCTGGTGGGTTTCGTGTGTCTGACCCTCCAATGAGAGGATCGAAAATAAAAAGAAATGAAAGAAAAAAGATAGGCAATAGAAAAGTGGACGGAATTTCGGTGGGAGGAGGGAGGGGTTAGGGTTAAGGGACAGTTGCCCTTGACATTTCGAAACCGTTAATGAAAGTTTGCGTACATGAGAAAAAATACTGAAGTGCTGAAAATTTCACTGCCCAAGTTATGATTTTGATGTTCTTAGAACCTGTGAAATCACATAAGGGTTGTGCCCAAATTTTTCTCTTCATGGTACAGCAGATGCTTCTCACCTGGCTTACTTCTCCTGACCAATGAACGAATCCTCTTGCCTCTGCATGATACACAGGTTGAATGACCCTAAAGCACATACGCAGGCTAAAAATATATAATATTATTTCTTATACAGCGCTACAGCATGCTTTTATAAAATAGCCTATAACTACCCTTAACTATGTGCTTGATTCAGTTTGCATATAAAGTAATTTTTAATTTTGAATCAAATGTACCCTTTCGTTTCGAAATCTAAATTTGATCTTAAAGCATAAAATTTTAATGAAGAGAATGTTTAGGTGCAACTTATTGATGCACAAGGAAAAGGATATGCCATTTCCCCACCTGGGAGGTATCTTTGACCAAAGTTTTCTTCCAATGCCTTCGCTACGGCTACACAACAAGCGATGGTGGATTTCCCAGCGGAGTACCAAAAGGGTGAGAGGAATGCATTGCATATACCAGCATTTAATAGGGGTGTCATGTCACTACGCTAAAAAAGTAGGATTTCCAAATATATTTTCAGTTTTAAGCTTTACCAAAGAAGCACCGGTTTCCCCCCCCCCCCCCCCCCCCCCCCGTTTTTTTTTTCTTCTCCATTCTTTATTTCAGTTCATCTTTGCGTATTCAATTTACATAGTGACAACATTTCAGCTTGGAAACACTTCCTTGCAACAAGAGAGCTAAGATCTTATTTCCTTTGGTGAAAATGCAATGGAAGTAAGGATAGATTGGCAAGTAATTGAAATTGTTAAAAAACGCTGTCTATAGAGCATACATAAGCAATAAATCCCTTTCGTTTTGGTAGGTCAAACTGAGATACTAAAAGAGAGAAAAAAATATTGAAAATAGAGAATCATATTTAACAATGGAACGGGGTCTTATGTTCGAAAAAACTCATTCAGTATTTTACAATTAAAGATAAAGTATTTTGTATGAAGGATGAAGAAATCTATTAAATGCTTAAAGTCGTCAGTTGGTCCTAAAACATAAGAGCAACAAAAATTTCTCAAAGAGTAAGGGGCTCATCCCTCCCCTTAGACAACTTGGACTCCTTTAATTACACCAGATTAAAAATAGAAAACATCTTTGAATAATGTAGAAGATATAATGGATTCAACGCTTGGCTTAGCCTACCAAAAATAACACCATCTTGCATCTAACCCACTTCACATAGACAAACATTTCTTAAAGAGTAGGGAGATCAACCCCCTCCTCTTGTCTAATATCGAGTCAATAATAAGGAAAAAACACTAAAAAGGGCAATTTCCAAACATATTATCAGTTCAAAGCTTTGCCAATAATAGAACCATTTTGCACATCATCTACCTTACGTAAATGTTACCCCTCCCTTTTCCCCCTTCCCTTGCCACCCTGGCCCAGGATGGTATCCATGCATGAGTATAAAACGAAAGGTCCGATAGTGTGTGAACTGTCTATAGGCCCGGCTCTAGTGCTTGTTTAGATATTGTCATAAACTACCCCGCTAGGAATTTCCTAGGCTACATCACTGAGTTGTTTCCAGAGTCTCAGGTTCTTTATCTGCCAAATGTTGGGGTGACCATGCATCTACAATACTCAGGGTAAGTGCTGTAAATTTGTTTTAGACCCACCCCTGCCCAACCTCATTCACTCCACCCCCTGCTCAACAAACCACGAAAACACCATGACGACAATTTATCTGCTAATAATTCTGTCATGTTCTCGTAGAATCCGAAACTTAAAACATGACAATTTAGCAAGTTCGTTGAGTAACATCAACTAAAATATTCCATGTTTGAAGAGAGGAATGCGATGTCCTCTCAGAACCACCGTAGAAAATTGATAGAAAGGAAAAATATTGCTAAGTTGTCATTCAATCATTTTGCATAAAAATGTTGCAGAAATCACACGATCTGATAAATCGTCATTTCAATATTTTTCTGAAAATTGTTGCTTTGCACACTTGAAAAGATGTGAAAATTCAACATTTTGCAGAAAATTGTTGAAATGACGAGATATGATAAGTTGTCATTTCGTCATTTTTCAGAAAATTGTTGCTTTGCACAGTTAGAAAAATGTGAGAAATTTAACATTTTGCAGAAAATTGTTGAAATGACTAGATATGATAAGTTGTCATTTTATCATTTTTCAGAAAATTGTTGCTTTGCACAGTTAGAAAAATGTGAGAAATTCAACATTTTGCAGAAAATTGTTGAAAAAACGAGATATTATAAGCTGTCATTTCATCATTTTTCAGAAAATTGTTGCTTTGCACACTAGGAAGGATAAGAGAAATTTAACATTTTGAAGAAAATTGTTGAAATGACGAGATATGATAAGTTGTAATTTCATCATTTTTCAAAAAATTGTTGCTTTGCACACTTGGAAAGATGTGAGAAATTCAACATTTTGCAGAAAATTGTTGAAATGACGAGATATGATAAGTTGTCATTTCGTCATTTTTCAGAAAATTGTTGCTTTGCACACTTGGAAAGATGTGGGAAATTTAACATTTTGCAGAAAATTGTTGAAATGACGAAATGTGATAACTTCTCATACCATTATTTTTCTGTTTTTTGACGAAATATTATGTTGTCATCTTGACATTTTTCTGAAAAATGTTAGCTCACTAGCCAAAAAGATATGGTGATCTTGTGGCACTTTTATACGGAAGCTTAAAAGTGCCACAAGATCACAATATCTTTTTGGCTAGTAAGTTAACATTTTTCAGAAAAATGTCAAGATGACAACATAATATCTCGTCGAAAAACACAAAAATTATGAAATGAGAACTTGACACATTTCGTCATTTCAACAATTTTCTGCAAAATGTTAAATTCCTCACATCTTTCCAAATGTGTAAAGCAACAATTTTTTGAAAAATGATGAAATGACAACATATCATATCTCGTCATTTCAACAATTTTCTGCAAAATGTTAAATTCCTCACATCTTTCCAAGTGTGCAAGGCAACAATTATCTGCAAAATGACGAAAAGACAACTTATCATAGCTCGTCATTCCAACAATTTTCTGCAAAATGTTAAATTTCTCATATCTTTTCAAGTGTGCAAAGCAACGGATTTTTGAAAAATGACGAAATGACAACTTATAATAGCTCTTCATTTCAACAATTTTCTGCAAAATGCTAAATTTCTCACATTTTTCCAAGTGTGCAAGGCAACAATTTTCTGAAAAATGATAAAATGATTTCATGTCTTTTTATCAGTTTTCTACTGTGGTTCTGAGGGGACATTGCATTTTCTCTCTTCAAATAAGGGATATGATACATTACCCAAAAAGTTGCTTTATTGACATGTTTTAATTTTCGGATTATTGGAGGACAATTGGAAATGATCAATTGTCGTCATGTTGTTTTTATAGTTTGTTGAGCAACGGATGAAGTGAGGGAGACAAGAGGGGGGTTAAAATTAATTAACACCAAATATTGTAGATGCCTGGTCACCAAAACATTTGGTTGATTAAGAGTATATAGCTTTGGACAACAAATCAACCGGTAGGCTGCAATGGGTGAAGCCCTTAGAGGGGCAGTTTTTGACACTAAGCTGAGCACCAAGTGACGTACCCATAGATAGTTGACACCCGGGCGGACCCCCTGTGTAGACCAATCCAGGATATTGTTGTCACTTTGAATCATCATGAAAAACCAAGCATATCCAAAGTATCATTTCTCCATTTTCCAGTGCTTACAATACTATTTTGTCGAAATCCAACAATTCTGAAATTAGCGTTGGAGTCCCCAGGCATACGCAGTATTACAGGGGCAAGGGTATACTTCCCCCACACGTTTAAAGAGTTTAAGAATAAAAATAATAAGAAAGGGCGAAAGGAAGGGAGCCCAGAGAAATTACAAGACTTTTCAATAGCCTATTATGATTAAATTTTGCAATGTTAAATGAAGGAATACATGATGAACATCAAAAGCAATAAAAATACGAGCAAAATTTTCTCCGCGCGCATCACGCGCACTCCGAGAACAAACTCACTAATACGAGTGAAATTTGAAAATTTTTTTCTCCTACGCGCCAGAAAACTTAGACCGAAGATAATATTACTGGCAGCTTAAGATTTTGTGCAACTTTAAACAAACTGACAAGCCGTAGTATCTGCCGGGGGCAGGGGGCAAAGTGCCTCGTTGACGTTTCGACCGGGAAGATCAGTTCAAACCTCCGGATTGAAAAAAGGGCAAATAAGGAAGAGAGAAACGGAGAGACAGGGATAAGAATATGAGTGAAAGGGAAGGAGATTATTTAACTTCAGAGAGACTGACAAGCTCTGCCTCTTTTCAAGTAAAATACATGCCATTCCGATGAATGTCCGTCTGATTAACGCAGCGAAAAGTTCAAAACAGTTCTTTGTAGCAATTCGCCCCCCCCCCCCACCCCCAAGATTTTCTTCAGGTCCCCCAGATTTTTTGCGTCCTGATAAAGTAATTGAAAAAATTTAATGTTTGAACAGAAATAAACTTTGAAGTATTTCCTTCAAAACAGTAAATTAATAAAATGTGTAAAAATTAAGAAATAAAAAACATGGATGAATGTGTGTAGAACACATTTTGTGCGCACGTATGAAATCAAGTAATAACTTCAAAATGCCTACTTTCACTAAATTAGATATCGTTTGTGATCTGCACTGTCGTTTATTGCATTTCACTTAGAAGATGAAACGAAAGTCTTGACGACAAACTTTAATGTGACCTTGTTAGGTTAAGACACTTTCTGCCTTTCAGATGGCTGATCGATTTACTGAAAATAAGGCAATCGTACACTGGAGACCACTCTTACACGACCATTCCTATACTTTATCGTACACAAAATATGCCGTAAGCAGGTAAGGGTATGGTACTGCCTTCGGATAATTCTTCCATTCCATCCTTAACAAGTAGGCCTATGTCGTGCCTCACTCCTGTCCATGACAAGTGCCACTGTAGGACGATTTTTATCGACAGGTCCTCTTTTTACTAGTTGGCACTGGCGTCCGGGGGATTTGTAAAATGTCCACAAGGTCCGGATTTCATGTGTTTCCCACATGATCCATACTTCTGCTTTGCGGTTCAATTATTTTGAGAGATTTATTCGTAGTATTTTAATGTTGACTACGTAATGTACCGATAAACAAATACTGCACCATTTTGCACATTGTTTCTTTGGTAGTATATATGTCTCTTGTAAAACCCCAGTCTACAAAAACTAAAATTATTTTGATATTTTTCACGCTCCCCCAAAAGGGAAAATCCTAAAACTTAGGCCTACAATCAGTTCAAAGTTTTGCCAAACATAGCACCATTTTGCCTCAAGGAAATCTAACGCAAAGAAAATTTCTCAGAGGGGGACGCAACTACTTTTGGTCTTCCTGTTAAAGGGTAAGGTACTGCCTTAGGTAAGCTGAAATCCATTCAAATATTGCCGCATTTGCGGCTGGGTACATCCAGTTTTAATCACGTGGAAAGTGCCGTTTCCGGCCATCTGGAGGTGTCTTAAAGCCCAAAATTTTCTTGTACGCCCCGCGCCAACCGATGGTGGCGCTTCGCTTAGATAGCCTTGCCATACCTGACCCTCGGAGGCACCAGGCCCCACCACGTGTTACCAAGGCCCCCAAAAAAAATCCCATCCTGGCTACACCACCGTACCAAAAAGAATCAGTAGTCGCCCACTTTTCAAAACGACATGTACCCAGCCCTATATTCTCAACCTTTTTCCATCTTCGGACAGCCCGTTGGGAAAAAGTAAATCCCTTTATTGTATTATTATTTATTAATGGGGGAATGGTCCTCTCCCCTTGACACGCCACTGATTCTCACCGACGTCTCCTCAGGGACCCTAAGTTGTGGTACGTACGTCAATCAAGAGTTCATGTGCGAAAAATCCTTTAAACCTTGAATGCACTGTTTTCTGCACGCATCAGGTACGGTTTGCACTCAGAGTGAGGCCCCAGGCGGCCAATGTACGTGCCACTGTTTACAGACGTTACTTTCTTATTTAGTGCTGGAAATCTTTGTATGAATTTTAGGAGCACAGGACCTTCAAAATCGCCTAAAGGGGCTTTCCATTAAAACTTTTCTAATCAGACATCCTGTATCTCGCCCTAGACACACTCATGGTACTCTTTTTAAAGGCTGTGAGAGGATCGAAAAGAAAAAGAAATGAAAGAAAAAAAGATAGGCAAGAGAAAAGTGGACGGAATTTCGGTGGGAGAAGGGAGGGGGATAGGGTTAAGGGACAGTTGCACTTGACATTTCGAAACCGTTAATTTTTCTCTTCATGGAACAGTAGATCCTTCTTACCTGGCTTACTTCTCCCGACCAATGAACGAATCCTCTTCCCTCTACATGATACACAGGTGGAGTACACCTAAAGCACATACGCAGACTAAAGATATTTAATATTATTTCTCATACCGTGCTACAGAATGCTTTTATAAAATAGCCTATAACTACCCTTAATTATGTGCTTGATTCAGTTTGCATAGAATGTAATTTTTAATTTGAATCAAATGTACCCTTTAGTTTCTTAATCTAAATTTGATCCTGAAGCAATTTTAATTAAGAAAATGTTTAGATGGAACGTATTGATATACAAGGTAAGGGATATGCCATTTCCCCACCTGGGAGGTATCTTTCACCAAGATTTTCTTCCAAGGTCTTTGCTACGGCTACACACCAAGCGATGGTGGATTTCCCAGTGGAGTACCAAAAGGGGGAGGGGCATGCACTGCATACCAGTATTTTACATGGGTGTCATGTTACTACGCTAAATAAGTAGGATTTCCAAACATATATTCAGCTCAAAGCTTTACCAAAGAAGCATTGGTTTGCCCCCCTCCCTCTATTTTTTCTTAACCATTCTTTATTTCAGTTCATATTTGTGTGTTCAATTTACACCGTGAAGTTACTTGAAAACAACATTTTAGCTTGAAAGCACTTCCTTGCAACAGGAGAACTAAGATCTTATTTCCCTCTGGTGAAAATGCAATGGAAGTAAGGGTGAAGTGGCAAATAATTAAAAATTGTTAAAAAACGCTGTCTGTAGAGCATACATAAACAATAGATACCGTTCATTTTGGTAGGTCAAACTGAGATACTAAGAGAGAGAGAAAAAAAAGCACTGAAAATAGAGAATCATATTTAACAATGGAACGGGGTCTTATATCCGAAAAAACTCATTCAGTTTCAACGAACGTACTTCATTATCCACTCTCTTTAAAATAAATAGCTCTTCTTCCATATGACTGAAAATTACTGTAGAAAAAGTGCATTTGGAATCCTATTGTTTATTTTACAATTAAAGATAAAGTATTTTGTATGAAGGATGCAGAAATTTCTTGAATGTTTAAAGCATGTACGTAACAAGGGATTGGTAGTGCAGTGTTTAAACTCCCAACTAACCAACCATACTATCTTGTCGTTCTAAATTTACAGCGGTTAAAGGCACGTTCTGGAGGGTTTTCGCCTCTGTCTTGTAAGAAAAACAAAAATATTCCACACAACGTCCTTCAAACCCTATCACTATACCAATTTCCTAACTCAAGATATCTCACTTTAAAGATTGGTTACTTTACTTAAAAATACCTCTGCTCTTCAACACAGAAAGTTATGTAATGTGGGCACATTGCTTCAAATTCTTTTTGATTTTCATTATAATTGAACTTCCTGTTTGTCCTTGAAATTTGATACTGTTGGAGTGTTTGAATATCTTTTCCTGAAGATATAGCATTACCCTTCACCATATGTAGAGTACAACAACAATGTTGATTAACATTGTCTGCAGAGGCATCATAATTATAAATAAATTGAATGCAATGTTAAAATTAATGTGCCACGTTGACATCACAGATTTCCCATGCTGCATCAAATACCAAGAAAATTTACCTCGCTAGGAATTTCCCATGCTACGGCACTGAGATTTTTCCAGAGTCACAGGATCTTTATCGGCCAAATGCTGGGGCGACCATGCCTCTGCAGTATTCGGGATAAGTGCTGTTAATTTTTTTAGACCCACCCAGTGCCCCCACCTCATTCACTCCACCCCCTGCTCAACAAACAGTAAAAACACCATGTCGACAACTTATCTGCTAACAATTCTGTCATGTTCTAGTAGAATCCGAAACTTAAAACATGACAACTAAGCAAGTTGGTTAAGTAACATCAACTAAAATATTCCACGTTTGAAGAAAGGAATGCGATGTCCTGTCAGACCCACGGTAGAAATTGATAGCAAGGAAAAATATTGCGTAGTTATGGAAACGTTAAGGTGCCGTCAAATTGCAAACATAGTCCCTATATTATCTTAGTATTTTGCAACAAAATGATGAAATGTTCACTTATTATCTTAACAATTTGGAGATAAATGATGAACTACAAGCTTACCATTTTTCAACATTTCAACATTTTGCAGAAAATTGATGAATCACAGACTTAACGGATTTCGACAATTCGCCATTTTGCAGATTAGTGTTTAATTGCACATTTATCGGATCTCAACAATTAACCAATTTGCAGAAAAATCACGAATTCCACACTTACCAGATGTTAGCAAATCAACATTTTGCAGAAAACTGATGAATTACTCAGTTATTGGATCTAGGCAATTCAACATTTTGCAGAAAAATATTAAATTACACATATTAAAGATCTCACCAATTCTACATTTTGCGGAAAATTGATGAATTACACAGTAATGGATCTTAACAATTCTAAATTTTGCAGAAAATTGATGAATTACAGACTTAACGGATTTCGACAATTCACCATTATGCAGATAAATGTTTAATTACACATTTATCGGATCTCAACAATTAACCAATTTGCAGAAAATTCACGAATTCCACACTTACCAGATGTTAGCAAATCAACATTTTGCAGAATACTGATGAATTACTCAGTTATTGGATCTAAGCAATTCAACGTTTTGCAGAAAAATATTAAATTACACATGTAATATATCTCACCAATTCTACATTTTGCAGAAAGTTGATGGATTATCGGATCTTAACAATTCGCAGAAAAATGACGAATTACGAACCTGCTTAAGATTCTATTTCCACATGTTAAAGGGGTAGTATAAAGTGTGCTGTCATTGAAACTTATCAATTACACGTTTTCATACCAAAACATTTTTGTGTATCTGTGTGTTAGGGGCAATCCGACCTCTTGAGGCGGAGGGGGGGGGGGGGGGCTAAAACTTGCAAAGAGCCCATTTGGGGTTGTGGCAATCCCCTCTTGTAATGCTACTAGTTTGATATGTGTAAAAGGTGTAGCAGCATATCAGACTCTACAATTAAATCGCTTTCTTTCCATTCTCTGCTATCTTCTCAAAAGGACCCCTATAATTACTTGTTTTCGTTGTTATTGGAAAGTTAATGTCAGCAAGGTCTAAACACCCTAAAAATTCAACACAACAGCTACAAATCTAAAGTTTGTTATAGTTTTCACTTAAAGGCTGTACTAATCCGGGCTTGGTTTAAGACAAAAACAACAACTGGCATTTAATTATCCTTTTTGAAGCAGGATTCCTGAACCTACTTGTACCCCATTAATTCTTTAAGGCCGAACCATCGAGCAAAATTTCGTTTACAAAGTGCAGTCAACGATTATCATCTCATTTAAAGGGCAGGAGCAGTCATCCCGAAATGAAGTAGTGTAGGAGACTGTTCAGTTTCATGATTGGCTGCTGAGGGTCACGTGACAATGTGTTTTCTCTTCAAATGTGAAATTTACTGGAAATAACTGCTTGGTTAACCTTGAATATGCAATAGTTAAATCATAAAATGTAATGAAAGATGCTTTGAAGAGAAATAAGACGAAAATTGTGCTATTTAGCTTTTTCTTCAAAATTAGTTTGGGGGGGGGGGGGGCTGCTCTTTACCTTTAATTCGGACTAGTTTCAAGGAAGAACTAAAAGATAACAACCTTTAAACACGTAAAGCGTACAGGTATGAAGCTGTTTTCGACTGCAGGGTGGAGAGGGAAGCTGAAAGATTTTCTTCGGACAACCGTTATTGCCACGGGTCTAAAGAAATAGGGGTAGAGAGCAGGGGCGTCAATTTGATTTCCAAGGTGGGGGGGGGGGACATCTGGCCTTCATTTTTCTCCTTTCCTGGTATCAACATGTTCGTAGCTAGACATTTTTGCGGGAAGGGGGATGGGCAAGCATCCATATTTTACGATTTTTTAAGTGTGAACACCACTGTACTAGGACGTTTTTGCCCTTTTTCCAATATATGAAAATAAAAGCTTGCGCTGCAGAAAAGTTCGTCGGAGAGCCTCATTTCGTAGGCTTTGGATACCATTATGTAGCAACAACGATCTTTGGTCGCCCCTCAATCCCAGATTTTCCAATAGGAAATGCAAATTCTTCAGTAATCCCCCAAATTAATTTTTCATGTTAAGGGCTTGAATTGGGGAAAATTTGGAATTTTAATGAAAGAAAATTTATGAAACTTATGAAAAGCACTGTAGTTACCGTTTGTCAGTTGATGATCTGGTGCAGTAGCGTAGCTATGATTTTTTCGTGGGGAGGCTATGGGGAGGCGGGATACTTTTGTAGGGGGAAGTCTGGAGTTTACTATCTAAGCGTAGCGCCACCATCAGTTGGCGCGGAGCGTACAAAGAAAATTTTAGATTTTAACACCTCCCAGATGGCTGGGAATAGCATTTGCCAGGTTTAAATGTCTTTAATTCTGGTGAGAAAAATTTGTGATTTTTCTCAGTTTCAAACACACTTTTGAGGTACTGATTAGCTCAATTCATTACTCCACTGGACTATGTAACCTAGGATCGCAAATCCAAAATCCTGCTGTGTATTGCAAACAGCTGTTCCAGTGCACGCATGAGTAAGGTATTTCCATAGGCGTAGGGGAGCATTTCAGTATAGGGACAGAAGATTTTTGCCCGAAAAGTGTAATTCTGCCCGAAAGACAGTCAAAACTGAGCGCCACCACTGGTTGGCGCGGAGCGTCCAGAAAATTTGAAAATTCATACCTCTCAGACAGTCGAAAATGTCGTTTCCAAGGCTTATAGAGGGGATCCAAGCAGTCGCTATTGTAAGATTCAATTGCAGATAAACGTTCACTCTAAACTAAAATTCAGCCGGAAAGACTAAGCGGAGCGCCACCATTGGTTGGCGCGAAGCGTACAGAAAAATTTTGAAATATCCGACCCCTCAGACAGTTGAAAATGGCATTTCCCAGGCTTATAGGGGGTCTAAGCAGTTGTTATTTTAAGTTTTCTTTTGCAAAAAATGTTCACTTGGAACTTAAATTCTGTAATGAAGCGGTCTAAGTGGAGCACCACCATAAGTTAGGGCGAAACGTACAGGAAATTTTGAAAAATCTGACCCCTCAGACAGTCAAAAATGGCATTTCCTATACTTATATTGGGTCTAAGCAGTCGCTACTTCGAGGTTACGTTTGAAAATAATGTCCACTTGAAACTAAAATTCTGCTGGGAAGACTATCTACCCGGAGCGCCACCATTAGTTGGCGCGGAGCGAACAGAAAATTTTGAAAAATCGTACCCCTGAGACAGTCGAAAATGACATTTCCCAGGCTTATAAGGGGAGATCTAAGCAGTCGCTATTTGATCAGAAAATTACCAGATAAAATATATCACTACCAATCGATGAAATGGTCCCGCATATTTTCTGGGGAAACCATAAAATGGAATTGAAAACATGCTAATGAATTTTACTCTATTACGTCTCTTGGCTAATTTAATATATATTGATAAAATTGTGTGACTGCAAGAAATTCCGACTTTATATGATTTTACTTTTGAAAAATGTAACATTACAAAGTGTGTTTAAAGAATTTTCAAGCAGACTTATGGGAAGACATTATCACACTGCGTCATTAAAGTATCGAAAAACAAATTACCCGATTTTCATAACTATTGCCCGTATTCGACTCTAGAGCAGGATAGATGGCAAACTTTTGGGCACTGCACCTAAACACCCTTCTGTCCGTGCGTTGAATTAATTTGGCATTTGAAAACGTCCCAGCATCTTTTTTAACCTGTGCCCAAATATTTGACCCTTTCGGGCAATTTTTGCAAGACTACAGTATGAAGTGGGGATGGTGAAAACTTTTTTTCACATTCTACCAAAATTTGTCGCAGATCTTTGTTAATTTCCATGAAAATGTCACTTTAAAAATAGCTTTTTTTTGTTTTGCGGTAAAGATTTGAAGCTATTAAAATAATCGGCCATTTCGAGTACCGTATTGTGTTGAACAACATTTAAAAACATGCTCAAGAACGATTGTTTCCTTTATGCCACAGGCTTCCCAAATGCGCCATGATTTTTTGATATGTTTGAGTTTTCGTAACTATGTTACCCTTACTTATGGTACTTTTCCATTTTCGGGAATTTGCTTGAAAGAATTTGGGTATTCGACAATTTCGGGCATTGTGTTGTGATTATAAGTGAAGTAAAAGTCACTAATAGAAGCTTTTTGCACTGCCCGAAGGTGTAGCGATTTTTTGGAATCTCGACTTGAGTTTTCATGAAAACGACTATATGAAAGCGACTATATGACGTTTCTTTCCTTTTTTCGGGCAATCTAAGATTTCGGACACACTTAGGAATTTTCTGAAAAAGCATCCCTTTTTTCCAAAATTAAAGTCCGATTTTTTTCCAAATTGCTGCCCGAAGTTTTCCCAAATTCCTGCCCGAATTTAGATTTTGCGGAAATTTGGGGCAGTCTTCCCCCTACCCCCGTCTCGTGCGCCACTGGGTTTGTCCACTCCTCCCAAGGACTAAGTGATGTCCTATGAGGTAATAGTGGTAAGGTTGCGACCCTTGAGACTGCATTGACCCAACTTGGGTTTGGTTGTTGCACTGGCCTATGAGTGGCAGCAATGGCCGTGCAAAGTGCAAATTCCTTCCAAACTAATTTGACTCAAATATCCTACCCACCGCACTAGGTATGATTTTGGAACAAATTTGTGGATCCCCAGGAATTGAAAAAAATCCCTACAGGAGATAGAAACAGGCTAGATGCTAGGAGCACACTTTAATCCACACCAAGGTACCGTAGCCAATTTCAGCCACTCAAAATCTGCTAGGAAATTATCCATCCAGAAACCCGACGAGTTGTCACAGTTCTAGCTGAATTTATTCCGACATTCAAAGTGGATCTATCGCAAGTGTACCTATGTCATAGTAGCCAGGTAGATCGGATTGAATATTATCATCGGCCAGCGTGAATATATTTTTTCCCAGGTCGCCAGTGGGGGCTGCTGGGGGGGGGGGGGGAGATAGACGATTCAGTGGGGGGGGGGGCTAGAGCCCCCAGCCCCCTCCGTAGCTACGCCACTGATCTGCATGGTGTCACATATAGCAAATTTCCGATTTTGTCACTTCAAGAGCTCGGAAAAGTTTACCAGACTGAAGGCATGAGTGAGCCCTTCTGCTTGGAAATTGCAATTTGAAACAAATAATAACGAATAAGGAGCTTTTATTGGAGATAATTGGGAGTTTCGTAATTTCATGAGTTGTCAATCCACACAGTAGACTGGTTTCACAAATGGCAAATTTCCGAATTCTTCATTTTTCAGAGCCGCCTTTCCCCCCTGTAGCTACGCCCATTGGCGACGCTACGGGGGGGGGGGGGTGAGGGGGCATTTCCCCATCAAATTCTTTCCTTGCCCCCAGTTGCTCCCCAAGTAAAACTGATGGAATGGAAGTGCATGTGGCCTATGAGTGTGTGTGTTGGGGGTGGGAGTGCACTGGCTCCTGGGTGAACGTGCAATTGATACTGACGGAAATTTTTCTAATTACATGCTCTTGAAGTAGGCCTACATCATCCTTCCGGGTTCGGGTAAGGTGTTTCCAATCTACATGTGGTACGCATACCAATTATGATATAAAAGTTGCCTTGTCTTGGCAGTTCGCGGTTCGGTTCATAGCGTGCTTCTTTTATTTTTCTATTGTTTCTTATTCTCCCTCATACATCCATAAATTATTTATGTAGGCTGCACGCCAACTGATGATTGCGTTCTGCTTAGATGGTTTCATTACAGCTTAACACTACTTCAACTCTTTGCCCATCCACAGTACCCCACCCACTAGTATAGTGGTACTCGGTGGCACCGCGCAAATATAATGATACTCTCAAAGAAAAAAAAAGTTGTTAACCTTGGAGTTAGATCAACCGAAAAATCAAATAATATACCTCTCCTGGGACATATTTTTTCACCCAGAAATATAGTACAACCCCAGAGCTTCCGGGGGCTTTGCCCCCTGGGCCCCACCGGGACATTGCCACTGGACCCTACCAGGGGCCCTAAGGCGGGCCCCTGGACCCCACCCGCAAGACCTCGCGCTTTGCGCTCGGTTTCGCCCTGGGCGCGAAAATCTTTGCTCCCCGGCATTTTCCTTTGCCCTCAGTCCCCCCTCCCTCAATTTGACATTCTGGCGCCGCCGCTGGCTACGCCACTGGGTGCCTGAGAGATGGGGTCCAAATGCAAAATGGTGCTAAATATTTCAATATTTTGAGTTACTAGGAAACTCCAAAGTCTTAAAAACATGATCTTGATGGTTTGGGTAATTACTTCAACGGACTATACAGTCGATGTGAATTTACCGGGTGTACTATAAGTGAATAGAATCACAACGAAAATTGTGATAGTTTGTGAAGGATTTTTGCAAAAGTTTAATAGTAAAGAAAAACTTTCAAAAGAAGGTTAGATAAATCCATGAACTGATGAAAAGCACACTTCAGTCTACTGCGGGAAAATCACAGATCGATGGGGGAGGGGGTGGTACCCACTGGTGCTACTGAGACACCGTTGCATAGGCCTACCGGTGTAAGATTCCTGATACAAAAAAAATTAAAATATGTCCTTTCGAACGACACCTCATCATACACTATCTACAGACAGAGGATGGAGGTGTACCTCTAATTCCAGATTGACTTCTCTAATATAACAAACACCAGTCTGATTTTTCTTCTCTGATAATGATCTAAATACGAAATGGTCGAATCGTTATACGAATGTTTGATGTGCACGTGTCGAAATTAATTTGCATTAGAAATCATTTATTTTTTGAAAAAATTGCATGCAGACTGTGCACCGAGGCATTTTCAGTTTCCCTAAAATGTGTTTGCCAATTTCAGCTTGCCAGGCTGGTTATTCACTAAAGGTTACAGATTTCATTAAAACATAGAAGTGGAGTCCGACGATTCCTCTTCTTCAAATTCCTAAATGTCGTGCTCCTTCATAACCACATTTGCTGCCCTATGCACACAATCAATCGACATATTCATTGAGATCGATGAATAATGTATGTTTGATATGCAAGTGAAAAAGGAACATCAATGAGACTGCAAGCGCCCGAAAATTTTGGGGATTTGTAAAGCAAACATGTGGAAATATTGATACAGAAAATCGATCGTAATCGGCAGAGCACACCTTTCATAACCTACATGTACATATTTTTGGGTTGTATCTAACTTTTAAGTTTCAGGCCACAAGAGGAAGCGGGGGGAGGGGGACTTTAACGTTAGTGTCCCTTCCACTCAAAAAAGTGGGGGGACATGTCCCCCTGTTCCCCACAAATCGACGCCCATGGTAGCGAGAGGGTGTATCCGGTTTCTTTTTTGAAAAAATTAATAATATTTGATTGTCCCCAAATGTAATGTAGAGAAATATATTATTAGGTAATATTTATAGGGAAATTACAATAATTTATTTTTACATTTTTTCAAAAAGAAAGTATTAAGGGGTATTCAATCTTAAATAGTGCGAAAGCATACTTCCGCCACAACATTTTGACTAAGGGATTTTAACAATAATTTAAAAATATAAATTTTACAGTAAATAATGTCATATGACGTCCCGGATTTTACAGTGAATAATCACTTTTACTCTAAGTAAAAATTGTAAGTGCTAGTTTCAAAATGTGACATTTCTATTTAGATGTATGTAGTCATTTCATATTTGCACTATTTTTCATATTATTCTGACTCGAGAGGTGCCGTTTCCGACCATCTGAAGGGTTTGTGAAGTCAAAAATTTTCTTTTACCCTGCGCGCCAACCAATGGTGGCGCTCCTCTTAGATAGCCGTGCTGCCTGCTTGGAGTTTCCCAGTAAATGAAAATATTGAAACATTTACAACCATTTTGCATTTGCCCCCCCCCCCCCTCTCTTAGACACCCATTGGCGTATAGCTACAGGAGGCATGTGGGTCTGAAAAATGAAGAATTCGGAAACTTGCTATTTGTGAAACCAGTCTACTGTGTGGTTTGACAACTCATGAAATTACGAAACTCCAAAATCTCTCCAATAAAAGCTCCTTATTCGTTATCATTTGTTTCAAAAGGCAAAATTTTCCAGGCACTTCGCATGCCGCAAATCGCAATTCCTAAGCAGAATGGCTCACTCATACCTTCAGTTTGGTCAAATTTTCCGAGCTCTTGAAGTGAAAAAACCGGAAATTTGCTATGTGTGACACCAGATCATCAACTGACAAAGGTAACTACAGTGCTTTTCATAAATTTTCTTCCATAGAATTCCAAATTTTCCCCAATATAAGCCCTTGACATGAAAAATTAATTTGGGGTATTACTGAAGAATTTGTATTTCCTGTTGGCAAATCTGAGATTGAGGGGCGACCAAAGATCGTTGTTGCTACATAATGTTATCCAAAGCCTACGAAATGAGGCTCTCCGACGAACTTTTCTGCAACGCAAGCTCCATATTTTTATATATTGGAAAAAGGGTAAAAATTTCAGCCCGCTTCGCGCGTCACAAAGTACGTCCCTAGTACAGTGGTGTTCACACTTAAAAAATCGTAAAATTTGGATGTTTGCCCATCCCTCTTTTCGTAAAAATGTCTAGCTACTAACATGTTGATACCTTACCAGGGAAGGAGAAAAATGTGGGCCAGACTCCCCCCTTCCCCACCTTTGAGGATCAAATCGACGCCCCTCTTTCTTTAGACCCGTGGCAATAAATGTTGTCCGAAGAAAACCTTTCAGCTTCCCTCTCCACCCTTCTGTCGAAAACAGCTTCATACCTGTACGCTTTACGTGTTTAAAGGTTGTTATGTTTTAGTTATTCCTTTAAACTAGTCCGAATTAAATGAGGTGATAATCGTTGACTGCACTTTGTAAACGAAATTTTGCTCGATGGTTCGGCCTTAAAGAATTAATGGGGTACAAGTAGGTTCAGGAATCCTGCTTCAAAAAGGATAATTAAATGCCAGTTGTTGTTTTTGTCTTAAACCAAGCCCGGATTAGTACAGCCTTTAAGTGAAAACTATAACAAACTTTAGATTTGTAGCTGTTGTGTTGAATTTTTAGGGTGTTTAGACCTTGCTGACATTAACTTTCCAATAACAACGAAAACAAGTAATTATAGGGGTCCTTTTGAGAAGATAGCAGAGAATGGAAAGAAAGCGATTTAATTGTAGAGTCTGATATGCTACTACACCTTTTACACATATCAAACCAGTAGCATTACAAGAGGGGATTGCCACAACCCCAAATGAGCTCTTTGCAAGTTTTACCCCCCCCCCCCCCCTCCGCCTCAAGAGGTCGGATTGCCCCTAACACACAGATACACGAAAATGTTTTGGTATAAAAACGTGTAATTGATAAGTTTCAATGACAGCACACTTTATACTACCCCTTTAAAATGTGGAAATAGAATCTTAAGCAGGTTCGTAATTCGTCATTTTTCTGCGAATTGTTAAATTGTTAAGATCCGATAATTCATCAACTTTCTGCAAAATGTAGAATTGGTGAGATATTTTAAATGTGTAATTTAATATTTTTCTGCAAAATGTTGAATTGCTCAGATCCAATAACTGAGTAATTCATCAGTATTCTGCAAAATGTTGATTCGCTAACATCTGGTAAGTGTGGAATTCGTGAATTTTCTGCAAATTGGTTAATTGTTGAGATCCGATAAATGTGTAATTCAACATTTGTCTGCATAATGGTGAATTGTCGAAATCCGTTAGGTCTATAATTCATCAATTTTCTGCAAAATTTAGAATTGTTAAGATCCATTAACTGTGTAATTCATCAATTTTCTGCAAAATGTAGAATTGGTGAGATCTTTAATATGTGTAATTTAATATTTTTCTGCAAAATGTTGAATTGCCTAGATCCAATAACTGAGTAATTCATCAGTTTTCTGCAAAATGTTGATTTGCTAACATCTGGTAAGTGTGGAATTCGTGATTTTTCTGCAAATTGGTTAATTGTTGAGATCCGATAAATGTGCAATTAAACACTTATCTGCAAAATGGCGAATTGTCGAAATCCGTTAAGTCTGTGATTCATCATTTTTCTGCAAAATGTTGAATTGATTACTTGTGATAAGTAGTTAATTCATCAATTTTCTGCAAAATGTTGAAATGTTGAAAAATGTTAAGCTTGTAGTTCATCATTTATCTCCAAATTGTTAAGATAATAAGTGAACATTTCATCATTTTGTTGCAAAATACTAAGATAATATAGGGACTATGTTTGCAATTTGACGGCACCTTAACGTTTCCATACGTAGTTGTTCTTCAATCATTTTGCAGAAAATTGTTGCAGAAACCACACGATCTAATAAATCGTAATTTCAATTTTTTCCGAAAATTGTTGCTTTGCACACTTGAAAAGATGTGAGAAATTCAACATTTTGCAAAAAATTGTTGAAATGACAAGATATGACAAGTTGCCATTTCATCATTTCACAGAAAAATGTTGCTTTGCACGCTTGGAAAAATGTGAGAAATTCAACACTTTGCAGGAAATTGTTGAAATGACGAGATATGATAAGATGTCATTTCATCATTTTTCAAAAAATTGTTGCTTTGCACACTTGAAAAAAATGTGAGGAACTCAACATTTTGCAGAAAATTGTTGAAATAACGAGATATGATAATGTTGCCATTTCATCATTTTTCAGAAAATTGTTTCTTTGCACACTTGGCAGGATGAGAGAAATTTCACATTTTGCAGAAAATTGTTGAAATGACGAAATGTGATAAGTTCTCATATCATCATTTTTCTGTTTTTTGACGAGATATTATGTTGTCATCTTGACATTTTTCTGAAAAATGTTAGCTTACTAGCCAAAAGATATTGTGATCTTGTGGCACTTTTAAGCTTCTGTACTTTTGAGAAGATAGCAGAGAATTTAAAGAAAGTGATTTAATTGTAGAGTCTGATATGCTGCTACACCTTTTACACATATCAAACCAGTAGCATTACAAGAGGGGATTGCCACAACCCCAAATGGGCTCTTTGCAAGTTTTACGCCCCCCCCCCCCCCCGCCTCAAGAGGTCGGATTACCCCAAACACACAGATGCACAAAAATGTTTTGGTATGAAAACGTGTAATTGATAAGTTTCAATGACAGCACACTTTATACTACCTCTTTAAAATGTGGGAATAGAATCTTAAGCAGGTTCGTAATTCGTCATTTTTCTGCGAATTGTTAAATTGTTAAGATCCGATAATTCATCAACTTTCTGCAAAATGTAGAATTGGTGAGATATTTTAAATGTGTAATTTAATATTTTTCTGCAAAATGTTGAATTGCTTAGATCCAATAACTGAGTAATTCATCAGTATTCTGCAAAATGTTGATTTGCTAACATCTGGTAAGTGTGGAATTCGTGATTTTTCTGCAAATTGGTTAATTGTTGAGATCCGATAAATGTGTAATTAAACATTTATCTGCATAATGGTGAATTGTCGAAATCCGTTAAGTCTGTAATTCATCAATTTTCTGCAAAATTTAGAATTGTTAAGATCCATTAACTGTGTAATTCATCAATTTTCCGCAAAATGTAGAATTGGTGAGATCTTTAATATGTGTAATTTAATATTTTTCTGCAAAATGTTGAATGGCTTAGATCCAATAACTGAGTAATTCATCAATTTTCTGCAAAATGTTGATTTGCTAACATCTGGTAAGTGTGGAATTCGTGATTTTTCTGCAAATTGGTTAATTGTTGAGATCCGATAAATGTGCAATTAAACACTTATCTGCAAAATGGCGAATTGTCGAAATCCGTTAAGTCTGTGATTCATCATTTTTCTGCAAAATGTTGAATTGATTACTTGTGATAAGTAGTTAATTCATCAATTTTCTGCAAAATGTTGAAATGTTGAAAAATGTTAAGCTTGTAGTTCATCATTTATCTGAAAATTGTTAAGATAATAAGTGAACATTTCATCATTTTGTGGCAAAATACTAAGATAATATAGGGACTATGTTTGCAATTTGACGGCACCTTAACGTTTCCATAGTTTCCCGCAAAATGTTGAATTTCTCACATCTTTCCAAGTGCGCAAAGCAACAAATTTCTGAAAAATGACGACATGACAACTTCTCATATCTCGTCATTTCAACAATTTTCTGCAAAATGTTGAACTTCTCACATCTTTTCAAGTGTGCAAAGCAACAATTTTCGGGAAAATGTTGAAATGACGATTTATTAGATCGTGTGGTGTCTGCAACAATTTTATCCAAAATGATTGAATGACAACTTAGCATTATTTTTCCTTGCTATCAATTTCTACCGTGGTTCTGACAGGACATCGCATTCCTTTCTTCAAACGTGGAATATTTTAGCTGATGTTACTTAACCAACTTGCTTAGTTGTCATGTTTTAAGTTTCGGATTCTACTAGAACATGACAGAATTGTTAGCAGATTATTTGTCGACATGGTGCTTTTACTGTTTGTTGAGCAGGGGGTGGAGTGAATGAGGTGGGGGCACTGGGTGGGTCTAAAATAAATTAACAGCACGAATACTGCAGAGGCATGGTCACCCCAATATTTGGCCGATAAAGATCCGTGACTCTGGAAAAATCTCAGTGCCGTAGCATAGGAAATTCCTAGCGAGGTAAACTTTTCTTGAGATTTGATGCATCATGGGAAAAATGTGATGTCAACGTGGCACATTAATTTTAACATTGCATTCAATTTATTTATAATTATGATGCCTCTGCAGACAATGTTAATCAACATTGTTGTTGTACTCTACATATGGTGAAGGGTAATGCTATATCTTCAGGAAAAGATATTCAAACACTCCAACAGTATCAAATTTCAAGGACAAACAGGAAGTTCAATTATAAAGAAAATCAAAAAGAATTTGAAGCAATGTGCCCACATTACATAACTTTCTGTGTTGAAGAGCAGAGGCATTTTTAACAAAAGTAACCAATCTTTAAAGTGAGATATCTTGAGTTAGGAAAATGGTATAGTGATAGGGTTTGAAGGACATTGTGTGGAATATTTTTGTTTTTCTTACAAGACAGAGGCGAAAACCCACCAGAACGTGCCTTTAACCGCTGTAAATTTAGAACGACAAGATAGTATGGTTGGTTAGTTGGGAGTTTAAACACTGCACTACCAATCCCTTGTTACGTACATGCTTTAAACATTTAATAAATTTCTGCATTCTTCATACAAAATACTTTATCTTTAATTGTAAAATAAACAATAGGATTCCAAATGCACTCTTTTCTACAGTAATTTTCAGTCATATGGAAGAAGAGCTATTTATTTTAAAGAGAGTGGATAATGAAGTACGTTCGTTGAAACTGAATGAGTTTTTTCGGATATAAGACCCCGTTCCATTGTTAAATATGATTCTCTATTTTCAGTGTTTTTTTCTCTCTCTCTTAGTATCTCAGTTTGACCTACCAAAATGAACGGTATCTATTGTTTATGTATGCTCTACAGATAGCGTTTTTTAACAATTTATAATTATTTGCCACTTCCCCTTACTTCCATTGCATTTTCACCAAAAGGAAATAAGATCTTAGTTCTCCTGTTGCAAGGAAATGCTTTCAAGCTAAAATGTTGTTTTCAAGTAACTTCACGGTGTAAATTGAACACACAAATATCAACTGAAATAAAGAATGGTTAAGAAAAAATAGAGGGAGGGGCAAACCAATGCTTCTTTGGAAAAGCTTTGAGCTGAATATATGTTTGGAAATCCTACTTATTTAGCGTAGTAACATGACACCCATGTAAAATGCTGGTGTGCAGCGCATGCCCCTCCCCCTTTTGGTACTCCACTGGGAAGTCCACCGCTTGGTGTGTAGCCGTAGCAAAGACCTTGGAAGAAAATTTTGGTGAAAGATACCTCCTAGGTGGGGAAATGGCATATCCCTTACCTTGTATATCAATACGTTCCATCTAAATATTCTCTTAATTAAAATTTTATGCTTTAGGATCAAATTTAGATTAAAAAACGAAAGGGTACATTTGATTCAAATTAAAATTTACTTTCTATGCAAACTGAATCAAGCACATAATTAAGGGTAGTTATTTAGGCTATTTTATAAAAGCATTCTGTAGCACGGTATGAGAAATAATATTAAATGTCTTTAGCCTGCGTACGTGCTTTAGGTGTACTCAACCTGTGTATCATGTAGAGGGAAGAGGATTCGTTCATTGGGAGAAGTAAGCCAGGTAAGAAGGATCTACTGTTCAATGAAGAGAAAAATTTGGGGTTCAACCCTTATATGTGATTTCACAGGTTCTAAGGACATCAAAATCATAACCTGGGCAGTGAAATTTTCAGCATTTCAGTATGTTTTCTCATGTAGGCAAACTTCCATTGATGGTTTCGAAACGTCAAGCGCAACTGTCCCTTAACCCTATCCCCCTCCCTTCTCCCACCGAAATTCCGTCCACTTTTCTCTTGCCTATATTTTTTTCTTTCATTTCTTTTTCTTTTCGATCCTCTTAGTGGAGGGTCTGACACACGAAACAACCAGGCTACAGCCTTTAAAAAGAGTACCATGATTGTGTCTAGGGCGAGATACAGGATGTCTGATTGGGAAAGTTTTAATGGTAAGCCCCTTTAGGCGATTTTGAAGGTCCTGTGCTCCTAAAATTCATACAAAGATTTCCAGCACTAAATAAGGAAGTAACGTCTGTAAACAATGGCACAGGAGCCGGCTGGGGCATCACTCTGAGTGCAAACCGTACCTGATGCGTGCAGAAAACAGTGCATTCAAGGTTTAAAGGATTTTTCGCACATGAACTCTTGATTGACGTACGTACCACTACTTAGGGTCCCTGATGAGACGTCGGTGAGAATCAGTGGCGTGTCAAGGGGAGAGGACCATTCCCCCTTAAAAAATAAATAATAATACAATAAAAATAGCGAAAAGGGGAGAAAGAGGGAGGGAGAAAAAGAAAAAGGAGGAAACTGTTAATAACAGTTTCTATCACAAATTCGTCTCAAACTATCAAAAATTATTTTAAATGCTTCCAAAACTATCAAAATTTTCGTAAACTCCACGCGCTGAAATATTAGAGCCTATGTTTTCTTAGATAATGCTAGTTAGAGTTTTATTATAATGCCAATATTATAAGAGCAACCGCACGGTTGATATAAGGATGTTTCAGAATGATTTTCTTTTTAAATGTTCTGGACACCACTTACGAACAAACTGTGGCCACGAAACGGACCGATAAATGGTGGTTGAAAAGTTAATGTAACAGATACTGCATGTATGTTTTAAATCCTATAGGTTCTCAGTTGGAGGCCTGCTGGCGCCAGTACCCCAAGAATGGCTTCCCCCGGCGGTATACACCCTCTTTCTCCCAGTGGGGACCCAGGGGGGGGGGAACCCCCGGAACCTCTCGCAATATTAGACAATTTCAAAACTAAATTAAAGAACTCAATAGTCGAGAAGAAATACAAGTTTCTTTCAGTCTAGCTTGCAAGCTTAGCTTACAAAGTGATGGTGTTCAGGCTAGTTAAACAAATACAACCAATCGTCAATTTCAAAGTAATTAATGTCCTAAGAAATTGATTTGAACTAATGTAGGCTTTACCAAGGTTACAAACTCAAGAACTTTCGGATGCTCCGGAAGAATCCTGCCGGTTGAATTGATCGATGTTAGGTTAGGAGCAAGGTACTCAGTCATGCCAAGATGTTCCCCACAGAACAGACTGCCATATATATATAGGCGTTGGCAATGAACAGCAGGGCTGTAGCCTGGGCAAAATCCCAAGGGGCAGTTCGTCTAAGCCGAGCACCAAGTTGTCTGTAGACTTTGGCCACCGGGACGGACACTTTCTATTTTTGCCTTTGTATACCGCCGGGGGCAGCCATTCTTGGGGTACTGGCGCAGGGTGGCGCCAGGGGGACAGGGGGTTACAGTCCCTCCTTCCTGGAAGTCTAGCCCCCCAGTCGGGGAGAAAAACGATTGTCGTCGGGGAGCAAGAACCTCGCCTATTTTTGATAAAAAAAAGGCCCTCGAAAATTCGGACAGTACAAGTATGCCGTCGATCTCCATAAAGTGCAAAAAAGGAAAAAAAAGGTCCTCGAAAATTGGTCTCCAAGAATTGAATTGCAAAAAAGCCCCCTTGAAAAGGTCATCGAAAATTCGGGCTCAGTCCCCCTTTCGGGGAAACCAGCCCCCCCCCCCCTCTTTCGTCGGGCAAATCCTGACGCCACCCTAGCACTGACGGGCAAGGTGCTGAGGGGAAGACTACATGTAAGGTCTTGTTCAGGTGAAAAATTGTGCTGTCTTGATCAAAACTTTACACTGATTCTACCTTTACAAATTGTCAATGTTAAGTGATATTCTTCCTGTCTCTGGCTCGGCGTAAGGTAAGAGGTGCCCTCTAAGAGTAGGGGACAACACCCTACACTTTTTGAGAAATTTTTGTGTATGTGATGTGGCTTTGACGTAAAATGCTGTATTTGGTAGTCTAAAGCTTTGTTAAGGGTTGAATTGTTTGTACGTTTAGGAATTCTCATTATTCAGTGAATTGTTCAGGTTTGGTAGTGTGTAGTCGAAAGTGATGTTGCCTGAGGGGAGGAATGCCACCTCTTGTCACTAAGAAATGTTTCGTACTCTAAGTTTTCCGAGATCCAAAGTGGTTTATCTTTAAACCAGCATTGGATCTATTACAAGATCTGAAATTTTAATAATTTACGACAGTTTCGGACTTTCTGCTGTTGCATGGCACACCTACATGCAGTGGCGTAGCCACGGGAGGGGGGGCCTGGGGGGCCTAGGTCCCCCAGATTTTCTTCAGCCGCCCCCCCCCAGATTTTTTGCGTCCTCATAAAGTAATTGAAAAAAATAAAAATAAAAAATGTGTAAAAATTAAAAAAAAAAATGGATGATTGTGTGTAGAACACATTTTGTGCGCACGTATGAAATCAAGCAATAACTTCAAAATGCCTACTTTCACTAAATTAGATACCGTTTGTGATCTGCACTGTAGTTTATTGCATTTCACTTCGAAAGTGAAACGAAAGTCTCGACAACAAACTTTAATGCGACTTTGTTAGGTTAAGACCCTTTCTCCCTTTCGGATGGCTGATTGATTTACTGAAAATAAGGCAATCGTACACTGGAGACCACTCTTACACGACCCTTCCTGTACTTAATTATACAAAAAATATGCCGTAAGCAGATAAGGGTAAGGTACTGCCTTCGGATAATTCTTGCCTTCCATCCTTAACAAGTAGGCCTATGTCGTGCCTCACTCCTGCACATGACAAGTGCCACTGTAAAATGATTTTTTTCGACAAGTCCTCTTTTTAGTAGTAGGCGCTGGCGTCCGGGGGATTTGTAAAATGTCCACAAGGTCCGGATTTCATGTGTTTCCCACATGATCCATACTTCTGCTTTGAGGTTCAATTATTTTGAGGGATTTATTCGTAGTATTTTAATTTTGACCACGTAATGTACCGATGAACAAATACTGCACCATTTTGCACATTGTTTCTTTGGTAGTATGTATGTCTCTTGTAAAATCTCTACAAAAACTAAAAATATTTTTATATTTTTCATGCTCCCCAAAAAGGGAAAATCCGAAAACTCAGGCCTATCAGTTCAAAGTTTTGCCAAACATAGCACCATTTTGCATCTAGGAAATCTAACGCAAAGAAAGTTTCCCAGAGGGGAAAACACAACTACTTTTGGTTTTCCTGTTAAAGGGTGAGGTACTGCCTTAGGTAAGCTGAAATCCATTCAAATATTGCCGAATTTGCGGCTGGGTACATCCAGTTTAAAACACGTGGGAAGTGCCGTTTCCGGCCATCTGGAGGGGTTTTAAAGCCCAAATTTTTCTTGTACGCTCCGCGCCAACTGATGGTGGCGCTCCGCTTAGATTCAAATATTGCCACAATTGCGATCTACGTGCTTCTGAAGTTTACAATTTTTCCCAAGGGAAAGGGAGATACCGGCTGCCTTTAGTCTCATCCCCCAGGCCACAGATCAGAAGTGCCCAGTTTTGAGGTCCCTAAAAAGTGTATGTATCACCATTTTTCATAGATTGATTTTTTATTCTCATTATTTGAGACATCGCAGACATGAGATTCGCATTTCAAGGCTGGGTACATCCAGCTTAAAACACATGGGAAGTGCCGTTTCCGGTCATCTGGAGGGGTTTCAAAGCCCCAAATTTACTTTTACGCTCCGCGCCAACCGATGGTGGCGCTCCGCTTAGATAGTCTTGCCGTGCCTGACCCTCGGAGGTACCAGCCCCCCCCCCCACTTGTTACCTAGCCCCCCCCCCCCCAAAAAAAAAAATCCCATCCTGGCTACGCCACTGCCTGCATGGCGGTTGCGCGCTTCTCCCTTGTGCCCTCGATTCGGGAAGCCACAGGCCAGGGGCGCCGGAAGTTATTTCAGATTGGTGGGGCAGACAAATTCAACGTGAGTAATAATAATAATTGCCGCGTAGCGGCAGTGTGAGGGCGCAGCAATATTTGAATGGATTCTAGCTTACGTAAGGCAGTACCTTACCCTTTAACAGGAAGACCAAAAGTAGTTGTGTCCCCTTCTGAGAAATTTTCTTTACGTTAGATTTCCTAGATGCAAAATGGTGCTATGTTTGGCAAAACTTTGAACTGATTATAGGCCTAAGTTTTAGGACTTTCCCTTTTTGGGGAGCGTGAAAAATATCAAAATAATTTTAGTTTTTGTAGACTGGGATTTTACAAGAGACATACATACTACCAAAGAAACAATGTGAAAAATGGTGCAGTATTTGTTTATCGGTACATTACGTAGTCAACATTAAAATACTACGAATAAATCTCTCAAAATAATTGAACCGCAAAGCAGAAGTATGGATCATGTGGGAAACACATGAAATCCGGACCTTGTGGACATTTTACAAATACCCCGGACACCAGTCCCAACTAGTAAAAAGAGGACCTGTCGATAAAAATCATCCTACAGTGGCACTTGTCATGGACAGGAGTGAGGCACGACATAGGCCTACTTGTTAAGGATGGAATGGAAGAATTATCCGAAGGCAGTACCTTATCCTTACCTGCTTACGGCATATTTTGTGTACGATAAAGTATAGGAATGGTCGTGTAAGAGTGGTCTCCAGTGTACGATTGCCTTACTTTCATTAAATCAATCAGCCATCTGAAAGGCAGAAAGTGTCTTAACCTAACAAAGTCACATTAAAGTTTGTCGTCAAGACTTTCGTTTCATCTTCTAAGTGAAATGCAATAAACGACAGTGCAGATCACAAACGATATCTTATTTAGTGAAAGAAGGCATTTTGAACTTATTACTTGATTTCATACGTGCGCACAAAATGTGTTCTAAACACATTCATCCATGTTTTTTACTTCTTAATTTTTACACATTTTATTAATTTACTGTTTTGAAGGAAATACTTCAAAGTTTATTTCCGTTCAAACATTAAATTTTTTCAATTACTTTATCAGGACGCAAAAAATCTGGGGGGCCTGAAGAAAATCCGGGGGAGGGGGCTAGGTCCCCCATGCCCCCCCCCCACCCAAGTGGCTACGCATCTGCTGGGGTACGGTATCAGTGCTGTACCTTCGGTATCATCGGTATGCTATGTTACAGATTAAACAATGGGAAATGCTACAAAGAACTGTTTTGAACTTTTCGCTGCGCTAATCAGACGGACATTTATCGGAATGGAATGTTTTTTACTTGTACAGGGGCAGATCTTGTCAGTCTCTCTGAAGCTAAATAATCTCCTTCCCTTTCACTCATATCCCTTTCTCTACGTTTCTCTCTTCCTTATTTGCCTTTTTTCAATCCGGAGGTTTGAACTGATCTTCCCGGTCGAAACGTCAACGAGGCACTTTGCCCCCTGCCCCGGCAGATACTACGGCTTGCCAGTTTGTTTAAAGTTGCACAAAATCTTAAGCTGCCAGTAATATTATCTTCGGTCTAAGTTTTCTGGCGCGTAGGAGAAAAAAATTTTCAAATTTCACTCGTATTAGTGAGTTTGTTCTCGGAGTGCGCGTGATGCGCGCGGAGAAAATTTTGCTCGTATTTTTATTGCTTTTGATGTTCATCATGTATTCCTTCATTTAACATTGCAAAATTTAATCATAATAGGCTATTGAAAAGTCTTGTAATTTCTCTGGGCTCCCTTCCTTTCGCCCTTTCTTATTATTTTTATTCTTAAACTCTTTAAAAGTGTGGGGGAAGTATACCCTTGCCCCTGTAATACTGCGTATGCCTGGGGACTCCAACGCTAATTTCACAATTGTTGGATTTAGACAAAATAGTATTTTAAGCACTGGAAGATGGAGAAATAATACTTTGGATATGCTTGGTTTTTCATGATGATTCAAAGTGACAACAATATCCTGGATTGGTATACACGGGGGGGGGGGGGGGGTCCGTCCGGGTGTCAACTATCTATGGGTACGTCACTTGGTGCTCAACTTAGTGTCAAAAACTGCCCCTCTAAGGGTTTCACCCATTGCAGCCTACCGGTTGTTTTGTTGTCCAAAGCCATATACTCTTAATCAACCAAATGTTTTGGTGACCAGGCATCTACAATATTTGGTGTTAATTTATTTTAACCCCCCTCTTGTCTCCTTCCCTCCATCCGTTGCTCAACAAACTATGGAAGCAACATGACGACAATTGATCATTTCCAATTGTCCTCCAATAATCCGAAACTTAAAACATGTCAATAAAGCAAATTTTTGGGTAATGTATCATATCCCTCATTTGAAGAGAGAAAATTCAATGTCCCCTCAGAACCACAGTAGGACACTGATAAAAAACATGTAATCATTTTATCATTTTTCAGAAAATTGTTGCCTTGCACACTTGGAAAAATGTGAGAAATTTAGCATTTTGCAGAAAATTGTTGAAATGACGAGCTATGATTAGTTGTCTTTTCGTCATTTTTCAGAAAATTGTTGCCTTGCACACTTGGACAGATATGAGAAATTTACCATTTTGCAGAAAATTGTTGAAAAAACGAGATATTATAAGTTGTCATTTCGTCATTTTTCAGAAATTTGTTGTTTTGCACAGTTGGAAAGATGTGAGAAATTTAACATTTTGCAGAAAATTATTGAAATGACGAGATATGATAAGTTGTCATTTCATCATTTTTCAAAAATTGTTGCTTTACACCCTTGAAAAGATGTGAGAAATTCAACATTTTGCAGAAAATTGTTGAACTGACGAGATATAATAAGTTGTCATTTTGTCATTTTTCAGAAAAATGTAGCTTTCCACACCTGGAAAGATGTGAGAAATTTAACATTTTGCAGAAAATTGTTGCAATGACGAAATGTGACAAGTTCTCATTTCATAGTTTTTGTGTTTTTTGACGAGATATTATGTTGTCATCTTGACATTTTTCTGAAAAATGTTAACTTACTAGCCAAAAAGATATTGTGATCTTGTGGCACTTTTAAGCTTCCGTACTTTTAAGCTTCCTTAGAATACTGATGAATTACTCAGTTATTGGATCTAAGCAATTCAACATTTTGCAGAAAAATATTAAATTACACATTTAAAATATCTCACCAATTCTACATTTTGCAGAAAGTTGATGAATTATCGGATCTTAACAAATTAACAATTCGCAGAAAAATGACGAATTACGAACCTGCTTAAGATTCTATTTCCACATTTTAAAGAGGTAGAATAAAGTGTGCTGTCATTGAAACTTATCAATTACACGTTTTCGTACCGAAACATTTTTGTGTATCTGTGTGTTAGGGCAATCCGACCTCTTGAGGCGGGGGGGGGGGGGCGGAAAACTTGCAAAGAGCCCATTTGGGGTTATGGCAATCCCCTCTTGTAATGCTACTGGTTTGATATGTGTAAAAGGTGAAGTAGCATATCAGACTCTACAATTAAATCGCTTTCTTTCCATTCTCTGCTGTCTTCTCAAAAGGACCCCTATAATTACTTGTTTTCGTTGTTATTGGGACGTTAATGTCAGCAAGGTCTAAACACCCTAAAAATTCAACACAACAGCTACAAATCTTAAGTTTGTTATAGTTTTCACTTAAAGGCTGTACTAATCCGGGCTTGGTTTAAGACAAAAACAACAACTGGCATTTAATTATCCTTTTTGAAGCAGGATTCCTGAACCTACTTGTACCCCATTAATTCTTTAAGGCCGAACCATCGAGCAAAATTTCGTTTACAAAGTGCAGTCAACGATTATCACCTCATTTAATTCGGACTAGTTTAAAGGAATAACTAAAAGATAACAACCTTTAAACACGTAAAGCGTACAGGTATGAAGCTGTTTTCGACAGAAGGGTGGAGAGGGAAGCTGAAAGGTTTTCTTCGGACAACATTTATTGCCACGGGTCTAAAGAAAGAGGGGCGTCGATTTGATCCTCAAAGGTGGGAGAGGGGGGGAATCTGGCCTACATTTTTTTCCTTCCCTGGTAAGGTATCAACATGTTCGTAGCTAGACATTTTTACGAAAAGGGGGATGGGTAAACATCCAAATTTTACGATTTTTTAAGTGTGAACACCACTGTACTAGGGACGTACTTTGTGACGCGCGAAGCGCGCTGAAATTTTTACCCTTTTTCCAATATATAAAAATATGGAGCTTGCGTTGCAGAAAAGTTCGTCGGAGAGCCTCATTTCGTAGGCTTTGGATAACATTATGTAGCAACAACGATCTTTGTTCGCCCCTCAATCTCAGATTTGCCAACAGGAAATACAAATTCTTCAGTAATCCCCCAAATTAATTTTTCATGTCAAGGGCTTATATTGGGGAAAATTTGGAATTCTATGGAAGAAAATTTATGAAAAGCACTGTAGTAGTTGATGATCTGGTGTCACATATAGCAAATTTCCGGTTTTTTCACTTCAAGAGCTCGGAAAATTTGACCAAACTGAAGGTATGAGTGAGCCATTCTGCTTAGGAATTGCGATTTGCGGCATGCGAAGTGCCTGGAAAATTTTGCCTTTTTGAAACAAATAATAACGAATAAGGAGCTTTTATTGGAGAGATTTTGGAGTTTCGTAATTTCATGAGTTGTCAAACCACACAGTAGACTGGTTTCACAAATAGCAAGTTTCCGAATTCTTCATTTTTCAGAGCCACCTGCCTCCTGTAGCTACGCCACTGGGTGTCTAAGAGAGGGGGGGGGGGGCAAATGCAAAATGGTTGTAAATGTTTCAATATTTTCAGTTACTGGGAAACTCCAAGCAGGCAGCACGACTATCTAAGAGGAGCGCCACCATTGGTTGGCGCGGAGGGTACAAGAAAATTTTTGACTTCACAAACCCTTCAGATGGTCGGAAAAAGCACCTCTCGAGTGAGAATAATATGAAAAATAGTGCAAATATGAAATGACTACATACATCTAAATAGAAATGTCACATTTTGAAACTAGCACTTACAATTTTTACATAGAGTAAAAGTGATTATTCACTGTAAAGCCCGGGACGTCATATGACATTATTTACTGTAAAATTTATATTTTTAAATTATTGTTAAAATCCCCTAGTCGAAATGTTGTGGCGGAAGTATGCTTTCGCACTATTTAAGATTGAATACCCCTTAATATTTCCTTTTTGAAAAAATGTAAAAATAAATTATCGTAATTTCCCTATAAATATTACCTAATAATATATTTCACTACATTACATTTGGGGACAATCAAATATTATTAATTTTTTCAAAAAAGAAAGGGGATACTCCCTCTCGCTACCATGGGCGTCGATTTGTGGGGAACAGGGGGACATGTCCCCCCACTTTTTTGAGTGGAGGGGAGACTAACGTTAAAGTCCCCCTCCCCCGCTTCTTTTGTGACCTGAAACTTAAAAGTTAGATACAACCCAAAAATATATACATGTAGGTTATGAAAAGTGTGCTCTGCCGATTACGATCGATTTTCTGTATCAATAATTCCACATGTTTACTTTACAAATCCCCAAAATTTTCGGGCGCTTGCAGTCTCATTGATGTTCCTTTTTCACTTGCATATCAAACATACATTATTCATCGATCTCAATGATTATGTCGATTGATTGTGTGCATAGGGCAGCAGATGTGGTTATGAAGGAGCACGACATTTAGGAATCTGAAGAAGAGGAATCGTCCACTTCTATGTTTTAATGAAATCTGTACCCTTTAGTGAATAACCAGCCTGGCAGGCTGAAATTGGCAAACACATTTTAGGGAAACTGAAAATGCCTCGGTGCACAGTCTGCATGCAACTTTTTCAAAAAATAAATGATTTCTAATGCAAATTAATTTCGACACGCGCACATCACACATTCGTATAACGATTCGACCATTTCGTATTTAGATCATTATCAGAGAAGAAAAATCACACTGATGTTTGCTATATGAGAGAAGTCAATCTGGAATTAGAGGTACACCTCCATCCTCTGTCTGTAGATAGTGTATGATGAGGTGTCGTTCGAAAGGACATATTTTAATTTTTTTTGTATCAGCAATCTTGCACCGGTAGGCCTATGCAACGGTGTCTCAGTAGCACCAGTGGGTACCACCCCCTCCCCCATCGATCTGTGATTTTCCCGCAGTAGACTGAAGTGTGTGCTTTTCATCAGTTCATGGATTTATCTAACCTTCTTTTCAAAAATTTTCTTTACTATTAAACTTTTGCAAAAATCCTTCGCAAACTGTCACAATTTTCGTTGTGATTCTATTCACTTATAGTACACCCGGTAAATTCACATCGACTGTATAGTCCGTTGAAGTAATTACCCACACCATCAAGATCATGTTTTTAAGACTTTGGAGTTTCCTAGTAACTCAAAATATTGAAATATTTAGCACCATTTTGCATTTGGACCCCTTCTCTCTGGCTCCCAGTGGCGTAACTAGCGGCGGCGCCAGAATGTCAAAATTGAGGGGGGGGGGGGACTGAGGGCAAAGGAAAATGCCGGGGAGCAAAGATTTTCGCGCCCAGGGCTAAACCGAGCGCAAAGCGCGAGGTCTTGCGGGTGGGGTCCAGGGGCCCGCCTTAGGGCCCCTGGTAGGGTCCAGTGGCAAAGTCCCGGTGGGGCCCAGGGGGCAAAGGCCCCGGAAGCTCTGGGGTTGTACCATATTTCTGCGTGAAAAATTATGTCCCAGGAGAGGTATATTATTTGATTTTTCGGTTGATCTAACTCCAAGGTTAACAACTTTTTTTTTCTTTGAGAGTATCATTATATTTGCGCGGTGCCACCGAGTACCACTATACTAGTCAGTGGCTAAACCAGACTTTTTCATTTGGGTGGGGTGCTGTGGATGGGCAAAGAGTTGAAGTAGTGTTAAGCTGTAATGACACCATCTAAGCAGAACGCAATCATCAGTTGGCGTGCAGCCTACATAAATAATTTATGGATGTATGAGGAAGAATAAGAAACAATAGAAAAATAAAAGAAGCACGCTATGTACCAAACCGCGAACTGCCAAGACAAGGCAACTTCATATCATAAGTGATATGCGTACCACATGTAGATTGGAAACACCGTACCCTTACCCGGAAGGATGATGTAGGCCTACTTCAAGAGCATGTAATTAGAAAAATTTTCGTCAGTATCAATTGCACGTTCACCCAGGAGCCAGTGCACTCCCACCCCCAACACACACACTCATAGGCCACATGCACTTCCATTCCATCAGTTTTACTTGGGGGAGCAACTGGGGGCAAGGAAAGAATTTGATGGGGAAATGCCCCTTCACCCCCCCCCCGGGAAGCGCCGCCAATGGGCGTAGTAACAGGGGGGAAGGCGGCTCTGAAAAATGAAGAATTCGGAAATTTGCCATTTGTGAAACCAGTCTACTGTGTGGATTGACAACTCATGAAATTACGAAACTCCCAATTATCTCCAATAAAAGCTCCTTATTCGTTATTTTTTGTTTCAAAAAGGCAAAATTTCCCAGGCGCTTCGCGTGCCGCAAATTGCAATTCCCAAGCAGAAGGGCTCACTCATACCTTCAGTTTGGTAAACTTTTCCGAGCTCTTGAAGTGACAAAATCGGAAATTTGCTATATGTGACGCCATGCAGATCAGTGGCGTAGCTACGGAGGGGGCTGGGGGCTCTAGCCCCCCCCCCCCACTGAATCGTCCATCTCCCCCCCCCCCCAGCAGCCCCCACTGGCGACCTGGGAAAAAATATATTCACGCTGGCCGATGATAATATTCAATCCGAGCTACCTGGCTTCTATGACATAGTTACACTTGCGATAGATCCACTCTGAATGTCGGAATAAATTCAGGTAGACTGTGACAACTCGTCGGGTTTCTGGATGGATTATTTCCTAGCAGATTTGGAGTGGCTGAAATTGGCTACGGTACCTTGGTGTGGATTAAAGTGTGCTCCTAGCATCTAGCCTGTTTCTATCTCCTGTAGGGATTTTTTTCAATTCCTGGGGATGCACAAATTTGTTCCAAAATCATACCTAGTGCGGTGGGTAGGATATTTGAGTCAAATTAGGTTGGAAGGAATTTGCACTTTGCACGGCCATTGCTGCCACTCATAGGGAAGTGCAACCACCAAACCCAAGTTGGGTCAATGCAGTCTCAAGGGTCGCAACCTTACCACTATTACCTCATAGGACATCACTTAGTCCTTGGGAGGAGTGGACAAACCCAGTGGCGCACGAGACGGGGGCAGGGGGAAGACTGCCCCAAATTTCCGCAAAATCTAAATTCGGGCAGGAATTTGGGAAAACTTCGGGCAGCAATTTGGAAAAAAATCGGACAGCGCTTTAATTTTGGAAAAAAGGGATGCTTCTTCAGAAAATTCCTAAATGTGTCCGAAATCTTAGATTGCCCGAAAAAAGGAAAGAAACATCATACAGTCGCTTTCATATAGTCGTTTTCATGAAAACCCAAGTCGAGATTCCAAAAAATCGCTACACCTTCGGGCAGTGCAAAAAACTTTTATTAGTGACTTTTACTTCACTTATAATCACAACACAATGCCCGAAATTGTCGAATACCCAAAATCTTTCAAGCAAATTCCCGAAAATGGAAAAGTACCATAAGTAAGGGTAACATAGTTACGAAAACTCAAACATATCAAAAAATCATGGCGCATTTGGGAAGCCTGTGGCTTAAAGGAAACAATCGTTCTTGAGCATGTTTTTAAATGTTGTGCAACACAATACGGTACTCGAAATGGCCGATTATTTTAATAGCTTCAAATCTTTACCGCAAAACAAAAAAAGCTATTTTTAAAGTGACATTTTCATGGAAATTAACAAAGATCTGCGACACATTTGGGTAGAATGTGAAAAAAAGTTTTCACCATCCCCACTTCATACTGTAGTCTTGCAAAAATTGCCCGAAAGGGTCAAATATTTGGGCACAGGTTAAAAAATATGCTGAGACGTTTTCAAATGCCAAATTAATTCAACGCACGGACAGAAGGGTGTTTAGGTGCAGTGCCCAAAAGTTTGCCATCTATCCTGCTCTAGAGTCGAATACGGGCAATGTTATGAAAATCGGGTAATTTGTTTTTCGATACTTTAATGACGCAGTGTGATAATGTCTTCCCATAAGTCTGCTTGAAAATTCTTTAAACACACCTTGTAATGTTACATTTTTCAAAAGTAAAATCATATAAAGTCGGAATTTCTTGCAGTCACACAATTTTATCAATATATATTAAATTAGCCAAGAGACGTAATAGAGTAAAATTCATTAGCATGTTTTCAATTCCATTTTATGGTTTCCCCAGAAAATATGCGGGACCATTTCATCGACTGGTAGTGATACATTTTATCTGGTAATTTTCTGATCAAATAGCGACTGCTTAGATCTCCCCCTATAAGCCTGGGAAATGTCATTTTCGACTGTCTCAGGGGTACGATTTTTCAAAATTTTCTGTTCGCTCCGCGCCAACTAATGGTGGCGCTCCGGGTAGATAGTCTTCCCAGCAGAATTTTAGTTTCAAGTGGACATTATTTTCAAACGTAACCTCGAATTAGCGACTGCTTAGACCCAATATAAGTGTAGAAAATGCCATTTTTGACTGTCTGAGGGGTCAGATTTTTCAAAATTTCATGTACGTTTCGCCCCAACTTATGGTGGTGCTCCACTTAGACCGCTTCATTACAGAATTTAAGTTCCAAGTGAACATTTTTTGCAAAAGAAAACTTAAAATAACAACTGCTTAGACCCCCTATAAGCCTGGGAAATGCCATTTTCAACTGTCTGAGGGGTCGGATATTTCAAAATTTTCTGTACGCTTCGCGCCAACCAATGGTGGCGCTCCGCTTAGTCTTTCCGGCTGAATTTTAGTTTGGAGTGAACGTTTATCTGCAATTGAAACTTTCAATAGCGACTGCTTGGATCCCCTCTATAAGCCTTGGAAACGTCATTTTCGACTGTCTGAGAGGTATGAATTTTCAAATTTTCTGGACGCTCCGCGCCAACCAGTGGTGGCGCTCAGTTTTGACTGTTTTACGGGCAGAATTACACTTTTCGGGCAAAAATCTTCTGTCCCCATACTGAAATGCTCCCCTACGCCTATGGAAATACCTTACTCATGCGTGCACTGGAACAGCTGCTTGCAATATACAGCAGGATTTTGGATTTGCGATCCTAGAGTACATAGTCCAGTGGAGTAATGAACTGAGCTAATCAGTATCTCAAAAGTGTGTTTGAAACTGAGACAAATCACAAATTTTTCTCACCAGAATTAAAGACATTTAAACCTGGCAAATGCTATTCCCAGCCATCTGGGAGGTGTTAAAATCTAAAATTTTCTTTGTACGTTCCGCGCCAACTGATGGTGGCGCTTCGCTTAGATAGTAAACTCCAGACTTCCCCCTACAAAAGTATCCCGCCTCCCCATAGCCTCCCCACGAAAAAATCATAGCTACGCTACTGCACCAGATCATCAACTGACAAACGGTAACTACAGTGCTTTTCATAAGTTTCATGAATTTTCTTTCATTAAAATTCCAAATTTTCCCCAATTCAAGCCCTTGACATGAAAAATTAATTTGGGGGATTACTGAAGAATTTGCATTTCCTATTGGCAAATCTGGGATTGAGCGGCGACCAAAGATCGTTGTTGCTACATAATGGTATCCAAAGCCTACGAAATGAGGCTCTCCGACGAACTTTTCTGCAACGCCAGCTTTTATTTTCATATATATTAGAAAAGGGGCAAAAACGTCCTAGTACAGTGGTGTTCACACTTAAAAAATCGTAAAATATGGATGCTTGCCCATCCTCCTTCCCGCAAAAATGTCTAGCTACGAACATGCTGATACCTTACCAGGAAAGGAAAAAAATGTAGGCCAGATGCCCCCCCCCCCACCTTGGAAATCAAATTGACGCCCCTGCTCTCTACCCCTCTTTCTTTAGACCCGTGGCAATAACGGTTGTCCGAAGAAAATCTTTCAGCTTCCCTCTCCACCCTTCAGTCGAAAACAGCTTCATACCTGCACGCTTTACGTGTTTAAAGGTTGTTATCTTTTAGTTCTTCCTTGAAACTAGTCCGAATTAGATGTAAAGAGCAGTCTCCCCAAACTTATTTTGAAGAAAAAGCTAAATAGCACAATTTTCGTCTTATTTCTCTTCAAAGCATCTTTCATTACATTTTATGATTTAACTATTGCATATTCAAGGTAAACCAAGCAGTTATTTCCAGTAAATTTCACATTTGAAGAGAAACATTTTGGGATGACTGCTCCTGCCCTTTAAATGAGATGATAATCGTTGACTGCACTTTGTAAATGAAATTTTGCTCGATGGTTCGGCCTTAAAGAATTAATGGGGTACAAGTAGGTTCAGGAATCCTGCTTCAAAAAGGATAATTAAATGCCAGTTGTTGTTTTTGTCTTAAACCAAGCCCGGATTAGTACAGCCTTTAAGTGAAAACTATAACAAACTTAAGATTAGTAGCTGTTGTGTTGAATTTTTAGGGTGTTTAGACCTTGCTGACATTAACGTCCCAATAACAACGAAAACAAGTAATTATAGGGGTCCTTTTGAGAAGATAGCAGAGAATTTAAAGAAAGTGATTTAATTGTAGAGTCTGATATGCTACTACACCTTTTACACATATCAAACCAGTAGCATTACAAGAGGGGATTGCCACAACCCCAAATGGGCTCTTTGCAAGTTTTACGCCCCCCCCCCCTCCCCCGCCTCAAGAGGTCGGATTGCCCCAAACACACAGATACACAAAAATGTTTTGGTATGAAAGCGTGTAATTGATAAGTTTCAATGACAGCACACTTTATACTACCTCTTTAAAATGTGGAAATAGAATCTTAAGCAGGTTCGTAATTCGTCATTTTTCTGCGAAATGTTAAATTGTTAAGATCCGATAATTCATCAACTTTCTGCAAAATGTAGAAATGGTGAGATATTTTAAATGTGTAATTTAATATTTTTCTGCAAAATGTTGAATTGCTTAGATCCAATAACTGAGTAATTCATCAGTATTCTGCAACATGTTGATTTGCTAACATCTGGTAAGTGTGGGATTCGTGATTTTTCTGCAAATTGGTTAATTGTTGAGATCCGATAAATGTGTAATTAAACATTTATCTGCATAATGGTGAATTGTCGAAATCCGTTAAGTCTGTAATTCATCAATTTTCTGCAAAATTTAGAATTGTTAAGATCCATTAACTGTGTAATTCATCAATTTTCCGCAAAATGTAGAATAAGTGAGATCTTTAATATGTGTAATTTAATATTTTTCTGCAAAATGTTGATTGGCTTAGATCCAATAACTGAGTAATTCATCAGTTTTCTGCAAAATGTTGATTTGCTAACATCTGGTAAGTGTGGAATTCGTGATTTTTCTGCAAATTGGTTAATTGTTGAGATCCGATAAATGTGCAATTAAACACTTATCTGCAAAATGGCGAATTGTCGAAATCCGTTAAGACTGTGATTCATCATTTTTCTGCAAAATGTTGAATTGATTACTTGTGATAAGTAGTTAATTCATCAATTTTCTGCAAAATGTTGAAATGTTGAAAAATGTTAAGCTTGTAGTTCATCATTTATCTCCAAATTGTTAAGATAGTAAGTGAACATTTCATCATTTTGTTGCAAAATACTAAGATAATATAGGGACTATGTTTGCAATTTGACGGCACCTTAACGTTTCCATATAATTCAGTGCAAAAATATTGAACTGTTGAAATATTGTACGTTTGCATTTTATCATTTACATGCAAAATGTTAAGATAATAAGACTCATTTCATTATTTTGTTCCAAAATGTTAAGATAATGCGATGACTAAGTTCGTTATTTGATGGCACCTTACCGTTTCCATACAATTGCGCCCTGAAGGTTCTAACTAGGCGAAATGGCAATCTTCCAAATTTTGCCGTTTTGACAAGATGTTTTTTCTGGGCAAAATGTCATATTTTCCGAATTTTGCCATTTCGACGAGATGTTCTAACTCGGCGAAATGACAAAATTCCAAATTTTGCCACGTTTACGAGATGTTCTAACTCGGCAAAATGGCAATTTTCCGAATTTTGCCATTTTGACAATATGTTGTGACTCGGCAAAATGACAATTTTCGGAATTTTGCCATTTTGACAATATGTTGTGACTCGACAAAATGACAGTTTTCTGAATTTTGCCATTCTAACGAGATGTTCTATTTCGGCAAAAGGACAATTTTCGGAATTTCGCCATTTTGACAACTTGTTCTTACTCGGCAAAATAACAATTTTGGGAACTTTGTCATTTTGACGAGATGTTGTTTGGTCGGCACAATATAAATTTTCCGAATTTTGCCATTTTGACGAGATGTTTTATCTTGTCAAAATAACAATTTTCCGAATTTTGCCTTTTCAAGGAGTCCATTAAGTCGTCAAAATGTCAATTTTACGAAAATTGTCACTTTGCCGAGACAGTTGTTTTTTCTTTTGAGTGGCCCTTCTACGCTTCCGTACGAATTACTGAAGAGTGCAATAGAGTGATTACACACTTAAATCACGGGAAGAATCGCCAAACATTCCGTTTGTCTTACGTTGATATGTCTCTCAAAGAAAAGACCACACTTATTGGTTTTCATCCATTTACTGGGAATGATTACATTTCTGCAGTTTTCAAAAGGTTAAAGCAACGTGCTGGAATATTTTAAGAGATAATGCACTATTTATGTCAGTACTGTATTTCAAGAGGCAGGGATAGATTTGCTACCTTCGGAAAGTCTGAATCGGCAATTGGAAGAATTCGTCAGTTCAATAGAACGTATGAATCACAACACAAGGTCATTGACACGCCTTAGTTACCTCAGTGTTGGGGCAGTCTCAAACTTCACAATTTACGTTCTTGTTACGTAGCAGGAATGTGAAGATGCTCTGACTGACAGATACCAGTGTTGCAGTACATGAGACCGGTCTCAGGGCCGGTTTTTCCTGGCCTCGATCTCGATACTTTGTTGTCTCGGTCTCAGACCCTTGGGGTCTTAGAAGTTGTTCTGGTCTCGCTTTGAGACCTGCTAAAAAATTGCCGTTTTTATTTTTTTAAGTTAAATGAATTAAGTTTCAAAATAAAAAAAAAGTGAACGTTTACATTAAAAGATGCACTCTTAAAGCACAAGAATTACATTTAACCGGGATCGGTGTACTATATTTACTCCAACATAATCCTGGTTAAATTTTCCATGAAATCCTGGTTTGACAAATGCAAATCCTGGTTAAAGTAACACAAATTCTGGTTGTAGTAACTAGGATTTCAATTAGTTTAACTTGGAAACTTAACCAGAATTATGTTGAAGTAATTACATAGAATACCGATCGAGGTTAAACCCCGGTGTTTCAAGTTAAGAGGGTGTATTATTTACTCATTCATTTTTTGAGTGGGGTTCTTGTTGTCTATTGTTATTTTAGTAAACATCAATGACTTTTATCTAACCCCACCTTACCTGTATAAACTCATAGTTGATTTTTCGAAACCGTTAACTGCTTTTTAAAAAGGCTAACCATTGATGAAAAAAATTTTCATCTAATGGGTTCACACACTCCATCCACAGATCTACATGGATTAAACCTTCTTCTGTAAGTTGGCGAGTGGGTATTTAACTTGGTCAATCAGGATAATGTAACAGAGTACTTTACTGGAATCTCACACAGATTAGGTCACTTAGTCGGTGAAATCAGTAGTGGCTTTCTCTAAAGTACTCCCGAGCCTACTCTGGCAAAGGACCGTTCGGCGAAACCAAACTTTAAACTGCTTCCCGAAGAAGCTATTACGTCCACTGAAGGACAACACGTGGCCAACCTCACAGCCCTCAGACCATTTACATCATTGGTCTGTCATGAATGGTTCCGTTCTATACTGAATGAAAAGAAAAGATACTACACACAGCGTAGCCACGGGGGGGGGGGGAGCCTGGGGGCCTAGCCCCCCCCCCCGATTTTTGCGTCCTGATCAAGTGATTGAAAAAAATGAAATGTTTGAACGGAAATAACCTTTGAAGTATTTCCTTCAAAACAGTAAATAAATAAAATGTGTAAAAATTAAAAAAAAAAAAAAAAAACATGGATAAATGTGTGTAAAACACATTTTGTGCGCACGTATGAAATCAAGTAATAACTTCAAAATGCCTACTTTCAATAAATTAGACACCGTTTGTGATCTGCACTGTCGCTTATTGCATTTCACTTAGAAGATGAAAGGAAAGTCTCGACGACAAACTTTAATGTGACTTTGTTAGGTTAAGACCCTTTCTGCCTTTCGGATGGCTGATTGAGTTACTGAAAATAAGGCAATCGTTCACTGGAGACCACTCTTACACGACCATTCCTATACTTTATCATACACAAAATATGCCGTAAGCAGGTAAGCAGGTAAGGATAAGATACTACCTTCGGTTAATTCTTCCCTAGTCCATCCTTAACAAGTAGGCCTAGGCCTATTAGACCAAAATCTGTCCTGCTTTTTCGTGTTACTTCGTGACGCACTTCGGAGGGTCTGATTGGAAAAAATACGAATCGATGGTAAAAGATGAAATAATAACCCATGCAATTACCACAAGCGATCCGTTTGGCCTATGGATCAAGAAAAAATAAGTAAAAATATCCCTTTAAATTCAAAATCCGGCGAAGGTGAGATAGACACACACAACTTCCACGTTTTAAGTAAACTTTTCCTCGAACAGTACTAAAACTACAGCTACAGCCTCTAATCATGTTCTTAAGGCACTTTAATTATCTGAAATAGGCTTTAATGTTAAATTTTTGAAAAATTAAACAAATTTTAATGCTATTTTTGGTACGTGGGATTAAAAACGGTAAACAGATGTGGAAAGAAAAAGGACACTTTTTCGCGAACGAGGAGCTGTATATGTCCCTGCTACGTCGGTTACCCTTCAACCCATCTAGTATCATTTTTGTATCGAGGAACGACGAAATCTGAAAGGTTAACAATACGAATACGGGCGAGAATGTCACCAAGCTGTAGGCCTATTTCGTGTAATAGGTTCTAACAGGCACCGGCATCTGGGGTGTGTTGGTTCTCAAATTATTAGGGAATAGTTGTAGCTTTAATTCGGCTTAGCCATAACTCACTTGCTATCTAAAAATCCGAAACCGCTACAAACTTACTTAAAATTTGGTGGTCGAACTGTTATTAGCGGCTGGGAACGGTTTCCCTTCCGAAAAATATCGGAATTCGTGTACTAAATTTTCTGGTCCCAATATCAGCCCCCGAGCTCAGTACTAGTGCCAAACTGAATATGGTACACTGACCACATTTTGTAAAAGCGATCAGCCCTTTCCCAATGAAATGCTTGTTGCGACACTCGACAAAGTAGCCATGTATTAAAATTTTGATCTTTCTGGCAGAAAATCTCATAAGAAATTCCTGCTCCTGGAGACTTGGTGTCATGACATGGCCGATAGCTTTAGACAGGGGCTGGTTTTCAATAGAAAATCGCAAGCAGACCTTGGCATCTTTCATGCTATTAGGCGCGTAGACCTTTCAGGTGGGGATAGGGGGACTGCACTCCTCCCAGATCAGGGGAAGTGCTTATTTCAGGGCAGTGACACTTACATGTATTTTAGGGCAAGGGGGTAGTATGTAGTAGCTAGTCAGTTCGGCCTGCAGCGGACCGTGTTGACATGCGCCCGGGCAAAATAGGACTTGAAAAATATTCAGTTCGCGGCAAGCAGGATCCGCCTCTTCCCGTACGCCTTTGTGTATTTTTTGAAATGACGGTACCTGATATGTTTTTTTTTTTCAAATATATCAACTTGAAAAAAATTTAATTCTATTTCCGCATTTTTAGTCTTAGTCTCAGTTGAGCATAACTTTACTAAAGTTGGACCGATGATCATTTGGTATATCTAATTATGACTGAATTGGATTCCGTCAATAGTCAGCTACAAATCAATCCTTGAAACTCGTTTGAACTTGGTGCGGGTGCGGCAAAGATATACGGAAGGTCACTGCAAGCGCTACTCTGGATTCGATGTCCCGCATGCGTTGTGTATGAGAACATTTGACTACGGTAGGCCAAAGCTTCCCTGCCTGGAATATGAAGTCTTTCTCGAAGGACTATCTTCAATTGGCGCGGAGCGTATACAAAATTTTGAAAAATCGAGACCCCGCAGACCCCGATGACATTTCAAAAGTTTCCCAAATTTGTTGTCCTTTTAGACAAAATATTTCAAAATCAAGAATTTTAATTGTAGAAAAATTGGAATTTTATGAAAGACAGGTCACAAAAATAGCAACATAGCTGCCGGTGTTTCTTAATGATTTGGTGTCACACAAATGGTAAATATCCGATTTTAATATGTCCAGAGCTCAGGAAAGTTTACCAAACTGGTCTATTAGGGAGAACTAGTGTACTTATGCTGCATAATGCGGCGAGCAAAGCGCTCCGGAAATTTCGCTGTTTTTTGAGATTTTGAAGGGGTTTCTGACACGGGAAGTGGGGGAGCGGAATCTTGCTTCCGCCCCTCATTTTTCACTGGGGGGCCCGGGAGGCTTTCTTCCCCAGCCCCCGCTTCCTACCTCTATGCTTAAAAAAGTCTTTTTCTTTTTACTTTTCGAAAGGTAGGCCTACCATTTCAAAACAATTGTGTTCAAAGGGTTCCAAATGGAATGGTTACCTATAAAATACATGCAAAATATCAAGCATATGAATGAGTGGCAGGTTCGAACCACTGGTTGTTGTGATTATATCTCTAGGAATCTTGTGCCCCTCTCCACCTGACAGAAGATAATATATTCATACAGCTCTCACCCCGGTCGGATTTTCACATTTTGTAAACTTTAGCCCACGATCCGGTTCCCTTTTTTTCTGGTAGAGATGCTGGCGATACATGATGCTAAGTTTCTCGCAGGAAATTTGAGATATGGTTCTTTGATGATTGATCATATAGTTTGAACTTATATTTGGAGTGAACGACCAAGGCTTCATGGAGATTCGACGCTGGTTCAAATCATGCAGGCGTGCTCACTAGAAAAGGTTATACCTTACAGCTTTAGGTATAGTCAAAGTTTTTTGGCAGCCCAGCTGAAAATTCCATTTGGAACTCTTTTGGGTTAGACCCTTTGAACCCAAAGGGTTTCAAGTGATACCTTTTGTAAATACCCTATGATGCATTTGGGCAGTCCCTTTGGTAGATGATGGAAATTAGTCAAAACTCAAAGGGAATTACAAAATTACCCTTTTGAAAACCCTTTACCATTTGGAAACCGTTGAAACCTTTTGTTGATTTGGACAAAAGATCTCAATGGGAATTAAGTTCTTCTTGGCCGTAAAGCCTGTCCATTTAGGCCTATCCTCTCAAGTTAGTAAGATGGACGGAGTTTTACGTGACGACCCATATGGCCAGTTTCTAACCAATTGGTTTGTCAAGCCGCCACGGACTAGCTTTTCCACTTGTGACTAACTGGCTTGTTTTTCCTACTCAATTGCCTAATGCTGAGCACCAGGTACAATGGCAGTAGGTGTTTTTTTACAGTCTTCAGTATGACAGTAAGACCCGGCCAATATAGTACTCGAACTTCCGACCTCCCAACTGCAAGCTAGTCCAGGCACGGATCCGCACAAAAAAGGGGGCTGACCTACGAGAAAAAGGGGTGAGGAGCTGCACTGCTAATTTTTCATGTTTTATTGTTGATGTGGCGAAAAAGGGAGGGCTGGGGCCGTAAGCCCCCACCCCTTAATCCGCGCCTGAAGTCGGATGCTTTAACCACTTGACGGCCATGTCGTCGGTTATTTACTCTCTCATAACTTAACTGCAAACCACACTTGGCTAAACAATATCATGTGAATCATCTATTGGTCTCCTTACTGAACGCATCTCTTCTCTCTGTTTCTTGGTTTTTCATGTCATGTGTGTTTATTTTCTTCCTCTTTTCTATTCCAAATTCTTATTCTTGTTTTGTCCTATTTCATTTTCCTTCTTCGCTATCCCTTCGCTATCATCTCTCGTTCCTGTTCCTGATTTATTCAACCTTTCCTCAGATGAGGGGAAGGTCGTCCTACTCCCCTGCTTCCCCCCTCCCGTCAATTAATTGACATAAAAGTTTATCCCTATCAATTTCACTGACCACTGCACTGTGCACTAGTGATACCTGGCATGTACAGATTTTGTACGTGTCAGAAAATTCGTGGAACTAGTAGCTACAATGAATGTTGGCCAAAAAAAGCCAACAATTTAACCTCAAATTTCTCTTCGTAGGCCAACTCGTTCGCTTGTGGTAATTGATATTATGTTCAAAAGGTTTAAATTGACCTTCGTGGGTAATTTTTATGCCGACCCTCAGATGTGCGTCACGAAAGTTAAAAACGAAAGCACTTTTTCGTGTACGGGCGCTGCCTATATGTCGTGCCTCACTTCCTGCCCATGATAAGTTCCACTGTAGGACGATTTTTTCGACAAGTCCTCTTTTTACTAGTTGGCACTGGCGTCCGGGGGATTTGTAAAATGTCCACAAGTTCCTGATTTTATGTGTTTCCCACATGATCCAAACTTCTGCTTTGCGGTTCAATTATTTTGAGAGATTTATTCGTAGTATTTTAATTTTGACTACGTAATGTACCGACGGACAAATACTGCACCATTTTGCATTTTGTTTCTTTGGTAGTACTGTATGTATGTCTCTTGTAAAATCTCTGCAAAAACTAAAAATATTTTGATATTTTTCATGCTCCCCAAAAAGGGAAAATCCTAAAACTTAGGCCTATAATCAGTTTAAAGTTTTGCCAAACATAGCACCATTTTGCATCTAGGAAATCTAACGCAAAGAAAGTTTCTCAGAGGGGGACACAACTACTTTTGGTTTTCCTGTTAAAGGGTAAGATACTGCCTTAGGTAAGCTAAATCCATTCAAATATTGCCGCATTTGCGGCTGGGTACATCCAGTTTACAACACGTGAGAAGTGCCGTTTCCGGTCATCTGGAGGGGTTTTAAAGCCCAAAATTTTCTCCGCTTAGATTCAAATATTGCCGCATTTGCGATCTACGTCCTTCTGATGTTTACAATTTTTCCCAAGGGAAAGGGAGATGCCGGTTCCCTTATTCTCATCCCCCAGGCCACAGATCAGATGTGCCCAGTTTTGAGGTCCCTAAAAAGTGTATGTATTACCATTTTTCATAGATTGATTTTTAATTCTCATTATTTGAGAAGTCTCAGACATGAGATTCGTATTTCAAGGCTGGGTGCATCCAGCTTAAAACACATGGGAAGTGCCATTTCCGGCGATCTGGAAGAGTTTTAAAGCTCAAAATTTTCTTGTACGTTCCGTGCCAACCGATGGTGGCGCTCCGCTTAGATAGTCTTGTCGTGCCTGACCTTCGGAGGTACCAGCCCCCCCCCCAACTTGTTACCTGGCCCCCCCCCCCCCCCCCCAAAAAAAAAAAAAAAATCCCATCCTGGCTACGCCACTGACTACACATAATCTTAGCCAAATGCCGAGAAGCAAATCAGTAGTCGAAGTCCTGTACTGCACCAAGTGCATTGCATGTTTATTGTGTGTGTTGAATGCCCCTAAATGTGTTCGTCTAGCGCTAACCACTTCTGGCTTTTACGGATTTTACTCAATCTGGCTACTAATAACCCTTCATTTGGCTGCATTGGAAAACAGGATGAACAAATATACCAGTCCCACATCAAAATTGCTCAAGTCTTCCAGTGGCGGCACCAGCCTAAGAATTTCAAAAGTGGGGCCGTGGGGGTAAATGGAGGGCATGAGAAACTGTTGGGGACAAAAAATTTCGAAGTGCGAAATCGAGCACACAGGGCGCGTCAGATCCAAGGTTTTACCATATTTCTGGGTGAAATACTAAGCCTTAGAATAGGTATATTCTCGTACATAATCCATCATCAAAAGTTGCGTAATGTAGATAGGCCTAATGTGTAGTGGCTTTGTTCGGTTTGTCTGTTTTCACCGTGACAGTTTATGAGCACTGGCGCAGACAGGGGGTAACAAGGGGGCCATGCCCCTGTCCCCGTTCATGCCCGCAAAAAAAAAAAAAAAAAAAGGGAATGAATGAAAAATAAATAAATTACGAAAGTAAAAAGTACTTTCGTCGCCTTGGCCTAGGCTGTCCCTATGCACTTCAAGGGTCATACTGTACAATTAGTATACATATTCCAGGGTTCGTTCCGCATTTCTGTTGGATGTCCAACGGTTCACGGACGCTGAACGCGAACTTTTTTTCAATAGACTCAATCAGTGTTACAACAAATGCCATCACGGCTGGACGTCAAAAGAGTTGTTAAGGCGCGTTCACGGAGCTCTATAAGAGGCTTTGCAATTACGTCACAGAACCGCCATGCTGGAGGACATTCATGCCAAATACACGTGGCTTCGTGCCGAACGCACTGCACAGAGTGCATCGTGGTAAGCACGATGCGTACACATTCAAGGAGGAAGCGCGCCCAGTGTGGTCTACTACGTAGTTACAGGTACTCCAGCATGGCCGCCGGAGAGTATTGTGACGTCATGTGAAAAAGCCTCTATATAGCTCAGTGGGCGCACTTACACTGTCGTCATACTGTACGGTAAGTTCCAGTTTGTCTACTCTCTGCGTGCAACCGCGCAAGCGTTTAAACGTGCAACACCACACAAACACCCATGCGTTCTTGCGCATATTCTATGCCAACCAATGCCAATCTGTGACGTAGGCGTCAACACTGTAATAGCCTATAGCACTACAATCACCCCAAATCGATCGCTCGCCGAAACTAATCAACCAAATATCACGTAGGCCCACAGTATATTGATGCATCATGCCCTGCAAGCAGGCGGTCTGTTCGCGGCCATTTGACCGACGGAGAGCCATCGTAGGTCTGCTGGCTTGACACTGTGAAAATTCCATGATGGGTAGCGAGTTTTTGTCAATCATCCTCACGCCCGTCAGCGAACCGTAGACCCACGCATTTTTCCGACGACGGGCCGACAATGGACCGCCAAATGACTGATCAAATATTCCTGGCTAGCTGGGATAATTAGTTAGGCTACATACAATGTTCAAAATACAATTACCGTTAAGCATTCGAGTAGTGATCTAGTAAAGGAAATATGATATTAAACGAGTCGAATCAAAATTCTTAATTTCAGGGAAAATATCAAGGAAAATAGGGAAAAATTCCACTACAAATAGTAAAATAGGGCTGTTTTACTGATCAATGTCCGCGGAGTGTAAAATTTGTGAAAAACCACAGTTATTCAACATTTGCTAAAGTTTCCGTTGAGGGAAATCTCATTTTCTTCTTTTCTAGACAGTGATTACACGCAGTGTTGCCTTTCAGCAGTCACAAAATACGTAACGAAAAATTGAAAATAGTGAAATACACCCGGGATGCCAACTAGTAATGATAAAGGGCAATATATACTGAGTATATCTTGAGGGGACATCATGAAAGAGGTGGGTCATCGACCAAGGGTCTTTTCCTGGAGATCCTTGAAACTTTAGGGAGAAATGACGACACCATAAAGAAACATCTCGAGCATTCTGCAAGAAATACCAGATATACCTCACCAGACACCCAGAATGACATCTTGAGTTCAGTAGAATTTAAGTTTCAAGTTAAAACGTTTTTCAAACGGAAACTCAAAAAGCGACTGCTTAGAGCCCTCTATAAGCCTGGGAAATGCCAATTCCAGCCGTCTGGGAGCAGTTAAAATCCAAAATTTTCTTTGTACGCTCAGCGCCAACCGATGGCTGCGCTACGCTTAGATAGTAAGCTCCAGCCCCCTAAAAATGTATCCCGCCTCCCACAGCCCTCCCCCCAAAAAGAGGAAAAACCTACTTACGCCACTGAATTCTTATGTACCACCAGCTGAAAACTAACAACAGAATTTGAGCTGTATGAAACAAATGAAGGTACTTGGCAAGCAAAAGCATCTTTTCCAGGCATGCTAAAACACTTGTAGGACGTGACAATGTGTACAAATGGCTCTCTAAAGTATTGAAAAGGCTTGCCTCAATGTCAGTTACTTCAGCTTCAGCAGAAAGAGCATTTTTGAAATATGGGGATTATTAAATCTAAAGCCCGCTCCACTATGGTGCAAACACGGTTCACATCCCTCATGCTTCTTTCTGTTGAACGGGAGGTGGTAAGCACCATGGATACTGACGAGGTTCTGAAACTTTTTTTGTGAAAAAATGCATAGACGTCTCGACTTTGGATTTTAAAATCAGCCCATACTTATCCAGCTAAGACTTAAAGTGGACAGTGTACACTTTTTTGGTTAACATCGATTGTAACTAGTATGTTTATACTTTTTCTCAAGTTACAGTCATGATTGAAATTTTTTCATGTTTCTCAATTTGATCCAACTGTGCATGTAGAAAATGTTCCCTTTGATAAATCTGTATCACCAGTTGACCATCTTCCCAACTAATCGGCCTAAATTCAGCAAATTTACCCTCATACAAACCCTCTTCACCTTATTCCCCAGCCCTAAGGTTACGGTTAAGAAAGGAGACAATTTGTCCACTTTGTCCCATCCCCACACCAAGAACCTTGTTACGTCTCTGCAGCTTATTTGGAAACTCTCTTATCTTTCTGCAATTAACTCATTTTTTTTTATTGAAGTGAACATTTTATTGAAAAAGATAGTTCAAATTAAGAACTGCTTAAATTCTACTTACAAGCCTGGAAAATGCCATTTCCGGCCATCTGAGGGGTGGCGACATTTCAAAATTGTCTATACGCTCCGCGCCAACCGATGGTGGCGCTCCACTTAGATAGTCTTTGGGTATGTTCGGCCCCCCCCCCCCCCCCTGTTCAATAATCCTGGCTATGTCACTGTTCATGAGCATGTAAAAAGCATCAAAGAACTTTCATTGATACAGCTGCATGAGAGACTCCATGTCAATGAAGGTCGGGAGGTTGATCAGTTCAGTTTTGTAAATTGTGAGCTGTTGGAGGTAGATGCGCACTGTTTAACAAGGTGTTTCTTGATTGACTGTTGCCATTGTATTGTATTGATTGTATTCTTTGTTCAGTTTAGGGATTAGATTGGGATTAGGGTTATCATTAGCCATTTAGGAAATTTCTTGTTAAACAGTGCACATCGCCCCGCTGTCGGCCAGAGATGTAGCTCAGGGAGCAAAACCCCTTCGGGAGCAAACGATTGTAAGGGAGGCTACATTGGACTTGCGTGCAAATCTTCAGTTCTAGGTTGTACTTGCCAGCTGCCTTACTCAGTAACATTGACAAGTAAGTTAACAACATTTACTGCCCAATTAGCACATTGAAAAATATTAACAGAAATAAGGGTTCAGGAAACAAAGCCATATTTAGAAATTCACTCTGTTCTCAAAACCAATTTACAAATCTAAGGTATATTTGCTCATGATTTCAGTGTTAAATGGAACATAATCAGTATTTTGATGAATTTTGATGGGATCTCAGGTTCTTTTCCAGATTTCAAATTTATCACATGTCACCATACTACTCAACTTCAATCCTTTCATTCTGTCCTGCCAAAACTATATCATGACTCCTGCACTTTTTTGTAATTTGCATCAAAAAGAGCATTTCCTTTCCTTGCTGTCTCTCTGGGTCCAAGCATTTCTGGTGACATATCCCATCTCTATGTGGATTTACATGTACCACTTGCACTTGTCCAGACAGAAAAAACACACTATCCCCTCCATGCAGCTAAAACTGCAAGCATGAATAGTACAGTGACTGCTGACAAAGACATTGTTGACATGGTGTTAAACATGTAGCTGTACTGCCACCTTAGATACCAAACAAACCCTATGGTGCAAGCAAAGAGAGGTACCATAAACTGTCCCAAGTCTAGCTCCCCCTGTTCAGGCTGTTCAGCTGTACTTCCTGGACTCTGTTGATGTTGAGATATGTGACAGTGTAGTACACAGTTATTCACAATACTGTAAGAACCTAACCGTCTGCTGTCATCCCTCAGAAACTGGCCATTAAAGATGAGGTGGACAACTTTTCCATCACGACTCTCTTCTGAGAAATTCAGCCTGAAATTAGATCAATAGCCACCAGTGCGCTAAACATAAGAACTGACCATGTTTATTACAGTGTGCTTAAAAGATGGGTTTAAGGTCACAACAGGATTTAGTCTATTAGAGAGATACTTATTCTCTGAATTTTGGTGAAATTTGCAGTGAAATCCAATATGTTGCTATCGAGATATGAGCACATAAAGTTTTCACATTTTCAAAAAAAAGTGAACTTGAAGGAAGCACATATGACATCATATCCCCACAATCCCCACATCAGTGCATAGTCTTTTGCTTTTCCTTAAAATTGAATTTCTCCTCAAGAATCCCATACAGACCTTGAATTTTGAGGTGTGTGAGTGCGATTGCACACTATCACTCACCTCAAATCACTGAGAGAAGTGTGATTTTTTGAACACCTAGCTGAAGATCTGGAGCTCATATAAATCTATTAAGGTTTAATAAAATGGCTCACCTACCACTCTCCTAAATTTTCTGAGGAGTGTGATTTATAACACACCTGGAGAATCTAGAACTCAGGGCATGCCCATATTATTAAAATGTGATTGCATATGTGTCATGAGAACTTAGCAACCTTCGCATCCCTTACAGGGAGGTCCTGTTCCTATTAACTTCGAGGTACACACAGCAGTCTGATAAAAGAAAAGGAAACAAAGTATTTCTTGCCAATGTGAGGAAGAAGTATCAGCTCTGCAGCTCGACTGCCCTCAAACTCACTTTGAAAAACAAATCTACTGACTTCGTTTACTGATATCTTGAAGAATACATGTCCGATTTCAGTGGAACTTTCAACACACTGTGTAGATTTGGTTCCTCTCTCACTGTGAAAATTAAATTTTTTCTTAAACTTCCCCTTTATGACCTTAGCTACACTTGTTAGAGAGCAAGGTATTTTAGCACTGTAGTTTTATTAATATCAGCACCAAAATTGCACTAAGGGTACCTAGCACATTGTGCATACAGTAACTGATTTAAGGTTCAATGCATACTTACAGGTATGTATAGTGGTTTTTATTAGAGTTTTAGCTTCCCAAGTCATTACTGGTCTCACCTACTTTGACTTTCACAGTTCACACTAGTCCTTCTTCCTCACAATTTTACTCAAGACATATAAAGCAGTCATACCTAACTCTACAAGGCTGTTTAAGATTATGCTTCAAAATGATGGTATCAATGAATGTTATATAATTTTGATGAAAATTGTCATACAAGACAAACCAGAATGCAAAAATGCAGTGAGGTTTTGATGATACAAAAATTTTCCATTTTAAATAATGCCATCATGCACCATGCCTTCTCACTCAAATGTTATACTAGCATGTAAATAAATAATTTTTTTTATTCCAGGTGACCTTTGACCTCCACCAACAAAAATAGGGACCATCTCACCATAATGTGCATCCACATCTTACATGTAAAATCCATTTTAAGTTTCCCACCTTGAGATGTGTTAACACCTAACAAAGTTTTGCATTCACATTTTGACCTCCAGTGACCTCAAATAACTTTTGTTCTCCATAAAAGCCATAGGGAGATAGACAACAGACAGCGATCTTAAAATATCGGAATTTTAAAAAGTTTTTCAGACTTTTGACCCCTAGTGGCCCCTGGTTGATCTTTGACCTCTACCAAAAGCATCCATAAAACATCCATTGCCAATTAAAGTACACCCATTCCCTGAGTGTTCTTCTACGATACGAGCTAAGCAGCAGCTGATTATTATACTGTGCATGTAGCAGCAGCAGCCGGCCAGCCCGGTTACATGAACTGTGTACGTACATACAGCTATACAGGGATAGGAGTGGCAACAGTCTGTTGCAATTCCCTGGTACATACGTCTACTTAGACAGCCGGTAATTTATACAATCTACGATAGGTGAAAACCACGGCATCTTAGATTTGATCGTAGTCTAAATTATTAATAGCTCTAACATTACATTTTCTACTGTAAACTTAGATGGCTAGGCCCTAGGCGTAGTTTTTGTTTTGGCTTCAAGCCACACCATTTTAGTACGGGGTAAATGTCAAAATTAATTATATCAGAGTTGGTCCGCACTGTCTGCAAAGGGGGTGCAGCTGCTACTTATGCCATGGATACTGCAGTGTAATGTGACCTAGCCTATACTTCTTGAACGATCGTTGCTTTGCGATATTGAATGTTGTATGTGAAGTTATACATCTAGGCTAATTATTACAGAGGCTGAAACCTTTTAAAAAGTGAGACAGACATTTTTTGAGAGACATTTTTTCCCTCTACAGTATAACACAAGCTCTACCCACACTTTGTGGGTTGAGCTAAAAATGTCCATCACTGCTATCTTGAGATATGTTTTCAAGCCATTGAGACCTGTAGCCAGGCAAGGAACTTCACCCATGTGCTGCCATACACTATATACTGCCCTCACTTCTCTTCAAATTGTAAATGTATAAATTTATACCATTAGAATGAATGGTTATTGTAATTCCTAAAACAGAAAGCCAAGAGGCTAAGTGATTCCTTGCAAAAAAAATGTAAGCCTTTTTTTTCAAATTGACTGTGGTCTGCACACAGACTTTCTATACATGCACAGAGCATACTGCATGTTAAATTGTTGCTACCATACGTACGTGTGAGAAAAGGCATAGCAAGATGGCCATCTGCTATTGGTTTTGTGTGAAAGTTTAGACTTGCTCAAGTAAATCAATAGATTTGGTAAGAAAGTTGAATAATTTTAGAAATAATAAAAGGTAACGTCAAAATCACTACACGTATTGCAGAAATAAGATATTGTTTCCCATTCAAGTTTAACTTGGTGTGTCTTTTTTGTCTTTTTTCCCAGTTGGTTACATGCTCTGTCCATGTATACAGGAAGTCCATGGCTCTGTAATGTTTTTCAAATTGAGAGTGCTCCATAACATACCCACAAAGTATGTGCAAGGCATCCCAGGTTCCTACATTGAGATACTGCAATACCTTTGACCACCTAGAATTAGGGTTCTGCTCATTATATCACATCCACATACTGCAGATGAAATTTTGCAGTATCCAAGACTCCAGCCATAAGGAATTGTGTAAACATGATGTTAAGACTTTAACCCCTTGTGAACCCAAATGACATTTGATTCCCACCAAAACTTTGACCTTCTCGAAAATCAAAAGGAGTCATCTACTCAATACAGCCAACCCACACACCATATATGAGGTAAGTGACATTTACCCTTCTTGATATAACTGAGATAACGTGTTTACAAGCAGTTTCTGATGAATTTACCATTTGACCTCTCTTAAAGTGTACCTAAAGTCAAAAAATTCAAAAATATATATTAAAGACCATGAGAGATAGATTCCAACAGTCTAACTCTCATCTTCGTAGGACATTCCTGAGCTGAGATATTTAATGTTGAAGTTTACTCACTCAAATTAAAATGGTACATTGCGCAATAATTTGTGATGTCATTCTTGTGCTACTCAAATTACAATCTTTGTATTTCTTTGTTTTTCCAAACGTTACTGCACCTTGTACTGAGGTGTGATAGCTCTCTTACGCTAATGAGGTGATGTAATTTAGTTAAACCCTCCTTGTGCAACATGCTATGCAAGCAAACAAGAAGTGTTCAAGGTCATAAAAACATTTTTAATTTTAAAGGAAAACAAAGAATGTTATGTGAGTTGTACAATTGTTCAAGAAAGTCACAAATTATTGCACAATAGACCAATTTGTTTTAAGTGAACAAACTTCAACATTTTATATCTCAGCTCAAGAATGTCCTACAAAGATGGGAGTTGGACTGTTAGAATTCATTTTTCATTCTCTTAAATATGTATTTTTGAATTTTTTGACTTGAGGTACACTTTATTAACCCCAAATGACCTTTGACCTCCACTTGAATCAATAACGGTCATCTACTGAATATGACCAACACACGCACCAAATATGAGCAGTGACATGTACTGTTCGTGAGATATTGTGTTCACAAGGTGTTGACCTTTTGACCTCTCATGACCCCAATGACCTTTGAACTTCACCAAAAACATTACAGATCATCTACTCAATATGACCAGCACACACACCACATATGAGATTTGTCACACTTACCCTTCTTGAGATACTGTGTTATACATTGAACAATTTCCATGGTATTTACCTTTTGACATCTAGTGACCTCAAATGACCTTTGAACCAAACATGATAGGGATCTACTTAACAAGGGCAAACCATACGCTAATTTTGAGATCCCTCATACTTATCCTTCTATAGCTAAATAGTGTTCACAAGGTTTTTGACCACTCATGACCCCAAATGACCTTTGACCTCCACCCAGAGCAATAGGGATTATCTACCCAATCTGGACACCCCTCACACCAAATAAGAGATTTGTGGAAAAAAAGGTGTTTACAAGCAATTTTCAAGGTATTTACCATTTGACTGGTACTGACCCCAAATGACATTGCGCCTCCACCAAACAAGATAAAGATATTTAGTACGGGCAACCACATGCTAAGTATACAATCCTCACACTTCCCTATTTGAATTATCGATTTTACAAGGTGACATTTTGACCTCTTGTGATCCCCAAATGAACTTTGAACACCACCCAAAACAACAGGAATTATCTACTCAATATGGTCAACCCACACACAAAATATGACATTTGTCACACTTGCCCTTCTTGACTTATTGTGTACAACCAAATGCATCACACACACTCACATAAACAAACACAAAACCACCCTTTCCCCAGTACATACACACAAACATAAAAGAGCATGCCATCATGAATGCATAGGTTTTTCTTTTCATCAAAACCAAAAATGAATTAGTATGATGTAACTGAACAAGCTGATAGCAGTCATTTTTGTGGCCAAATTTGGTACCACATTACCAAAATTTTGATCCTGGCCCCACAGAATATTGTTTTAAGTGTTCTACTAACCCTTTCAGTAGTCAAGATGTGTGCAGTCAACACACTGAAAGTGTTTCTGTGATGTAAACTGAGACTCATTCAAGTCATCAGTTACATCAACAAGTGATTAATTTTAGTTTTGGTTTCAAATAAAGCAAAGTGTAGTTCAGCCATCAAGTGTTAAACAATCACAAATTTGGAGTGATGTTACAGTACCTGTAAAGTTATAATGCTCAACATAAGTATTTGTGGGGATGTTTTTCTGTACTTGAGAACACCACCTTAAAACATGATGTATTTTGCAAGTGTACCTACCTTTTAAAGTTTCCAACAGTTTCTTCTACACTAGTGTGAACAACTCTCTCTGTTTCATTCAAAAACTTGATTTTTAAACTTATCTCCCCTCTGGCTGGAGATACATTCTCTGATTTATTTTCAGTCCTTTCAGTTTTGACTGAGTTGTCTCCACTTGTGTCAGCTTCATTAGTTTGTATTTCATCTCTATGTCTCTTCCTTACAGTGCATTCTGGTGACGAAAAATCTTCAGAGCCATGAGACTCGACCATGGTGACTGTCTCAACAGTATCATTTACTTCATTACCAATTGCACTGTTCTCAAAATAGTTTTCTGACCCTGACTGTGGTAATCCAGTTTCTGTACAACTGTCTGAACTTTTTTCCTGCCTTGTTGGAGCCCTAGTAAGTAAATTTTCTTCATTTTGTACCTCTTCAGGTGATATTGTGGCTAGTGTTTGTTCTTCTCTAGAATGCTCTACATCTTCATTTCCTCCAGAATGTTCAACATTCCTTACTTCATTCGATTGTCTGTGCTGAGACTGTGTCAACTGGTTTAGCTCAATATGAAGTCCACTAAGTTGTGAACGTGTCAACCTACTCTCTGATACTCTTGTTGAAGCCCAAGCAGCAACCAAAGTCAAAAAGACTGCAAAAATTGATATGGTGATTGTTAGTTCATCTCCAATACCTTCAATAAGAGACATATTGAGTGTCTGCAATTTTGAACTTCAATACAACTGGACTTTTCTGAAAGAAAGGGAAAGATGGGAAATTGCAGCAAAACAGCAACAAACAAGCTGTGGTATATTTTGCAGACTACTAAATGACAAGGAACCATTTAAAATGATTTTTTATCATTTCAAGCAGAAAGTTACAGTACTCCATGTAGCTAAATTAAAAGTTGTTTTAGTGTCTGACAGTGTTTGACTACTGTCTTTATAAATTTAGGCAAAGAGTACCTAACATTTAACACACTCCTACCATGCTAATAACCTATTAAATTCTAATGAAACCAAATGACTTTTCATCAACATCCAAAACAAAAGGAATCATTTCCCTAAAATGTCATTCCCATATTAAGTATGCATCAAAGTTTCCATCTTGAGATATCATACAAAAAAATTTCAACTTTCTGAAATCTCATGATCTTAAATGGAAAATATGAGATTCCCTCTCAAATTTTTCTCCAAGGGATTCATATTACTAGCCATTACCCTTCAACCATCCATGACTGCAAATGACCTTTGATGTCAACAAAAAACAGCAGGGGTTACTGGTCACACATATATGTTAAATATATGAGATCTATTGATCAGTTAACTCTCTTGTGATACCTCAATTTCAAGTGAAAACAGTTTCAACCTCAAATGCACATTTGACATTTCACCTCCATCTAAATGCCATATTTCAAATTCATAAAAGTTTCCCAGGGAGTTGAAATGTTTTCAAGATATTGACCTTTGAACCTCCAGTAACCTCAAATGACAATTAATCTTCAGAGACAAGAGAGTAAAAGGTTTAGAGATCCTTTGCTGCTGAAATAAAAGTCTATATTTTTCATATTGACTGTGCTTTATATGATAGGGTTCATCTTCTCAAGGGCAATACACTACAATATACATATAAAATCTGGCACAGTTACCCTTCCCTTACGTAAGACTGCACATAAAGCTTAACTGCACTGTACTAATTGAGCCTCTGTACAAACATTCACATGTGTGAACACAGAGAGGTGCTGGTGAATGTGCAAACAGACAGTATGCAATGTAGATGCTGCATAATTATAAGGGAGGGAGTGAGGATATTGCTAGAAGGGTGTGATGCTATTCCTCGATGAATGGCCCACTGCAACTTCATCTTTGCACAATTTTCAGACAGTGCACAGGTAGGGAAGAACAGGCATACTGTTGCATGACATGAAAACATCCCAAAAATGAATCTGAATGGGACTTTTGTACCGGCATAGAAACTATGAACAAACTGGTAATGGTATTTAAGCAAATAATCAAGGGGTTCAGCGACAAGATTTTGTATCTGCGTTTTTTGGCAAAATTTTACAATCATGCCTTTTTGTGTTTTTTCTAAAATTGCAGTGCATTGTGGTCCACAAAATCATTTGTCCAGCCCACAATTAGCCTTACTGCAAACCTTGAAAACCTTCGTAAGTCCACGCCAGAAGTTCAAGCTGAACTGCAAACAGCATCCATCAGTTCCATGGATAGCCTAAAATTTTTCCTTCCAAACACTAAAAATTACTACCAAAACTTTCTTGCAAGAAATTGCATTGACCCTTTTGCAAATAGACGATAATAACCTGCCCAGCAATCTCCTTCTTCTTTGGGACACTAATACGCAACCCGTCAGTAGGTTACTGTACACTGCATAGTTTAGAAGATGTGAGAAAGAAGGGAACAGCTGCACAGGTTTTTATCATATTTGGCTGTATTTCAAGTCCCCAATCATACCATTTGTAACAGTATTAATGCAATTCCTCAGAAAAATATTTGACTCACCACACACATACATAGGCCTAGGCTAGCCCCTTAACCTAGGTGTTGGTTTGGGTATCGTCAGACAGTTGGCATTTTTTTTCTCTAAAGCTTCCAACACTGTTGCACTACACTGATGCTTACCTAATATCGATAGTCACAACTGCACTAATGTGCCCAAATATGTACCGGATCTATGAATACATATAGAGACCAAACAGAGCACTTAGAAAATGTTAAGTGTACATCGGATATTGTCAGACACTTTTGGGTGTTCCTGGACGATTAAAACTATTTCAATAATTGTTATTAAAGATCAGTAAACACACAACTAAGGATAGAGAAATTATCAATTTCATTTTCCTTTAATGTCCTAACATAAAATTTAATCCACGAAAGTTTAGTTAAGTTACCTTAATAACCATTTCGTGTTGTCATTCTTTTCCACTACGCATACACAAACTAGGCATACCTATGCATACATATTAGTGTGTACATATATCAAGGTTTGTAGGGGTCGTTTAGTTTCTGCACCAGGTATTTTCTGCCTTTACTTTCCACCCCTGAAATACCTAGGGCGGAAAGAAATGTTTGAACTTAGACCTAGGCTACATGTGTTAAAAATAACCTTATACTTAACCTATACTGGGCTTTTGATGAGTCAATCACTAAACAAACTTTGTAATCATAAAAAAATGAAAACATTTATGTAAGTCAATAAACTTGACAGTAATATTTTGTAATATGTCCTCCTCCTTGTGCTATATTTTGGTGTTGTTTGGACTGAGAAATCTGTACAAAATACACCTTGAAATGTAGACCACAGTACAAGTAGCAATGCTTTCGAAGTAATCTTGAGTCAATCACTTCATAAAACACACAAATAAAATCCCATTTATTACCACATTACCACATTAAGGCAAGTTTTTCAAGGAATGAAACAGAATAATCTCTTTTCTATCAGAATTCCTAGAACTTCTTAAAAGACATTCTCTTCATCATTTTTAGTAATTTTGGCAAATATCTGGTTCATACTTTCCAAAACGAGAAAATCTAGCCATGACAAATTTTTTTGCTTTAAAGGGCCAAACCTCTCTCACCCTAAAATACAATTTTGGTATAAGGGTAATTGGCTCAGCTCACTGATTGGCAGCTAATTCAAACAATGCAGAGTACCAAAGCTTATATTACACAGCATGAATGGCACTGAGATTGTTTTGATTATATAAATTGAGTTTTTCTTTACTCACCTTGAAGCATTAAACTGAGATCGAATCTGGATGAGGGTGAACTTTAGACAATTGTGGGAGGGGCTTCAGTAAGAAGGTTAGGAGAATTGGAACTGTTTGGGTGAGAGAACTGGGCCTTTAAACATCAAAAATATGATGACAAATAATTGGTTTTGATGTTGTTTGAAGAATATGCATCGCGGGTTATCCTAACATTGCAATCACATCGCATTTACACCCTGCACTGGCGTTCAGAAGGCAGTGATCAACTCATGATAGTGATTGACTCATGATAACATACCATACATGTTGATGACAACCATGGAATTTGTGGATAGTCCTAAAACTTTTTCAGAATCCTCTTTGAAAAGAATGAATTGTTTGTCTTTATAAACATTAAGTATAGTCACAGACTTCTATTTTTTTTTATGTATAAGCAGTCCTTGTGTCTATAGACAGGCTTATGCTGAATGTGTGAACAATTGTTCACAGCACTGACTGAATATCGTATACCTGTAGGTAAGTATGTACTAGTATAAACTAAAGTCTACAGTGAGAATATTGCTTTGAAAATGTCTGCACTGCAGAAATGAGTGTCGCACGGAATAGCAAATGACATCAATGATACTTGAAACTTAAAGGAAAAGTTGACTAAATCTTCATTTGACAAAAGTACCACTGATATCACAATCCATTCCATTACTTCCACCCCCAAAAAAGATGTTTTCTGCTAAATAAAAAAAAGGGTGGAAAACACTGTTTTTGAGAGATGGAATGTAACGAGGGCAGACACTATTGTAATCTGGGTTGTGTACTGTACGAAAACACCCAACAGAGACAGCATGACTTGAAGGGTGCTGCAAAACTATGTGTAGATATTTTAATAAAGCACAGACATGTGCTTAGGCCTAGGCTAGCCAGATAATGTTTTTATGGAACCTGTGGCAATCAAAAAAAAACTCTTATTTTACATAACTTGAAATTTTCTCTAAAAATTTCATTTCATTTATTTGTCTCATCATATTACATACCTGCATTAAAATATGATGTGAAAGGAAGTCATCCAGAGAACCAAAATTGGCTTAACAAAGTGGATGACTCCCTATAACAAAGAAAAAAGGTAACAGATACAACATCTACAAAACAAAACAAACAGCAAACAAAAACATACATACATAACTATGACATGTCTCCGTATTATGCACTCACATTTGGAAAAATTATCAGGAGCATACAGGTACTTGAAAGATATTTACAGCCTGGCATGAAAATTTCCCTACTAATTGGGTTTCTGTACCCAGAGGTGGCATACCTATGCATAGGTATACACATGCATATATGTATCCCTAACCCTTATCCAGTATTATTACTAAAATGTAATAGGCCTAAGCCTAATGTTAGGTCTATGGGTACCTAACCCTAACCCTGTGTAACTGTGGGTTCGGAAACCCAAAAAGAGCTAAAATTTCCAAGGTCTTGCACACTTGGAAATGCGCCAAGAAGTTTTCAAACTGAAATTTATTGCTGTCATTAAGCATTTAGCTTAGGCTAGGTTCCATTTTCTGGACATTAAGACGGGATTGTCTAAAACCCATGACGACTCTGTGATGTGACGAACGTGACGAAAATTAAAATCCGTGAAGAAACCGTGACGGGGTGACATTAGGCTAGAAGTAACTGTTCACTTATTTAATTAGTGGCACATTCTCAGCATAAGACACTTTTAAATCACGAGCAAAGCAAAGCCATTTAAATACCCTTTTGGTGTGAAAGAGACTTTACATTTCACAGAAAGCAAAGTCTAGGGCCTGTGCAATACTGGTTACAGTAAATGCTGCTGTGATGGTTACGATTTTTAGCCGAAATTATGGCCGAAACAAAGATTGAATGAAGTTTTTCTAACATACCGTGATGTGAGGTGACGGTAAGTGTTTGCCCGTGATGGCACAGTATTTGTAGGAGCAGTTTTCAAACCATATAATTTTGGTACATCTGGTCATGATACCACCCTACACTCGGTGCATTCCAGTTCAGAGGGGATTTTGGTTTGATACAAATCATATATTTACTCAAGTTGGCAAATTTGTGGTTCTTTCCGATCAGAGATGGAGAAGATATTTACTAATCATAAAAATTTAATTAAAAAAAATGGAATCGTAATCTGATCCGAAATTGCTGCACATTAGTGAGTGTGTGACTGTGAGTGTGACCGCAAATGCTTTAATATAGGCTAGTTCTCACCTAGGCATAGGCTAGGTTACAGTGATGTGGAGTGTAATGAGCTTAGGCCATGTAACATAAAACACAGTCCTGTTCAAGGGCAGTGTTGCCAGTTTGGCGTTTTACCCACCAAAAACGGATAATTTGGCGTTTTTGGAAATGTTTGGCGCGAAGATTTTTAAAAAGGGACACCAATCAGGATTTGGCGTTTTTCTGGCGTTTTTTTTAAAGTAGCCTATGACAACAACATTTCTTCCACTTTTACTAGATTTCAAGGAGAAATTAGACAAATTACAACTGTTGTGACGCTCAGAATACATAGTTTGGGCCAAATATGCAGTTACACGACAAAAATTTACAGTGTACCATATACTGTGAAAAAATACAATGAAGTATGAGCACGACTTCTCATGCCCTTCTGAGTGATAAATTTGTTGATCCTGACATGTGTTACCAACGCTGAGAGATTTTCGAATCTAGCATTTTTTCAGTCCATTTGACGCCAGATTTGATGGTTTGTGACTTAGGAAAATCTGGCAACCCTGTTCAAGGGCTAAGTTAGACCATGCCTACAAATGAAACTAGTGTGTTGACTTCATCTAGGGTAAAATACCCAATACTTGACCGCCCCCCGGAACCCGACCGCTTTTGGTTATTTACAAGTCTCTCCTATCCCATAATAGAATTTTTGATATATTCACATCTAATCTTTGAAAGCAACCCTGTATTTCCAATTGATGAAAACAAACCAGCCCAATTAAATAAAATTGAAACTCTATTTTAGTCATTGTTGTGTATGGTGGGATAAATTTCATAAAGCCACTTTTCTTAAAAGGTACTTTAAGGATATCCTGTTATAAAAACTCTTAATTTTAGCCCAATTGAAGATCTTGCCTTCTTCAAGTTCAATATTTGTTTTAACTGAGAAGTGAGGTTAGCCAAACCAGTCACAGACTAGAAAAATTTCAATTTAAATGCTATGTTTTCAGATCTGGGGGAGGTTGAATACTGGACTCCACTTTCAAAAGTTGGGCCCAGTATTCGACGGTACATACGTATAACACAGTTGTAGTTGAATTGTGGGCTACAAAAATTTTGATAGCCAGTATCCGACCGCCCAAAATTAATTACTTCATTCACTCCATAATTTTCTATTGATATAAGACAATGCTACATATAATTTAGATAAAATAACTCAGACTTTGTTTTTAAAGTAATTGCCAATAAAATCAGGCTTATAAACTGACAATAACTAATACTGTGGTCGGGTTCTGGGTTGATGAATTGATTACTGGTCATAGTACTAGGTTGAATTCCGGGGTGTTGGAGTCTGAGGTTCTAGTGGCTGTCTTCATACCAATCCTTGGAAATGAATTTTAATTTTCACATGAAATAGAAAGGAGAAGTAAAGCTAGAAAAGATAGTGATGGTAATATTCTGTTTTAGTTAAAACTGTGGAAACTGGAACAGTAAATCCCTAAGCGGTCGGGTACTGGGCATTTTACCATAGGCCTAGGCCTATGACACTACTGTCTGGTGTGTGTAAAATCGATCTAGGCCTAACTAGGCTACGTTAGACAGTAACCACTGTCTAAGAACACTCGACGTTCGAGAACACCCTACTCTACCCCATGTAGGCTATTGCCATTGGGACGGTCCGACTGGGAGCTTACGTGACCGTTCATACAGTACCTAGCCATAGGCCTAGGCCTAAGTTAGGCCTAAGGTTAGCCAAGTAGGCTAGCCTAGGCTAACGTATGCCTAACGTTAGGCCTAACGTTGGGCCCGGGCTAAGTTAGTCCTTTATACTTTTACGTTAACATCAGGCCTAACGGCTAAAAGAGCTTCGGCTAGCCTCAGCTACTTGTGCTTGTTACTAAGTTCTTATGAAATCAGTTGAGTTGGACAATACAATTCTTTGCCTTGATCCTTGAGTTAGTTTCGACACTGTAGCCTAGCTGTTTGGCAATGTTTTCTTGTGTGTTAATCGTGCATATATATGCGTCTAGGGCTAGGGAGAGGACGTCATTTACGTCTATTCTCATTTTAGTTCAGCTGTGCAGTAATAGGCGCCGTTTATAACAAAAAATGACATAGATTGAACATTTATCTTAATACATATAGGTTATGCCCAGATAAACTCTCAGACTTCATACATATAGGTTATGCATAATCTATATATATACACACCGGTTACCGCCCGCGAGACCGAAGGCCCGCGAGACCGAAGGTCCGCGAGACCGACGGTACCAAAGTACATTTTTACATCGGCGCCAAAGTACATTTTTTACATCGGCGCCAAAGTACACTTTATACGTCGGCGCCAAAGTACATTTTTTTACATCGGCGCCAAAGTATATTTTTTACGTCGGCGCCAAAGTACATTTTTTCATCGGCGCCAAAGTACAATTTTTTTTCATGTTATCAAGGGCCAAAAAAAAAAAATAAAATTTAAAGTTAGGTTTCTTTTTCAACACTTAGTACACGGGGCTGTCTGAAACTAGAGCTAGGGTAACGAAGGGTAAGTAGCCATATGTAGTAAACAAAATTTCCTGATGCAAAATGTCTGTCTTAATCGAATGACGGTATCTTGTTCAATAGCATGTACCGTTATAGAGTTATCCATGTTTAACCGAAAAATTGATAATCGAAGCCGGCAAATTTTGCCGGTGTATTCGTAATAACTCGAGTTAAAAAAGCTATTGATTTGAAAATTGCGCCTTCATATTTCTCGGGCCAAAATCTACAAAGTCATTTTGAGATAATTAATGCTTTTAGTTATTTATATATAATGAATTTCTAATTGATTTAAGTACTGAGATTGATTAGCAGCCATTTTGTCTACAGATATTGCAGACCCTTGAAACTTGGTACAAAGAAGTATATTCTAATCCTCTACAAATATAAGAATTTAGGGTCAGGCTGCTCTATTTTCTCAAAATTACATTAACGTTTTTCTTTCGGTTTATGCAAATAAGACACAACAGCACCTGGCACATCATATATGTTGTACATGAGATACCCAAAAGCATTTTGACAAAATACAGAGTTTTTCTGCCCCATGTTATTCCTTATTGGCTTCTAAAAACCGGAAATGACGTCATAAAAATAAAAATTGCACTAATTGATATGTATTGCCGTAGGTGATGTGTGTATTAAATTTCAAATGGAACGAATATTAAACGACAGAGGATTCTGAGTGTTGCCTTAGGGTTGGCTAAGGTTAGCAAAAAATTGGACTCGCCCCTATTTTGGATTTCGGAAAGCCAATGTCCTCAACTGTCATGTGCTGCATTTCCCCTCCATACGCTTCACCTCGTGAAATTTATCGAATTTTGTGACAAATTTTAATTTTGACCTCAATTTGACCATTGAAATCGACCTCCGATTTTGGAAATTTTTGCATGCGGTTAAAGGTGAAGTCAAGTACTACCCTAATTTTTATTGAACTTAACAGGAATTGCGAAATGGAAGCTTTGAGACACCGTAACACAGCGGTCTTGAATGGTAGGTCAGTCCTTTCGTATGCTGGTCCCCTATGATCAGGGTACATGCCATGAAAATTTCAACGTCATAGGATCTTTCTACACCTATTTTTGTTTTATTTTTCCAAAATGTCAAAAAAATGAAAACGTCTCAGAATTCAAGACCCTATAGGCCTGTATAGAGTTCTACTCCATTTTTCGTTATAACTATAGATAGGGAGGGGATAGTGAGGGTGGCGAGTGTGGGGTCCGATTTTTGACGCCTAATGATGCTAGAGGACACACGTGACCATTGACAAGACCCTTCCCATATTGTACGCTCTTCAGGGATTCAACTTTTTGATGTGGGAAACTCGCACAGGCTGAATATTATCCCACATAATTCCTGTAGGAAGTTGTAACTTCCTATAGGAAATTGCAAATTCCTATAGGAAGTTTTCATTTTCCTACAGGATTTTTGTGGGAATTATGTGGGTTTTTTTTATAAGGGTAAAAATACAATTGTAGAAAGAGTATATGTTCTTCACAAGACATATATTTGCAATTAAAATATATTCCCAACAAAAATATATGTTTGCTCTAAAATATATATTTAGAAGAATATTTTTTCCAACACTTGAAATATATTCGTAAAGAAAAATTATGTTTACACCAAAATATATTTGCAAGAAAATGTATCTTTCTTGAAAAAGTTATGCATGTTCGTTTCGCCACAAAGTTATATTTGCAACAAAAATATTCTTCCAACCAGAAATATATTTTCAAGAAAAAGAAATAAATTTGCAATATAAATGTATCTGAAAGAAACATTATTTTTGCCAAAACATTTATTTGCAAGACTAATCCCTTATAAAAAAAAATCCCACATAATTCCTACAGGAATCAGCATGTGGGATTTATGTGGGTTTTTGGGCATGTGGGAAAAAAATCCCACTTAATTCCCACATGAATGTGGGAAAAATTCCCACATCATTCCCACATGCTGGTCATCCCTTCCCATACCGGGTTCTACCATTTTCTTAAAGGGGGATTTTTCAATGTACTCGGGTCTTCATCATTATTTTCCATTCACCATCCTCTGCAGGCATACTACTGTATACATGTGCAGTATCCAGTCACAGTAAAATGTTCCTATAAATTAAAGTAAGTCCAAAAGAGTACTATGGCTGATTTTAAATGTAACGTTCACCTTAAAGTTCTTGTAAAACTGGATACACGATTGTTTCTCCTTCAAAATATTTTGTGAAGGCATGTGCAAAATAAAAGTCCACTAGATGCAACTGGTTTGAGAGTTAATCAATGTCTTTGAAATTCGTCCAAGTTTGTTTGCAACACAATTACTGGTTCCATTTAAAGTACATCACATTTTCTGCATATGCATGTGTTCTATTGCAGTTTCTTCTTCAGAATAATTTGTGACAAAGCCATGTGCAAAATCCTGATGAATGCCCATAAGAAAAGTCCACTAGATGCAACTTGTTTAAGAGTTAAATGATATGTTTGAAATTTGTCCAAGTTTGTATGCAACACAATAACTGATTCCTGGAATATGAGAGTCCAATTGCTGAGGCTACAGCTTATTAAAAATATCTCAGTCCATTCAACAAAACTCAGACTTAGTCACTTACTTAACAGTATTCAGCACATAGTCCACAGCCTCCACTCAAATTTACAACTGCACAGTGTGCATCCACTCTCACTGCTTGCTAACTTATTAACTGCTGACTGCTGTATACAACACAATGTTAAACTGGTACACTACTTGCTTTTCTATACAGCTCAACACTGTGCATGTACCATACAAAGATGCCTTTGAAAAGGGCTTTCTTGTGACAGAGCCTTTGAATAAGCCAATCACAATAGACTTCCTTCAAAGCTATTCACTGCACAATCCACACAGCCATTTTGTGCCTTCCCATACCAAAAGATGACATCCCACATGAAGAGTTCACTTCCCATATGGGGATTTCAACCTTCCATATGAGAATTTCAATTCTCATGTGGGAATTCAACTTTTTGATGTGGGAAACTCGCACAGGCTGAATATTATCCCACATAATTCCTGTAGGAAGTTGTAACTTCCTATAGGAAATTGGAAATTCCTGTAGGAAGTTTTCATTTTCCTACAGGAATTATGTGGGTTTTTTTTTATAAGGGATTATATTTGCCAAACTAAAAATATGTCCCCATCAAAAATAATGAACAAACCAAAAACAAATACAAAGTCTGTGTTAGCTGATCTCTTGAAATAAGGTAATTTTGTTTCCCACTATTGTTTTCACTAATTTCTCATATTGCGGCCGACTTAGCTTGGGGACGACTTGGCTTGGGGACGAGTTGGTTTAAGGACGACTTGGCTTGGGGACGAGTTGGTTTGGGGACGACTTGGCCCGAAAGCGCACATTCAGCCGCACATTCGGGGTCATACACCACATATATCCTAACAGGCTATGTATTAGTGAAACCATGTTACTAGTCAAAAGTTGCCTTTCTCCAACCCAAGTTAGCTTTTCCAGTGATGCCTCTGAATCTGTCTGGGCTAATATCTCAATTAATGGGACCTGGTATTATTTTGTCTCGTGATCCCGATGCCCATGCTGAACATATGTCTCTGCTACGGGACCAATTTACCAAAATTATGACCTGGCATAAGAAATCAAAGATGCCTTGTTTTCATGTCCTGGATGATTTTAGTTTCAACAAAATTGACTGGACCAGCAGGTTACATAAGGAAAGTGGTGGCTGTTTATCCAACTGCTCAGGTAAATTACTTCTGGACATAATTAATGACTTTGCTGCTGACCAACTTGTAAATTTTCCCACTAGAGGGGATAACACACTTGACTTGGTTATCTCAAATATCTCTAGTCAATACACTGATGTTAGTGCCATCGATTCTCCAAGTGATATGAGGGCATTTCTTGTAAATTGAAGTGTTTCTTTTCTGATTTTAAGCAACCTCGTAGGCTCATTTTACAGTACTCAAAGGGGCATTTTGTTGCTATGAGGGAGGACATCCGGGGTTTCTTTTCTACCTATTTTAACAGGGGGGCAACATAAACGTACTGTGGAAGAAAATTGGCAGCTTATTAAGTCCTTTCTTGAAAGAACTGTGAAGGCTAATATTCCCACGAGACTGGCTAAATCCAGAAAATCTCTTCCATGGATAACTGACAATATTCGCAGATTAGTTAGACGTAGGAACGGATTGCATGCACTTTAAAAAAGACATGAGGCTAGAATTCAATAGGAGGATTTAGCCATCAGGTGACATAAGACGTCTATATATTTCACCCGAGAAAATGGCCTTTTCCCGGGGAAGTTTGGCTAAACGACCCTATTGAATTCTAGCGGCATGAAAAACCCGAAAGGCTGGTATTTATGAGAGATGGCCGGCTCATCTACGAACTAAAATGAAAAGAAAGTGACACCTCCCATAAAAATTACATCAATGGAATGATCGGCGATATCAAAGTTGATGCCAAACCCTTCTGGAGATATATTATTGGTCAAAAGAAAGATAGGCGTAATCTCCCCCCTCTTAAGACTGAAGATAAGCTAGCTTTTACTGTCTTGGATAAAGTTCGTGCTCTCAATAACCAGTTCTATAGTGTCTTCACTAAAACAGTGTTTCAGCCCTCATCAGGCCCGCGTGTAAGAGAATGAATGATATAACTACATCCACCTTTGGTGTTGAAAAGCTTTTGCATGGTCTTAGAATCAACAAGGCCATGGGACAAATGGCATCCATCCTTGGGTTCTGAGAGAGATTGCCACCGATTTTGCACCTGTTTTAAGCCATTTTTTCAGCAATCCCTCACAAAAGGATGCATTCCAGAGGATTGGAAGACTGCAAATGTTTGCCCTATTTTCAAAAAAGGTGACAGTTCCCTACCCAGTAATTATAGGCCTGTTTCTCTTACATGTGTCTGTTGTAAATTGTTAGAACATATTATTGCCTCTAACCTTAAAAATCATTTTGAAACATATAACTTGCTCTCTCCCACCCAACACGCCTTTCGTAAGTCTCATAGTTGCGAAACACAACTCGTGTCGATAATTGAGGACTGGGCTTCCTCCCTAGATGCCCATAAACAAATTGACGTCTTTATCTTGGACTTTGATAAGGCCTTCGATACTGTTCCTTCTGAACTGCTTAAAACCAAGCTGTATACACTTGGTGTTTCAAAACAGATTCTTCGTTGGGTTGATGACTTTCTTGGTGATCGTAAACAATCGTTGATGTCAATGGAACGCGGTCTCCCTGATGCAAGTTCTGTCTGGAGTTCACCAGGGGTCTTTCCTGGGACCGATTCTCTTCTTAGTACATATCAAAGCTAATGTCAATGTTGTTTCTTTCAAGGTTCGCCTTTTTGCAGATGATTGTATCCGTTACCGTATTATTGAGTCCGATGACGATTGTCGCAAACTTCAGGATGATATCGAGCAGTTGGGGCTGTGGGCTTCTACGAAAAGCCCGTCCTATCTTTTAGAGGTATGTTCTAAATAGGATTGAGCTCCCCTGGGTAGATGTTAATTCTAGGAATTACCATCACTAAAGATCTAAACTGGGATAAGCATATCCAGAATATCTGCAACAAGGGAAATAAAATTCTTGGTATTTTGTATAGAAACCTATCTTCCTGCCCAGGTGATGTCAAGTTAATGGCTTATAAAGGAATTCTTCGGCATGTGCTGGAATACGCCAGTACTGTTTGGGACCCTCAGCAAGTCTACCTGTGTGCAGTAGCCACGGGGGGCCTAGGTCCTCATATTTTCTTCAGCCCCCCCCCCCCAGATTTTTTGCGTTCTGATAAAGTAATTGAAAAAATAAAATGTTTGAACGGAAATAACCTTTGAAGCATTTCCTTCAAAACAGTAAATGAATAAAATGTGTTAAAATTTAAAAAAAAAAACGTGGATGAATGTGTGCAAAACACATTTTGTGCGCATGTACAAAATCAAGTCATAACTTCAAAATGCCTACTTTCACTAAATTAGATACAGTTGGTGATGTGCACTGTCGCTTATTGCATTTCACTTAGAAGATGAAACGAAAGTCTCGACGACAAACTTTAATGTGACTTTGTTAGGTTAGGACCCTCCCTGCCTTTCAGATGACTGATTGATTTACTGAAAATAAGGCAATCGTACACTGGAGGCCACTCTTACACGACCATTCCTATACTTTATCATACACAAAATATGCCGTAAGCAGGTAAGGGGTAAGGTACTGCCTTCGGATAATTCTTACCTTCCATCCTTAAAAAGTAGGCCTATGTCGTGCCTCACTGTAGGACGACTTTTTTCGACAAGTTCTCTTTTTACTAGTTGGCACTGGCGTCCGGGCGGATTTGTAAAATGTCCACATGGTCTGGATTTCATGTTTCCCACATGATCCATGCTTCTGCTTTGCGGTTCAATTATTTTGAGAGATTTATTCGTAGTATTTTAATTTTGACTACGTAATGTACCGATGGACAAATACTGCACCATTTTGCATTTTGTTTCTTTGGTAGTACTGTATGTATGTCTCTTGTAAAATCTCTACAAAAACTAAAAATATTTTGATATTTTTCATGCTCCCCAAAAAGGGAAAATCCTAAAACTTAGGCCTATAATCAGTTTAAAGTTTTGTCAAACATAGCACCATTTTGCATCTAGGAAATCTTACGCAACGAACGTTTCTCAGAGGGGGACACTACTTTTGGTTTTCCTGTCGAATCGTAAGTAAGGTAATGCCTTAGGTAAGCTGATATCCATTCAAATATTGCCGCATTTGCGGCTGGGTACAACCAGTTTAAAACACGCGGGAAGTGCCCTTTCCGGCCATCTGGAGGGGTCTTAAAGCCCAAAATTTACTTGCACGCTCCGCGCCAACTGATAGTGGCACTCCGCTTAGATAGTCTTGCCGTGCCTGACCTTCGGAGGTACCAGGCACCCCCCACACTTGTTACCTAGCCCCCCCCCCCCAAAAAAAATAAAACCCATCCTGGCTACGCCACTGCCTGTGTGACAAGCTTGAGAGCATACAAAAACGGTCAGCTAGATTCATTGCCTCTGACTATTCTAGAGAGCCAGGATCAATGACCAGTCTCCTTAAGGAACTAAACCTTTTGCCCTTAACCGATAGACGGAGACAAAGAAGATTGATCCTTTTTTCCAAAAGTGTGTTCGGCCAGGCTCTCATACCTGTTGATTGTCTCCAGCGGCCTACTTGTAGAACCCGTTTAATACACGACTTCCATTTCTGCCTCCAACATACTAGTTAAAACTGCTATAAATTTAATTTTCTGCCTCGAACCATAAAGGATTGGAATCGTCTTCCCCTCAATGTAATGAAGGTTGCCTCTATCCATAAGGACCCTGTCACCTATATTACTGGGAATATTTAGCCTTTTTTAGCCTTTGGACGCATGCGTAATGAAAGAATGTCCTTTGGATGTGTCACCTTTGAAGAAGAAGAAGAAGAAGAAGAAGAAGAAGAAGAAGAAGAAGAAGAAGAAGAAGAAGAAGAAGAAGAAGAAGAAGAAGAAGAAGAAGAAGAAGAAGAAGAAGAAGAAGAAGAAGAAGAAGAAGAAGAAGAAGAAGAAGAAGAAGAAGAAGAAGAAGAAGAAGAAGAAGAAGAAGAAGAAGAAGAAGAAGAAGAAGAAGAAGAAGAAGAAGAAGAAGAAGAAGAAGAAGAAGAAGAAGAAGAAGAAGAAGAAGAAGAAGAAGAAGAAGAAGAAGAAGAAGAAGAAGAAGAAGAAGAAGAAGAAGAAGAAGAAGAAGAAGAAGAAGAAGAAGAAGAAGAAGAAGAAGAAGAAGAAGAAGAAGAAGAAGAAGAAGAAGAAGAAGAAGAAGAAGAAGAAGAAGAAGAAGAAGAAGAAGAAGAAGAAGAAGAAGAAGAAGAAGAAGAAGAAGAAGAAGAAGAAGAAGAAGAAGAAGAAGAAGAAGAAGAAGAAGAAGAAGAAGAAGAAGAAGAAGAAGAAGAAGAAGAAGAAGAAGAAGAAGAAGAAGAAGAAGAAGAAGAAGAAGAAGAAGAAGAAGAAGAAGAAGAAGAAGAAGAAGAAGAAGAAGAAGAAGAAGAAGAAGAAGAAGAAGAAGAAGAAGAAGAAGAAGAAGAAGAAGAAGAAGAAGAAGAAGAAGAAGAAGAAGAAGAAGAAGAAGAAGAAGAAGAAGAAGAAGAAGAAGAAGAAGAAGAAGAAGAAGAAGAAGAAGAAGAAGAAGAAGAAGAAGAAGAAGAAGAAGAAGAAGAAGAAGAAGAAGAAGAAGAAGAAGAAGAAGAAGAAGAAGAAGAAGAAGAAGAAGAAGAAGAAGAAGAAGAAGAAGAAGAAGAAGAAGAAGAAGAAGAAGAAGAAGAAGAAGAAGAAGTTCTCCAAACTGAGATGGCTAGGAACAAAAATTGTGTGATATATAATATAATCAAGTTAGACAATAAACTTGAAAGTTATCTTGTGAATTGGGATATTTTGATCGTATGCACTTATGTCGTTTTAGATGTGGAAACAAAAATATTCCCACTGTTGTTGAAAGCAACTCAGATTCTTTTAATCCTGTAATTTGTACTCTCTGCAACTCTGGAGATGTTGCAGATGAATATCATTTGATTATTAAATGCCCATACTTTTCTCGACAAAGGTCATTGTATGTCAAACGTTTTGACTTTGTCAATCCAAGTGTTTGGAAGTTCCAACAATTATTCAACGTTAAAAGTACAAATCTACTTTCAAAATTGGCTAAATTTGTGTCTATAATCATGAACCACTTTGCTCGATGTAACCCATCTTGTTTTTGCCTTTAGTAGACATTGCCGTCTGTTTTATGTATAGCAAGCATCTATCAAGTTTTTGCGATATTCATTATTCGTATTCATTTTGTCTTTCAAGATAAAAACATTTGTTCTGATCTTCTTTATTAAAATTATCCCCCTTTTTTCTATTTTCGTGTTGTAAAGTATAACCTGTTGTGATTGTATTTCTCTTATACTCCGAAAGGGGTCTCACACCTCAGAGAAAGAAATAAGCTTGTAATAAACTTGTAAACTTGTACCGCGAGTAGGTAGTCTTGTGTTAAGACGATGGTGTTGTATATTCCAGTAACTTATTGTAAAATCTACCTACACCCGCCCTCGTTCCAGTTTCTGATTTTAACTGTTCACCATAATGAACGAAACTTACAGTCTAGATGGCAATCGCCCTCTTTCTGTAAAATCTGATAAGTTGAACGTCTTGACCAAGACTAGCAAGTCGAAGGTGCTTAGGTACGTGCTGTATATACGAGGGTGGACCAAGTGTTCCTCTCTTCATGGACACATTTAGACACTGAGACCTTGACAAGATTTATCACCACCAGCATCTTTTTGGTAGAGTTGAGGGACCACAGATACTTTCAGTACTGCTTAATAAGGTTGGCTAACCTTTCACTAGACATGTTTCTGCTCTTGTTTTAATTTTTAACTTCATCAGTAGTTAGACTTTTCGTACTTGTGTTTGCTGTAAGTTCCGGAATTTGTTTGGAACTTTGTTCCGACCGTGAAAAGCGTTTCCAAGCACGTAAAAAGTCCTGTCCTGGTCTTATTCAAGCAAAACCGCTCTGTTAATTAGAGAGCCTCGATTTCAGTATTTGTCAACTTCATGAAATGTTCCCAAGCCACTGTTGCTTCCCCCCCCCCCCCCAATAAACGAATTACTGAATATCGCAAAAAGAGTAAGAGGTCTAATTGGGAATTAACACGTTTTAAAGGGACAATCCTCTCACCCCAAACTACACTTCTTGTATAGGGTAACAGAAACTCTCAATTGGCTCAGCTTTTTAATTGACTGCTAGTTCAAACAATGCAGAATACCAAAGCTTATATTAAACAACATGACCTATTCTGGGAGTGTTTTGATTATACACATTGAGCTTTTCAATACTCATCCTGAAGCAATAAGCTGAGATTGGATGAGGGTGAATTTCAGACAATTGTGGGAGGGGCTTAATTTAGAATGTTAGGAGAATTGGTGCTGTTTGGGATGAGAAAACTGGGCATTTAAGTTAAATATCATTTTGTGTTAGCATGATTTCGACTACATTCTCTCGTGATTTAGTAAGTCTTATATGTTCCAATTTTGCATTTGCCGCATTTACAGACCATCCAAACGAAAATGCGTATATTTTGGGTTGTGATTCATAAAACACAATACACCCAACTCGCGCGGGAAAATGAATATGCCGACCCAAATGACAGAGAAGAGATGCATACAGTACAACAAAGTTATTAAACAAATTTTAAGTTGCTTTCATAACATCTCGGGTTTTCTCTGACTCAATTATTACTTTTCAGAGTGCAAAAGTTGGAACGCTTCTTGGGAGTTGCCAGTGGCGTCACCAGATTTTTCATTCTAGGGGATACTACTAGCCTCCACTCATTGCGCCGTAGGCGCCACCGAGCACGAAGGGCGAGGTTCAACTGGTGGGGTCCACGGGCCCGCCTTAGGACAGGAGGAAAAGCCCTGGTGGGGGTCCATGGGGCGAGGCCCCGGCAGCTCCTGGGTTTTAGCGTGTTTGCAAGGGACTTAAGTCGCTATTAAAGGGTGCTTCTATCGTCTTAACACTGGCCTAAAATTACCTCCAGGGTAACTTGACTTCCAGTAAGACTTTTGGTAAAAAAAATCAGTGATTCAACTTCCTATAGCGAATCCGACTGACATTTTGAAAAAGGGGGAGATGAACTATTGGAAAAGAAGTTGATGGACAATTCAATATGAGTCTCGGTGGGGATCCAGGGGAGAAGCCCCAGGAAGCTCCTGGGTTTAAGCGTGTTTGTGAGGAACTTAAGTCGCTATTAAAGGGTACTTCTCCTGACTTAACACTGCTATAAAATTACCTCCAGGGTAACTTTCAGTAAAACTTTTGGTAAAAAAAAAAACAGTGATACAACTACCAAGAGCGGATATGACTGACATTTTGAAAAAGGGGAGGATATACTATAGAGAAAAGCTGATGGGCAGTCCATAACGAGTCTCTGTGGGGTCCAGGGGGCGAAGCCCCAGGTAGCTCCGGGTTTTTAAGAGGTTTGTGAGGTATTAAGGTCGTAATTTAAGGGTAATCCAATTGTCTTTTCACTGGTCTAAAATTACTTCCGGGGCAACTTCAAGTAAGATTTTACTGGTTACACACTGTTAAAAATTTCTCTGTAAAATTTACATAATTTTTATGGCAAATTTTTTTCCAACCAAATAATGTTTTTTTTACAGCCAGACTGTAATCATGAAAAAACATTGTTTGTTTTTTCTTTACAGTTTTTGCATGTAAATTAGTTTACAAATGTCTACTGTAAAATCGAATTACAGAATTGTTGTTTTTTTTTTACCTTAATTTTATGTGAATTTACAGCCTACTGTTTTCATTCTCGGCGTTTTAATATTTATTTTAATATCGCTTTTTTTCCTTTCATATGTTATTAAGTAACATACACTTCACCATTACGTAGATCAGGTATTTGCTTATCAACGTAATGTGTCGTTACGAAGTTGTTTTCATTCAAAACACAATGAGGATACTTTGTTATCACATTGTTGTCCAGTAAACTGCTATCTCTAGGAACTTTGTAATTGGAAAGTCACATTTTTTGTACCATATAATAATTGTTTTTAAAATAAATATGACAAAGAATGCAAATACATTGGTTGCAAACATTTCCAGACAAGGTAAACAATAAGTTTATCACTTCCTGATTAAAAAACGCCAAAAAAGATATTATTCAAAGCAACAGCAATCCTTTTGTTAGGAAAATGCCTACAAAATGAGCTCCACCCATTTATGCAAAATGAGATATACGTCATAAAGTGGTAAATTTACAGACTCTTTCAAGTAAATTTGTGAAACGTTTTTAATTCGATCAAGTGCATGAGCGCCTGTGGCGATGAGTTGACATCAATATACCAATTGTCAGTATAATAAATGTAAGTTAATTTTCAAATAGGGCCATAAATTTGCCAAAAATGTTTTCTTTTTTAACTGAAACTTCGCAGAACGATGCATGTTATATATTGAAAATTTTCTGGCTATTTCTTATTTGTTTGTTTGTTTGTTTGGGCTTATTTTTGTTTCTTTTTCAGCTTAAAAACAAAATGAATGTTTGTTAAATGACAGTATATTTATGTGAAATCAGAAAAATACAAAATACTGTTAAAATTTCTGTAAATTTACAGAAAAAGTTTTACAAAGCAGTAAAATTTGGTTAAAAAAGCAGACAGAAATGGTTTTTCAAATAAACAGAAAATACATGTTAAACAACCTTTTTTTATTGTAGCAATACAAAGTGTCTGTAAAGATACAGAAAATCTTTATTAAAAGTAAAATACAAAAAGTTTAAGTTAAAAAAAGTCTGTAAATTTACAGAAATTTTTAACAGTGCAAAACTAGTGAAACTACTACCAAGAGCGGATTTGGCTGACCTTTTAAAGAAGAGGAGCTGAACTAGAAAGAGAAAGCATTTAGATGTGCAGTTAGATGTGATCCTCTTAAGATAAAATGTAGAGTTAATCCTGCTTGAACTGCTTGAAGGGTTACCTGAGCTGTGCGCCACCGTCAATTGGCATAGTCGGAAGTTTGCAGAAAATTTTGAAAAACGCAACCCATGAGACAGTCGGAAATGGCATTTCCCAGGTGTTTTTGCGATATTTTCAGTTGGAAAGTATGGAAATTACTGCATTTTCTTGCAAATCTCAGTGGTGGGAGAGGGGTACACGGGGGGCACACGATTTTTCAGGGGGCACATGCCCCCTTTCCGACGCCACTGGGGCTTTCCCCCTGGACCCCCACATTAACGATAACCTGTAGGAGAGTTTATTTTCGACCTTCAAACAGTTTAAACTTTTTGCAAGCTATCTTTCTTTTTCAAATTATCTTTCTTCTTCTCAAATCAGTGTCTTTTAAAGATACTGAGCCCCAATGACACACATTTTCCCCAGTTATAATGTTCCTTTTAGGATTATTAGTAATACCTTTACAAAGGTACTTTTTTGCCTTCATTAAGTCCTCTAAAAAGTCCAAAATGTCAGAGCTTCAGGGGGCCGGTCCCCGGACCCCACGCATATTGCCTCGGGATTTTCAGTAGCTTCAACATTTTGGCTTTGCCCCCCAAAATTACTGTAAAGTATGTTCCTCCTTAATCAAATGCCATAGTACTTCTCGATTCGATTCTCGTCCCTTACGTCATCCCACTCCTGAATCAAATTCATAGTTTAGAATACTTGATTTGAATATGATTTTCGACCATTTTGGAGCCTCTCAAAACACTAAAATCTTTGAGTTTCCGGGGGCTTAGTCCCCTGGACCTCTAACGGTGCTTTGGCCCTGGACCCCCACCAGAAGCCCTTGAGCGGTCCCCTGGGTTTTTTCGCTCGCGCAAAACCGGACACCTTACGGCCCCCAATTAAAAACATCTTATGATCTGATACTACGCATATGCAGTCCATTGATTCAATTTTCAATTTTTATGCGTTCTGAACGGATATCTTGTAATTAGACAGAGCATCTTTGTGCTATGGAGTGGGATTAAAGACCGCAGACACTTCGAAGTACTGCTCTGTTAGGTTTCTAAAACCTTTTGTTTCTGCTTTTTAAGCAGCTCCCTTAATTTTTGAAGGGGTGAATGCCATCCTTTCCACCCATTCTGGACCTCTTTGTTCTTGTTGAAAGACAAGAACTTGGTTAGCAAGCTTAGTTCCTCCTGACGAGAAGGTTGCCATCCTACCCGTCAGAAAATTTGGCGATGTCCTCCGTTTTTCAGTTTTTCGGCTTTCTCTAGTTTCTTCTGTTGTTCTGAGACGCACCTTCTTCGCATCTCAACACCTTCATGCGCCTTGTCTCCACTCGGGAAAACACTCCAGTCCAAAGGGCTTCGACACCCTTCCTCTAAGCGGAGCGCCCTCATCTGTTGACGCGTAGCGTAGGGAAAAATTTGAAAAATCAGATCCTCGGACAGCCGAAGATCGCATTTCTCATGGCTTAAGCTAAGGTAACACAACAGCTATATCGGATGGGATTTTGCTCCGATTTTTGTGAGTCTTACCTAAAATCTCCTACATATTTGATCGCAAAAAGACAAAAAATGCCAACCTGGGTAAATGCATGATCTGTATCGCATGACTACGAAAATCTAAGTTATGCTAATTATGCCGTAAAGTCACATCCGTAGACAACTTTTACCAGATGCGCGTTGTCCGATGAAAAGCTGTTTGAAAATGGGACGTCACGAAGTAAACAGTTTACATTTCATTTCCGTGGTCCTCTCATATCGATCGTAAATTCACACAGGATGGCAAATTTTTAGTTCTTTCCGATCATGGATAGAGGAGATTTTAACTAAAACTCACAAAAATCGGACAGTGATCCCATCCGATATCGCTGTAGTGTGATCTGGGCTTTATAGAGGAGGATCTTAGCAGTCGCTACTTTGAGAAATTGAAATTGTTTACTTGGAATAAAATTTTTGCTATGACTCTGTTTAGTCTATGTATACGGGGCGCCATTATCAGTTGGTGCGGAGGGTAAGCCATTTTGGAAAAATCACGACGCCTCAGTTGGCCGGTAACATAATTTTATTTTTTTTTTTTTTTTGGGGGGGGGGGGGGGGGGGAAGCCGTCATAGGACTAGCCCGCGGGCGGACGATTTTTTTCGCCCAGCTCATCGCTACAAAAATCAAATCTGAGGGGCAGCAGCCTATAGGGGGTAGAAGAGGCGCTACGCAGGCTCTCCTAGGACCGAAAACCCTGGTTATTTACTCAGCTTTTCTGGTCTCATGTTAGATGACGCAGGAAGTTGCAACAGACTCCCCGGCTGAAGTTGTCCGTGACGCAGCAGAAACGGACACTGTACGCAGGGAGTTGCAACTCCATGCTGCACGTAAGTACAGAGACACGTAGGATTTTGAAGAGTTCAAGATTTTTTTATGCAGACGGACACCAAGAGTAGTAACGACGGTTTTGATGGCGAAAATGTACACTACTACGTATACAATCCCCAATGGGGGCGCCACGGGGGGGGGGGGGCAAAAGGGGGATTTGTCCCCATTAGCGGCTCGCCATAGGGGCACGGGGCACCCCCCCCCCCAAGTTTCCAAAGCATGTTCTTCAATTTTCAAAAAATAACGTTATTCGATATGACATGAGTAAAAAGTGGCCTTTTTTCATAATCTGTGCAAACTTTCCTAGTCTTCTTTCTCATACAAACGTCATATATTATTTATAAAGCATAAAATAATGCGCGTAATTGTCAAGGATATAGCTTGTAATTGTATCAAAATTTCAGCCCAGTACCGGCCACACAGAAGCGTTAAAAGCGCTACTAGCACCAGTAGCAGTACTGAATCAGTGTTATTGGTGCTGGTAGCGCTATCAACGCTTCTGTACGGTCGGTTCAGGTTTACAGGCTCACTCAAAAACTGGCCATATGAATTGATATGATTCGAAAAGTCATGATTTCAATTTATTTTTAAGCGGTGTGCATCTCCTTCAAACAAAAAAAGTCCAGAACCAAATTTATGTTTGATATTTTGAAGAGGCATAGCTTACTGGTGAAAGTTTTACTCATTTCCCATGTTTGGTTCTCCAGATATTAGAATTGAAGTTCAATTTGACATTTTCTGCAAAGAGTGAACTTGCAACAAGTAGGCGTGATGTCATCTGTTCACATCGATGGACAATGTTTAGTTCTTTTTCTCTAAAATTTAACACCATAATTTATACACATTAACTGTGATATGTTGTTACCATAAGTGCATCCCGAGCAATGGAAGTTTAAAAACTGAATTTGCCTTAGGGGCAAGATAGCATCCCTAATAATTTCAAGGTTTAACAGCAGGATCGAAAATAAATAAAAAAGACAACAAAACATTGACCATCAATATGAATGCATGACATCGCACTTGCTGGTTCAAGTTTACTTTTTGTAGAAAATTGAGTCAACTTCAATTGCTAATATCTCGAGAACCGAACAAGAAATTGAATGAAAACCTCACAAGAGTGCTTGGAATATGTTGGTCTTCAACATGTTAAACCAAAATTTATATCTGGTCTATTCGTTTTAATGGAGACTCTTCTTTGCGACAAAGAAAATGATAAAATGTCACATCGTCCTGTACAGGAGCCAGTACATTTTATCTGATTATTTTCTGATCATTTTGCAATTTGATCATTTTCTTTGTATTAAAATGAAGATTACTGCAAAGGAAAGCTTAAAATAACGACTGCACAAATTCTACTTACAAGCCTGGCAAATGCAATTTCCGGCTATATGAGTTGTCGCGATTTTTCAAAATTTTCTGTGCGCTCCGCGCCAACTGATGGTGGCGCTCCGCTTAGATAGTCTTTCGGGCAGCAGTCAGTCACCACTTCTCACGCTGCATGTACCCACCCCTGAAACAGGAATTATAATGTCTGTAATTTTTAGATTTTTAGGATTTTCAATGTAAATAGTTGTCGAAGGGAAATCTGCCTCTCGGTCACAGGCTCGCACGCCTATGCACGATAAAACTTGCAACTGTCAAACAGCCTATATGGGCCTATATCCGTTACCCAATTATGAATCATACCACCCCCCCCCCCAAATTTACCTTGTATGTCCGGATTCCCAGTTACATTCGCGTGTCGCCACTTGAGATCAGCACGGGACCAAACCAAGACCAACGCATTCATCAATAGTCGGATGACATATGCACACTACATACCTAATACAAGTACAATTTTGGCATAGTTTTTACAATTACTGATGTCCAATAGATATCACGAATGATGGTCCCCAAATTACGATTTTACTATTCAGCATACCATCTTGTCTTTTGCTATTCCTGGTCAAATGTCCGCATATTTCACGAGTAGAAACTGACGCTGTGAGTGAAGATATTTTGATGATTTATTTTTAATTTTTTACTTCAATTTTTTAATTAATTTTTTCACAAGTTTGCTTTTCCACAAGTTTGATTTTTGGCGTATCGAGGGGGGGGGGGGGAGGCAGGGGGCATCTTGCCCCCCCCCCCCGGAAAATATTTTGGGAAAATTTCAAGTTGACGAAATAATACTTCCTTTTCGTATTTATTTAAATTTTTCTCAGTATAAGTAATCGTGAAACATTTCTCATGCATAACTCGTATTCCATGCAACGTATTTCCCAGATCTCATATCTGTCACTGCAGCATGAAGCGCGCTTGACTCGCGTTCCGCAGAAATGCCCTCTCTACAGCAGCGTGAATGTTCTCTGGTACACCTGCAGGGTACTTTGATCAGTTCAACGTATACTGCGCAACACTGACAGGCGATAGGACCGGAGCATAGGATACCATCATCGAGACAGTTCCCTGCGTATTGTTGAGCTCGTGTTATGTTCATCAACTTGATGCACTATTGGATAATACGTTGCCAGTAAAAAGTAACGTAATCATAGCCTCGTGAACGAAATATTCCATCATTTAATTATCACAATTTCCGTTTGTTTTCGTTCCACAATCATTATATTTATATTCGATTTAAGGCTGTCAGCAATACATACCTGTATAGACTCAAGAGTTTCCAATTTTTCTTTTTTATATATATTGTGAACAAATTGTCTCCTTAAAAGTTTTCAGAATAAGAATAATATGACACTCCAAGCAGGCAGGAATGAGGCACAGGGAGTGTCATTTCCTGCAATCTTAGGGGTGTTTTTTAGCGAAATTTCCCCTGGCGGGACGCTCCGCCCGAACGGATTGTCGCGCTCCGCGTATCACTCTCACCCGTCACTAAAGTTTACAACGCCCTGGGGTAGGTTAGGCAAGGCGAGATTTAACAGCCCAGTTTTGAACCTATTGGTTGACAGCGCCCTAGGTTAAGTTTAAGCATTGAACGGCCTCTCATCCCGCAAGCTACCGCGCAGGTTATAGACAGATCTTATTCTGTGTTTAACCATGGATGGAGCTAAAACAATACCTTACCTTTGTCTACATAGGCGGGATTACGGGGGCTCGGGGGGTCACTTGCCCCTCCCCCACTTTTTTCCAGAACTTAGTTTTTTTACGTCTTAGTCTGGTTGCTTTTGCTACAGAAATACAAACTGGAACTGACAGAGCTTCGCAAGTGATACTTAACTAAGTTGTATAATGTTTAAACAGGTCATATACTGCATTGAAAACTAAAAAAAAACAATATTCTTCAATTTAATGTCTCAACGCTGTTTTTTTTTTTTTTTTTTGGACACGCTTCGCACGCACCCGTTTTAAATATTTCAGTTTCACTACTGAGATGTCTCAAACGTTAAATTTTTCGGCGCGCTTCGCGCGACCCATCATAGACAAAGGCTGAATTCACATCACAAGAAAAGCCCCACAGCTTTAGTTCTGAAAAGACGATCTGGGGCACCAAGGAGGGAGTCCCGGAAGAACCTCAATTTTAAGTAATCCATTCTCCCTCCCCGCACTCTCTGCATTATCGATTCCGTCCGACTTTAATCATGCGGAGTAAGGATATGATTGAAAAAAGTCAAATTGTGATATTTGTGGTCTGTTAAGTGCCCATCTTATGAAATTCAAAGTTGAAGATAAAATGCATAATTTTAATGCCTATAATTTCGTAAATACCCAGGAGCTTCCGGACCCCCACCGGGGCTTTGCCCCTGGACCCCACGCCGTTAAGGGGAGCGCTTCGCTCTCTCTCGGCGCCTAAGGCGCCGTTTGGTAGTCTGTCCAATGTCCCCCCCCCCCCCCCTCCCCCACTTCCAGAGATCAAATCCCGCCCTGGTTGTCTAGACATAATGACCCTGCAAACCTGGACAAACGTATGATGTTTACCTTATTTTTAAAGGCCTGGTTCGGAACATTAATCTATTTAATCTGTTAGGAAAATTAATCTAATAAATCACTGGGGATGGGGTCGACAACGGGCCCATGATGACATTGTCTTCATCCTATGTATATAGTAGTCATGTTCAGGATCTTCTAGGTCATGTATTAACTTAGGTAACATTACATGACGTCATGAAAATCTTGTTGTTATCATAAATTTACGTATTTTGTATGCCCCTTGACCTTGAAAATATACTGAAACTGAAAAATTTGGGGGAAATTTTCGAGCTTTACCCCCCTGGAAAATAACCTAGCTACGCCGCTGCGCCGATCCTTACGATTATTTCACACATTCACGACTTCCCCCGTATCACTACAATGGCACCCCGTGTTATTTTTGTTTGGTCACGGTGAAGCGAACCAAAAACCAGAAAATAACTACTAATTCGGTATAGAAAATAACTAGAAACCTCCAGTTTTTTGTTCCAATCAAGTAGGGGACCAAAAACTGCCAGACTGGAAATGGCAATTCGTAGGTTTGTAAGTAGAATCCAAACAGTCTTTAGTTTTAGCTTTCTTTTGCAAATTGCAGAAATCTGCGTCTTGCTCGGAATCAACCAAAAAAAATGTACCATGAGTGTATGAAATGGTATTGTATCATTTTGAGAGAGAGAAAAAAACCAGGCCTGTCTACACAGGATGCGTTGCGTTCCGTTCCGGATACGACACGTTTTTTTTTTTTTCCCGCATCCTTCCGGATACGTCAAGACGCATGTCTGTCTGTACAGGATGCGTTCACACTACGTCAATTTCGATGCGTCACTTTGAGATGCAGTGTGTAGTTTCCAATGACAATGCATGCTGATTGACAAAAAAATTGTCTTCAAATCGTGGTAAAGTTACAGCAAACCGACCACAGTCACCGTCACTCACGATATTCAATATGACTACCATGAGCGACTCTAGCAGTGACGACGACCTAGCCATTGCGACTCTCATTCTCCAGGGACGAGAAGGGCTCGATCCCATAAGCTACGCCACTGATTATATACACTAAATTGTACATTTATATTTTCTCGCGTGCCGTGAAATGTCCCTGTGCAGCCATGTCTAGTGTCCAGACTTCCACTGCCTACCGTCCCAACAATGAATACATTTTTCCACTACCGAAGTAAATAATATCGCAAGGGTAGTGGGTACCCAAAGAATCATAGGCCTACGTATACATTCCCAATGTTGTGAAAAAATGCCCCCAGAATGAGCTTTTCTACTTATTTTACAGGCGCGTTTCATTGTGATTTTAAGCTCAAACATAGTACCATTTGCATCCATATCCCGTTAAATTGCATTTCATGAAAGAAAAACATGAAAGAAATCAAAGTAGACGCATGCTTCCGTACGTCAACTCTGTTTCTGAACGCACATGGACTTTGCCAAACTTTGACGCATTCGGAAGGATACGTCAACTTTTTTTTCCGCATCGATCGTGACGGAACGCAACGCATCCTGTGTGGACGGTTCCATTGATTTACGTGCAAAGTGATAAAAGTGACGTGCTGTGTCGTATCCGGAGCGGAACGGAACGCATCCTGTGTGGACAGGCCTTAAGACGGATTTAAAAACATTTTAATGTAAGTTCTTTATTTTGACTCTTGACTAAATCCATGCCCTTCGCCTCCTTTGCCACGCCTCGTCTTAGGTACCAAACGACATGGGTGTAATCTAGAGACTGGTGTATACATGTGTACGTGTTATTTTGAAAGAGAGCTCGGTCAATCATGGGCGTCCGCAGAAATTCTTACAAGGGGGGGGGGGAGCAAGGTCAGTCATTGATGATTGAATTTTGCACACTTGCTAAGAGGAGCGCCACCATAGGTTGGCGCGGAGCGTACAAGAAAATTTGGGCCTTACAAACCCTCCAGATAGCCGGAAAAGACACATGGCGAGTGTTCTAAGCTGCATGTACCCCGCCCTGAAACAGGAATTTCATGTCTGCAATTTTTAGATTTTTAGAATTTTCAATGTAAAAAATTGTTGAAGGGAAATCTATCTCTCGGCCACGGCCTCGCACGCCTATGCACGATAAAACTTACAACTGCCAAACAGCCTGTATAGGCCTATGTCTGTTACCCAAATAAAAACCATACCCCCCCATATTCACCTTGTATATCCCAGTTACATCCCCGCGTTGGCACTTGAGATCAGCACGGGTCCAAACCAAGACTAACGCATTCATCAGTTCATCAATAGTCGAATGCAATATGCACACTACGTACCTAACAACTAGTACAATTTTGGCATAGTTTATACAACTACAAATTTCCAATAGATATCACGAATGATGGTCCCCAAATTACGATTTCACTATTCAGCATACCATCTTGTCTTTTGCTATTCCTGGTCAAATGTCCGCATATTTCTCATGATACATAATAGGGTACACCTATGACATACATAGCGTCGATTGGTACACCCACCAATGTCTCATACTTTGACCTGCACTTTGATAGCTCTGTGTCTTGCGAGAGTATGCTTATTGATGAAACTATGACTGCCTCAACTCCCGTTATAAATGAGTTTACTTCTAACACCTTTTCAAAAAGTGTCCCGTTATGCGGAATGTCCCGTTATGCGGAATGGGTTTAAAATAATTTTCAGGCTTACTTATTAGAAGACATACTCACAACGCAGACCTATCATTACGAATTGAAAAACAAATTAGCCTATCTCGTTGCCCAAATTCTGCTCTGAGGGCAGAATAAATGGCAAACTCTTGGGCAGTGCACTCCAACACCATCCCGTTTGTCCATGTTGGCAATTGAAGACGTCTGAGCACTTTTGCCATCATTCGCCAGAATATTTTACCATTTCCTGAAAAGTTTTTCCAAGACTACCGGTACTTTATGCAATGAGGCGCGGGAAAAAACTTTTCTCACAAGCTGCCCGACTATGTCGCAAATCTTTGTCTTTTTCTTTTCAATGAAAATTTTACTTTGAACATAGCTTTTTCTGTTGTTTCGGGCAAAAATTTGAAAGTATTCAAGTAATTCGCTATTTGGGCATTGATCGAGTTACACAAGATTTAAAACAGGTTGAAGGTAATGATTGTTTCTTTTTAAAGAAATGCTTCCCAAGTGTGTCGCGACAGTTTATCTCTTTAATTTTTTGTTCATATGGTACCATGACAATAATCCTTTTCTGTTTTGCGGCCAAATGTCTGAAACAATTCGGATATTCGACAATTTCGGGCATTGTGTTATGGAAGACTGTGAAGTAAAGCTCACGAATAATGGCTATTTGCGCTGCCAGAATGTGTAGCGGCAAACTTTTGTAATTTTGTTGATTTTCATGAAAATTTTTCCACGACTGTATGATGTTTTGTTTGTTTTTCGGACATATCCTTTAAAGATATGGGCACACTTCGGTAAGGTTAGGTTAGGTTAGGTTAGATGGAATTTTACTGTCCAGTTTCCAAGCAATTGGTTCAAGTCGCGATGGTCACGGTCTTTTTCCAGTTGTGGCTCGCGGGGGAGTTTTTTGAAAAACCATGCCAATTTATCAATATCAAGTGGCTGTCCTATTTTTTCCCAAATTTCTGCCCGCAGTTTACCAAGTTTCTGCTCGAATTTAGTCCTTGCGGATATTCGAGGGAGGGGCAGTCTACCTCCATGAGCCCCTGTGGTAGTACATTAGATCAGTGGCGTAGCCAGGATGGATTTTTAGGGGCCTAGGTAACAAGTGGGGGCGTGGTACCTCCTAGGGTCAGGCGTGGCAAGGCTATCTAAGCGGATCGCTACCATTGGTTGGCGCGGGGCGAACAAGAAAATTTTGGGCTTTACAAACCCTCCAGATGGCCGGAAACGACACTTCCCAAGTGTTTTAGGCTGGATGTAACCAGCCTTGAAATACAAATCTCATGTCTGTCATTTCTCAAATAATGAGAATAAAAAATCAATCCATAAAAAAGGGTAATACATACACTTTTAAGGGACCCCAAAACTGGGTATTTTTGATCGGTGGCCTGGGGGATGAGGCTTAAGGGAACCGGTATCTCCCTTTCCCTTGGGAAAAATTGTAAACTTCAGGAGGACGTAGATCGCAAATGCGGCAATATTTGAATGGATTTCAGCTTAAATAGGAAAACCAAAAGTAGTTGTGTCCCCCTCGGAGAAACTTTCTTTGCGTTAGATTTCCAAGATGCAAAACGGTGCTATGTTTGGCAAATCTTTGAACTGATTATAGGCCTACGTTTTAGGATTTCCTTTTTGAAGAGCATGAAAAATATCAAAATACTCACTTTAAGTCTTTGAAGAGATTTTACAAGTGACATACATACTGCCAAAGAAACAAAGTTTTCCGGTTTTCAGTGGTGTCTAGATGCAAAATGGTGCAGTATTTGTTCAGTCATCGGTACATTACGAAGTAAAAATCAAAATACTACGAGTAAATCTCTCAAAATATTTTAACCGCAAAGCAGAAGTATGGATCATGTGGGAAGCACATGAAATTCGGACCTTGTGGACATTTTACAACTTCGCCCTGAAGCCAGTGTCAACTAGTAAAAACTTGTCGAAAAGATAGTTCTACAGTAGCACTTGTCATGGGCAGGAGAATGGCATAGGCCTACTTTTTAACGATGGAAGGGAAGAATTATTCGAAGGCAGTACCTTACCCTGACGGCATATTTTATGTATGATAAAGTATAGGAATAGCCGTGTAAGAATGCTCTCCAGTGTATGATTGCCTTGTTTTCAATAAATCAATCAGCCATGCGAAAGGCAGAAAAATTTTAACCTAACAAAGTCACGTTAAAGTTTGAGTTTATCGTCGAGACGTTCGTTTCATCTTCGAAGTGAAATGGAATAAACGACAGTGCAGATTATATACGGTATCTAATTTAGTGAAAGTAACCATTCTGAAGGTATTACTTGATTTCATACGTGCACACAAAATGTGTTTTACACACATTCATGCATGTTTTTTTTAATTGTTGCACATTTTATTTGTTTACTGTTTTCGAAGGAAATACTTCAAAATTTATTTCCGTTCAAACATTTTATTTTTTCTCAATTACTTTATCAGGACACAAAAATTGGGGGCCTGAAGAAAATCTGGGGGCCTAGCCCCCCCCCCCCCCCCCGTGGATGCACTACTAAAGTAGATTAATAATAGTAGGCCTTTATCTTCTTAAAATGCCGAAAAGTTTATGCATCACAGGCAGACGGAAGACATTTCACAAGGGGCAGAGGTTGCTTTCTCTGGAAATTTAGCAAATTGAATTGATTTTCCCTTTTAACCACGATAGCACCCAAGACGGGTATGAATATATCCTCCCCGACATAAAGACATTATTTAAACAAAGAGAGGATTTTGGCAGGGTACTTGCATTTTTCAAAAAAAGGATAAAATTTCTTCAGAGGCTGTGGAGAAGTCAGAATCCTCCGAACATATTCGCCTGGCTCGTAGGAGCGGGGAATAAGGGATAGATTTAGTGCAGGATTTGGGATGGTTGGAAGGGTACAACAGGTAGTTATGCGAGTCGGTTGGCTTAAAGTGTAAGTTAGAGGTAATTGTACGGTTGTTAATGGACAGTTTAAGGTCGAGAAAAACAACAGATGAGTCCGAGATACAATGGGTATATTTCAAAAAGGGGCAAAAGGAATTAAAGTCGATAAAGGTTTCCAAATCACGGCGGGATCCAGTGGCAACTCCTACAATATCATCAATATACCTTTTGTAAAGTATAGGTCGGGACCCGGTATACTGAGAAAATAGTTGTTCTTCAAAGTGACCCATGGTCAAACAGGCAACAGAAGGACCCATTTTGGTTCCCATAGCCACTCCTTTAACTTGGCAGAAGAAACGCCCATTAAACTGAAAATAATTTTGTGTGAGAACAAGTTCCGTCAGACGTAGCAAGGTGTCAGTCGGCATTAGGGGATCACGCCGTTTGTCTAGGTAGTAACGGATAGCTGTTAGGGCAGCATCATGAGGAATGGACGTGTAGAGGCTGGACACAACCATGGTGAATAAAAGACGTTCACCACAATTTTCAGGAAACTCAAAGTCACGAATAAGTCTCAAGAAATGTGGTGTGTCTTGAACAAACGACGGCAGGGCTGAAACCAAAGGGGAGAGCACGGAATCTACACTCTTAAAAAAAGTGGGCAAATTTTGCCCAACTTTTTGACCAACACTGGGCATCTATTCAACAACCTAAACAGTTGGGCAAAACTTTAACCAACCAAATTTGGTAAAGTTTGAACCCAACTGTTGGGCAGGAGATTACCCAACTGTTTGGTAAATTAGCATTTAAAATGATACCCACTTGTTGGGCACTTCATATTAAGCTGTTGGGCAAATGCATTAACCAAATGTTTGTTATATGTTAATCATCTTTTCCTTCACCGTTGGTGCTTTCTTTACATGTTAGGTTGTAGGTTGTGGCAGGGAGCTGCAGTGGCAGCTCCCTGGGTATGGCAACCTATCGGTCCCAGTTTAAAAACCCTGGCTTAATAACCTATTTGGTTTGTCACTGAGTTCCGTATAAGTACGTCCAAAACTATCATTTTTAAAAGGCACTGTATTTTTAAAAGGCACTGTAAAATGATGTGTGTAAATGATGTGATGAAGTCTTGTAGTTTCATAAATGCATAAATATGAACACAAGAGCAGTATGAAAATTAACTGGTCCGTAGCTCTCATCTTTTTTCTAAAAGTCCTCTCGACTCTCTGGCGAAGAGCCAAGGGGCGAAAACCAAACGATTACTCCCGGAGGAGTTCTGCTCCCTTAAGGAGCTTAACGTCCCAAATGGACAAGTACGCCCTCCATAGGGCAAACACTGAGTGGTCCTGCTCTAGACTCGCTGAATAGAACAGAAGCCACAACCTGAAACTGGTCCGTAGCTCTCATACACTGTTATAATGGTTATGAGACAGGTTTCTTGTTATGCCGAAATCTTTAGAATAATAATATATATATGCTCATTCGGACGTGAAAGAGAATATCCCAGATCCTAACCTCTCATTGGATAGCAGTTTTGCGCCAAATACGAATCATGGAATCTCATACAAATGTGTTGTAGTTCGTAGTACTATATAAAGAATTTTATGGAAATAGAGATCGATTTCATGGTCTAAAATAATGTACGAGTTTAGCTGTTTGGCCGATATAAAAGATGCCAAAGAGAATTTTCAGGTTATGGTACCATGTCTGATTATGAGAAGAATTGTGAAACAAATCGGGTCAAGTGTACTGTTGTTTGGTGAAACCACTGCAACCAATAACATACCCAACAAATTGGCAAAAAATTACCCAACAAGTGGGTAAAGGGAAAATAAAAATCTTATCGTCATTTTGACCAGTCAGGTGGATATTACAGTATACGCGTGCATGGAAGGGGAAATTTAACCATTTTGTGAGCAAAGATTGACCAACACTTAGGCAATTACTTTTACTCAACAAAAACTTTGCCCAGCGTTAAAACAGTGCACCAATAAGCCCCAAAGTTGGGCAAAGTTTTACCAACACGTTTCATAAACTTCTTTAACCAACGGATATTTTACCCAACGTTTTAAGAGTGTACATACTCAGAAATAAGTACAGTGGGGCAGCTGTGTGAAGAAACGAACGACAGGTCTACCAGGGTTGTTTGCTTGGTGGATTTTGGGAAGTAGGTAGAAACTGGAAATCTGTGGGCAAGGGTGGAGTAGAGAAGTAGCGTTTTTGGGTAGTTGGTTATTGTCCATGAGTTGGGTTAATGTGTTCTTAACTAACCTTTGGCAATCAGGAGTGGGTTAGTGGGAAGTTCTGAATAAGCACTTTAATTGGATAGCTGTTTGTTGGCCTCAGCAATATACAAGTCCTTTCGCCAAACTACAACAGCTCCACCCTTATCTGCTGGTTTGATGATGATGTCCCTGTTACCTTTAAGGGATAAAATGGCATCTCGTTCCTCTGGACAAAGGTTACGCAGTGGGGTCATTTTAGGGGGAAGGAGATTGTTGACATCTTTGTTAATTGCATTAATTACATTATCAAGGGTGGGATCTTCTCCTGGCTTGGGCGTCCAGGAGGAACGGACAGAGTTGGCGGGGTTGGGAACTTCCTCTGATGGGGTGTCATCCTGATGGTCTGTTATCCCGAAATGATAGCGAAGGCGGAGTTTCCTACAGAAAGCCGAAACGTCTCTGCGTATGGTAAACTCATCAGGAAGGGGGTTCAGTGGTACGAAGTTGAAGCCTTTCGCTAAAACTGAGCGTTCAGAGGACGAAAGTTCCAGATCGGGAGGGATGGTGACTACAAGCTTGGTGTCTGGCTGGTTATTTATGTTAGTTTCGGTTTGGGTGGGCGGGGATTTGGGCAACAGGCTAGCCAAGGTCTTGGATTGGGAGTCTTGTAAGAAATTATGTAGTCTGCGGTTGTAAACATGAATAAGGAAGCGAAATTCTGCAGCTTGGGGTACGGTTTCAAGTAGAAGTGACTTTTTTTCCTCAATAGTCATGTCAAAAGAAGTCTTCTTCCTTTCCATACTGCGAATGGTAGAGAGTATCAGACTGAAAGAACACGCGCGTAAGTATCGTGAGGTATCTCGTCTAAAATGAAAATCGTACTCGGATTGAACATGAGCACCGAGCACCTTAGGTCCATCAAACAGAATCTCCATGGATACCCGGTGGCTGTTCATTTCAATCCCCCTTCACCTTGTTCAATACAGCGTTTAACCGTTACGGCAGCTGTAATGTGCCGAGGCTCCGATCGTGACCGCCTTAGTGCTGAAAACCGACTGATCATGAGGCTAGGTACTCTCGCTCCACACGGCCTTAACGTTAGAATTGACCTTTTGTAATATTCACCGCTTTTTGAACCAGTTTTACTCCTTTTACACTTACCCGTTCGTGCTCGTTTTTTACTGTGTAGGCCTTATTTTTTTGCCGGTCCTAGTTTTTGTCTACTTTTTCATCTTTCTCCGACCATGTTCGATTCTGACATGCACTTTTTCATCCAGGACGCTCTTCTTCTTTTTTTGATTTGTGTTTCATCCTTCGCACTCATGTTTCCTGACTATCACTTTCGTCCGGTTCTGTTTTTACAGCGATCGCTTCGGATTTGATGTTTGTCGTGTCCAATTGTTACTGTTAGTTGTTCAGTTTGGTTTTTGCCACCTGATGAAGGGTTTATACCCGAAACGTCGTGGAAACTTATATATATATATATATATATATATATATATATATATATATATATATATATATATATATATATATATATATATATATATATATATATATATATATATATATATATATATATATATATATATATATATATATATATACATATAAGGAATGAAGAGTGAAATATAAACATGTATATGCAAAGTGAAAATAATTTATAATATAAAGAATAAATCAAACTGAAAATCTGCCCGACGAAAAATTGACCGTCTCCACTGGGACTCGAACCCAGACCTTCTGCTCTACGTGCAGACGCCTTACCAGTTTGGCTATGAAGCCAGTCCTGGCTGTTCGAGTTTCCAGAAAGGAGTCAATGATTCGCCGAGAGGGCGCTACACAGAGTTGTGGACATATTTCCATTTCAAACTCCGATCGGCCTTTTGACAGAGATCACTTCTGGAAACCAGACTGATGCAATCAGTTTGAATCACCGCATAATACATGGATCTCGCGAAGAGATACGAAACTGTAAAGAATGAAGAGTGAAATATAAACATGTATATGCAAAGTGAAAATAATTTATAATATAAAGAATAAATCAAACTGAAAATCTGCCCGACGAAAAATTGACCGTCTCCACTGGGACTCGAACCCAGACCTTCTGCTCTACGTGCAGACGCCTTACCAGTTTGGCTATGAAGCCAGTCCTGGCTGTTCGAGTTTCCAGAAAGGAGTCAATGATTCGCCGAGAATCATATATATAACGCATCAACCTATCAAGATTGAAATGAATCCAAGTTTCCTACCTTGAGATATAGTGTAAACAAGGATTTCGGGGTTTGACCCCATGTGACCCAAAATGACCTTTGACCTCCATGAAAATAAATCTTTTTTTTCTTACATCATAAGGCATCAACATATCAAGTTTGAAGTTAATCCAAGTTTCCTACCGTGAGATATCGTGTAACCAAGGATTTTGGGGTTTGACCCCATGTGACCCCAAATGATCTTTGACCTCCACCAAAATCAATAAGGTTCTTCCTTACATCATAACGCATCAACATATTAAGTTTGAAATGAATCCAAGTTTCCGATCTTGGGATATCGTGTATTCCAGGATTTCAGGGTTTGACCCCTGTGACCTCAGATGACCTTTGACCTCCACGAAAATATATTGGGTTCTTTCTTACATAATAACCCATCAACATATCAAGTTTTAAGTTAATCCAAGTTTCCTACCATGAGATATAGTTTAAACAAGAATTTGAGGGTTTGACCCCACGTGACCCCAAATGACCCTTGACCTCCACCAAAATAAATAGAGTTCTTCCTTACATCACAACGCATCTACATATCACGTTTGGAATTAATCTAAGTTTCTTATCTTGAGATATTGTGTAAACAAGGATTTCGGTTTTTGACCCCCTGTGACCCCAGATGACCTTTGACCTCAACCAAAATTAATAGGGTTCTTCCTCTTAGTATGGGGTATCTGTGTACCAAGTTTGAGAACTGTCAGATCTTCCCTTTTCAAGATATCGTGTAAACAAGCAAAGTGTCACAAACACACACATACAAACACACACATACACACGCACATACATACACACACACGCCATCATGAATGCATAGGTTTCTCTTTTCATCGAAACCAAAAACTGCCTCAGGATTCGGGTTTAATTTACTTCTCGTAGGTAATCTCGCATATCATATAAACCTATTCTATAGGCCTATCACGTGACTGTAACCACTAATGCCTTCAGTGGCATGCCGTGGAGGAAAGTTTTTTCTGTCCTGGGCATGACGTTAAACTGTATCCAGATTGTGGCTTCTATTCTATTCAGCCAGTCTAGAGCAGGACCACTCAGTGTTTGCCCTTTGGAGGGCGTACTTGTCCATTCGGGACGTTAAGCTCCTTAAGGGAGCAGAACTCCTCCGGGAGTAATCGTTTGGTTTTCGCCCCTTGGCTCTTCGCCAGAGAGTCGTGGGGACTTTTAGAAAAAAAGGGAAGTTTTTTTATCATCTCAATTCACCTGTATAAAACGACAGCTATTTTTCCAACTTTTGTTAGATGAACTTTAGCGGGCACATAAAGTTTCTTTTCCGGTGGATTCCATTCAAAATGGGACAAGAGCTGGGCGAAAGGAGATGCAGACTCTCTTTTTTGGCAGTTCTAGTACTCATTTCGCTAGAAATTCAAACCAAGAGAATTTTATAATGCTTTTAAACGCCGGAAATTCCATTCTTAAAATCATTGTTCCAAAGCCCTTTGAAAACCTTTAGGTTCTCAAAGTATTCAAATAATCCAAATACTCCTATTTCTCCAATCCCTTTCCGTTGATAATCTCAGCCTTCTGTTTGGTTTGGTTTAGGGTGGTGAAATTAAAAGCCGAAACATCTTTCATCTAGGGGCACCTTTAAGTGTTGGGCACTTGATTTTTTCTCCTTTATTACTTTTGCGGAGTCATTCGGGGGAAGAATCACTAGCGTAGCCAGCGTACCCCCCCCCCCCCCACACAGAAATTTTGGGGACGCGATGGGCAATGTTGAAAAAAGGAATGAGAGCCAAAAAAAAGTAAATAAATGAAAAAAAAAAAGATAAACAGCAAGAGGAGGGAGAAAATCGGGGGCATTTTTTACATTTTTTTCGGGGGGGGGGGGGGTAACTGTTAGTCGTTACGATAAAGTATGCAGTCCCCGACGTCGACTAGTCTCCCCGATGGTTTACTTGTTTTTTGCCCTCAAGGGACAATTTTCCTAATAAGAACCCCAAACTTTCGGCGCTCTACGCGCGCTGTAGATTCACTCCAGTTTTTTTCAATACTTCCATTCCACATATCTAGAGGGTAGAAGTCCTGTCAACCTTACCAAGTATCAGGTAGGCAGAGTACACAGGTTATGTAGAGGTCGTAAATTTTATCCCATATCAAAAAGTCTAGTTGCTGTTCTCATGTGTGTGTCATGCGATATGTCAGTTGGTGAGCGACTCAAGGAGCATAGTTTGGCTATTTTATCGGGTATTCCAGGTGGTTTCGACACAACGTATGTTATCCCCGATACGGTCTACAACCCCTACAGTTTCTATTTTTTTCTTTTTGTTCTTAATGATTACATAGGCTATGTTATTTTTGTAAGTCTACCAAAAATTTTCGGGCGCTTCGCGCGCTTTGCAATTTTACGATTCAGACTCAGACAGATTCAGACAGATCAAGTGATATTGTGCAAAATGTGCCCAGGCTGCAATAACATGGGATAATTAGGCTCCTTCATATGCCCTTCTCACCACCCCCTCGACATAAGGGCTGTCGGAACTTGTGGTCGCTGGCATGTCCCGCCCCTTGTCGGGAATAATCTGTCGCCTTCCCATGGTCGGTTTAGTTATTTTGGTTTTCAAAAGAGTTATTTCTGCGATGAAACCCATAATGTTCGGTACGCTTTGCACACCCTTTCTCGGTTCCGTTACCTAGAGCTAATAGAGTACAAACCCTTCAAATCTTTTCAAGTAAATTAATAAGTAGAATAAATGGAATGGAATTTCATCTCATTTCGCTAGACTTAGTTAAGAATCTCTTGCGTCAGTCGTGCGGTACGGACTCGAAGAAGGAAGTACAATATATTAGTTGTGCCCGATAGGGCCCAATTGCCGGGACAATTGACCTACATAAGCTTTAAATAAGTACAGATTCTTTTAAGTGTAGGCTAACCCCAAAAAATTTTACGATTAAATCAGTGCGGAAATATCTTCCTCTAGCATATACAAATTTTATTTCGTATATGACTCGCAATGGCAGGTATAGTGCACAGGTTTTCTTCAAATCTCCCTCATCAACTCATCGACGGCATCCTGGCTGTCGGAGCTTGGGGTCGCTACCTACCCTACCCCTCCCCCGTTCGGAGAGTGGCCCTTCGTCGGGCAAATCCTGGCGCCAAGCCTGGAGGGAAGACACATTTTACCAGTTATAACTTGTATATGTGTAATGAAGCAAGGAACTAAAAATGGAAGCTGCATTTTTTGGAGAGCGGCAACTATTTTGGAGGAGCGGCCAATTTCACTAGGAGGGCGTGTCGCCCCTCTAAAAGTGCAGAACACTGGAATCTAGTATCAAAAGAACAAAATATAGCACCATATTGCATCTAAGCTCTTCGAGACAGCAAAAAATTCCAAAAGGGGGAGGGGGACAACCAGGGAGACAGGCCCGTAGCCAGGGGGGTCAGCGGGTTCGCACTTACTCCCGCCCAGACCTAAATTTTTTCTTTATTTTTTGATTTAAATGGAGTTTTGGCGTTTTCAGGGCAAAATGTTAAGTTCCGCCGGTTTAGCCAATGTAAGTCTTATGAGTTGCTGTTTTGTTTCAGTGCAACACAATTCCCTAGGGCCCCATTGATTCGTACAGTAACCCTCTTACAGCCACACACTTACTCTCGAGGGAATACGGAAAACATTGATACAAGATTGAAAATGTCCAAAAATTCCAGCTCAGGTGTTCACCAGATCGCTCAATTTTGATGTAAAATTGCAAAATCTCCTTCGGGTAGAGGGGGAAAACCACACCCTCTCCCCTTTCGGTCGCTCGGCTCCTCACTTGGGCGCTTCGCTCCCTCAAGAAAATGCCGCACCCCAGTGGCAGCGATGAGAAATGAAAAAGTGGGGGCTAAAGGTATGTTCAGCCCCTCAATATCTGTCAAGTGCTCCAATTAAGAAGCGGGGGAATTTCGAAGTTGAGCTGAACATATTCTTGCTTAGATCACTCGGGAAGTGCCATTTCCGGCCATCTGAGGGGTTTGTGAAGCCAAAAATTTCCTGGTACGCTCCGTGCCAATCGATGGTAGAGAACCGCTTAGAAACATGTAGTAACATTTTTCATACAGTTTTTTTTTTTTTTTCATTATTAAAACGGTAAACAGAAGCCATTTTTTCAGACTCTAAAATGTATTAAAACCAACGAATTTTCAGCAACACCGTTGCTCTTCTCAAATTCAAAAACACACTAAAAAAAAAAAAAAAAAGAGAAGCGTGAAGAACATCTCTCATCCATCAGAAGGGAAAAAGGGCATGTGAACTAGTCACTCTACTTTAATGTAGTGCACTTGGCTAATGAGAAAGCTAGTGCTTTGAAAGGGCCAGAATATTCGGACCCGTACTAGTCCATTAACTTCACATTTAATCCACCATGGAACAAAAGTGTATTTAAGAGAGTTGTTGGTAGACTTGCTCCAAGTCTCTCACGTCTCTTTCATCATTACAAAAAAAACGTATAGACTCAGGGTCACCCTGACGAGGAGAAACTTGTTCACAAATTGCCTGTCTACCTATTTACAGATACAACAAAAGTCCAAATACCGAACGGTTACCTCGGCAAAGTAACCCTGACTGCAGGGGTTCCGCCAGCGGGGGAGGGGGGGGGCGGGGGGCATTCCCCCACCCCCCGTCGGGGAAGGTCGGCGGTTTCGTCGGGGAGGTCTAAAAATAATTTTAAAACAAGAGCCCAAGGGCACTATGGTTCCTTGCATTAAAGATGATATTGTATTAAGGTAGTCCCAAGGTAAGGCATAATTTGCACCTTTAACCCCAATGACTTTTGGCCATCACCCAAAAACATAGGGGCACATTAAATTTCAAAATCATACAAGCACTTGCCGTTTGAGAGAAATGGAACACTAAACTTTTCAAATTATCACACTGCACACTGCCCACTTCCATGCGACAAATACATTCATCACCTTTCACTAAAATGTCATTTACTTGAGTTTGGGGTAGTATAGGAGGTTAGTTAATTGCCTTTTTGGTCAATCTCAACAATTCAAATCCAGACCTTAAAAAGAAGTCACAAAGGTCAAATACAGTCAAAGTAGATCAAAACTGATTTTAAATAAACACAGTCTCTTCTGCACCAAAGAAATTTAACAGTCATCTGGTCATTCCTGACCACCAAAATTTATGATGGATGACTAGAAATTATGTCATGGTTGCCCTTTAGACTACCCAATGTGTTTGCCTGAAAAGCAAAAATAAGGAAAAGCCCACAATTCTGCTACTAAAGGCAGCCCGATAGTGATTTATTACCACCAATTTCTTCTTCACAATTTGGCTAGAGGACCAAGAAACAAACATAGCTCTGTAGAATCTAATAAATGACTTTCAACTTGACCTTTTAACCTAAAGAGGGTGTTAGAAACAGCATTGTAGTCCCTAGGGTAAAAGCAGAGGTAAAGAAGAGAAACTGCTTTCATATTTTACTATTGAAATTGGAATCTTAGCTTGCACTGTGAATAACTTTATTCAATACTGTATGTGAGGAAAAGGTTGTTTTTAATAATAATTGCATTACTGTCCTGATTGTTAACTAAACTGCTTTTAGACTGAGAGGGGGTTATAATTCTTCTTTTCTTTTATACATTGCATTTGTCTAAAGGCATTAAACTTCAGCTGGACTTTTAAACCAATTGAACAAAGACCCAAAGAGTCTTCACGTGCACTTTACTTAGACGAACACAACTTTCCATTATTTCCACTATGCTACTTGGTTATTGAGTAATTGCACCGCATACCTGGCATTGCAATAGGCCTACATATGACCTACATGTACACACTAGCCTGTCATTTAAATGTCAGTAACTCAAATAACGAACATTGTAGGAGGTAGTGTAATAGCCTTTTTGGTTCGTCTGATCAAGACAAATCTTGACGTCCAAAAAAGTCACAAAGGTCAAAAGGTCAGATGAGGTCAAGTGAGGTCAAGGTGGGTCATCACATTTCACAAAGACGAACAACAATCTCCATTACACCACCCCTCTAAAATGTTTCAGTGGCAAGATATCAATAAAACATTACTTTTTGACCTTTTGACCCTTTCCAATTATTTTGGTTAATGTACCAACATTTTCACCTCCTACCAATCTAACTTATCCTAAAATGATGCCACTGCTTGAACAACGGATACTGAGTTACAGCTACTAACAGAAATTCAGTTTTTGGCCTCTGGTGATCACCAGTGACCTTTGACCTCCACCAAAAACAATAGGGCACATCTACTCCACAACATCTACATACATACCAAGTTTGAAAAAAATTGATCACTCTGTTATTGAGTTATCGCACCACATACCTCGCATTCCAATCCGTCACATACACACACACATACACACACACACACACACATACATACGCCAAGGTGACTGCATAGGTTCCTTTGTTACACAAGGAACCAAAAATGATAAAAAAAAAACCTACAAGGACTGAAGTTACTGAATGGGTGATCTTGAATATATTTTCCTTTTGTAACGCTATTTTAATAAATATAAGTATCGGTTTTAATCACTTCTTCCTAAATATGCTATCCCTCAATCCATGTATCTTGTCCCATCTTCATTCCGTGCGCGTTAGGTCATCCATGAGCAGACCAGGGAGCTGGAAGTTCCGAGTGCAGACGTTACAAAGGGTGGCACCAGCTGGAACCAGGGGCCATGCCACCGTCGGGGAAAGCTGCTCTTCGCCCCCTGAGAAGATCCAATTTCGTCGGGGCCCACGATAAACGACATTAACCCGATAAACTTCGGTCTCCGGATAATCTTCTTGATTTGGCTAACTAGAAAACCATATTCGTCATGTAAACTCTCACACAGTCCTTACAAAAACGAACGAGAGGTTGTTCATGTGCATGCCCAATGGTTTGCCATTTGTCTTGCCCCGACAGTCGAATTCGAGCAACGGTAATGAAAATCGGCCAGGCTGTTTCCAATTACACAAATGATAGAAAAGTACCGTAGTGTGAGAATGTCTCTCCATGAGTCTGACTGAAAATTCATTTGAAGCCACCTTGTAACGTGAAAAAGACGTTGAAAGTAAAATCATTTATAGCGTGAGTTCGTGTAGTCACATAGAAAATCACACGATTTAGTGGACTTTGTAATTGAGTACAACGAAGAATTTCAATAGCGTCAAAAACATTCGTATGTTTTCATTTCGGATGCACAGTTTTCCCCCGAAAAGAGACAAGACCATTAAATCTTTTTGTAGTGGTACCTTTTAGCTGGTCACTTTCTGATCAAAAAGCAAGTTGGGACTTTTTTTCAAGTGAAACTTTCATTTCAAAGGAAAACTCAAAGTAACAACTGCTTCCTTTCTAGTTACAAGTTTGGGAAATGACATTTCCGGCTCTCTGATGGGTTAGATTTTTCAAAAATTTTCTGTACGCTCTGCGCCAACTGATGGTAGCGCTCCACTTTGTAAGTGTTTTGGTCGAACAGATCACTAAACAGAACATTGCATGCCTCCAAATTATTCTTCGTTTGGGGGCAATATTATGAAGTAAAAAATGTATTGCGAAAGAAAGCTGAAAATAATTACTGCTTTGTTTCTGGTTACGAGCCTGGGAAATGCCATTTCCGGCTGTCTGGGGTTCTCAATTTTTCAAAAATTTCTGTGCGCTTTTAGCTAGTCTTTCGGGCAGGATTACATTTTTCGGACAAGAAAGTCAATTCTGCTCCCAAACTGAAACGCTTCCATACGCTTATGTCAATATATAAAATGTAAAACTTCAAATAAATGGAAAGCGAACATTTTTCCGCGAGGAAATTTTCCAATATTGTCCGAGGGACTTAATCGGCGTAATAGTATAACTGCACTTTGCCCCGATTTGATTTTTCTCATGGGAAGGTCAGATTCTTCCATTAAAACTAAAAAATCTGTCATAAAATTACAATTTTTCTCCAATATAAGCTTCACATTCTCAAATGTTGTTAAAATGTCAACATTTACCAATCTCGATGCATACTCCGTAAAATAAAAAACCAAAGCTAACTTTGTTAATCACCCCGACAATTCTGCTCTTCTGAACTTAATAACTAGAAAGCCAACAGGCTTAGTGATTCCTTGCCGTATACTATATCATAGCAAACATGGAAACAAACATAACATGCATGAGATCCCATATAATTATCCTACTTAATTGAGATATAATACTAGCAGGGTCCAAACTTTTTGACCTCATGTGACCCAAAATGACCTTTTGACCCCTTAAAAACAATAGTGATCACCTTACCAACACGTCCATCAACATGAGTAATTCAAAATTAAGCTTAGCACAGAATGAGTATGGACGTACTTCCACCATGGTATGAGATCCCTCACAGTTATCCCCCTAAAAATATAATGTCTACAAAGTTTGATCTGACTGTCACCTCAAACCTTTGATCTCCACACACAAGAGGAATTTCTCACACAGCTTTAGTATTCCAGAAAACTGTCTATTACTTGATAAAGCGGTATTTTGAAACCATTTTTATCAAAAGTTTGGTCAATGGGGACAGCTCTCCATTCTGAAGTCTCTATGTTCCGATGCCTCTATGTTTCGAAAAGTCTGCATTGAGGTTAGTGCTTAAACAAGCCCTCATCGACACACTCTCCTACAAGCATTGGATCAAATACTGTGTTCTCACATACCCCGCGCTCGCGGTAACACTGTATTACCTCACGCTGGAGTAACGTGGGAACGCGGGTTAACGCGGGGTCGGTGTTTAAATTTCAATCCACCTCAAATCGCAGGGTTAGGCAGTTTTAAACATCGTGTTTGTTTTAATCAAGCAAGGTCACAGGTATTTATAGCACTGATGACAGGTATTTTCTTACATTTTGCTGTAATCGGTGTGTGAAATATTTGGTCTCGTTACTATGGTAACACTATCCAATCAACGAAACACTGGGTACGTGAGAACACAGACTGGAAAACACGGGGTTAGCCTGTGGTTTTGTCTGATTGTAAACACAAGTTAACACTGGGTGTTGGGGGGTATGTGAGACCAAGCCTAAAGAGACATATCTGAATAGAGATGTGTAACCTTGGCTATTACTGACAGCAATTTTTGCTCCATGGGGGAAATGCCCCACCCATTGTCTATGGTATCCTTTTCAAATTAACAAAAGCAGATATCCCTATTAATCCATAATTTAACAAGACTTTTAATTCGCCTTTTGTCTACTTATACTGTACGTACAGCATAACATACAGTACAAGTTTTCCTTGTTTGATACACAGTATACAACATTATGCTTGCTCTTATTACCTGAACTACTTTTAAATGACAGCAGCAATGCAAAATAAAATCTTAATACTTTTGAAAAGTGTCATAAAGGGTAATCTTGAAGCAATGAATCTATGCATTAAGCTTTATGGTACACTTTTTTTTTTTTTTTTGGGGGGGCGGGGGATAGTGACATGGATAAAAATGAAATGTGAGACAAGAATTCCCACTTGATGATGATATTTGACATAGCTACATAATCCTTCGCACAGGGGTTACTTTTTTGGTGCAGTTATCCAGATATAAGCAGAGATGAGGCAAGTAGTATGCTGATACATTTTATGCTATCAAAAATTTAAAACAAATTCTAGAATGAAACTAAGTGACATATAATCACTGTAGAGCATATTGAAACTGTAAATCAGAAACACCAATCTAGACAGACACCAATGTTTAAAGTTTGTTCAACAAAATTCCTTATACAAACACACTTTTTGTTCAATTCCACCAGCTTCTATGTAAAGGACACTAATTTCTGAAGGGTGTCAATCTACAGTATTTCTAAGATGACTTTCAGTTTAGAAACTTGATCAGTGTACATGAACTTCTCCATCTCCAGACAATGGCTAGGCAAACAACTTTTATTTGTGGTCAGATGAGACAAGATAATGTGGACAGTTATTTTATGCTGGATTTAGCAGAGGTGTGACTTTCATGGAAGTCTGACATTTTGACCACAAAAAGAGTACTGAATGCCTGCAGGGAATGGCAGGAAATAGGAGTACATACAAACAATGGGCTGTAATGGTTATGTACTAAGATAAAAATAAGCTTTCTTCAGAGGGTTTATAAGAGTCAATTAACACCACTTATACAGTAAAAAGCTTAAGTCAATTGAGCTGTATGTTTGTAAGAGGTAATCCTTCAGGACACTGAGGGGATAACTGGCAGTCAACTGTGAAAAATTGGGCCAGATAACTGTGACCAAATGGCAAAGAATGGGTCAGTCACAATTTGATTCACTCTATTAGGCAATGACAGTTCATGTGCGCTGAAGGGTATTTGATACCAAATGATCAGTGTAAATTAGGTTCTTTTTTGTAAAACTAACTAACTGTGGTTTATCTAATTAATCAATTCCCACTTCCAATTAATGCATGCTTGCATGCACATGTCCTCATGAGGACAGTAGGCACAAGGTTTGTCAAATATTAGCACTTTTTGCCACTAAATTTAATGTTTTCTTCAGGTTTTCTTTAAGGTTATTGAAAAAGCAATGTTGGTATGTTATAAAAGAGATTCTTGTGCATCACACAGAGTACTCTCTGTTCAAAGTTTATACTTTTGAAGTTCCATATCAGTCATCTACTTAGTGTGCACAGAAGCATCTTCTAATATTTTCAGACTATGTCCCTAAATGACCCTTATACTGAGACTGTTTAAACTCACATGTTCCACATCAGTTTCATGAAAATCTATTTACTTGTGGCTGCAAAATCAGCATACCCATGAGCATTGAAGCATGTATGCCAGATTTTGCCTTTTAAGATTTTAGATTTTGCTCTGCCCACTTTTTCATGTATTAATACTTGGAACTTAATGTAATAACAGGGCATAATTTCATGCCAGAATCAACATACTGTACAGTAACTACCATGTGATGTGCCTTTTTGTGCACCTTAGACCTTCTTCCTATGAGTTTGCTTCAGTACTTTACAAATGCATTTTCAAAATTACCTCACTAAAGAATTTACATAGTGAAGTTAATAAACTGTTCCAAAAAAATTATATACCCTATGCCTATTACATTACATATGCCAAATTATTCTTACCCTTTCACCCTAACCGCTCATGGATATTAACTTCAACAGTTATATACTCTTTTGAGATATAGTGTTTGCAAGGTTTAGATGTTTTGAACTCTGATGACCCCAAATGACCTTTGACATCCAATAAAAACAATAGGGGTCATCTACTCAGTATGGACAACCCACTTAGTAAATATGAGATTCCTGGCAGTTACCTTTCTTGACATATGGTGTTTACAAGTTTTTGAGCTTTTCATCTCTGATGACCCCAAATGACCTTTGACCTCCACCAAAAATACTTGTGATCATCTACTTAATATGGGCAATCCACCTGCTATGTATGAGATCCTTCACATTTACCCTTCTTGAGATACAGTGTTTACAAGGTCTTGACCTTTTTCCCTCTGGTGACCCCAAATGACCTTTGACCTCCATCAAAAACAATAGGGACCATCTACTCAATATGGACAATCAGCAAGGTAAGTATGAGATTGCTCACATTTTTCCTTCTGGAGATATCGTGTTTACAAGCAATTTCCAAGGTATTTACATTTTGACCTCTGGTGACCCCAAATGACATTTGACCTCTACCAAAAAAAATAGGGACCATCTACTCAATGTGGACAATCTACATGCCAAGTTTGAGATCCCTGGGGGTTACCCTTCTTGAGATATCGTGTTTACAAGCAGGCGTCACACACACACATACACACACACACACACACACACACACACATACACACACACGACATCACCATCGCATAGATTCCTTGCCTGCCTTCGGCAAGGAATCAAAAACCCCAAATTTTTCATTGTGACCTCACCAAAAAACTAATTTTTTTCATTAAATTCCAAAGTTCCTGCAATAAAATAAGCTCATAATTCTCAAATCATAGTTCAAACAAGAGCCAGAGGGCACTATGGTTCCTTGCAGTTAAGATGATTTTGTATTAAAGGAGTCACAAGGTACGGCATAATTTGCACCTTCAACCCAAATGACTTTTGGCCTTCACCCCAAAACGTAGAGGCACATTTAATTTCAAAATCATTCAAACACTTGCAGTTTGAAGAAATTGAACACTTGGGTTTTTCAAGTTATCACACTGCATACCTCCCATTTCCATGTGAAAAATGCATGTACTCATCACCTTTACTAAAATGTCATGTACTTGAGTTTGGGGCAGTATAGGAGGGTAGTTAATTGCCTTTTGGTCAATCTCAACAATTCAAATTCAGACCTTGCAAAGAAATCACAAAGGTCAAATACCTGTAAAGTCAAAGCAGGTCAACAGTGCACTGCATTTTACATTAAAACAATTACCACCAATTTCAGGTCAAATGAGGTCACAAAGCAGGTCAACATGTGCACTTTACTCAGATGAGCACAACTTTCCATTTAGTCATCCCCCTATGTTACTTGGTTTTTGAGTTATTGCACCACATACCTCGCATTCCAATGCATATGACCTACACACTACTTTTCTTGTCGCTTAGTTGTCAATAGCTCGAGTTAGGAACATCCTAGGTGGGTAGTGTGATTGCCTTTTTGGTTTGTCTGATCAAGACGAATCCAGACGTCTCCAAAAATTTACAAAGGTCAAAAGGTCAAATGAGGCCAAGTGAGGTCAAGCTGGGTCATCACATTTACTTCACAAATAGACGAACACAAACCTCCATTACACCACCCCTCTAAAATGATTCAGTGGCAAGATATTGTCATTTTAAGAATTTTTACATTAAGCCCATTATCGTGTCACATACCTCACATTCCAATGCCCACATTAAGCCCTGTATACTCATTAATATGCAAGATATCGGCACCAAAAACGATAGGGCACATCTCCTGAATATGATACACGTACACACCAAGTTTGAGAAAAATTGCGTACTCGGTTATTGAGTTATCGTGTCACATACCTCGCATTCCAATGTGTCACATACACACATACGCACATACATACGCCGACTTGACTGCATAGGGTCCTTTGTTGACACAAGGAACCAAAAAGGGAAAAATTTTTCCAGCCAATTTCTAGTTTCGACGGAGAGCAGGCCAAACACGACGAAATGTGTAACCCACAAGAAATTTGATTCGTCGTCTGTATCACGTTTTTGATATTGCCCATATTCAGGGCAGATTCTTCAATAAACACCCCAACTTTTTAATGGCCCTTACAAAAGCCAAATTTCCTTAACAATTTTTAAATTTTCTTCTAAACAAAGTTTAGTTTTTTAAATATTTGTAATTTCCGGGCGCTGCGCGCGCCTCAAATTCTGCCAAGTCACTTCCCACGGACCCGCCGAGACTAATTCATCGCCTTCGTCGGGGCCTCAAAATGCTGGCCCCCTGTCGGGCAAATCCTGGCGCCACCCCTGCCTGACTGTACATATCTTTGACAGCACAATACAAAGCTCAATGGCGATACTGTACTGGCACTGACAGCAAAGGAACTCGTACGGTAATGCAGGCCTTGGGTATAGGTGTACAGCTGCATAGTATATCGCAGACAACCGTGCGTCACGGTGTTGCTCGAACAAAAGTTCGTACCAGACCAAAAGTACACAATGGATTGTGGGAAATGAGAAAACAAACGGTTTTCACTGGTATCTGCACACTAAATTAACCAAAATATCCCAACAAAATCAACACGTTCACATCCTATACACCACATTTGTTTCCCCTTTATCGACAGTACTTGCTGTTAAGACAAGGTTATAAAATGCCACAAAATGACGAAGTTTTAGGCAATTTCAGCTATAGTTACTGACCAGCTAGTGTGACAATATCTCAATACATGTTATGCATTGAGATAATAAGAAAGAAAACATTCACCACTGCACAGCTAAATTTCCCAGTATAGGCCTAGCCTAAGGATATTACACAGAAACATACATGTGCAGGATAGGTTCAATATATATATATATATATATATATATATATATATATATATATATATATATATATATATATATATATATATATATATATATATATATATATATATATATGCTATACATTAGTCGATGACAAAAGTGCCAAGACATTAGATATTAGACATGCTGAAGATTTTTAGACTTTGATCCCTTGTGACCCCAGACGACCTTTGACCTCCCCCAAAACAAAAGGGACCACCTTCTGACTATAAAACATGCACATACCAAATATGAAATCCATGTTTCCTATCCTGACCCTCAGTGACCTCAGATGACCTTTGAACTCAGCCAAAAAAGTAGGGACCATCTTCTGACCATAAGCCATCCACATACCAAATATGAAAACTATCCAAGTTTCCTCCCTTGAGATATTGTGTGAACGAGATTTTCAGACTTTGACCCCCCCATAACTCGAGATGACCTTTGACCTCCACCAAAAACAATATGGACCATCTTCTGACCATAATGCATGCACGTACCAAATATGAAATTTATCCAAGTTTCTTCCCTTGAGACATTGTGTTGACAGGATTTTCAGACTTTGACCCCTGGTGACCCCAGATGACCTTTGACCTAGGCCAAAAACAATATGGACCGTCTTCTGACTATAATGCATGCACATACCAAATATGAAATCTATCCAAATTCCTTCCCTTGAGATATTATGTTGACAAGATTTTCAGATTTTGACCCCTGGTGACCCAAGATGACCTTTGACCTCCGCCAAAAACAGCATGGATAATATTTGCTCCATAAGGCATGTATATACCAAATATAGTCTATCCAAGTTTCTTATCCTGAGTTCGTGCTTACAAGATTTTTCAGACTTTGACCCCGGTGACCCCAGATGACCTTTGACCTCTGCCAAAAACAATTGGGGCCATCTTCTGACCCCACACATCCACATACCAAATATGAAAACTATCCAAGTTTCCTTTCCTGAGATATCGTGCCAACGAGATTTTCAGACTTTGACCCTCGGTGACCCCAGTTGACCTTTGACCTCCATAAAACACAATAGGGACTATCTTCTGACTCTAACGTATCCACATACCAACTATAAAATCTATCCAAGTTTCCTAACTTCAGATATCGTGCTAACAAAGTTTTAGGAAACTGACCCCCGTGACCCCAGATGACCTTTGAACTCCACAAAAAACAATAGGTTTCTTTCTCTCAATATGACGCATCCATGTACTGAACTGTCAGACATTCCTATCTTGAGATATCGTGCTAACAACTTTTGCAAGCAAAGTGTCACAAACACACTCACACATACACACATACATATACAAGCCATCACGATTACATAGGTTTCTCTTATCATCGAAACCCAGGACCATTCAACAGTGGCGTAGCTACTGGAGGGCAGGGGGCAAGTTTCCCCCCTGGAAAATAATTTGAGGAAATTTGATGAAACGATGTGCCCCCAGTTTCCCATTCATCAAAATTTTTGTTAGAATAAGGAATTGTGAGACATTTCTCATACATAATTCGTATTATTATGCAACGAATTAAACCAGATTTCGTCAGTGTCGCATTAACCCGCCCGACTCGCGTTCCACAGAAATGTCCTCTCCGCGCCGCAGATTGAATGTTTTTTTTTATCATGTATACGCGCGGATGTTACGATCAGTGTATTTCAGTGCACAGGAAGCTGTCATTCCGGAACTTAACAACAGCTGATCATCACTATACAGTGAAAGGTTGTAAACCCGAACTTAAGAATATGATCACATGATCACCTTGTACATAATCTATGCGTTGTACACTTTGGGGAATTCATTGAAAGGATGTGAAAACTGACAAGTCACTAACGTAGAGCCCCGAGGTTACATTGTCCTACAAGCCAGTAGCGGGAGGGGTTTAAACTATACCGATTTCACTCTGTGTACATAACGATGGGTGGGGCTGAAACAATCCATGGCTTACAATTGACATAACATGAATATAACATTAGTCTGTAAATCAGAATGGACGGGATCCATGGGGATACTTAGATTTTGTTACTTAACCTAATCCTTGGAGGCTTACATACTAGTTCTGGAAAAAAGCATTCTGCTTACTTGATGTGTAACAGTAAACGTGTCCATGAATACCTTGTCCTAGGATAGAACTTACTCGGTGATCTGTGGCGTACGAAGGGGAACATTGGGCCATGGCCCTCCTCACGGATGTCATTTTTTGTTCTTAAAAATACGTAGCCATGCTTAAGTAACCCAGATTTTACTTCCTAAAATGGCATATGTGGCACCAAATTGCATGTAAGGACACCAAATTTTTCAAAAATTTTCAAAGGGGAAGATTTGATTCTGCAAAGGCCCCTCAGTGATGCTAATTTTTTAAATTCCTACAAATAGGCAAATTCTGTCAAATTCAAATTTTTTCTTCAAAAGGTAGCCTCTGTATCCCACTGGTGGCACCGATTGCATAAGAACACCTACCTTTTTAAGAATTTTTAAGCAGGAGAGCCCACCCCATAGACTCCTTCCTTGGCTGGCAGAGACGTCGACGTACAAGACGAGGACAGGGGAGCGGAGGGTGTTCAAGTGAGGTGAGAAGTAGTTTGCCATTTATCACGTAGATCAAGATGTAAGGGGTGAAATCATTAACAGATGGGAATTCGATCAGTCAAACACAATTTCATCAATTCAGCGGATCTTTCATTTAACCAAGTAAGTTAGCTAGTTTGATAGAGTTTTATGGCCCAGCTTCCAACCTTTTGGTTTAAAGTCGAGCCGGCCACGGCCTTTTTTCCAGTTTCCAATTTAGCCAAGAGTCACAATAGAGAGGCATTAACATATTTTCAATTGGTTTTATAGTTTCCTCGAAAGAATCAACACCATTACGATAGGACTAATAGTGATAGTACATTTCTTGTGGTAATTTTCTGATCACTTAGAGTGTTCCTCATTTTTTCATATTGCAAACAAAAGGTTAAAATAAAGGCCGTATGTTAAGATTCTCTTTACAAGCATGAATACGCAATTTTTGACCATCTGAGAGGTCCAATTTTTCGAAAATTTCTCTGCGCTCCGACGCAACCAATAGTGGCGCTTCGATCAGTCTTTTGGGCAAAATTACATTTTAGTGGTCAAAGTAGCTCTTAACTCTCTGATTACTTTGCAGTTTGCGAACATGTTTTCAAGTGAGCATTTTATTGCAAACGACAAAAAAAGATAACGAATCGTTAGAATCTTCGTACAAGTCTGGCAAATGCTATTTGCAGCCATCTGGAAGATCTGATTTTTCGAAATTTTCGCTACGCTTCGCGCCAACCAATGGTGACGCTGTGCTTAGATGATCTTTATGACAGAATAACGGTTTGGGCCAAGAAAAAACAGCAAACTGAAAATTTCCCTTTCGCCTATACCGATCGAAGATCTTTTATTCTGACTAGGAGCCTAAAAGTATGCCAATTTTATGACAAGTTTAAATTCGTAGTGTAGCTTAAATGACATGAGGATGCATGTAAAGACACAAAAGTTTCAGTTGTATTCTCATGAGCCAGCCACCACAATTCAACTTTTAACACTGTTCCTGTAAAAGTCAAAAATCTTCCACCATGTTGCATCTAGGCTCCTTAAAACTCCAAAAAAATTTCAAAGGGGTGGGGGAACCCCTCTCCAAGGCTGGCGATCACTCAACAAACTGCATGCCCCTCCTTCGGAGAAATCCTGCGTACGCCACTGCGTTGGTGCATACAAATAAACCAGATATTGTTAACAAAAATAAATATATAGCCTAAGAGTTGTTATTTCCAGTTGCTCTATGTTTAACTTTAAGATTAAAATACAGGTAATATTACATAATAACATGGTAATGTTGTTTTACTGGTAATTTGCATATTCTTTATGAAATACATACACACTGACCGGGAAAGGTTTTGGGGAAATTTCATGTCTTTGCCCACCCCCCGGAAAATATCCTAGCTACGCCACTGCCATTCAAAATCCATTCATCACTGTTACACCCGCAACGCTTTTTCCAGCAGGGCAAGCACCAAAATTTCCTGACTTTTCCTAAAGTGTGAACACAACTATTAAACTCCCTGTATTAATTAAGAAAGTAATTTGCGTCGAGCGGAGCGTGCCGAAAACTTGTGTTCTTTCAACAAACATTTGAAAATATGGAGCTATTTTTACCATTTAAACGTAGAGCTACCATCCCTTTTCAGTGCTTTATATAGTGACTAGTTATAAATAAAAATATAATAGTGTTACACAATGTGCATACAGTAATGCTTGAGTGAGCTGCACCTCTTTGGTATAAACAAGCATACCATACTTTTACCTCGGTTTCTCACAATATAGCACGGATTTTACAACAGTCAATGCTGACCACTGCCGAAGAGAAGGTCATTAGGCAGGCAGAAATGTTTTGATTTGGGTTTCAAATAACATGAATGAAAACTCTCTGCCCAGACCATGGAAGTGCTACCTCCGAGGTAGTACTTCCATGGGGCAACCAAGGACAAGCAAAGCATATGTACAGTAATTGGCTGGTTCGCCTCAGGGCGAGCCAAGGACACATGGTCCTCGGCTTTTGTGATCTGTGTAGTGAACTCGGTATATCAAGTGGGTTTCCTCAATCAAAATAGGGAGAAGCTTCAAAAACTTTAATGTGGTGAAAGTTTGTTTCATATTTCGTGTTTATCCATGAAACTGTACCTTATCACTAAAAGGATGTTTGCTCTTTTCTGCAGTATCATGAAAAACCTTATCACATCACTCCATTGCTTCATGATAGCCATTAATCGCACATGAAGGTACTGAGATTATGCAGCATAGCTGCTCTAGTTTCTGCGTATGTGGCTGTCAGAGCCTGGTGTAAACAGTCGTAGGCATATGGTGCAATAATTAAATCAAAGAAATTAAATATAATTAAAGGTTGAACCTAACAAAGCAGTACTTAATAGTATCTGCGGTCTTACATCGCACCCCACAGCACAAAGATGCCTGTGTAATAACAAGTCAAAACTTGAAACAATGTACTGTCTACGTAGTATAAGATAATGCCACCGCCTACCTAGTTTAATTAGTTCATACATGGAGAAACAAGAGCCCAAGGGCACTATACTTCCTTGCATTTAAGATGATTTTTTTTTTAATTTTGGGAGTTGCAAGGTAAGGCATAATTGGCACCTTTAGCCCCAATGACTTTTGGCCTTCACCCAAAAAAAACATACGCGCACATTAGATTTCAAATCAAACACTTGCAGTTTGAGAGAAATTGAACACTTGGATTTTTCAAGTTATCACTCTGCATACATCCCATTTCCATGTAACAAATACATACACACATCACCTTCACTAAATTGTCATTTACTTGAGTTTGGGGCAGTATATGAGGGTAGTTAATTGGCATTGCCCTTTTGGTCCATCTCAATAATTCCAAACCTTACAAAGAAGTCACAAAGGTCAAATATAGTCAAAATAGGTCAACACTGCATTTTACAAACACAGCTGTCCCTCGTGCAAGGAAGAAATGTAACAGTCATCTAATCATCCCTAATAACCAAAGCTTATGATGGAGAACTAGAAATTACGCCATGGTTGTCATTTGGACCACCTACGTGTTTGCCCCAAAAGGAAAAACAAGCAAAGGCCCAAAAGTCTGCTACGATTTCTATTTCACAATTTCGCCAGAGAACAAGAAACAAACATAGCTTTGTAATTTTATCTAATAAATAACTTTCAACTTGACCTGTCAACCTGAAGAGGGTGACAGGCAAAAGGCATAATAGTCCCAGCAGTGTGAAAGCAGAGGTAAAGAAGAGAAACTGCTTTTATATTTTAGTATTGTGATATATACACAATATATTATTAAATTTGGAGTCAAAACTTGCATTGTTAATAACTTTAATACTGTATATGAGGAAGAGGTTTTTTTTTATTAAAATTGCATTATTGCTAACTAAACTCCTTTTAGACTGAGAGGGGGTTATAATTCTTCTTTTCTTTTATACATTGCATTTGCCAAAAGGCATTAAACTTCAGTTGGATTTTATGCCAATTAAACAGACATATCACCCAAAAAGTCTAAGGACATGTGTGCCATAAGGTGTGAGAGCATCCAGATGAGCCTCTTCTGCTTTTTCTCTTGAATTTTAAGTTGCTATAGTACCATAGCTTACAGCAGGGCTTTTTATTTTTCTTTCGTATTACTAAAAAATACTGTTATAGCTTGCAAACATACATTGCATTTGTCGTGGGGGACATAACCAAGTTTTGGGAAGGACAACCAATTTCCAATGCAGGTTGTCTGTCCTTTGGACAACCAGATACGTATATTTGCTAAAGGATCATCCCTGCTTGTGTGACCTCCCTTTATCACTTGGTTATTGAATTATCACACTTCATGCATTGTATTCCAGAGCATATAATGCGCAAACATACACACACACCACTAACTTTTCACTGAAATGACAATTACTCAAGTTAGCAACATCAAAGAAGGGTAGTATAAGTGCCTTTGTTATTCGTCTCAACAAGACAAATCCAGGCAGTCACAAAGGTCAAAAGAGGTCACAAAGTAGGTCAACATGTGCACTTTCCTCAGATGAACACAACTTTCCATTAAGTCATCCCCCTGTGTTACTTGGTTATTGAGTTATTGCACTCCATACCTTGCATATATGACCTACACACTAACTCTCTTGTCTCTGAATTGTCAATAACTCAAGTTAGGAACATCCTAGGAGGGTAGTGTAATTGCTTTTCTGGTTTGTCTGATCAAGACAAATCCAGGCATCCCCCCAAAAATTTACCAAGGTCACAAGGTCAAATGAGGTCAATCTGGATCATCACATTTACTTCACTTAGACGAACACAACCCTCCATTATACCACCCCTCTAAAATGTTTCAGTGGCAAGATAATGTCATTTTAAGTTATTGAATTATCGTGTCACATACCTCACATTCCAATGCACGCATTAAGCTCTGTACACTCATTAATATGCAAGATATGGGCACCAAAAGCATTAGGGCACATCTCCTGCATATGATACACGTACACACCAAGTTTGAGAAAAATTGAGTACTCGGTTATTAAGTTATCGTGTCACATACCTTTCAGGGGGGGGGGGGGTGGCCGACTCTCCAAAAACTCAGTGACGTGTGCACAGACCAATGTGCTCGTGATAAGTTAACCATGGTGATCGGTAAATTCTCGAATTCGCTTTTTAAATTCTTTCGTGATGTGGGAGGATATTACCCAGCAAAGAATAATTAAGCAACTTTTCAGTGATGTTTTTCAATAGGAAACCCAAAGGTTTGAGTTTAAAAGTTTTTTGCGATCTTGTTAGGTAACAAGCCATAGCATGATGTGCTATTGCTAGACGCGTTTCGCCCAGAAAGATTAGTTTCGGGGCTCATCAGTAGCCGGGTAGTGTTACGGTAGGCAATGTTTGCCAAGAATGTCACGCAAACGATAGGACAAAATTATCCAAAATAATTCCAAGAAATTCATGGTAGAATTCAATGTAGAATTTATGAATAAAGGTATCTCTCAGATTGCCGCGGTACGCCGATAAAAATTAGTGGCAGGCATAAGAGTTACGATGCGGTAGTCCTTTTTCGGTATAACCTTATCCCCGCGGTATTTTCGGGGCTGACTTGTGTGTCAAAGTTAACTATTGAAATATATTTAATCGTTGTAGGATAAGTGGTAGCGAGAAGAGGTGTAGGGTAGGTCGTGTTCACCAAAGTTATAGCCAGAACGCTGGGTGGATGGTGCAGCCAATGTGGCAGTGAAGCGTTCTTGTGCTATACCGAAAGTGCATGATTCTGAGTTCCTTGCCAAGTGGCAAGCATCGCTGCTTAAAGGAAGAAGCAGAAAATTGGCCAAACTAACTATCGAGGCTCTCCAGAAACAGTCAATCCAGGTAAAGAAGGAAATAGCTCTCCAACGGCAGCAGGCATTTGCTTCTATTGAGAAGTTCGAGCCAGAAGAGAACAGGAGGAAAGACCCTTCTTTGTTCCCGAAGTTGGTCGACGGGCAGTTTAGAAGACTACAGCGTCGCCGGGGTCCACCACCAACCAAGAAGCGGAAACTTTAAGTTTACTTGATACCGGAAATACAAACCAAAAGGCTCCTTTCAGGGTCACCACACCGCTCAGAAAGAGAGGTTACCTTTCTTATCAAACATGCTTGTGTCTGTGTTTTCTTCTAAGTTTAAGTTTTTACCCTAGACAATCATGTCTAATCGCCGATTTAAGGCCAATAAAAGGCCCCACCGCCCGAATTTTAATCGTAACCGATCGAGATATAATCGTAAATTGAGACTGAGTTCTTCATCTAAAGAACAAGTTAATACCAATCTGAAATTTATCAGGAACTTTTCTAAACGTACCCTCACTGACCCAGAAATACTTCTTCTAAGTAAGGGTCTTGGTTTCATCCCTACACCACGGCAATCAAAGAGGTTTTCTCTGTTACAAGCTATGAACCAGCTTACCCGGACTGTGAGGAAAACCTATTTTATGCATGATAAACCATCCCAACCTTATACTAAATTCCGTCTTAAATCCACATGGCAACCACGCCCGACACCCTGTTGTGACCTAGAGGACTACCTCTTAAATACTAAAGCCTGTCTAGCTAAAATACCTATCCGCCACGCAGGCGTCAATCTAACTTCTCAAGAACTAGCTGTCTTACGCTCACTGCGTAGTGACGACAATATCGTCATAAAAAAATTCGACAAAGGCAGAGACATTGCTATTCTTGACAAATCCGACTATGAAAAGGAGGCGTTACGCCAACTTTCAGGCTATCAGTATAAATGTCTGGAATCAGACAGATATCACCCACAAAACAACACTCCAGGTCAAACATCTCGTCTCTAAGCTTTTCTCCCTAAAATCTATCTCGGAGGAAATTTTCAAATATCTCAACCCTGGTAACCATGAGATTCGTATACCGATCTTTTATCTGCTACCTGTTTTTACCGGGAGACCTTTTATCTCTGGTTGTGGCAGCCCGACACAACAGATATCAGAATTTCTAGACTACTTTTTTCCCTTCCCTTGGTGAAAAATCAACCAACTTACGTAAAGGACACTAACCACATCCTTAATATTCTAGAAAATCTTAAACTACCTGAATCCACCCTCTTGGTTACTCTTGATGTTGTTGGTATGTATACTAATATACCACAACATGAAGCTATTTCGGCTTGCACTACAGCTATATCTAAGGCTAATCCTAGTCTCTACAAAATTGATATACCGCCGACTCACCTCATTGAGGAACTCCTCACGTTAATTACCAAACGTTACTGCTCTACCTTTAATGGTAAATTTTATCTGCAAACCATGGGAGTCGCAATGGGTTCCGAATCATCACCAGAAATTGCCGACATTACTTTTCACCTTCTGGAGAAAAACATTATACCCATCTCCAATAAAATTCTCACTTGGCTGAGATACAGAGACGATATTTTACTGTTTTTTGACGGTACTACCACCGAACTTAACCCTTTGTGGATTTTATCAACACCTTACATCCCACCCTTAAATTTACAGCTGAAGCCTCACTCACCGAGGTCTCTTACCTTGATATCCTAATTTTTATAGGGAAGCGGTTCGCAGAATCGGGATACCTCGATACTCGTACTTATACTAAGCCCTGCGAAACCTTCCAATATTTATCACGGGAATCTACACACCCGGAAAGCTGTTTTAAAGGCTTTATCAAAGGAAAAACTTTGCGACATCTCCGCCTCTGTAATAACCGCTCCGACTTTAATTCTAAAGTCGCACTTTTCAAAGAAGATCTACGAAAGCGGAATTACTCAGACACGTTTATAGATAGTGCCGGCTCTACTATCAACTTCGAAAATCGCGCATCTCTCCTTGAATCTAAACCCAAGCCATCCAATCCACCTCTGGTTTTCAAACTATTATACACACCCCACATCAAAACAAGAGATCTCAAAGGATGCCTCATTAAACACTGGCACTTTATTAAGAAACACCCGACTTTATCTAAGATTTTTCCGAAACCCCCGCTCATTGCCTATAAACGGGCTAAAAATCTGAACGACTCTCTTATCAGAGCATCTTTTACTTCGGAAACCTCTTCAAATAAGTTAAATTACCTAGATGCGCCTCTAATTGATATTCTTGTGGAACTCATGCATGAATAATACCCTTTAATATGACTTATCACGCTTTTAGAGGCAGCACCGCCATTTCCTATCCTACCGCTACTGATGAGACCGGGTAATTATCCTCCACGGTCGAAACGCGTCTAGCAATAGCACACTTGCTATGGCTTACCTCTACCAATAGTCATTGAACCAACTAGAAAGCCAAAAGGCTTAGTGATTCCTTGCCATATGATATATTGTAATAATGAACATGGATGCCCACATGACAAGCATGAGATCCCTCACAAATACTGAGGTATACTAGTTAGGTCAAAACCTTTTAAGATCATGTGACCCAAAATGACCTTTCACACTCACTTAAAACAGTAGGGAGCAACTACCTAAAAAGACCATCAACATGCTAAATATGACCAATTCACAAACTGAGTATGAGATCCCTCCACAGTTCAATAACCACATAAAATGTCATGTCTTCAAGGTTTTGCCCTTTTGTGACCCCAACCTTTGACCTCCACAAACAAGAGAAATCTCCCACGCAGTTATGATGCTGGTAAACTATGTTGTCTATTAACTTGATAAAGCGATATTTTTGGAACATGCTCCTTTAAATCAAAATTTTGGGTATTGAGGATAGCTCTCTATATAATGATGTCTCTATGATCCAAAAAGTGGACTGCATTGAGGTTAGTGTTACAACAAACCTAATCCTAACAGTCATCCATAAATTGGAACATACAGTAGAGACATCTCAACAGAAAGGTGTAACCTTGGCTATTAGTGGTGGTCCTTTTGTATTTGTTTTTTTCTTTTTTTAATGCCCTTCCAATGACTATGATATCCTTGAAAATTAACAAAAAATGGGAAACCCTAATAATCCAGAATTTGCCTTAAATGGTCTGCTTGTAGGAACACCACATAACAGAGTACAAGTCAAGTGTCCTTTGTTTGATACACAGTAGGTACTATTTGCTAGTTTTGATTACCTGAACTACAGTACTTTCTGAAAAACAAGCCTTACTGAGAGGGCTAAATTAGTGTCAGACACTATCTCTAGACAGGTAGGAAATGGTTTAATCCATTGAGCCGTACATAATTCAATGAGAAAACCCCTCAGGACACTGTGGCAGTCAAATGTGATGAATTAGGTATTAAAGATAACAGTGACCAGCAATTTTCACAGACTCTGGTGGGTCAGTTACAATTTGATTCATTCAATTAGGCAATCTCAGTTCAAGCATGCTCAGGGGTATTTGATCCAAACGATCAGTTTAGTTCTTTTTATAAAACTAATTACCCGTGGTGTATATAATTATCTAGTTCCCACTTCCATGCCCTTATGAGGACAGTGGCACAAGGCTTGTCTGTAACTTTTAACAATCTTTGATACTAAATTTAATGTCATCTTCATATTTTCTTTAGGGGTTATGGAAGAAACAATGCTTGTATGTTCTGAAAGAAATTTTGGGCATCATACAGAGCACTTAATCTGTTCAAAGTTTACACTTATGAAGTTCCCCACTGAACAATTACTCTGCTTTGTGGGCATGGAAGCTTTCTCCAATATGTTCAGACTATGTCCCCAAATAACCCTCAAACAGCCTTTGTTTAACTCACATATTTCATGAAAGTCTATAGGCTGAGATACTTATGGCAAAATCAGCATACCTATGACAAAGATAAATTAGCTAACATGTCAGCCTGATGAACAGTTTTTTTCCTTTTTAACTTTTTCAGATTTTGTTCTACCCACTTACTCTTATACGTATTAATACTGGCACTAAATGTTATAGGGCAAAACTTCAAACCAAAATCAACATAAATACTGTACCAAGTGCACTTTTATGCACTTTAGACATTCTTAATACAGTGAGATTGCATTACATTACCCATGCCATTCAAAACTCTTCAACCTATGCACTAATGAATATTCATCCAAACAGTTACCCTTTTTGAGATAAAGTATGTGCAAGGTTTAACCTCTGATGAACCTAAATGACCTTTGACCTCCAGTAAAAACAATAGGGATCATCTACTTGATATTGACAATCCACATGCTAAGTATGAGATCCCTCACAGTTACCCTTCTGGAGATAAACTGTTTACAAAGTTTTGATGTTTTGACCTCTGGTGACCCCAGATGACCTTTGACCTCCACCAAAAACAATAAGGATCATCTACTTAACATGGACAATCCACATGCTATGTATAAGAGACCTCACAGTTGCCCTTCTTGAGATACAGTGTTTACAAGGTTTTTACCTTTTTACCTCTGGTGACCCCAAATGACCTTTGACCTCCACCAAAAACAATAGGGATCATCTACTCAATATGGGCAATCTGCATGGTAAGTATGAGATCACTCACATTTTTCCCTCTGGAGATGTCGTGTTTACAAGCAATTTCAAAGGTATTTACCATTTGACCCCTGGTGATCCCAAATGACCTTTGACCTCCACCAAAAATAATAGGGGCCTCCTACTCAATGTGGGCAATCTACATGCCAAGTTTGAGATCTCTCAAAGTTACCCTTCTTGAGATATCGTGTTTACAAGCGGGCGTCACATACACACATACACACGACATCACCATCGCATAGATTCCTTGCCTGCCTTCGGCAAGGAATCAATAAACCAGACCCATCCCTGGTTTCCTATAAATTTTACTCCTACACACCATTATAAGAGAAAATGACCTACTTTCTCTACCATTTATCCCGATATATCATCATTTCAATCACGCCACTGAGTTCTGGAGAGTCGACCATTATTTTGAATACCCCCCCCCCCAAAATACAAAGGTCACAAGGTCAAATGAGGTCAATCTGGGTCATCACATTTACTTCACTTAGACGAACACAAATCTCCATTACACCACCCCTCTAAAATGTTTCAGTGGCAAGATAATGTCATTTTAAGAATTTTTACATTAAGCCCCGCCCACTCATTAGTGTGCAAGGTATGACCACCAAAAAAATTGGGCACATCTACTCAACAAAATACATGTACCAACCAAGTTTGTTGAAAATTGAGCCCTTGTTATTGAGTTATCGTGTCACATACCTCACAATCCAATGCATGCATTTAGTCGTGTACACTCATTGATATGCAAGGTATGGGCACCAAAAACAATAGGGCACATCTCCTGCATATGATACACGAACACACCAAGTTTGAGAAAAATTGCGTAATCGGTTATTGAGTTATCGTGTCACATAACTCGCATTCCAATGTGTAACATACACACACCCACATACATACGCCAACTTCACTACATAGGTTCCTTTGTTAACACAAGGAACCAAAAAGTTTTGAAGTTAGTGGGGTGTTAGTTTTGTAGGTCTTAGATCTTAGTTTTGTAAACACCCCCAGGAGGTGTGGTCATGAAGGAGCACAATATTTAGGAATACGAAGAAGACGAATTGTCCCCTACGGTTTACTGTCAACTCGGCCCCTGGAAAACTCGGCCACCAAGACATCTCGGCCCCTAGACAACTCGGCCACCGAGACATCTCGGCCACTATTAAATAACACAGGCGGCGGAAGCGGGGGGCCAGTGGGGCCTGGCCCCCAATAATTTTTTATGAGATTTTGGGGGGCATGGCCCCTCCAATAACTGAATACCGAAAATAAATTTTTCAAAAGTATTTAAACAAATTTAAGTTGCTTTTATTACATTTCGGCTATTCTTTGGCTCAAATATTAATTTTCAGAGTGCAAAAGTTGCAGAGCTTCCGGGGGGTTCGCCCCCTGAACCCAACATTAACGTGGGAGAGTTTATTTTCGCCCTTCAAACAGTTGCAGGGTATGCTGCAATTGTGCCCTACTTTGAAATTCGGAATAAACTCAGGTAGACTGTGACAAGCTTCATGTCTTCGGAATCTCTTGACTTTTTACTCGTCGGGTTTCAGGATGGATAATTATCTAACAGATTTGGAGTGGCTAAAATTGGCTACCTTGGTGTGGATTAAAGTGTGCTCCTAGCATCTGGCATGTTTCTACCTCATGTAGGGATTTTTTTTTTTCAATTCCTGGGGATGCACAAAATCGTTCCAAAATCATACTTGGTGTGGTGGGTAGCCTTTTTGGATCTATTAGCTCAAAAAGCTATGACCGTTACTTCACAGATAATCACAACACAATGCCCGAAATTGTAGAATATCCAAATTCTTTCAAGCATTTGCCCAAAAATAGAAAAGTATCATAAAAAGGGTCACATAGTTACTAAAGGTTAAGGGATAAAAAAATCGCGACACATTTGGGAAGCCTGAGGCTTAAAAGAAAATTATTCTTGAGACTGTTTTCAAATCTTGTTTAACACAATACCCGAAATGGCCGATTATTTTAATAGCTTCAAATCTTTTCCGAAAAACAGCAGACGCTATGTTTAAAGTACAATTTCCATGGGAAATTAAAAGGATCTGCGACACATTGGGTAGAATGTGAAAGGTTTTCATCATCACAACTTCACACTGTAGTCTTGCAAAAGTTTGCCCGAAATGGTCAAATATTCGGGCAAAGGTTAAAAAGATGCTAGGATGTTTTCAATTGCCAAATTAATTCAACCGATAGACAGGAGGGTATTCAGCTGCCCAAAAGTTTGCCACCAATCCTTCTCTAGAGCCAAATATGGGCAATGGTTATGAGAATCGGGTAATTTGTTTTTCGATACTTTAATAATGCAGGGTGAGAACGTCTTCCAGTAAGTCTGTTTGAAAATTCATTTCAACACACCTTGTAACGTGACAATTCTGTCAATAAGTGTTACTAATAGAAGAAAAATCATCCACCTCATTTCATCCAATGTTAGTGGTACATTTTATCTGATTCTTCTGATAAAAATAGCGACTGCTAAGCTCCCCATAGGCCAAATTTTTTTGAAAACTAAAATCATATATAGTCGGAAGTTCGGGTACACACAATTTTTTCAATACATATATTGAATATAGACAGGAGTCGCAATAGAGTAAAATTTATTAGCATGTTTTCAATTCCGGTTTGTAGTTTCCCCCGAAAATATGCGGGACAATTTCATCGATTGGTAGCGATACATTTTATCTGGTAATTTTCTGATCAAATACCGACTGCTAAGATCCCCCTATAAGCTCGGGAAATGTCATTTTCGACTGTCTCATGGGTCCCATTTTTAAAAATTTTCTGTTCGCTTCGGGCCAACCAGTGGTGAAACTCCGCACATATAGTCTTCCCAGTAGCATTTTAGTTCAATGAACTAATGAACATTTTTGTGCAAACAGAACTTCGAATTAGCGGCTTCTAAGACCTCCCATTGGCGTAGGAAATGACATTTTGGACTGTCTGAATTAATCAGTTTTTTCAAAATTTCCTGTACGTTTTGCCCCAACTTATGGTGGTCCTGCAATTAGATCGCTTCATAGCAGAATTTAAGTTTTAAGTAATCATTTTTTTACAAAAGGAAACTCAAAATAGTGACTGCTTAGATCCCCATATAAGCCCGAGAAATGACATTTTCAACTGTCTGAGGGAGAGGTCGGATATTTAAAAATGTTTTGTACGCTTCGCGCCAACCACTGGTAGCGCTCCGTTTAGTCTTCCTGGCTGAATTTTAGTTTGGAACGAACGTACGTTTATCTGCAATTGAAACTTAAACCAGAAAGCCAAAACGCTTAGTGATTCCTTGCCGCTGAAATGTAAGGCCTTTTTTCACATTGACATTGCTTTGCAATGTTTTTCAATTAACAGGGCTCCATAATGTGCCCACAAAGTATACATGCAAGGCATCCAATCTTTCTACATTGAGATCCGCCTTGCCCGTTGTGAACCCAAATGACATTTGACCTCCACCAAAAACTTCTGGGACCATGTATTCACTATGTGCCATCTACAGGACAAGTTACAGGACCCTACAAGTGACCTTTCTTGAAAGACTGTGCAGGAAAGCTTGTCAGGCTTTGAACATGCTGACTCCAAATGAACTTTGACCTTTCAGAAAATCAATAGGGATCATCTACTCAATATGACCAATCCACACACTAAATATGAGTACAGTCACATCTACCGTTCTTGAGATATCGTGTTTACGAAGTTTTGACCTTTTGACCACTCATGACCTCAACTGACCTTTGACCTCCACCAAAAACAATAGGGATCATCTACTCAATATGGCGAACACACTCACCAAATATGAGTATAGTCACATGTACCGTTCTCGAGATATCGTGTTTACGAAGTTTTGACCTTTTCACGTCTCATGACCCCAAATGACCTTTGATCTCCACCAAAAACAGTAGGAATCATCTACTCAATATGGCCAATGCACACACCGAATATGAGATTAGTCACACTTACTCTTCTTGAGATACCGTGTTTACAAGCAATTTTTAAGGAATTTACCTATTGACCTCTCGTGACCCCAAATGACCTTTGACCTCCACTAAAATCAATAGGGATCATCTACTCAATATGACCAACCCACACACCAAATATGAGCATAGTCACATGTACCATTCTCGAGATATCGTGTTTACGAAGTTTTGACCTTTTGACCTCTCGTGACCCCAAATGACCTTTGACCTCCACCAAAAACAATATGAATCATCTACTCGATATGACCAACCTACACACCAAATATGAGCATAGTCACATGTACCGTTCGAGAGATATCGTGTTTACAAAGTTTTGACCTTTTGACCTCTCCTGACCCCAAATGACCTTTGATCTACACCAAAAACAATAGGGATCATCTACTCAATATGGCCAATGCACACACCAAATATGAGATTAGTGACACTTACTCTTCTTGAGATACCGTGTTTACAGGCAATTTTTAAGGAATTTACCTATTGACCTCTCGTTACCCCTTAAATGACCTTTGACCTCCACGAAAATCAATAGGGATTATCTACTCAATATGACCAACCCACACACCAAACATGAGCATAGTCACACGTACCGTTCTCGAGATATCGTGTTTACGAAGTTTTGACCTTTTGACCTCTCGTGACCCCAAATGACCTTTGACCTCCACCAAAAACAATAGGGATCATCTACTCAATATGACCAAGCCACATACCAAATATGAGCATAGTCACATGTACCATTCTCGAGATATCGTGTTTATGAAGTTTTGACCTTTTGACCTCTCGTGACCCCAAATGACCTTTGCCCTCCACCAAAAACAATATGGATCATCTACTCGATATGACCAACCTACACACTAAATATGAGTACAGTCACATGTACCGTTCACGAGATATCGTGTTTACGAAGTTTTGACCTATTGACCTCTCGTGACCCCAAATGACCTTTGACCTCCACGAAAATCAATAGGGATCATCTACTCAATATGACCAACCCACACACCAAATATGAGCATAGTCACATGTACCATTCTCGAGATATCGTGTTTACGAAGTTTTGACCTTTTGACCTCTCGTGACCCCAAATGACCTTTGACCTCCACCAAAAACAATATGAATCATCTACTCGATATGACCAACCTACACACCAAATATGAGCATAGTCACATGTACCGTTCGAGAGATATCGTGTTTACAAAGTTTTGACCTTTTGACCTCTCGTGACCCCAAATGACCTTTGATCTACACCAAAAACAATATGAATCATCTACTCGATATGACCAACCTACACACCAAATATGAGCATAGTCACATGTACCGTTCGAGAGATATCGTGTTTACAAAGTTTTGACCTTTTGACCTCTCCTGACCCCAAATGACCTTTGATCTACACCAAAAACAATAGGGATCATCTACTCAATATGGCCAATGCACACACCAAATATGAGATTAGTGACACTTACTCTTCTTGAGATACCGTGTTTACAAGCAATTTTTAAGGAATTTACCTATTGACCTCTCGTTACCCCTTAAATGACCTTTGACCTCCACGAAAATCAATAGGGATTATCTACTCAATATGACCAACCCACACACCAAACATGAGCATAGTCACACGTACCGTTCTCGAGATATCGTGTTTACGAAGTTTTGACCTTTTGACCTCTCGTGACCCCAAATGACCTTTGACCTCCACCAAAAACAATAGGGATCATCTACTCAATATGACCAACCCACATACCAAATATGAGCATAGTCACATGTACCATTCTCGAGATATCGTGTTTATGAAGTTTTGACCTTTTGACCTCTCGTGACCCCAAATGACCTTTGCCCTCCACCAAAAACAATATGGATCATCTACTCGATATGACCAACCTACACACTAAATATGAGTACAGTCACATGTACCGTTCACGAGATATCGTGTTTACGAAGTTTTGACCTTTTGACCTCTCGTGACCCCAAATGACCTTTGACCTCCAAGAAAATCGATAGGGATCATCTACTCAATATGACCAACCCACACACCAAATATGAGCATAGTCACATGTACCGTTCTCGAGATATCGTGTTTACAAGATTTTAACCTTTTGACCTCTCGTGACCCCAAGTGACCTTTGACGTCCACCAAAAACAATAGGGATCATCTACTCAATATGGGCAATCCACATGCCAAGTATGAGATCCCTCGGAGTTACCCTTCTTTAGAAGCATATCTGAATCGGTTTTCATCACTTGTTGCTAGCTCTGATATCCCTCATCCCATCTTCAATCATTGCGCGCAACGTCATGCACCGTCCGGGAAGACTGCACCCAGTAGCGGAGCTGCCACATGGTCAGGGGGCGGTCGAACCCCCTCCTGACGGACCAAAATCGTCAGCCGGCGCCCTTTTAGGTTTTTAACATACCTTACTCTTGCAGCTATATTGGCAAAAGACACACACACACACACATACACACGACATCACCATCACATAGATTCCTTGCCTGCCTACGGCAAGGAATAAAAAACGACTGCTTGGATCCCCTTTACAAGCCTGGGAAATGTCATTTTTGACTGTCTGAGAGGTACGAATTTTCAAATTTTCTGGACGCTCCGCGCCAACCAGTGGTGGCGTTCCGTTTTGACTGTCTTACGGGCAAAATGAAAATGAAATGCCCCCCTACGCCTCTGGAAATACCTTACTCAGCCGTGCACTGGAAAAGCTGCTTGTAGCATTCAGCGGGATTCCGGATTTGCGATCCTAGGATACATAGTCCAGTGGAGTAATGAACTGCGCCAATCAGTATCTCAAAAGTGTTTTAATCTTAGAAAAATCACAAATTTTTCTCACCAGAATAAGCGACAAATGTACCTGACAAATGCCATTTCCAGCCATCTGGGAGGTTTTAAAATCCAAAATTTTCTTTGTGCGCTCCGCGCCAACTGATGGTGCCGCTACGCTTAGATATTTAACTCCAGCCACTCCCTACAAAAGTATCCAGCCCCCTCCATGAACCCCTACCAGGGCTTTGCCCCCTGAACCCCACTAGGGGACCTTAAGCGGTCCCCTGGGCCCCACGCCGATGGGATTTTGTGCTTCGCGTAAAAACGGACGCCTTATGCCGAAAACTTGTGGCCCCCCAATAAAAAACATCTTCCGCCGCCTATGAATAAGCACTACCGGACTACCCTTATAGTATTAACGCTAGAAATACAAGTACTGGCTAGGTTTGTATTTTATATTCAAGGTAACTTGAAACAAAGCAGTTTTTCTCGTGTAAAATATTTCACAGTTGAAGAGAAAAAATGTTGTCACATGACTCAACAGCCAATCAACTAAAAGAAGGGTGCACGGCGCACCATCTGAAATTATCATAGTCAATGAACCTTGCACATTTTTAGGAAAGGCCCGAAATCAACTTACGGATTTCATGCGAAAGGTATTAGTCTTTTGGGGTTCCGAAAGGAAAAACCTATGGACTCATGCAGACAAGACTTTTGCAAAACATGCATAGGATCGTGCATTTTAGTGTTGGCGTATAATATGGCTCATCGACTTTCTTAACATTGGTGCACAAGTACTACGCGACTGCTTAATTGTTCACTGTCTGAAGCCAATGACCGGCTTTATCGAAAATTGGTTTTGATGACTCAGCCAGACGAGACCATTTATAACGTGGGCAATTGTGTGCTGTTTCTACAAAAATAGTATTGTTTCCAATTGAAGAAAAAACTAGAAAGCCAAAAGGCTTCGTGATTCCTTGCCGCTGAAATGTAAGGCCTTTTTTCACATTGACATTGCTTTGCAATGTTTTTCAATTAACAGGGCTCCATAAAATGCCCACAAAGTACACATGGAAGGAATCCAATCTTTCTACATTGAGATCCCCCTTGCCCAATGTGAACCCAAATAACATTTGACCTCCACCAAAAACTTCTGGGACCATGCATTCACTATGTGCTATCTACATGAAAAGTCACAGGACCCTTAGTGACCTTTCTTGAAAGACTGTGCAGGAAAGCTTGTCAGGCTTTGAACATGCTGACAAATGAACTTTGACCTTTGAGAAAATCAATGGGATCATCTACTCAATATGACCAATCCACACTCTAAATATCAGCACAGTCACCTGTACCGTTCTTGAGATATTGGGTTTACGAAGTTTTGACCTCTCATGACCTCAAATGACCTTTGACCTCCACGAAAATCGACAGGGATCATCTACTCAATATGACCGACCCACACACCGAATATGAACATAGTCACATGTACCGTTCTCGAGATTTCGTGTTTACTAAGTTTTGACCTTTTGACCTCTCGTGACCCCAAATGACCTTCGATCTCCACCAAAAACAAAAAGGATCATCTACTCAATATGGCCAACACACACACCAAATATGAGATTAGTCACACTTACTCTTCTTGAGATACCGTGTTTACAAGCAATTTCTATGGAATTTACCTATTGACCTCTCGTGACCCCAAATGACCTTTGACCTCCACCAAAAACAATAGGATCATCTACTCAATATGAACAACACCAGGGTGTGAATTTAAGGAATTACTTGTGAACATTCCATACAATTTGGTCGTCCTCCATCAGTGTTGGTCGTCCTTCAAAACTCAGGATAAAAATTGGCAAAACAAGTGTTTCAATAAACTTTGCATGAACTTTAATTGTTTCAGGCAGTTATGATGGTATGTCTGTGGTCATGATAACATGGCAGGCACAGCAAATTTAATTATGACCTAAGGAGTAGGACCGCTAGTGTTTTGATGAGACGCAAATAATTTCTGAAGCGGCAACTTGCGTTTTATTTAGTGTTTAGCCGATAACGGAGATATCGGAACTTGCCGACAACAGATAACTCAAAGTTAATATCGGCTCGATACCCACGACAAAAAAAAATCTTCCATAAGCACAACATGATTTTGTTACCATTGCAACATTATAGTTTTAACACACCTTAAACATATTTTGAACTGAGTCTGCATGTTTCCGTTACTCTGTCTCCGAGAAAAAAATTCTGTGTTTCTGACGAAATATTCAGTAAAGCAATCAATCACGATGTGTTTGATGTAAATCACACACCAGCTAAGAACCCCGTTCGTAAGAAGCACATCCCGTTACCTAACGTTAGGGCCATCACTATAGACAACATTAACACCCTCAGGAACGTACCAAACTTTCGTAGCTGCTGAGCGATATAAACTTGTCAGCAAATTACGTAACTAAAGGCATAGCAAATGATAATACCCTTATCCCATACACAGCCGGATGATCGTTCACTGTTACGATACTTCGTGAGATCGTGCATTTTGTTTCAGAGTCTCTTAACTTAGCTCTTTCAATTAAATAGAACGTTCGCGATGGTGAACGTTGTACATGCTTCTCTGTTGTACACTGACTGCTGGAAATCCCCATTGAGTTAGTGTTACTGCATGTGGCGAAATTCACACAATAAAACTCCATTCAGATTTGTCGAGCGATTCGGAGGAATTTGGCTTACGTAAACGGACATTGGATTTGTATACTGAAGTGCCTATAGATCGCGGATTGCGGTGCATGCACTGTGGTATAGATGTACGTAACTGTTGAAAGGACAAAAATAGCAAGCACTCGGTGCACTTGTTTGCTACGGATTTCTACACAGAAAAACATCGGGATTTCAGCAAATACTTTCACAGAAAGCACTATGGACTATGCCTACCTTGTGCACTTGGTCGTCAGCAGGACGACCGCGCAAGCGTGTTTTGGTGCATTGTTGTGGTCCGACGGAAATTTAGGTAGTCTCGGACGATCGCTAATTTCGCACGCTGAACACACACACCCAAACATGAGCCTAATCACATGTACCATTCTCGAGATATCGTGTTTACAATGTTTTGCCCTTTTGACCTCTCGTGACCCCAAATGACCTTTGATCTCCACCAAAAACAATAAGGATCATCTACTCAATATGACCAACCCACACACCAAATATGAGGTTAGTCACACTTACCCTTCTTGAGATGTCGTGTTTACAAGCAAAGCTTCACATACACACACACACATACACACGCACGACATCACCATTGCATAGATTCCTTGGCCTACCGCAAGGAATAAAAAACCGAACACTTTTTATTCTGTTTGATTTCTTTTATAAATCTTATGATAACAGATTTTACTTCATAGTTCAAACTTTGAGGAACACCAACTTTTGACGAGAGAAATAGGCTATGTTACCATCTTTAAAATGTTGCTAACCTTTATTAGGCATTGAGTTACGTAACAGATATCTATCGAGTTTTAAATAATATTTAGAACGTATGGAAGCCGAGTGAAAGCTTACAGTAGAAAGGCATATGCGTTAGTACTTTGGGGGAAGGCAATTTTCCTTCAGCACAAAAGTTCATTATGTAATGTGGGCACATTGTCTCTAGTTTCCTTTTCTTTTTCTTAACAAGTTAAATTACGCTCTAAAAAATGATTACCCAGCCTGGACAAAAAATTACCCAACCGTTGGTTCCATATGCCCAACTCAGTTGGTTAAGTGTTTTTCTCATTAGTTGGGCAAAAGAAATTACCCAACCATTTCACCCAACTAATTTTGCCCAACAAATGGCTAAAATTTGTACCAACACGTTTATCCAACAGCTGTACTTTTGGGTACCTGTTTGGACTACAATGTAACCTGATATATAACTATATACTCTGGATATGACGGAGATTTAACAAAGTACCCTAACACATACACCAATTGTCCTCCAAGAGTGGTTGGGGCACCAGCGACGATGCACTTGGTAAGTAAACAGTGAATTGTGTAGTTTAGAGTAGCAAACTCAATCCTGAACTTTGTATTTCTTCTCCCATTGATTACGTAGCAATGGAAACTTTTTTTCTATGCAACCATTGCTCCTCGAGTAATTTCGACCAGTTTGTTACTGTCATTCTACCATTAGCTTTGTATTTACCAAATACAACCTTATTCAACCATGAGATCTTATAATGGACCACTTATATTACAACCAGAAAGCCAAAAGGCTTAGTGATTCCTTGCCATCAAATGCCTTACCTGCTTTCAAATTGACAGTGTTTGATAGGTTTTTCTTTACATTTTAGGCACAGAATTTTCACAATTTTACCGCTGGCGACCTCAAATGACCTTTGACCTCTACCAAAGGCAATAGGCTTCTTTCTCTCAACATGACAAATCTATATACCAAATATAAAGAGTATCGGTCACTCCTATCTGAAGATATCATGTTTGCAAGCCATTTTCGGTGTTTTTGTATTTTTACTGCTAGTGACCTCAAATGACCTTTGACCTCAACCAAAAACACTAGGCTTTTTCCTCTCAACATGACAAACCTATATACGAAGCATGAGAAGTGTTGGTCACTCCTATCTGAAGAAATCATGTTTAAAAGCCATTTTCGGTGTTTTCGCAATTTTACCGCTGGTGACCTCAAATGACCTTTGACTTCTACCAAAAGCAAAAGGCTTCTTTCTCTCAACATGACAAATCTATATACCACATATGAAGATTATCGGTCACTCCTTTCTGAAGATATCACGTTTACAAGCCATTTTCGAAGTTTTCGCAATTTTACTGTTATTGACCTCAAATGACCTTTGACCTCTACCAAAAACAACAGGCTTCCCTCTCTCAACATGAAAAATCTATATACCAATTATGAAGAGTGTCGGTCTCTCCTAACTGAAGATATCGTGTTTACAAGCCATTTTCGGTGTTTTCGCAATTTTACCACTGGTGACCTCAAATGACCTTTGACCTCTACAAAAAACAAAAGGGTTCTTCCTCTCAACATGACAAATCTATATACCAAGTATGAAAATTGTCGGGCAATCCTATCTGAAGATATCGTGTTTACAAGTCATTTTCGGCGTTTTTGCAATTTTACCACTGGTGACCTCAAATGACCTTTGACCTCTACCAAAAACAATGGGGTTCTTCCCCTCAACATGACAAATCTATATACCAAGTATGAAAATTGTTGGGCAATCCTATCTGAAGATATCGTGTTTACAAGCCATTTTCGGCGTTTTCCCAATTTTACCACTGGTGACTCAAATGACCTTTGACCTCAACCAAAAACAATAGGGTTCTTCCTCTCAACATGATAAATCTATATACCAAATATGAACAGTGTCGGACATTCCTATCTTAAGATACCGTGTTTACAAGCAAGTGTCACAAACACACACACACGACATCACCATCGCATAGATTCCTTGCCTGCCTATGGCAAGGAATCAATAATTATGTGTTAAACTTAACTGATCTTTAACTAATTATCTGATTGGCCAATTACATTTTACTTTAAAACTTGCCCAACACCTTTTACCAACACCTGGATTTTACCCAACCTTAATTTGCCCAACAATATGGGTACAGTTGTTTACCCATACGTTGGGCAGTAATTTGCCCATTTGGGGCATTTTGTAGTTTGCCCAACGCTTTTTACCCAACAATTTTTAGAGTGTATTTTTGTCCTTGAAATTTTATACTGTGGGGATGTTGAAATATCTTTGCCTGTAGATCAAGCATTACCGCTTCACCTTACGTATAAAGTACAAGCACCACTGTTGGTTAAAATTTCCTGCAGCGGCATCAAAATTATAAATAATTTGAATGTAATGTCAAGTTAATGAGCCACGATGACATCACAGATTTACACGATGCATCAAAATCAAAAGGAAAAGTTGCAATACTTTATAAATTTGTATCTTCCGAACGCTATATGCTACTGAGATGAATTTTTCGACTCCTAAAAAGAGGAAAATTTTCTGCATATTTTTGAAGTCAATAAACTTTGTCGCCGGATTGTGCCTTTACATGTCATTTCGGGAAATGTTTCACAATTCGGTTTTCATTTTATAAAGGAAGCGGGGGTTTGAATTTAAAGAGATTGGTTCTTATGACCAAGCTTCCCGCAAAAAGCTATTACATCCACTGAAGGACAGACTGGATGAAAAGAACAGATTCTACGCTCTTAGCCAAAAGGCCGAGAAGCATTTAGGACTGACTATAGTACTACGCATTAAGGCCCCTTTAAAGAGTGGTTTCAAATGACATTGAATAAATCGATGTTGTCAAATTTAAAAACCAGAATGCAAAACTGCATTGAGGTTTTGATGATACACAAATGTTCATTTCAAATAATCCCATCATGTACCATTATCTTCCCATTCAAATGTTATTCTACCATGATCAAGAAATAATTAAGATGTGTTAACACAACACAACACAAACTTCTCAGTTTAGGAAGCTAGACACTTTGAGTTTTCAATTCTTCCCAATGTCAAGAATTGTCACGGTAGAATACCATCAATTTATTTACTTTTCTACCCATATACAAATCATATTGTGAACTTTTTTACCATGTTTCATTGTGGAAATTTGGGGGATCCTCTAGCAAGCAATACACACTAAAATTGAATGTGTCCCAAGGTGTGATTGGCTGAAAGTATGTAATCATTGGTGCATGGAACCAATCACAAGGTTTTAAAAGAGATTTTCTGTCCAAGTTCACCTAGTCTTCTTAGCAGGTATCGAGTGTGTACTATCCTTTGTTATTAGGTAATTCGAAATATACGAGCACAGTGCAAGTACTTGCGCAAAATACGTCCCCCAAGCAGGCTGTTTCAGCATCCATCTGTTAAAATCTTTATAACTTTTCACAATGTTGAGTGTTCGACAAAGGTCCTTAATATGTGAAAAGGGGAATTTTTGGAGGATTTTTGTTATTGCAAATAAGAGGATGGAAATGGTAATTACTCTACCTCAATCTGGATACTTGGCATCTTTGTAGGGACCATCTCCAGAATTTAACCCATCCACATACCAAATAAGACATCTATTCGAGTTCCCTACCTTGAAATATTGTGTTACTGGATTTTCAGACTTTGAAACCTGTGACCCCAGATGACCTTTGACCTCTGCCAAAAACAACAGGCACCATCTCCTGACTATAACACATCCACATGCCAAATATGATATCCATCCAAGTTTCCTATCTTGAGATATCATGTTAACCAGATTTCCAGACTGTGACCCATGGTGACCCCAGATGACCTCTGATCTCCTCCAAAAAATAGGGACCATCTTCTGACAATAACGCATCCACATACCAAATATGAAATCTATCCAAGTTTTCTATCTTGAGATATCGTGCTAACAATATTTTCAGACTTTGGCCCCTGCTGACTCCAGATGACCTTTGACCTTTTCCAAAAACAAAAGGGACCATCTTCTGACCTTAACTGGTCCACATACCAAATATGAAATCTATCCAAGTTTTCTATCTTGAGATATCATGCTCATTCCTCTGACGGGGGCCATGCAATATGTTGAGTGATCGCCTGCCTGGGTGGAAGGGTCTAAGGGGAGAGGATGCCCCCTCCTTTTTGAAACTTTTTGGCCTTTTCAAGGGAGCCTAGATGCAAAATGGTACACAATTTTCGACTTTAACAGGAACAGTGTTAAAAGTTGAATTTTGGTGGTTCATGAGGATAAAACTGAAAATTTTGTGTCTTTACATGCAATCTAATGACATTTACCCTACCTTTCAAAGTTAAATTTTTTTCAAATTTGCACACTTTTAGGAGAAAACACAAAAGAACATTGATAGGCATAGGCCAAAGGCAGCATTTTAGATTGCTGTTTTTTCTTGAACACAAAACGTTATTTTGCTATAAAGACTATACAAGCAAAGCGCCCCTTTGTTGGCATGGAGCGTAGAGAAAATTTCAGTCACGTCAGATGGCCCGCAATGGCATTTTCCAGACCTACATGAAGAATCTAATGAGTCGTTTGCAATAAAATGCTCAGTCAGAAACTTATTACAACATACTTTGACCCAAATAATGTTACTTTGCTCGAAAGACTATCTAAGCGGAGTGCCACCATTAGTTGCCTCTCAGCGTAAAGAAAATTGTGAAAAATTGCCACCTTTCAGATAGCCAAAAATTGGGTTTTCATACTTGGAATCTCAACCATCTTTATGTTAAGCTTTTGTTTGCAATAACAAAAAAATCTGCAACATGCTAAGTGATCAGAATATTACCACATAAAATGTTATACAACTATTATATATAAGTGGTCTTGATTCTTTTCGGGGGAACTTAACAACGGAATTAAAAACTATGTTCATACTTCTCTATTGTGAATCTTTGCTATAAATTTCAAGATCCACTGAATTGAAGAAATTGTCTGTCACTACTCGACCTCCTCATTGCTAATGGTTTTACCCCTAACATCTCTTGCATGATAAATAGCAAACTATTGCTCACCGCACCTGAACCCTTTGCCTCCATGACCCGTCACATACGTCTTTGCCCGCTGTGGAAGGAGTCTAGGGGATGTGCCCCTCCCTTTTAAGAATTCTTATAATAAGAGTAGATGTCCTCAGAGGCAATCAGTGCCACTAGGGTGTTAAAAAATGTCTTTTTCAAGTAAAATTTGGAATAGGACAAAATTTGCCTTTAGGGAATTAAAAAAAATTACTGAGGGCCTTTGCAGAGAAAGTCCGTCCTCTTAGAAAATTTTTGACAAATTCGGTGTCCTTACATAACATCTGGTGCCACATATGCTATCTTTTCAAGTAAAATCTGTGTTACTAAAAAACCAGAATGCAAAAATGCATTGAGGTTTCAATGATACATACATGCTCTTTTCACTGAAATGCTACACTTCTTGTAACAACTGGTGACCCAAAGTGACCGTTGACTCCACCTGTTAGTAATTGGTTTTTCTCTTAACCAAAACATTTCTACATTCAAAAAAACCAAATTTCATACTGTGCCTAAAGATATTCTGCAAACAAGCTGCTTACATCATAACACATCAACATATCAAGTTTGAAATGAATCCAAGTTCCCTACCTTGAGATGTAGTGTAAACAAGGTTTTCTGAGTTTGACCCCCTATGACCAAAAATGACCTTTGACATCTACCAAAATCAAAGGGTTCTTCCTTACATCATAATGCATCAACATATCAAGTTTGAAACCAATCCAAGCTTCCTACCTTGAGATAAATTGTGTTAAAAAGTTTTTCAGGATTTGTCCCCTTCTGACCCCAAATGACCTTTGACCTCCACCAAAATTTATTGGGTTTTTCCTTACATCATAAGGCATCAACATATCAAGTTTGAAATGAATCAAAGATTCCTCCCTTGAGATATAGTGTAAACCAGGAATTCAGGGTTTGACCCCATGTGACCTCAAATGACCTTTGACCTCCACCAAAATAAACAGGATTCTTCTTTACATCAAACCGCATCAACATATCAAGTTTGGAATGAATCCAAATTTACTACCTTGAGACATAGTGTAAACAAGGATTTCAGGGTTTTACCCCTTCTGACCCTAAATGACCTTTGACCTCCACCAAAATTTATTGGGTTTTTCCTTACATCATAAGGCATCAACATATCAAGTTTGAAATGAATCAAAGATTCCTCCCTTGAGATATAGTGTAAACCAGGAATTCAGGGTTTGACCCCATGTGACCTCAAATGACCTTTGACCTCCACCAAAATAAATAGGATTCTTCTTTACATCAAACCGCATCAACATATCAAGTTTGGAATGAATCCAAATTTACTACCTTGAGACATAGTGTAAACAAGGATTTCAGGGTTTTACCCCATGTGACCCCAAATGACCTTTGATCTCCAGGAAAATATACTGGGGTCTCTCTTACATCATAACGCATCAACATATCAAGTTTGAAATTAATCCAAGTTTCCTACCATGAGATATCATGTAAACAAGGATTTCAGGGTTTGACCCCCACGTGACCCCAGATAATCTTTGACCTCAACCAGAATAAATGAAGTTCTTCCTCTCAATATGGGTTATCTGTGTACCAAGTTTGAGAACTGTCAGATCTTCCCTTCTCAAGATATCTTGTAAACAAGCAAAGTGTCACAAACACACATACATACACACACATACAGGGCATACCCGTATTCAATGCCTTACGGGGCACACAGAACTGTTCCCCGTAAGGAAATGGTCGGAATTCCCCTTCAGCCGTTTATGTCACGCGGCACGTGAATGCCGCGAGCGAGGGCGGGCTCTTGCAGATCACGTGACAGAGCTCATTGCACTGTCTGAATTTTCGGGTAGCTACGCCAGTTACGAGCTCCACGTGAGCGAAGAAAGACGTGCGAGGCCTCAGCCGTCGTGATCGGCCTGTACCCGGCACGGTATCGTTTACAAGCTAAGGACACACCCGTATTCAATGCCTTACGGGGTACACAGAACTGTTCCCCGTAAGGAAATGTTCTGAATTCCCCTTTAGCGGTTAAGTCACAAGTGAATGCCGCGAGCGAGGGCGGGCTCTTGCATATCAGGTGACAGAGCTCATTGCAGTGTCTGAATTTTCGGGTAGCTACGCCTGTTACAAGCTCCGCGTGAGTGAGGAAAGACGTGCGAGGCTTCAGCTCTCGTGAGCGGCCTGTACCCAGCAAGGTATTGTTTACAAGCCCATACACACACACATACACGCCCACATACCCACACACGTCATCATGAATGCATAGGTTTCTCTTTTCATCGAAACCAAAAATGGCATCCGTGAGGGGGGGTATGGCCAAATGTCCCCCCCCCCCCCAAGTACACCACACACACCTCCATTTGTATTTCAGTAGATACCAGAGAATTGCAAACACCTGAACCTGGAAAAATAGTGAAGGCCTATATGGGTTTACATTTGGGCGAGAAGCATTTAGTAAGCTTCTGCTATGGGTCTTCATGCTCATCTGTGCAAAACGTTAACAATTGTAGCCGCCCGCATGTTGCAAATTTGTCGGTGTTTTCTTGATGCAGTATGAAAGGACTGTGTTGGAATTTCCAATGGTGGTTTACCCTTCAATCGAAAGGCCAATCAAACCGTGGTTCACCGTTAAAAGCAGTGTGAAAGGGGTAAAAGCAGAAAAAACCATAATTGGTCTGTGGGGCAGAATGAAAACTAAAAGCTGCCTCCCTGAACACAGAGACATAACATCCACACACTAGTTTACACAGGCAGATACAAGTTTAAAGCAGTGCAGCATGTACTCATGAAGAACTAAAATTTTGAATTATTGGCTTTTTATTCATCATGGGCAGTGGAACCAACAACTGAGTGTCATTATAAAACAAGCATCAAAGTTGTGCAAGGCAATTTTCAGGAGATGGAGGATTTTGCAGACTTTCATAAAAAGGGCCCAATGTGAGCTTGGACCAAAAATTCCAGCATATGATACACAGATTAATAGCCAAGCATCCTCTACAGACTGTCAACTCTTTTAACAATAATTAAAGGGAAGGCTTAAGCATTTTGTAGTATTACACAAAATGGACCCAAGAGCCCTTGCAGTGGCGTAGCTACTGGGGGGGCGGGGGGGCAAGTTGCCCCCCTGGAAAATTTTTGGGGAAATTTGATGAATCTTCTTATTATTACAAAAATTTCTCAAAATTTTTGTTAGAATAAGAAATTGTGAGACATTTGTCATACATAATTCGTATTTTCGTGCAACAAATTAACTCAGATTTCGTCAGTGTCGCATGAACCAGCCCAATTCGCATTCCACAGAAATGTCCTCGTCGCGTAGCAGATTGAATGTTCTCTTGTGCTTGTATAGGCACCAGGGTTATGATCAGTGCATTTCAGTGCACAGGAAGCTGTTATTCAGGTGATACTTTGGGAATTCATCAGTAAAAGGATGTGAAAACTGACAAGTCACTAGCATAGACCCCCATGGTTGTTTTGTTCTTCTACAAGCTAGCAGTAGCTGTACGATTTTACTCTGTGTACATAACCATGGATCAGGCTGAAACAATCCATGGCCAACGATAAACTTAAAGTTAATCTAGAAATTAGAATTAACGGAATCCATTGGCACACTTAGATTTTGTTACTTAGCCTTATCCTTGGAGACTTACAAGCTAGTTAGGGAAAATAGCTTTCTGCTCACTTTGAGTGTAACAATAAATGGACAATGAGTACCTTGTAGCCTTCTACACATAACAGACTGCTTTTATCACAGGATAACCTGTGTGATCGGGCCACTATTAGACCTCCTTAGTGGCGTGCGAAGGGGAGACCATTGGGCCATGCCCCCCTCACAGATGCCATTTTTTCTTTGTTCTTAAAAATACGTAGTCTAACCTTATTAACACAGATTTTACTTCAAAAGATAGCATATGTGGCACCAAATTGCTTATAAGGACACCGAACTTTTCAAAATTTTTCAAAGGAGAAGGATTGCCCCTGCAAGGTCTTTCAGTGATGCCAATTTTTTTTTTAATTCCTACAAATAGACCTATGCAAATGCTGTCAAATTCCAATTTTTACTTAAAAAGGTAGACCCTGTTTCCCACTGGTGGCATCGATAAAAAAGACTTCATGTTTAGATTCTCTTTACAAGCATAAATACGCTACAGTATTTTGACCATCTTTTGGGGTCTGACTTTTTGAAATTTTCTTTTTGATCCGTGCCAACCAATGGTGGCACTTCGCTTGGTCTTTTGGGCAAAATTACACATTTGGAGTACAATTAGCTCTTAACCTCTATGATCACTTTGCAGTTTGGGAACATATTTTGAAGTGAGCATTTTATTGCAAACCACAAAAGAAGAAAGCGACTGGCTAGATTCTTCGTATTAGCCTGGAAAATGCTATTTCCGGCCATCTAAGGGGTCTGATTTTTCCAAATTTTCTATACGCTCCGCGCCAACCAATGGTGGCACTCCGCTTAGATAATCTTTATGAGAAAATAACATTTTGTGGGCAACAAAAACCACAAATACCGATCAATGCTCTTTTATTTGGACTTCTAAAAGTGTGCAAATTTAATGACAAGTTTTACTTCGTAAGGTCATAAATGGCTTAAGAGTGCATGTAAAGACACAAAAGTTTCAGTTTTATCCTCATGAACCACCACGATTCAACTTTTAACACTGTTCCTGTCAAAGTCGAAAATCTTGCACCATTTTGCATATAGGCTCCTTGAAAACGTCAAAAAAATCCAGACACCCCTCACCTTAGACCATACTGCATGCCCCTCCCCCTTCAGAGAAATCCTGCGTATGCCACTGCTTTATTACATACAAATAAACCAGATATTGTTTACCAAAATAATATCCTTTGTTATTACCGATTGCTCTATGTTATACCTTAAGATTAAAATGCAGGTAATATTACAAAATGACATGTAATGTCGTTATACTTGTAAGTTTGCATATTTTATATGAAATACATACACATTGACCGGGAAAAGTTTTGGGGAAATTTCATACCTTTGCCCCCCTGGAAAAAATCCTAGCTACGCCACTGAGCCCTTGGGCCTTAGATCCAAAAATCCTGCACACTCCAAAGAACCACTACCAGAAAACTATTATGATAAACTTAACTATCTTGGGTGTACAAGATTATCTGTAGGAGGAGAACTATTTTGTAGAAATGAAATGGGTTGTATGTAGGGCCTGCATGGGACCTTGGGCCAAAAATTCCTTAACATCTTCAGTTAGCCCAATACCCCAAAGAACATTATGTCCATGCTTTGGTAAAATCCATGAAAGCATGTGGGAGAAAAGCATTCAGAAGAAATTGTACACAGATAGAGTGAGTTATCCTTAGAGATTACACTAGCTCATACCAGCATGCTAAAAATGGGTTTTTGTGCAATAAAGGTCAAATTTTCACATTCATAAAATGTATAACGTAAAAAAAAAGTGATTGACTCTGGGCCTTATAGGTTGGGACAGATTGTGAAATGTTCATGTTATTCAAAGCACAAGTTCACATGTGAAAATCTTGTCACAATGCAGCTTGATCTAAGAAGGAATAAAATATAGTCTGCAATTCTCAAGATGTATGGATGCACATTCCATAGCCACAACTACTAAAATGCTTATTTGCAACTAGTTTCACAAATTTTAAGCACATGTCCCTTTGAACTGAAAATGCAATTATAAATAGTTACCATGGCATGCTTCTTCAATCAGTTGAGTCCTTCATATGAAAATTTTTATTCCATGTATGTATTCTTTTAAATTTCTTATAAAAATCTGAACACTACAAAGCCTTCATTTTATATGCAAGAAATTTCAAGGTTAAGTAGTAGTTGTTCAATGTTCAATCTTAAATAAAATGCTGCTTCTGAAAATGTATCATGAGGCGGTAAAACGAGTTTTCCCTTGCACTGGATGTATCATTTTCACAAAGATATAGTTAGTTGCGACAAGATGTCACTAGATATAAAAAGTGGAGTTCATCTCTGGTCTTTCAACCCTTTACACCGAAGTTATTTGTTCCGTTGGTTGAATTTCCTCATCTTTTGGTAACACCACCGTTCTTTTAACTGGTTCCTTATGGGTGGCCCAAGATGGTACAATCTTTCCATGTAACCGCCATGCTCCATATCTATTTGGTAGGTGCTTCTCCAGAACAATGTATTCCACCACATCTCTGGGGATGTCTTCACTTCCCAATTCCAGTCTACCAAATCGGTCATATATTGCTAGTGTCTACAGAGTGAAAAAAGCATGACAACAAAGATAAGATTTTAAACAGAAATAGTACTGAAAAAGAAATTCATTACTGGGATGATTAGGTAAGCCTACCTTTCATGCAGAAAAGTAACAAAAATGCACAATAATCACTTGACAGACTAGAAGCTATTTATAAGCAGTGTTGATAAAATAATAAAGCTAGCCTCTAAATATAGAGGCAGGTAGGTTGTGGACCCAGGATTACTATAAGTAATTTCACTTTTTGAACTTACCATTCTTCATACATGTAGGAAAACATGTTGGCAATGCCGGGGTCAAATAAAAAAGTTCGCATACCAGTGTTCCCCGCAGGCCCAAATTTTGTCCACTGGCATGATGTGATTGCAGTCCCAGGACAGGTCAAAGGTCCTCCTACCCCTTTTGAAAATTTTTACTCACCTAAGGACAGCTACAATCTTGGACAAAAATTGTTGGGACACGCCGCTCCCCCTTCCAATGTTGACCACTGTTATGCTGTTCACAGCAAAGAGCCATCTTTCTTGAAGCAACATTGGGAGGGGAAAGGGGGTTTCCTGTTAGCCTTTAACTAAAATTGAGGAATAATATGAAAAGTGACTCAACAGTTTTGTCCATGACTGTCTGAGAATTTGGAGAAGTCAGATAGGTGTGCTGCACATAGTAACAAGGGACGCTTTGCTTATGGTTATTTTATGGCAGGTAAAAGATATGTTGGCCGTTAGATAAGAGTATATCCAGGACCGGATTTAGCTTGTGAGGTCCTGGACCCGGATTATGATGAACGCTTTCCACAAATGTTGGGAGGGACCTAAATGAGGGGACCCTGGGACTGGCCCTAGGTAAATGCCGCAAAAAATCTGAACCTAAGTACTTCAATTCTTCTATCACCTCCCTTCTTTTGAGCAAAGGGACATTAATGACTCATTAATTGTCCCACTTGCTTTGCTTATTTTAATTCTGAAAATGCCGTTTTATAAAGAGATATCGTTTTGTCCTGCCTACATGTCCCTTTGATGAGGCTGGCAGTGTAGGCTTAGTTAACCAAATGGTCTACCATTTGTTTTGAAAGCAACTTTCAATGCAAAACGTACAGAAACTGCTTCCGTTAAAAGAAGGCATAACAATTTTGTCAGCTGCTGTCATAAAACATGAAAAATACAGCCATAGACGCAAAATTGGCTGCAAAATATGTCCAAAATCAACCATTCCTACCAGTCTACCATCACTATAAAAGAAAGCCTGGCTTGCAGAGTGACTTTCAATATTTTGTGGTGGATTGTGGGGCTCTTGCAATTAACTTCTTGTCTTCTAACTATCAGTTTTAAAAAGAACGACTCTTCTATCCAGGAAGAGACAAAACTTGTTGGGACACCCCCACCTGCCCTTCCAATTTTGACCACTGTTATGCTGTTCACGGCAAAGAGCCATTCTTCTTGACGCAACATTGGGAGGGGGAAAGGGGGTTTCCTGTTAGCCTACTTTAACTGAAATTGATGAAAAATATGGAAAGTGTCCCAACAGTTTTGTCCAAGATTGTAGTAAAAATTACCGGTGCAGTATTTGGTGGCAACAAGAGATTGAATATATCTATAAGAACTTTTACTCTTTAGGGAGAATCTATTATTTGTTTCTGTGGAGTTTCTTCTCAGTTTTGGATAATCTGTGTTAATGCTACTGTCCTTGAAGGCTGCAATCTGTGTGCATAAACATGTTGTTACATTTGTGTAGATTTTGATTTTAAGTTTTGATGCCATGCACATTTTAAACCAGAATGCAAAATTTCCATTGAAGTTTTGATGATCAGTTTATGGTCTATTCCAAATAATGCCATGATGTCCCATACCTCCTCTATCACTCCTCCAACTATCATGTTGGAAAAATACTGTTGTGTTTATTTCAAATGACCTTTGACCTCAAAAACTGCAGGGACCACCTTCTCACCACAACACATCTACAAACCATAAAAGAAATTTACACAACTTTCAAATCTTGAGAAGTGTTAAGAAGGTTTTCAGAAATTGACCCATGGTCACAGATGACCTTTGACTTCCACTAAAAATGATAAGGAACCTATGAAGAAAACTTCTCAAACACCACAAACAGACCACTAAACAACCATCATTATGTCAAATCATCAAACATTAATTAAAGGAAAGGGTTAAATATTTCACAAAATGTACCCAAAGGCCCATCTTGGACCAGAACTCCTGACAACGTTTTAGGTACCACTTTGAGATAGATTATCATTACGACATACAACCAACATTGAACAAGACAATCAGCTGTTGAAGGAGAAGCATTTTTGTAGAATTTCATATGCCACATGTTTTATGCCTCAACTTATAACCTTCTGGTTTAATGTAGCAACCACCCATGGACTTTTTTTTTAAACACAAGGAATGTAAATTCCATTTTTAACGTCTTTGATTCCAAGTCGAGTCAAACCAAGATGGTTAGAGGGCATGATTTCTGGTCTTCGCAATCACATACTTGCAATAGTCATGCGAAACAAATTGAAAATCCTGTTAGACATCCTGCAACATACAGATTTACTTGTATTTATCTATACTTCATGTTTTTATACTCTCATAGAAGACATTTGAGTGAGCATGCGGAAACAAGAGTACTAGATCACCACTGGTGCTGATTGCTCAAATCTGTTGAATTACTGTGATACAGTGATGACTTCCAATGTCAAGAAAACCACTCCCCACACAATGGATAGTCTAATCACTACAGGGACTGTACTTGTCATACATGGCTGTCTTTTGTTAACAGATTTACCCACAATTTAAAATGTTTTAATTTCTCTTAGGTAAAAAGATACCCCTACTGCCTTACTTGCTACTTTTATGGAAAACAGTAAGTTTAGTCAGGCAGAAGGCAATGGGCTGTGATAACACAATAATTAGTAATAGCTTCCTTCTGAAACACAATCAAAGAAATTTGACCCTCTTCATCCCTTCCACAAGCAAGGCTAGTTCACTGTAGAAGCAGTGTCAAAAGACTCAGTGCTTGTACACAGACAGTTCTAAAGGACGTGCAGTAAAATGAATTGGAAACTAGTAAGCTGAATTTGTGAAACTAAAAAAAAAATAGAGGGGTGGCACAAAATCGGTCAAAAAGGTGTCACAGTTATTATTCATCCCAAATTGGACAAGAAAACATGGCCTTTGGATGACCTATATTTTTTCAACCAGCTAAAAGTCCTTTTAAAAGTCAATTAACACGCCATGTTTCGTAACTATGATTTCACAGGTGCAAAGCAATAGCAGCATGTCAAATATAGTCACACCTTTTGACCTCATATGACCTCCAATGACCTTGGATAAACAAATCTATGTACAATACTGAGCAACCACTACATAAGGAATATTACAGCCAACTTTCAAGGACACTGAGAACTTATTCGTAGGAGGAGATACACTTAAAAATATTCAGAAAACAGCCAGTAATAACTTCTACTGTAGATGACCTTTGACCTTAACTTTTTTAACACAACATGTAAACCTATGTTCAATGACCAATGTATCCAAGTTTAGTTACAATTCATTGGCAAATGTGTCCCTGAGAGCATTAAAGGCAATTGTGAACAGACGTGATAGATGGATAGACAGTGTCGGTGGCAGATCACAATAGCTCAAACAGCTCTTTGAGCTGGTTTGAGCTAAAAATGCAGTGAGTTCGTAACTCATTTTATAACATTTCATAACTTTGTTCTGTTTGTTTATTAAGAAAAGCAATTAATTTCCAAATTATTTTATAGACCTAAGCTTACAGTAATATTTTTTATCGTACATCCGGCTATATTTTATGCTTCGTAGCATTTTGCTAATGTTTGAACTCTCTCTCCTTTTTTTTTCACAGTTCACATCATCACAAGCATAGTTGAGGCTGAAGTAAGCAATTTTTTTCAATTTTGAACAACCTACATAAAAAATTGAAACTCAAAAGAGTCCAAAGGAATTTATGCAACCATGCATGATCTTTAGTTATTCTACCCCCCATCCCCCCATCCCCCCATCTCCCCCCCCCCCAAGAAGCAGCTGAACCACACACCTCCCATAATACCAAGAATGGTGAGGCTAAGATGAATTATACCTCTCTGACTATGGACATATAAATACTGTCTGCATTAAACACAACATTAATTTTCAAATTGCAACTTTTGCTATGTTTAGGAGGGAGGTTTTATTTGGTTAGGAGAACAATGTTCTCTTTATATGTACTCAATAGCTGCCACTTTATGAAAATTACTTGTCATTAATCTAGAGTAAATAGACAGCATTGTTTATAAACTTTAAAAAGTAGACAGTGCTTGTCACATCCATCAAGTACACTGTACTTCAAAATATAGGAATATTTAGGAAATAAAGGATCATTTGGAGTCCTGAACTTTGACCTGAGGTGCCCTAAGATGACCATTGATCTCCACTAAAGAGTACAGGGACCATTTTCTTTCCATGATGCATCCACATACCAAATAAAAAACCATCCAAAATTCTGGCCTTGAGACACAATGTTATCAAGGATTTCAGATTTTGACCCCTGCTGACCCAGATGACTTTTGATCGCCACAAAAAATGATTGGTACCGTCTTTTGAAAATGATGCATCCAAAACGAAAAATTTAATCTATCAAAGTTTCCTACCTTGGGTTATTGTGTTAAAAAGGTTTTCTGATTTCAACCTTGTGCGACCCAAGATGACCTTTGACCTCCTTAAACCAGAATGCAAAACTGCATTGTGGTTTTGATAATACAAGTTTTCTCCAAATACTCCCATGATTATCTTTTCTTTTCAGTCAGTCACTGGTCAAAAGTTACCAAAATGTTCTTGCTGGAAAAAACAATGTCGTATCTTACTCAAATCTTTACAGTTGTTAATTTGTCATGCAAAAATTCAGTAACTGTTCTACTGAGGTGAAATCAATTAGCTTAAAGGTGAATCTAGGTGATTCTTACAATAAAAAGATTTGCAAACTATTGAAGCAGAACAACAAGATCTCTGACATATCCCAATGGAGTAGGGAAAACAAGCCAGTGAGCCACAACTGGAAAAAAGGTCGTCGTTGGCTCGTTTTGAACCAAAAGGTTGGAAACTGGGATGTAAAACTCTATCTAACTGACAAATCCCAACAGCAAAGAACAAGCTTTGCTTCATGTTCTTCACAACAAAATATAATTAGTAACCTTTCTGGTGGGAAAGAACTATTAATAGTGTATAAAACAAAAACAATTAAAAGCAGTTACAGTTTTTCAAACCACTATAAAATATGCTATTCGTTTTCTGTGTAGGCAGTTGGCACTTTATGAATATTTATGTTCAGCTGCTTTCGAGGTGCCATCGACCACACCGTCAAGATGCAGCCAGTGTATGCTGATACTGTACGTATGCAATCATGTACCATACTTTCACTGTATTAATCAATGAGGAATGTACCTTAGACTAGGATGTGTTCACTGTGTTCACTTGAAAAATGTACAGCTCTAGGGCGTTACTGTACATGTTCATACTTTTAGTCGAAGCCTATGCTGCCTTGCTGTGTCAGGCAACATTCTCCCAGTTCCAGTTAGAATTTAAGGTGAGATTTTCCTGACATTTGCACTAACTTTACACTAACCTGAGCATAGTCGTAGGTTCGTGTATAGGCCATCTATTGAATATACAAACGAATGCTATGCACTGTTTACGTACATGCACTAATTATATTTTCAGTTGGGTATGTACGCATGGCACCTGTAGTTGTTTAATTCATGAATAGGCCTAGTCATAAACAAATGTACTTTCATTTGTTCATACTTCTGACTAATGGGCTCATTGCAGGAAAGAACTCGAATTTCATTTGGCAAACCAAACTCAACAACTGCACTTCAAACAAAGATTACTCCCAAAAGAAGCAAAGATTGTCCTTCCAAGTATGTTAGAGCCTCAAACATAGTTTCCAGCTTCAGCTATCTGGCTCTCCTGTTGTCACAAATTTCAGAGGTTTTAAGTATTTCTTTAAAACAATCTCGCTTTTACAAAAGGAATATTTCAAATAAAACATGAGACTGACTACAGTTCACACACATTGTAATGATGAATTAGCACTCTATATTTCATTTGAACTGCAAAAAGTAAAACATTTCTCCAATCATCTTAAAGAGTAATTACGACATCAGCTTTATCAGTAGGTGAAGTATTCAGTTTCCAATGGGGGGGGGGGATAATTTTCCAGGTAACTAAGATGTGTAATGTGTTAGGTGATTCACATACCTCCCAAGTGACCTGCATTTTCCAAGTCTGACCTGCAATTGGACACCCAAACCCGCTGACCCACCCAGCCCTCTAAAAAAACCCACATTTCAAATCTCTGAGGTATTCTTATTTAGAGAACCACACAAATTAGCAAATAATTAAGCTTACTGATAACTTATAAATTCAGTAAATCTTATCTCACAGCACATTCGACTGCTCGCGCTGCTATACAATGCATACGCCTAACGTTTGGTACATACTACAGAACTACATTTGCTGTCACAACATCGCTATTCGCTAACCTTCACAGCAGGTATGGAATATATTCCTGTCTCTGCGCAAATAGTGTAATCACGTCCTGCAACCCCGTGTTCAATAGTGAAAATAAATGTCCATTTTGCTGGTTATAGGCGGGGTTTGTCCCAGAGTTTCTTGAACGTTCTTACGTTCTTGGCTAGGCCTATATTATGTCATGATGGCTAGAATGCCATGTGAGATGTACGAAGATATTGGAAATCACATGCAGCATGGTACGACCACCGGTAATTGACACTGGGGGGGTCATACTGACTTGACGTTAGCAAACTGTGCCGGTACCGCACCAAAAATTTACCTCAAAAATAACGATTGAATATTGTGATTAAGAGAGGTTTTAGTCATTGTACATTTGTGAGTATCTGTGAGTATTTTGGCAAACCTCTCAATACAATATTTTTCTAGGTTACTGCAAAAAAATCAGTACTGTACTGAACTTTTTTGGTGGTAAGCTAGCGACATTGTGTTGTCTGTTATGCCAAAAAAGGCCATCATTTTGCGTGTAGACGCTTCTAAAATTCAAAAATTTCCAAAAAGGGGATGGGGACACCTCCTTACACCCCTCCCCCAGGTCGGGGTTCCACCAATGAACAGATCACTTGGACCCGCATCTAGCCTCTCTGACCTTGAGAGCTATGGACTCATAAATGTTTCATTTACATAAAGCCATGCAAAGTTGTAATTGAAAGCATTTGTCCACCTCCAGTACGAATGATAACCTCTTCAGAAAAAAATTTCAAGCACATGGTGTCCTACCCAAATACACAGTGTTGCTAGACATGAGTAATGCTTTTCAGGTCACAGGAAATAATATACCCATACCACAAATTGTATAATGGTCTGTTGTTTTCCTTAAAAATAAGTTATTAGAAACAATGCTTTCCTGAGGTTATGGCAGCTTGAGATCTGAAGTTTGAGGCCTGATAGTGTCTCACTGACAGCACAGATTTATCTAGCACTGGTTTTAAGTGAGCAGAGCCTTCTCTGGAGATAAGTAACATCCAGATGCAGGTAGCATGAATAGGAAATACCCTCTTTTCTTAAAAAAGGAATTTTGCCTTTTTACAAATAGCAATTACAAAGGATTGTGGGAGAGAGTTTTGGTGTTTGTCATTTTTGTCAATGGCATATTACTGTGTCGAAAACTGATGTACACCCAAAACTCTATCGCACAATTCATTGTAATTGCTATTTGGAAATAGGTCTATCCAAGATCAATATAACTTTAATAACAACATTACTGTATTGAAATTTTATGTTTTGTGACTAAAGAGTTATATTGCTTCAAAGTCCTCAGAATTAAAGAATTGAAATCAACAGCATGTCGTTGCTTAAATACGGCCCGATCAATTTTTCATTCCACAAATCAGGCCCGTTCAGTCTTAAAGGTTACCCACCCCTGCATTAACCAGAAACAAATACACACAGGGAGGGTCATTTGCTTACATATCTTTAAAGAATCTGTCATGCACAATAAATATTTGCATCCAAACTGACTAGGTTTTTCAACTCGCTTCAATGTCCAGGCAACTTTTGACAAAACATGTATTGAAATATTCTGTGTAATCGTAACACAATCTACCTCTATTGACTATGCACAAACTTAATATAGAAAGTCATAACAAGAAAGTATATGCCAGGGTCCCTATACACTGAAGTTGCTTTGAATGCAATAAAACCTTGAAACATGTGTTATTGGATTATCAAACCAATCTTAGAGGTTTTTCTGTTACAATTAACTTGTCTTCAGAGCAGGTGTTGAATGCATACAGTACTTCCCATGTGCTGTTAAGAATGAAAAATATAGGTGCTGTTGTAGTACTTGTGTAATATATGTCAGCCCAGCAGGCTGTATGTACTTGAGCGTGCAACAACTCAAATCTTACACCATGGGCCGATTTCACTAACGTCAAATTTAGCGATCATCTCTAAGTTGATCGCTAACTAGAAATTATCGCTAGTAGCGATGGCGATGAATTTTGGGTTTCACTAAAATAATCGCTATTATAAAAAAAAAAACTTCGATGAAAAAGGATGATTGCTAAAGTTTACTGTAACCTTTGACCTTGAGAAGCAAACAACTGTCAACATCGACAGCAGACGACCGAAAATATGGCAACTACAGAGAATGAGGAGAAGGATAAAAAGGTATGAAATAGTCAAACCAGAATGCAAAAATGCATTGAGGTTTCGATGATACATACATGCTCTTTTCAATGAAATGCTACATTTCTTGTAACAACTGGTGACTCGAAGTGACCTTTGACTCCACATGTTAGTAACTGGTTTTCTTCTTTTAACCAAAACATTTCTACAAATTTCATACTGTGCCTTAAGATATTTCGCAGATTTTAAGTTTGAAATGAATCCCAAGTTTCCTACCTTAAGATACTGTGTTAAAGAGTTTTTCAGGATTTGTCCCCTTCTGACCCCAAATGACCTTTGACCTCTACCAAAATAAAAAGGATTCTTCTTTACATCATAATACATCAACATATCAAGTCTGAAATGAATCCAACTTTCCTATCATGATGTATCATGTAAACAAGGATTTCAGGGTTTGGACCCCATGTGACCCCAAATGACCTATGACCTCCACCAAAATTCTTGGGTTTTTCCTTACATCATTACGCATCAACATATCAAGTTTGAAATGGATCAAAGTTTTCTACCTTCAGGTATAGTGTAAACCAGGATTTCCGGGGTTTGACCCCACGTGACCCAAAATTACCTTTGACCTTCACCAAAATATATCCAGTTCTTCCTCACATCATAACGCACCAAGTTTCCTACATTGAGATATAGTGAAAACAAGATATAAGGGTTTGACCCCATGTGACCCCAAATGACCTTTGACCTCCACGAAAATATATCCCGTTCTTTCCTACACCTTAACGCTTCAACATATCAAGTTTGAAATTAATCCAAGTTTCCTACCATGAGATATCGTGTAAATAAGGATTTCGAGGTGTGACCCCACGTGACCCCAAATGACCTATGACCTCCACCAAAATTCTTGGGTTTTTCCTTACATCATTACGCATCAACATATCAAGTTTGAAATGGATCAAAGTTTTCTACCTTGACGTATAGTGTAAACCAGGATTTCCGGGGTTTGACCCCATGTGACCCAAAATGACCTTTGACCTTCACCAAAATATATCCAGTTCTTCCTCACATCATAACGCATCAACATATCAAGTTTGAAATGAATCCAAGTTTCCTACATTGAGATATAGTGAAAACAAGATATCAGGGTTTGACCCCATGTGACCCCAAATGACCTTTGACCTCCACGAAAATACATCCAGTTCTTTCCTACACCTTAACGCATCAACATATCAAGTTTGAAATTAATCCAAGTTTCCTACCATGAGATATCGTGTAAATAAGGATTTCAAGGTGTGAGCCCACGTGACCCCAAATGACCTATGACCTCCACCAAAATTCTTGGGTTTTTCCTTACATCATTACGCATCAACATATCAAGTTTGAAATGGATCAAAGTTTTCTACCTTGACGTATAGTGTAAACCAGGATTTCCGGGGTTTGACCCCACGTGACCCAAAATGACCTTTGACCTTCACCAAAATATATCCAGTTCTTCCTCACATCATAACGCATCAACATATCAAGTTTGAAATGAATCCAAGTTTCCTACATTGAGATATAGTGAAAACAAGATATCAGGGTTTGACCCCATGTGACCCCAAATGACCTTTGACCTCCACGAAAATACATCCAGTTCTTTCCTACACCTTAACGCATCAACATATCAAGTTTGAAATTAATCCAAGTTTCCTACCATGAGATATCGTGTAAATAAGGATTTCAAGGTGTGAGCCCACGTGACCCCAAATGACCTTTGACCTCCACCAAAATCAATAGGGTTCTTCCTTACATCATAAGGCATCAACGTATCAGCTTTGAAATTAATCAGAGTTTCCTACCATGAGATATCGTGTAAACAAGGATTTCGGGGTTTGACCCCACATGACCCCAAATGACCTTTGACCGCCACCAAAATCAATAGGGTTTTTCCTTACATTATAATGCATCTACATATCAAGTTTGAAATTAATCCAAGTTTTCTATCTTGAGATATTGTGTAAACAAAGATTTTGGTTTTTGACCCCCTGTGACCCCAAATGACCTTTGACCTCCACCAAAATATATCCCGTTCTTTCCTACATCTTAACGCATCAACATATCAAGTTTGAAATTAATTCAAGTTTCCTACCATGAGATATCGTGTAAATAAGGATTTCGGGGTTTGACCCCACGTGACCCCAAATGACCTTTGACCTCCACCAAAATCAATAGGGTTCTTCCTAACATCATAACGCATCTACATATCAAGTTTGAAATTAATCCAAGTTTTCTATCTTGAGATATTGTGTAAACAAAGATTTTGGTTTTTGACCCCCTGTGACCCCAAATGACCTTTGACTTCTACCAAAATATATCCTGTTCTTTCCTACATCTTAACGCATCAACATATCAAGTTTGAAATAAATCCAAGTTTCCTACCATGAGATATCGTGTAAACAAGGATTTCGGGGTTTGACCCCACATGACCCCAAATGACCCTTGACCTCCACCAAAATCAATAGGGTTCTTCCTTACATCATAACGCATCTACATATCAAATTTGAAATTAATCCAAGTTTTCCATCTTGAGATATTGTGTAAACAAAGATTTTGGTTTTTGACCCCCTGTGAGCCCAAATGACCTTTGACCTCCACCAAAATATATCCCGTTCTTTCCTACATCTTAACGCATCAACATATCAAGTTTGAAATTAATTCAAGTTTCCTACCATGAGATATCGTGTAAATAAGGAATTCGGGGTTTGACCCCACATGACCTTTGACCGCCACCAAAATCAATAGGGTTCTTCCTTACATCATAACGCATCTACATATCAAGTTTGAAATTAATCCAAGTTTTCTATCTTGAGATATTGTGTAAACAAAGATTTTGGTTTTTGACCCCCTGTGACCCCAAATGACCTTTGACCTCCACCAAAATATATCCTGTTCTTTCCTACATCTTAACGCATCAACATATCAAGTTTGAAATAAATCCAAGTTTCCTACCATGAGATATCGTGTAAATAAGGATTTCGGGGTTTGACCCCACGTGACCCCAAATGACCTTTGACCTCCACCAAAATCAATAGGGTTCTTCCTAACATCATAACGCATCAACATATCAAGTTTGACATTAATCCAAGTTTCCTACCATGAGATATCGTGTAAATAAGGATTTCGGGGTTTGACCCCACATGACCCCAAATGACCCTTGACCTCCACCAAAATCAATAGGGTTCTTCCTTACATCATAACGCATCTACATATCAAATTTGAAATTAATCCAAGTTTTCCATCTTGAGATATTGTGTAAACAAAGATTTTGGTTTTTGACCCCCTGTGAGCCCAAATGACCTTTGACCTCCACCAAAATATATCCTGTTCTTTCCTACATCTTAACGCATCAACATCTCAAGTTTGACATTAATCCAAGTTTCCTACCATGAGATATTGTGTAAATAAGGATTTCGGGGTTTGACCCCACGTGACCCCAAATGACCTTTGACCTCCACCAAAATCAATAGGGTTCTTCCTAACATCATAACGCATCAACATATCAAGTTTGACATTAATCCAAGTTTCCTACCATGAGATATCGTGTAAATAAGGATTTCGGGGTTTGACCCCACATGACCCCAAATGACCTTTGACCTCCACCAAAATCAATAGGGTTCTTCCTTACATCATAACGCATCTACATATCAAGTTTGAAATTAATCCAAGTTTTCTATCTTGAGATATTGTGTAAACAAAGATTTTTGTTTTTGACCCCCTGTGAGCCCAAATGACCTTTGACCTCCACCAAAATATATCCTGTTCTTTCCTACATCTTAACGCATCAACATATCAAGTTTGAAATAAATCCAAGTTTCCTACCATGAGATATTGTGTAAATAAGGATTTCGGGGTTTGACCCCACGTGACCCCAAATGACCTTTGACCTCCACCAAAATCAATAGGGTTCTTCCTAACATCATAACACATCAACATATCAAGTTTGACATTAATCCAAGTTTCCTACCATGAGATATCGTGTAAATAAGGATTTCGGGGTTTGACCCCACATGACCCCAAATGACCTTTGACCTCCACCAAAATCAATAGGGTTCTTCCTTACATCATAATGCATCTACATATCAAGTTTGACATTAATCAGAGTTTCCTACCATGAGATATCGTGTAAATAAGGATTTCGGGGTTTGACCCCACATGACCCCAAATGACCTTTGACCTCCACCAAAATCAATAGGGTTCTTCCTTACATCATAAAGCATCTACATATCAAGTTTGAAATTAATCCAAGTTTTCTATCTTGAGATATTGTGTAAACAAAGATTTTGGTTTTTGACCCCCTGTGACCCCAAATGACCTTTGACCTCCACCAAAATAAATAGGGTTCTTCCTCTCAGTAAGGGGTATCTGTGTACCAAGTTTGAGAACTGTCAGACTTTCCCTTCTCAAGACATCGTGTAAACAAGCAAAGTGTCACAAACACACACACATACACACATACACACACACACGCACATACACACATACATACACACACACGCCATCATGAATGCATAGGTTTCTCTTTTCATCGAAACCAATAAACCAATCAAAATTTGCAAAAAGCAGGGTAATTGTAAAAATCGATTCAATAACATCACCTCATTTATATTTTCAATGTATATCAGTGTGGGTTTGAAAGGGACTATGCAAAATAGTCCTTTAACTGCCCTTCTCTAGCGCACCGTTCTGCAACTGTACTAGCCTGTATAGCCTAATAGTAACATGCATGGAAGTAGGGCTAAGCCTAACTTTAGGCTGTACATACTTAGCCTAATACCCATAGTATCCATAGTACACTCATACTAATGCCATACCTAAGGTTACCACACTGTGCGGTTGTACTCAGCCAAGGGCCTACTTAGGCAAGTGCTGGTACGAGTCTTCACGCCAGAGCCTTTGTCCCTTGAAAACACTCAACAATTTCAAACATTCCTATGCTGTAACGTTACTCATTAATACATAGTCAACTAAAGATTGAGGAGCAGATTATACAGTCGGTTCAGCTTGAGACTAAGTAAGTGACAAACGTGAGGCCCAGATTAAGCCATGTAGTTGTGAAAGTGTAACGTCGGTTAAGTATAATCCTGTTCAAAAAATGACACCAACTTAGTCTGAAAGAACTTTCTGTAATGTTGAGCAAGGCTTACGGTAAGTGCAATTACCATTTAGTTACTACAGCCTAACCTGTCCAATGCCTAACATACCTTACTGTTTAGTTACTAGCCTATAACTTAGCCTAGGCCTAGGTCTAATGTAACGTACGCTACAGCTTTTTTGTAGCCTAACAGTAGCCAGTACCCAGTGTTCTCCACAAGCCTAGCTGTTTTGTATGTGTGGGCCACCTGCAAAAAATTTGCAAAATCATTCTAGCACCTGATCAGAAAATGTGCCATTGCACAAAAAGTGGACCCACCCAGACAAACGCTATCAATTTGAAAGTTTAAAGCAGAGGTCCATCAGTGTGCACATTGAATAATGATTATCAGAACATTTTCTCATTAAATGGAAGCCCAGAAAGGAAGCAAATGGCCTAACTGTACTTACATTTCATCATTCATTTAAGCAAACATTTTCCAAAGAAAGTCATCCTTTATCTTTGGTCCACTTTCCATGACAGTGATTACTTAGCCCACTAACCTTCAACATCTGGAGCACCCCAAAAAATGGAATCAGCAGAGAACACTGCTATACCACAAGTTTGCCTGGCTAGACAACATATAGGCATAGATCTCACACACTTGTTCCCTGCATTTGGCCTAGACCTATGCCTGCCTAGGATCTTGCCATACCTCTTATTTCCCTTGATATAACAGACAGAAATATTGTGGAAATACAATGTGAACTAGTTGCAGTAACTGTCTTCTTGGGCCTGAAAACAATTTCAAACCTTCTGTTATGATCCAAGTATATATTACAACCCTAGGACTGTTAATAAAATAAACTTCATAGCCTCACTCTGTTATTGCTTAAAAGTTGATCTGAAATTTAGTGCATGGTACACTATTTATTTGAAATGGGTGTGGAGGGGTAGAGTTAGAGGAGTGTGGTACCGGTACACTGTACTTTGTCTGAAAATTGTGAAAGGGTAAGTTGTCACAGCTTTGGCTAGGGCCTTTAGAATACTAGTATGGCACCTGTCTAGCCTAGGCCTAGATAACATTTTTAAGGATTGATGGCTAAAGGATATTAAGCTCCATTAGTCAAGTCATATTGCAATTCACCCCACATTATAAAACTCAGTTTAATACAGTATGGTCTCATCTTATGCACAGCCTTGTTGAAGCTGCTGAGTCAGAAGCATTTCACTTCATGATATTCAGATTATTCAGACTGTGTATCCCTATATAGACTGTGTCATATTTTCCTGAAAAGATTAATTCATAAGGCTGTCTATCATCATAGGTCTGTACTGGTACCCCATTGAAAAGAAATTGTACCTAAAATTTTGACTACGTTAGGTTATTCCTCATAACTCTAAAAAACGTAACCCAAACTAGGTTAAAAGCTTTACGTTACTGATTTACTGATGGGTAGTACAGTACACCGTTGCTAATTTGACATTGCATAGAAATAGAGGAACGGTAACCAAGGGAGCATGACCCAGTGCTTTGTAGACAGACTTTCCAGTACGGGCTTTGATTTGTACCAGGTCTGATCAAAACAAGCCTCATTTGTTCACTGTACACGACAAGAACTGAGGGATCAGGGTAGCACTTGGAACTTACTGGCAATGCTTATAAGCTATGAACTGTGGTGTACCAGCATGTCACAGTTTTTTAATGCCAGCCTGTTTTGTTTGGCATCATATTTTTTTTATTTTTCAGGCCTCCTTGGAATATAGAAAAGGGAGTCACCATCACTTTATAAAAAGTCTGCAGGAATAGTCTGAGGACTTCCTCTTTGTATGAAACTACCATTTTTGGTTCCTGAAATATCCTTTTTTATAGGATCGCAATATACATTAATATCCATAATAACAATATTCATTATACAGCTGTTGTAAGGCTTTAGATTTGCTCTTCTCTAACTTTGCAGCTAAGGTCCTCTACTAGGGAGTAAAGCTGATGTCCCTCCTCCCCTTCCAAATAAATAAATGAACAAACGAATGAATAATAAAAATAAGGAGTGTAATGCTGGCTGTGTGCCCTTTTTTAAGTCCTACTTAGTCTCAGTGCCCCTAAAGTGCGGAAATTAAGTTGACTGGTTCTCCTTTTGTGCCAATACAACAAAGGATACATGTGCATTTTCTCTGTTTTATATTGTCTTATTAACATGAAGGGCCAGTTTGCTCCAATCTTGGACCCTTGTTGTCATTAGAGGGGAAGAGTGGCTTCTTCTTTGTGATTCTATCTACAGATTCCAGTACAGAAGATCAGCTGCAGATCAAGCATTATCCCTAGTAGCCAACTACAGTACTCTTATTTGTACATGCACTTGGCAGTCATGCCCAAAATTACACATCAAGCCTAGAAAAAAGAACATGACAACTGGAGGACAGAAAAATGGATGTACGAAGGATTTCCTGGGATTTGGCAGATATTGAAGGATAGTGAGGGGTGGGCCTACAGAGGGTCGGGGGGGGTGTTCACTGACTATACTTTCAGTACAAGGTGATGACAATTGATTCAAGGCATGCACAAATCATACAGTTAAATATTAACACAATTGAAGATTTTAATCTTTTCAGTGACACTAGATTTTTGATGCATAGCTGGAAACAAGACATGTAACTGGGAGTAAATAAAGTCTAGTACTGAGTAGAGCTTGTGGTAATAAACAACGTACTGGTAGGCTTTCATTGTTGTGAAATGCAGATAAACCTAATTGATCTGACACTTTCTTTTTTAAAATAAGGAAGATACAAAGAACCTTTTTGGGAAAGGTTTGTTTCCTTTTCCCCCTTGTTTTAATAATTCTACAACCTTTCATAACATGTTGAGTTCTTAAGGAAAAGTTTAATTGCAGCTTTTTCTAAGGCTATGACAAAGCTGGAGAAAAGACTGTTACATTGGCATTAATCAACAGGATGCAGGCCTGTTCAGCAAGGTCGTAGCCCATGGGGGTATATGCCTAAAAAATTTCAACCGTAGGTCTTTACTAAGTTTTATTATGAGACCAGCCATTTCGGACTAGGGAGAGAAAATGTAAAAACTTGCATCCATTTTGCATCTACTGTAGAGTCCTTGAAACAGACAAACATGTTAATTGGGAGACGGCCACTCCCCTTTGCGATCCCTTAGGCCAGAGAAAGTCCAATCATGTGCTTCCCATATTGAATACTCTGGCTGTGGGCCTGCTGGCGAGTCTGATTAAAGATTGTTGAGATGGATTGGGTTAGAACCTGATTTTTGCACTGCAAAACTAATTTCTTGATTTGTCGATAAATTTGTTAATCTTGGTTTTGGAAGGAAGACTATCCTATAAGGGAAGACAGGAGTAAAAGTATCATAACCATATTCCTACTTGGAACCTTCTTTGTGCCTGCTTGTAAATAGACCTTTGAACCCCAAGCCCTCGAAAGAGAGCAGATACAATGTGTTGCGAGTCTGCGGTTGTCAAATTGTTCCATCATCAACAAGTCAAAGTGATACCAGAAATTGGACAAAATGTTGAAAAATATATTATTGATGAATTAGAACCTATTATGAAAATTAATAATTTGCAAATTGAATTTACGAACGCTTAGGCACTCACATACCTGTACAGAAGTTATGTTGCATCGATGCAACCTCACAGCATGCGTTGAAGAAATCATTAGGAACACTGCTCCTCAAAACCAGAAAACTATGACCCTTAGGTGGCAGAAGCGAGGGATTGTGGGACAGTCCACATCCCCTCCCTAAATTTTTCAACGGGAAATGTACCCCTAAAAGTTTTTCAAATATTGAAAAAGACTTATGATTTGAACAAATTTTAAGTTAACAATAAACATTTACAATCATTGTGAATGATGTATGAAAATTAAGAACATCAGCAACCAAATATTGCCTGTTGACGATTCAACTTAAGGATTTTGCTTTTTCAGCATTCTTTACATACTTGAATATCAGTAGAATCTGAATAGCCAAACAACTGAGCCAAGCTGCATTAACGTACATTTCGTTGTTAAAACTATCCCCACATAGTAAAATGATATCTTTTATAGTTAACATTACTTCCTGGGGCTTTGTGGCATAGCAGGAGCAAGGAAGGAGGCAAGAGGCAAAAAATTAGTATAAACTCCCTGGAAGACTATTTCACTAATTTCAGGATCAGACCGCATACATCAGGTCAGGATGATAAAGTCTCTGCCAGGCCAAAGAGGGGGGGGGGGATGGGGACCATGGTCCAACCCAAAGGGATGCCACAATGCTCTTAAACTGCTGAATAATAATAAAAAAAAACACTGAAACGATGAGTTTTACATGGAGACCCAACAAAACTTAACTTCACAATTGTACACTGTTTATTGCACCAAATCACATTTAAAGGCATTCGGCTAAAGAAAAGTTTTCCAAAGGGGGAGGGGACACCTCTCCCTTTAGACCTACCATTTAGTCAAGGTAACCTTCCGTCGAGGGGTAATAACCCTGACTTGTTCGTCAGGGAGCACATAGCACTATTTTTAAATCTCAGGTATTTCCTCACACTTGTTCTAATACATACCTGTTTTAAAGGCAAAGTTGGCTAGTTAACTGTTGTAAAGCGTCGAGATTAGTACTTATAGTGGTATAGTAGTATATTATAGTAGTATTAGTAGTTATATTACCTGCATAGCAGGCTGTGTGGCCTATTCCTTTTTCTTAAGTCCTCCTGACCCTCTGGCAAAGGACCATTTGGCGAAACCAAAACTATCACTGCTTCCCAAAGAAGCTTTTATGGCATATTCTTTTTCTAAAGTCCTCCCGACCCTCTGACGATTGTGACCAAGTGTTGTCCTTCAGTGGATGTAGTAGCTTCTTCGGGAAGCGGTTTCAAGTTTGGTTTCGCTATTACGGCTTATTCTTTTTCCAAAGTCCTCCCGACCCTCTGACAAAGGGCTGTTCGGCAAAACCAAATGGCATATTCCTTGTTAAGTTAGCTTTGGAAGCTGAAAAACATTGTGAGTTTGGCAAGGTAGTATTTATACCGATACCAGTGCCATATGACTTGTGTTTTTGTGAAAAGGTCTATTTCGAATATTTTCAAAAGCTTATCCACGATGATGCTAACGCAACACAATCAAACAGGTTTGAAGCGTATGCAGTCATTTTTTATGTGCTAATCATCTCGCTTTATAGAAGCAAATTCGACAAAAAATTACGTTGTTTTGACTTAAGACGAAGTTTTTATTCCCTTTGTGCTCCCCATTGTACGACAAGCATCACAAACAATTGAAGGATACACGAATCCATTATATGACAAGTCCATATTACAAGTTCCACCCTATCAGGTTCACAATTGGCCTAGACCAATTCTCCAGTAACAGGTCAATCCGTCAACACTGCTACAATTGGCTCAGTCCCGCTAGTCTACTGTGGCGGTACCTAGCTTGAGAGGTTACAGCCCTATATTTCGTCACCCCTATGTTGCGACAAATCCATTACGTTCCAACTAGGGGTGCCAGACTATGTGCAGTCACCACTTTAGTAGGGGGAAGGGAATCTTAGATGCTAGCTCCCACTCAGTTCTTCGACCAAATTTATAAGGAAACCCCTATACAGAGAAGCCCAGAGGCTCACGCTCCTCGCTTGTTTTCTCCCTACACTAGCAAGTTTTCATCCCTCAACATTTTCCTAACCCCCAGGTCCCCCCCCCCCCGACACACTTTAGAAATCCGAGTGCCGCCTCTGCTGACTTAAATCACTTTTGTTATTCGTTTCTTTTTTATTCTGGCTCATTCTAGTCGTCAACTTTTTAAAGGAATTGCCACTTTAAGAAAGTTATTTGGGTCTTTGTAGGCCATTTTATAAACGTCGAGTAAGGGGCCAACTCGATTTTTAGACGAATACAATTGAAAGGTCGAATAACACAAATGCAAAGGAAGTGTATTTGCAGTGGCATACGAAGGGGGGGCTTTGAGCCATGCCCCCCCAAGTATGCCATTTTTTCAGATTCTAAAAATTCATACTTTACTAACACATATTTTACTTCAAGAGGAAGCATTTGTGGCAACAGATTGCATGTAAGCACACCCAATTCCTCAAAAATTTCCAAAGGGGAAGGATTGTCTCTGCAAGACCTCCTCAGTTATGCCCTTTTTTTTATTCCTAAAAATAGGCATATTTTGTCAAATTCAAAATTTTACTTGAAAAAGTAACCTCTGTAACACGCTGGTAGCACCGATTGCCTCTGAGGACATCTACTTTATAAGAACAGGGTGCTGTTATTTGGAAAGTAACAGCTCCCTGTTTAGACTCCTCCCCAGCCGGCATAGACGCAACTGACAGTGACATGGAAGCGGAGGGTTCAGGTGCGGTGAACAAAAGTTTGCCATTCATCATGCAGGAGATGCTAGGGGTTAAATCATTAACAGTCGGGAGTTCATGCAGTCGCAGACGATTTCATCAAATCAGCATCTTGAATTTAGCCAAAAGTCACAACAGAGAAGCTTTGGCCTATTTTCAATTCCGTTGAACAGTTTCCCCGAAAAGATTCAAGACCATTAATACAGTAGAGGTGTAACATTTTATGTGGTAATATTCTGATCACTTAGCATGTTGCTGATGGGCTTTTTTTTTTTTTTTTTTGTTATTGCAAACAAAGGTTAAACATAAAGATTGTTTAGATTCTCTTTCCAAGCATGAGAACCCAATTTTCAACCATCTGAGGGGCAATCTTCCAAAATTTTCTTTACTCTTTCGCGCCAACTAATAGTGTCGCTTCGCTTAAATAGTATTCCTGGCAAAGCAGGGAGCTGTTAATAGCAGCTCCCTGGGCAAAGTTATATTTTTCGGGTCAAAGTATGTTTTAATAAGTTTGTTATCACTTTGCAGTTTCCAAACTTTTGAAGTGATCATTTTTAATGCAAACGACAAACGAAATTCTTCGTTTAAGTCTGGAAAATCACCAAAACTCCCTGGTTTGAGAGTCTATGAGTGATGTACTTACCTCCTATTTATATATGTAACCATTATTGCCTGCAATAACTGTCTGGCAAAAAACTAACTAGCACCGTGGTAACCCCTACCTACTGAGGGCGCCTGCCACCTAAGATCGTCCTTCAGCATTTTTGCTGAAAACCCCGTGGCTAGAGCCACAAAGGTCCAAGGGGCCCGCCCCCCGCACTCCACGATCCCAATCCCTAAGTCTAAAGAGGCAACTAAACATAGATGAAACTAAACAACTATCTCACCTTATAGAAAGGCGGGAGGCTCCAGCGTCTAAATCTGCGTGGCAAGTATGAGTTGGTTAGGTGGAGTCTTGTTGTCGGCAATTGAGGGTTGGACTGAGAGGCCGGGCCGTCGCCGGCCCTGGACGGGAGGTGGGATGTAAATAGGAGGTAAGTACATCACTCATAGACTCCCAAACCAGGGAGTTTTGGTGAGTCTATTTCGCTCTTACTTACCTCCTATTTACATATGTAATCAGATTAGCACCGTGTAAGACAGCGACGGTCCGACACCCCCAGGACAGCCCTCGCAAAGGCGCCCTCCTCGGAGACCACGTCGGTTAAGTAGCTGGCGACAAATGTTGATGGAGTCTTCCATACTGCTGCTTTCATGATATCAATGAGTGAGATTCCCTTAAACCAGGCTGTGGACTTGGCATGGGCCCTGAGTTGATGAGCGTGGACAGGCTCTTCTGGCTCTGAAAATGGTGAGATTAAATTGACCAGCCATCCGGCAAGAGTGTCCTTGGCGGCAGCGTTGTAAGGTTGCCTTGGAATAAGGAATAGTTTTTCACAACGTCTGATTCCTTTGGTCCTTTCAAGGTACCATTTCAGGGCTCTGACTGGACAGACTTTCCTATCTTCTGGAACTGAGGAGGACGACGAGATACTCGGGAGGTAGATCTCCCCTGGTGTAAAAGAGACAGTCTCATTTTTAGTCAGGAATTGAGGATCTGGGATAAGGTAGACACCGGCATTACTAAACCTGATAAACCCCTTCCGTGTTGTCAAGGCATGAAGTTCACTCCTTCTTCTAGCGGAGGCTGTGGTGATAAGGAAGAGAGTTTTGTAAGTTAACAACTCCAGAGTAGCGTTGTGCATCGGCTCGTACGATGGGTCGGATAAGGTGGTCAGCACATCATTGATGGACCATGATGGGAATAAGTTCTTTCTGGGTGGTTTTTGATTGAACATCCCCTTTAGGAGTTGAGAAATAGCCATGTTAGAACCGATGTTCGAGCCATCCGGGAAACCTTTATGTATAGATGCAATCGCTGAACGGTAGTTTCTGATTGTCGCAAATTGCTTCCCTTCATTAAACAATGTCAATAAGAAGTCTGCTATGCCCTTAACTGATGTCTCCAAGGGATCGAGATTCTTTCCTGAGGCCCATTCCCTGAATCTGGCCAATCTAGAATCGTAAGTTGACAGGGTGGAGCATCTCCTAGATTGTGAGGCAATTGACGCAGCTTCTTGTGAAAGGCCTTCACCAGCAAGGTATTGCTTGATAATTTCCAGGCTGACAAGCGGATGTGATGGAGGCGTTGGTGTAGGATCCTGCCCTTGTCCTGGGAGAGAAGCTCCGGATGATGAGGGAATCTGAACGGGAGGTCGGTTAGCATCCTCAACAGGGACGGAAACAAAGGTTAGTTCGGCCAGAATGGAGCTATGAGAAGGAGTGTCACGTTGGATTGACAGAATTTGCTGAGAACCCGATGAATCAGACACCACGGAGGGAAGGTATACAGATATAGATCGTCCCACTGGATGGCCAGTGCGTCTATTGTCGAGGCTTCCGGGTGGAAATACATCGTGCAGAAGAGCGGGAGTTTGTGGTTGACCAGAGAAGCGAAGAGGTCCACTTCCGGCTTCTCGAAGACATGGAAGACTTTGTTGGTCTAGGTTTGGGACAAAGACCACTCTGTTTCTACTAGGTTGCCCCTGGTTAGGGCGTCACCCATGGAGTTGTCCTCCCCTGCTAGGTGGGAGGCTTTGATTAGTATGTTGAAGCCGAGGCATAGGTGAAGAAGCTCCCAAGTCTTGTGGCAGAGGATCTTCGACTTGGTTCCGCCCTTGTGATTGATGTAGGCGACCACTGTGGAGTTGTCGCATAGAATTGAGACTTGGTGGTTCACGAGGTTGGGACCCCAGATCTGAATCGCTTGGTGGATTGCCATGAGTTCCAAGACGTTGATATGGAGGGCTGATGTTTCTGGAGACCATTCGCCTGAAAGAGTCTCTGACTTCCAGACCGCTCCCCATCCTGTTAGAGAGGTATCTGTCGTAACCGTGGAAGTCGGTCTGTGTTCCCTGATGCTTCTCCCGAGGGCTAAATTGTGTGGGACAGTCCACCATAGAAGATGATCCTGGACCGCGGGAGTTACTGGAACCTTCTTGGTTAGGAGATTTCGAGACAGGGAGAAGTGATCGAGAAGGTGTATCTGGATTGGTCTCATGAATAACTGGCAGGAGGGAACCACATCTAACATACTGGCCATCAGCCCGAGTACACGGAGCAGGATCTCGCCGGAGCTCTGCGTTGGGAGATGAGAGACAAGGCTGTGTCTCGAGGAACTTGAACTCTTTGTGGAGAAGGATAAACGCGGCCGGCTTTGAGGTCTAGAACGGCGCCTAGTTATGTGATCGTCTGGCTTGGAGTGAGGGAAGACTTTTCCTGGTTTACTATGCATCCTTAGTCCTCCAGAAGAGATACAATGTAATTGGTAATATCTGCCGTCTCTTGAGTGGAGTGGCCGACAGAAGCCAATCGTCTAGGTAGGCAAAAACTAGAATGCCTTTTCTTCGGAGGAAAGCCAGGACGGTTTTTGTTACCCTCGTGAAAACCCGGGGAGCTGCTGACAGGCCGAAAGGAAGTGCCCTGAAGCAGTAATCGACTCCCTTGTAGCGGAACACCAGGAACCTGTAATATGCTTGGTGGATCGGTATGTGCAGGTAGGCATCCTTTAGGTCGATTGAGGTGGCCCAAAGATTCTGATCCAGGGAAAGAAGGACTGTGGCCCAGGTTTCCATTCTGAACCTCCGTGGTCGGATGAAGGCCTTGTTGAGAGGTTTTAGGTTGATTATGGGTCTCCATTGGTCCAGCTTTTTCGGAGTTAGGAAGAAGGATGAGCAGTAAAGATTTTGGTTGGAGCCTTTTACTACATAGTTCGCTCTTTTCTGAGAGAGGCCTGAAATCTCCTTTTCGAGAGCAAGGCGTTGTTCTTTTGATTTCGGAATTGGGAGTCGTTTTGAAGAGGCCCCCTGATGGAGGATCCCTGGTAAACTCTATTTTGTGTCCTTCCCTGATCGTTCACCGGACCCATGGATCCGGATCGAGAATCTCCCAGATGTTTGCAAACTGTAGAAGTCTCCCCCCTACCTATGGGAGTCGGTCGGTAGGGTGGGCATCCTTAGGGTCTGGTAGAACGGCCCAAGCCTCTGGAGGAACCTCAATAGAAGCCTCTGATGGGACGGCGGCCAGAAAACGAGGAAGATGGGCCAGCTGAACCCCTTGATGAAGACTGTGGGCGATAACTTCCCCTGGCGAATTGAGGCAAAGAGGACGGACGATGGGTCGGGAACCCAGCTTGTCTTAGTCGGCGGCTAGAAGCCCCTTGCGAGGGTCTGTGAGGCCTTGGAGGAGGCTTACTGAAGTTGAATTCGGCCTTTTTCATGTTCTTTTTTCATTTGATTTCCAAGGCTAACTGATCGTTGAATTTTCCACCAAATAAGTCCGAGCCTTCGAACGGTAAATCCATAAACCGCTGCTGAATATCCTTAGAGGGCCAATTGATATTGTCCAGGACAAGTTCTCTCCTATCTCGGGTGGCCCTAACGGCAACTTTGAAGAATTGATCAAAAGATAGTCTAGCAATCGGGCCAAGTAGGTTAACTAAAGCTCCTGTGTCACATCTCGGAACTTGATCGGTCCCTGGTTGTCTAAATGATTTAGAGAGAACCTCCACAAATAGAAGTAGAGCCGAGGAGAATTTCCTTCCTATCCTCGCAGCAATGTCAATGTTGTGAAGTGAGGAGTAGGATTTTCTGGTCGTAGTAGAGGAGAAACGGCCTTTCTGGTCCATCGCATTGGAATCCTTGAGTTTATCGACACAGGAGACTGGAAGAGACAGAGCAGCAAAGAAGGCTTGGTAGTCATCGTCAGCTATACAGAAGTCGGTAGATGGTTTTCTAGGATTAGCTCTCCATTTCTTGGCCTTGGCTTGCGACTCAAAACAATCGAAACATTCAGAGTCTACCGGCATGATTAATCTGGAGGGTTTGGCCAGTTTGTTTAGGGAGAGTTTTGACTTCGCTCTGAGAGAAGATTGTTCTGGTTAAGGGGGATCAAAACCTAACTGTCTTCTAATAACTTCCATCGCCTTATCAAAAGCGTCACTCGAAAACTCCGTACCCATGATGGGATCGTCCTCAGAGTTGTCAGAGGGATCATCGCCCTGTGGCTGAACGGGATTATCTAGGATGTCCCCCTGGAAATCAACATGTTCAGGAAGAGACAGATCGGAAGGTGGATCCTCGGCCTGGTCCGGCTCGGGATGAGGAGTTGCTGGACTAATGGCTGAGCCCCCATCACTGTGGGCCGAGTCGACAGATCGTTGGGCTTACGGCGCCGGCCGGGCTTCGGCTTGGCTGGTGGATTAAGAGCATAAACCGGAGATGCGGTCAACTGATTGGGAGAGGAGAGCCACAAGCCGGGAAAGGGCTTCTGTCAGAGCATCGGATTCCTGGCGACGTTTCCTCCAGTGTCTATGGCCACTGGATGAGGATGAGGAGGAGGACGAGGACTGGCGACGGTGCTTTCTTTTCTTGGATTTAGACTTTGATTTAGATTTGGAGCGGTGTTTGGAACAGCCTCTCTCGGAACCAGAATGCAAAACTGCATTGAGGTTTCGATGATACACAAACCATCCGTTTCAAATAATCCCATCATGTACCATTATCTTCTCATTCAAATGTTATACTAACATGTTCAAAATATAATTTTGTTTTCCCACATGACCTTTGTCCCCCCCACCAAAAATAGGGATCATCTTCTTACCATAAGCATTCACAAACCAGATGTGAAATCTATTTAAGTCTCCCACTTTAAGATGTGTTAACACCTATTAAACAAGGTTGTCATTCACATTTTGACCACCAGTGACCCTACAAATCCTTTAACCTCTAAAACACTGCAATTTCAAAAGGCTTCGAGCTGACTTCAAGAAATGAAAAATAGGAATCATGCAAACCTTCTTTAAAAGTGGACCCCCCCCCATGCTAGGGCAACCCTAAAAAACCATGGTACAATTAAGAAATGACATAATGATGGTTTTGATGGTTTTGTATTATTACCTGCAAAAAGTCTTGAGAGTTCACAACACTGTAAACTAAGGACCCTCTCCCCATCCTTTCCAGCTGAAAAGTTTAATAATACTTTTAAGACTTTGATGAGGGTTAGATTTCAGTGCAGGTGTTTGAACCAACCCCATAAGTACTGCAGAGTCGAGACATTATTTTGCAATGACACTTCGTAACACTAATATATATGTGAGGACTTTTGAACAGCTTCTCATAACACTAATATATATGGGAGAATTTCATAAGTTTCCCCCGCTGCAGATACCACCCTGCTACCAAAATATGCTGCTTCATGCTTTTTATCATGTTCTAGAACAAATAAAATATTGGTATGAAATCTAAATTTCCCACTAGGCTAGCCTAAGGATATTACACAGAAACATACATGTGTAGAATATGTTCAAAATGTACATATATGCTATACTTTAGGCAATGATGAAGAAAATTACATCGCAGGGAAAAACTTTACACCTAAAGCTCACAAAATACTGCAGATTGTTGTATAAGGGTTTTTTTACCAATGCCTTTTAAATATTTTTGATGTTCTTGGCCAAGTGGATTTTTGTTGATCCTCTTCAGTACTCGATTCTGCTTTGTGAAAGATGTAGCATCGGCTAGGCCTAACTTAGGCCTACGTTAAGCCTAGGCAGAAAGTACTAGCCCACTTGCTCATTCCAACCATACAATTTTGGCCTAAACTTTTCAGTTTAGGGAGCTAGACACTTTGAGATTTCAACAAAGATCCTTAACATGTGAAAAGAGCAATTTTTGGAGGATATTCGTAATTGCGGAATCGAGGGTAAAAAATGGTAATTATTCCACCTAAATCAAGATACTTGGCATCTCTGTAGGGACCATCTCCTAACTTTAACCCATTCACATTCCAAATATGAAATCTATCCAAGTTCCCTACCTTGTGATATTGTTGTCCCCCGGTGACCCCAGATAACCTTTGACCTTTACCAAAACCAATAGGGACCATCCTCTGACTATAATGCATCCACAAACCAAATATGAAATCTATTCAAGTTTCCTCCCTTGAGATATTGTGTTGACAAGATTTTCAGACTTTCACCCCCAGTGACCCCAGATGACCTTTGACTGCCACCAAAACTATATGAACCCATCTTCTGACAAAACTACATCCACATATCAAATACGAAATCTATCAAGTTCCCTATCTTGAAATATCGTGCTAACAAGATGTTCACACTTTGACCCCCAGTGACCCCAGATGACCTTTGACCTTCACCAAAACCAATAAGGATCATCCTCTGACTATAGTGCATCACCAAACCAAATATGAAATCTATCCAAGTTTCCTTCCTTGAGATATTGTGTTGACAAATTTTTCAGACTTTGACCCCCGGTGACCCCAGATGACCTTTGACCTCCAACGAAAACAAAAGGTACCATCCTCTGACCATAACACACCCACAAACCAAATATGAAATCTATCCAATTTTTCTTCCTTAAAATATTGTGTTGACAAGTTTTTTGGAATATGACCCCCGGTGACCCCAGATGACCTTTGACCTCCACCCAAAACAATATTAACAATCTTCTGTCCATAACACATCCACAAACTAAATATCAAAACTATCCAAGTTTCCTCCCTTCAGATATTGTGTTGACAAGATTTCCAGACTTTGACCCCCAGTGACCCCAGATGACCTTTGACCTCCACCCAAAACAATATGACCAATCTTCTGACCATAACACATCCACATACCAAATATGAAATCTATCCAAGTTCCCCATCTTGAAATATCGTGCTTATAATATTTTCAGACTTTGACCCCCAGTGACCCCAGATGACCTTTGACCTCCGTCAAAAATGATAGGTACCATATTCTGACCATAACGCATCCACATACTAAATATGAAATCTATACAAGTTTCCTATCTTGAGATATTGTGCTAACAAAGTTTTCAGAAATTGATCCCTGCCGACCCCAGATGACCTTTGACCTCCACCAAAAACAATGGGGACCATCTTCTGACCAAAACGCATCCACAAACTAAATATGAAAACTTTCCAAGTTTCCTATCTTGAGATATTGTGTTGACAAGATTTTCAGACTTTGACCTCTGGTGACCCCAGATGACCTTTGACCTCCACCCGAAAACAATATGAACCATCTTCTGACCATAACACATCCACAAACCTAATATGAAATCTATCCACGTTCTCTATCTTGAAATATTGTGCAAATAAGATTTTCAGACTTTGACCCCTGGTGACCCCAGATGACCTTTGACCTCCACCAAAAACAATAGGGACCATCCTCTAACCAAAACGCATCCACATACCAAATATGAAATCTATCCAATTTTTCTTCCTTGAGATATTGTGTTGACAAGTTTTTTGGAATATGACCCCCGGTGACCCCAGATGACCTTTGACCTCCACCCAAAACAATGTTAACAATCTTCTGACCATAACACATCCACATACGAAATATGAAATCTATCCAAGTTCCCTATCTTGAGATATTGTGCTAACGAGATTTTCAGACTTTGACCCCCAGTGACCCCAGATGACATTTGACCTCCAACAAAAACGATAGGGACCATCTTCTGACCATAACGCATCCACATACCACATATGAAATCTATACAAGTTTCCTATCTTGAGATATCGTGCTAACAAAGTTTTCAGAAATTGATCCCTAGTGACCCCAGATGACCTTTGACCTCCACCAAAAACAGTAGGGACCATATTCTGACCATAACACATCCACATACCAAATGTGAAATCTATCCAAGTTTCCTATCTTGAGATATCGTGCTAACAAAGTTTTGAGAAATTGACCCCTGCTGAGCCCAGATGACCTTTGACCTCCGCCAAAAACAATAGGATTCTTCCTCTCAATATGGGGCATCCATGTATCAAGTTTGAAAATTGTCAGACATTTCTATCTTGAGATATCGTGCTAACAAGCAAAGTGTCACAAACACACACACACGCATATACACACATACACACACATACACACACACACACGCATACACACATACATACACACGCCATCATGATTGCATAGGTTTCTCTTATCATCGAAACCAAAACCTTCAAAATCTCTGGGTAGAGCCGTGTGGAATTCTGGGGAGAAGGACAGGCCCGGAGCCACAGTAGGTTGGGCTGGAGTCGGGTCTGGGTCCGGGCTGGAAGAGCCGTAGCCATATTCCTGCGGTATGCCATGGGAAGGTGCGGGGGCCACGGCTGAACGGACTGGTCTCCGGGTGGCTGGAAGCCTGGGAGCCGGAGTAGAAATTTCCATGGAATCTTCCGGATCTGTATCGGAAACCGCCATGGTATTAGAGCCGGGAGCCGGATGGCTTGGAATCCTGGAGTCAGAGTTAGTGTCAGATTGGAGAGTTTGACACAGGGTACACAGGACCACTCTCATTATTATTTCCATCCATATTTCCATGATCTGACTGGAGAGTTTGTCGGTCCGGGTACAAGGGACCACTCTCACCATTATTTCCATCCATATTTCCATTCACTGACTGGAGAGTATAACGGTCTGGGTACAAGGGACCACTCTCCCTATTATTTCCTTCCACGGTTCTGGAATCCGATTGTGGAGTTTTACGGCCTGGATTCATGGAGCCACTGTCCCTGTTGTTATTATTATTATTCCCGGCAGATTTTGAACTCCTGTTGGAACTGCTGGCTTTCTTCCGGCCTGCCGTGGCAGAACCAGCAATCGATTTTCCCTTACTCCTGGATTTCTGGGAAGTAAAGATGTGGCTAGGATAATCTGTGGATTTGGCCTTGTTTTTCTTTGGGATGGATTTTCCACGGCCTTCAAACCAGTCTTTAATCAGATCCCATTCACGGGAAGACCACTCACGGCATACTTGGCATGGTGAATTTATACTGTTGCACGGTATGCAACCAGGGAACAATGGATGTAAATCCCAGAACTGAACGGCTTGAATCTCTGGCAGGAGGAACATTTCGGACCTGAGAAGATAATTGTTAAGGAGAACAAAACAGCCAGGGCTAGCCCGGCGGAGAGCAAGCTTAAGGTCTGCCCGGTGAAAATAATAATGGGGATTAACATAGCAAGCATGAACAAGCAAGCCCTGGAAGGAAGCGAGCGAACTGCAAAAATTGGCATAAATAATGTGATTAAACAAGCATGAATAACAAAGTAATATAAACAAACCTAACATGCAAACGAGAAAACGTAAGAAACTAACATGCAACATGCAATATAACGTAACTGAACAAACTACGCAATCCCGAAACTGATAATAAAAACGATTCAAAAAGGGATAAAAACCTGGGCTATGGAACGGAACCCCGGCTGAGACCTGAAAGAGATACAAAAGGAAAGGAACGGAGGCCGAACCACAAACCCCAGGGGGGAGCAAAGGGAGGGGGAAGTCTCCGAGGAGACTAACACAGGACCCGTGATGCCGCAACAAAATGGCAGCGCGAGACTGCTACCTGTACAAAGTATACCAGAACCTAGAGGATCGCGCAAGGCGAACATCCTCAGTGACACAGGCTTAAAAAATGCCCCAAAAAAGTTCCTAAAAAGAATAGGATACTCATGGTTCAGCAGGGGTCGACGCAGAAGACGTCTCCACAGTGCTTGAGAACGATGTGGGATCGAAGAACTTCTAGAAAACGAAGTAGGAAGCAGTTTTCAACCAGACAATTTCCAAAGGCGGGTTATTCACGTTGAGGCGAAAATGCGAAGGACGATCTTAGGTGGCAGGTGCCCTCAGTAGGTAGGGGTTACCACGGTGCTAGTTAGTTTTTTGCCAGACAGTTATTGCAGGCAATAATGGTTACATATGTAAATAGGAGGTAAGTAAGAGCGAAATAAACTGCTATTTCCAGCCATTTGAGAGGTATTAATCTTCAAAATTTCTCTACCCTCCGCACTAACTAATGGTGGGGCTCTGCTAAGATAGTCTTTCGGGAAAAATAACATTTTTCAGGTCAAAGTATTTCTTAACTCTCTAATCTCTCTGCAGTTTTTAGAAAAGGCTTACTTTGAAGTGATTACCATATTTTATTGCAAACGACAAAAGAAGGTAACAATTTGTTAGATTCTTCGTACTAGTCTGGAAAATGCTATTTCAGGCCATCTGAGGGGTCTGACTTTTCGAAGTTTTCCCTACGCTCCGTGCCAACCAGTGGTGGCGCTCAGCTGAGATAGTACTCTCTGTAGCAAGATGACGCTTTGTGGCCAAGAAAATACAGCAAACTGAAATGCTCCCATTTCCCTATGCCGGTCAATGTTTTTTTATATGTTGGTTCCTAAAAGTGTGCAAATTTATAAAATTTTTCTTCGAAAGGTAGCGTTAATGGCATTAGATTGCATGTAAAAACACAAAATTTTCAGTTTTATCCTCATGAACAACCCCAATTCAAGTTTTAACACTGTTCCTTTCAAAGCTGAAAATCTTGCAAATAGGCTCCTTGAAAATGCCAAAAATTTTCAAAGGGGAGGGGAACACCCCTCCCTTTATACCCCTTCCGACAGGCCAGCGATCACTCAACAAACTGCATGCCCCCCACCCACCCTTCAGAGAAATCCTACGTATGCCACTCTGTATTTGCTAAAAGTACGTGGATGATATCATGAGAAAAATTAGCAATGGATTTCAACCTTTGCAACTACTAAACAGTCATGGCTAAAATTCATCGCAAACGACACCACTTAGCATTGAAAAATTGATCGCTAAACTTTAGTGGAATCGATTTTAAAAATTGGTCGCTAAATTGCGATCAATTTTTGATTTAGCGATGGATTTTGGTGTTAGCGATGATCGCTAAACGTTAGTGAAATCGGCCCCATGTGTCCATACATGTACATAACAGTTAGTTATTACAGATGAAACTTCTACAACAGTGATTATTTTAGGCTTAGGTTTGGTGAGAAACATGGAAGATAGAAGCTGAAAGGTATTTAATTCACTTTGCAAACATTTCTCCCTTTCTCAGAGGAGTGTGCACTTTTCGACCAGGCTGCCAATCTTTTTGTGCAGGCTGAAAAAGTTTAACAGTGGGTGCTAAAGCAGCTCTTCAGACTTTGTCCGAGCAGTGGTTCAGACAAAACCACTAGTGCAAAACACTGTATATTCATTCCACCACATCATTGAACTTCACAGTGATAAACTTCTCTTTAGTACAAGCTCAATGGCCAACAGGGCTGGTAAAGGATAAGTAAGCAAAAAGTCTTATGACAGTGAAAAGCCTCATAGCTGTCTGAACAACAATAACATCTGATAAAGACATACTGATCAAAACTTCTGATATTTATCTTACCTGTTTGCTATTCATTCTCACTGTCACTTGTGCATACACATTCCCCTTTGCCATCATATCAGTGCATCTGACATGAACAACTCTTGGTTTCTCTAAAGATTCTAGAAACTTCCAGCAGATGGTCTTGTAACGGAAACCAGACACCATTTCCTGAAAATACAAGAAACATTTGCACTTGATTAACAGATGATAGTGTGAGAAATAAACCAATAGGCTAAAAGACTTTGTAATCCTTGCTGCTGAAATGTAAATATCTTTTTTCAATTTAGTGCTCCATGAAGTGTCTACATAGTATGCATGAAGAGCATCCAGGCTTTCTTAATTGAGAAATAGTGTAAATCTGGTTCAGAAATTCAAACCCTGCAATAACCTTCCGCCACTATTAAGAACTATATGTAGGGTTCTACTCACTACAACACATTTACATAATCTGTGAAATTGACAGTATGCAAGACTCCAACCTTGTGACCCCAAATGAGCTTTGAGATCCACCACAAACAAGAGAACTATGCTCCTCATTTTTTTTGCATCCACAAACCAAATAAAACAGTTATCCATGATCCCTACCCTGAGATATCATGGAAACGAGCTTTTCAGACTTTGATCCCTGGTAACCCCACATGACCTTTGATCTCCACCAAAACCAGAATGCAAAAATGCGTTGGGATTTTGATGATATAAAAATTTTCTACTTCAAACAATGCCATCATGAACCGTATCTTCTCACTCAAATTTACTATCATGTCCAAAAAATACTCTTGTCATTTCAGGTAACCTTTGACCTCCTTCAACAGAAATAGGGACAAACTTCTCACCATAATGCAAATCCACATACCACATTTAAGTTTCCCAACTTGCATTGTGTTATTACAGGTTTTGACATTTTGACTCCTGCTGACCCCAGATGACCTTTGACCTCCAAAAAAAGGACTTGTGACCATGAAGCATTCACATACCAAGTATAAACTCTATTCATATTTCGGCCTATTCTTATCTTCCATCTTCTGAACATAACACATTCACAGGCCAAATATGAGGTCTATTCATATAAATTTCCTACCTGAAGATATTGTGTAAACAGAAGACCTTTGACCTCCACCATAAAGCCAAAAGGCTTAGTGATTCTTGCCGCTGAAATTTAAGCCTACCTTTTTTTTTCAAATTGGCAGTGCTTTGTAAAGTTTTTCAAATTGACAGTGCTTTGTAAAGTTTTTCAAATTGACAGTGCTCTGTAATGTACTCACAAAGTATACCTGCAAGGCATTGAAACTTTCTACAAGAATTAAGTTTCTGTTCATGATATCACATCCACATACTTTGTGTGAAATTTTGCAGCATCCAAGACTCCAACCATGGGAAATTTGTGTAAATATGACATTGAGACTTTGACCACTTGTGAACCAAATTGAGATTTCATCTCGATCAAAAACTTTAGGGATCATTTATTCACCATGCATCATCTACATGTCAAGTATGAGGACCCTACAAGTTACCTTTCTTGTACAGTAATACTATGCGAGCAAGTTTGTAAGACTTTGACACTGCTATAAACCCCAAATGACTTTGATCTTCAAGAAAATCAACTTGGATCACCACCTCAATATGCCCAACCCACACACTAAACATGAGCTTAGTCACATGCATTTTTCTTGGGATACCATGTTCAAGAGCTTTTGACCTTTTGACCTCTCATGACCCCAAATGACATTTGACCTCCACAAAAATTGATAGGGATCTTCTACTCAATGATACCAACCCACACACCCAAATATGAGCATAGTCACATGTACCGTTCTTGAGATACCGTGTTTAACAAGTTTTGACCTTTTGACCTCTTGTGACCCCAAATGACCTTTGACCTCCATCAAAAACAGTAGAGATCATCTACACAATGATACCAACCCACACACCAAATATGAGATTGGTCAAACTTACCCTTAATGAGATACCATGTTTACAAGCAATTTGTATGGAGCTTACCATTTAAATGCTTGTGACCCCAAATGACTTTTGACCTCCACAAAAATTGATAGGGATCATCTATCTTATATGACCAACTAACACACCCAAATATGAGCATAGTCACATGTACCGTTCTTGAGATATCGTGTTTACAAGGTTTTGACCTTTTGACCTCTTGTGACCCCAAATGACCTTTGACCTCCACCAAAAACCATTTACTTAATATGGCCAACCTATGCACCAAATATGAGATTGGTCGAACTTACCCTTCTTGAGATACTATGTTTACAAGCAATTTCTAAGGAATTTACCATCTGACCCCTCCTGACCCCAAATGACCTTTGACCTCCACAAAAATCAAGAGGAGTCATCTACCTTATATGACCAACCCACACACTAAATATGAGCATAGTCACATGTACCATTCTTGAGATGTTGTGTTCACAAGGTTTTGACCTTTTGACCTCTCCTGACCCTAAATGACCTTTGACCTCCACCAAAAACAACAGGGATCATCTACTCAATATGGCCAACCCACACACCAAATATGGGATTAGTCACACTTATCCTTCTTGAGATATTGTGTTTACAAGCCAAAGCATCACATACACATACACACACACACACACAAAACATCACCATCGCATTGATTCCTTGCTTGCCTTCGGCAAGGAATCAAAAACGATAGGGACCATCTTCTGATCATAACTCATTCATAAAGCAATTATGAAGTCTATTCATGTTTCCCATCTCAAGATATCTTGTAAACAAGGTTTTCATAGTTTTACAGTGGGCAACATGTTTGGCTTCCTTTGCCCAAGAGCGATTTGCTTGGTTCCTCACCATTAAGATGACTTTGTATTAAGGGAGTACTAAAAAAGCAAGGTAAGGCATTTGCACCTTCAATTCCAATGATGTTTAACCTTTACTCTAAACATGATGAAATATTACATTTTAAATCATGTAAATACTTGCAAGCATGAGAAAGAGTGATCCCTTGATCTTCAAGTTATCTCACCACAAACTTCTCATTTCCCAATTCCCACTACATACAAAGTGACACACTCATAATCTGGCACTTAAGCATAATTTGTTTGAGTTTGGGGCATAATAGGAGGGTAATTTAATTGCCTTTTTGGTCGATCTCAACAAGACAAATCCTGGTTCATGAAAAGGCACAAAGATCAAAAGGTCAAAACAGGTTGAAGTAGGTCAGCACCTGCAGTTCACATAGACAAACACAACTCTCCATAGAGCCATCCCCTATATCACTTGGTTACTGATTTATTGCAACATACCTCACATTCCAATGCATATATGACATGCACCAACACTACCTGTTTCACGAAAATTTCAAGAACTTAAGCTTAGAACCAATAATCAAATTTTGCACTCAAATTCAAACCTTTCACAAATTAGGTCATTTAGATAGTTATGGTAACAAAATGGATAACAATACATTCCTTAGTTTATAAGACATTTAGAGAGTTTTTTACTACAGATATAATAGTTTCCATAAAGCCAAAAGGCTTAGTGAGTCCTTGCCGTTGAAATGTAAGCTTTTTCTTTTCAAATCGTCAGTGCTCTGTATTGTACACACAAATTATACATCCAAGACTTCCTAACTTCCTACATTGTGATCCCGCATGACATGTGGAGGCCTTAACTAGGGTTCAGCTCACTATATCACATCCCCATATGCTATGTGTGAAATTTTGCAGTATTCAAGACTCCAACAATGGAAAATTGTTTACAAATTGTTACTAACATTCCATCCCACTTGTCATACATTCTCACCCATCTCCACCTTTTCATCCTGGGCCCACCACTAACACTAACTGTACATTCTCCATCTTTGACAAACAAAGACATTTTATTCCATTGCACTGCTCTGCCTGAAGCTTATAGTTAAGGGAGGTATTGTTTTTTTTTAAACCTGGCTAGCTGGAAAGCAATTTATCTTTTGTTCTGGTTTGGAGATGGGCTCTTGATTTCTACTGTTAAGTTAAAGCTGTCCTGGCTGCCAAGGTGAAGTCTCGGTTGTGGTGTCTGGTTTGGATTTTATTCTGTTGGACTTGGTTAATTTCTGCAAGAAGGAGTAAAGTTTAAGTGAGTAAGTTGTTTATATTATTGGACCCTTTCTGAGTTCTTCCTTCCCCCATCATTTTGTTCCCTGAAAGGACAGGTTCTAATTTAAAATTATACTTGAAATACCTTGAAAGCCTTTTCCCTTTCATTTTATTGTGGTCTAAAATTTGGGAACCCATAGCGGGAGGGCCACCGCAACAATATGATATTGAGACTAAATCTTGTGAAGCCAAATGACAATTGACCTCCACTAAAAACTACATGCCAAGTATCAGGACCCTTCAAGTTACCTTTCTTCTTATACTGTATAAGCAAGCTTGTCAGAGTTTGACACTGCTGACCCCAAATAACCTTTGACATTCAAAAATACCAAATGGGATCATCAAGTCCATACAGCCAACTTGCACACCCAAATATGAGCTTATGGTCTTATGCACCTTTCTTGAAATATTGTTTATAAGTTCTGACCCTTTTGACCTCTTGTGACCCCAAATGACCTTTGACCTCCACCAACAATAGGGATCATCTGTTCAATATGGCCAACCCACACACCAAATATGAGATAAGTCACACTTACCCTTCTTGAGATGTCATGTTTAACATGCGATTTCTAAAGAATTTACTATTTGACCTCTGGTAACCCTAAATGACCTTTGACCTCTCTGAATATCGATAATGGTCATCTCTTCAATATGACCAACCTACACACCAAACATAAGCAAAGACCCATGTACCTTTCTTGAAATATCACATTCACAAGCTTTTGACCCTTTTGACCTCTCGTGACCCTAAATGACCTTTGACCTAGACCAAACACGATAGGGTACATCTACTCAGTATGGTCAACCCACACATCAAATACGAGACTAGTCACACTTGCCCTTCTTGAGATGCCATGTTTACATGAAATTTTTAAGGAACTTACCATTTGACCTGTCATGATCCCAAATGACCGTTGACCCCTAAGAAAATTGAAAGCTACCATTTATTTAATGCAACCAACCTACACCCCAAATATGAGCATAGTCACATTGATGTACTGTTCTTGAGGTATTGTGTTTACAAGGTTTTGAAGTTTTGACCTCTCTTGACCTCAAATGACATTTGACCTTCACCAAAAACAATAGGGATCATCTACTCAATATGGTCAACACACACACCAAGTATGAGATTAGTCACACTTACTTTTCTTGAGATAATGTGTTTATAAGCTATTTCTAAGGAATTTACCATTCGACCTCTCCTGACCTCAAAAGATATTTGACCTCCACCAAAAACAAGAGGGATCATCTACTGAATATGGCCAACCCACCCACCAAATATGAAATTAGCAACACTTACCCTTCTAGCGATATGACCACTGGCCAGTATCACTCACATCTAACCTCATGAATGTTTGGAAAGGGTGGTTCTTAAACAACTTCTTGCTGAGAAGGGTGTTAGTATAGATAAAAATCAGTTTCCCTATCAAAGAAAAAGGGGGGGGGGGGGTAGATGACGCATCATACTTGTTTTCTTACATGAAGTTCTGAAGCATTTAGATCGACCTAAAACATCTGTGAGGTCAGTCTTTTATTTACTTTTTTAGTGCTTTCAACACTTAACCAAGTATAATGGTGCAAAATATGTTAAATATGAGAGTCAACAATAACATCAAACTATGTCTAAAGCTATCTGTGCTGTAGACCTCAGATGGTAAGAATAGGTGACTTCAAATCTGATCAATGTGTCATTAGCACAGGAGCCCCCCAAGGTTGTGCACTATCCCCAGTTTTATTTTGCTTGTACACAAATCATTGCCAGATAGCTAGTGATCAGTGCTACATTTTTCAAATATGCTGATGATACTGTCCTCACTGGTTTCATTCATGGTAATGATGGTTCTACCTTTATTGGTGAGGTACAACAATTTGTAGACTGGTATAAGAAATAGTCTTGTGTTAAACTTAGATAAAACTAAAGAACAAGTGTTTGGTTTGAGTAAAGGTAATAACATGCATGACCACGTTATAATCAATGGGAAAGCTGAACATTGAGAGGGTGGAAAGTTATAAGTAGATCCTTCAAAAACATTTCCTTGTTTCAACATGTATTAAGGCTCAAATCAAACTTGATATTATCACCCATAAACAATACACAATGTGGTAGGAGAGAGAAACACCCCTTGTACAGTACTTACAGTACTTCTCTCATAAGTTATTTCTAGCTGCTCTCAAAACTTGATATTACTTTAAAACAATCTACTATTTCCCTGTTTGCTTTCTTCTCTAAAACAGGGTTTATTCAGCAATTAAGCAAGAAACAAGTGATTAACGGGGGGATGGGGGTGGGGTGGGGGTAGGGGGTGATAATAGAATGAGGATTAGGCACAGTAAAAGAGAAATATGACCAATACATTGCTTCTACTGGCAAAGACCAGTTTTAAACAGTGTCACCTGTGCTCATTGAAATCAACGGATTTCAGTTACTGCCCTCTTATAACTTCAAATGGTCCAAAATCTGTGTACAACCTGTGAGTAGCATTACTGAATGAACATGAAGGCCATATTTCTACGGTATTTGGGTGTGTAAGCTGATTTAATGTAAAACCAGGTGAAGTTAAAGATCTAAAGGAGCCTACCATTATTACCTGCTTACAAGATTTTCTAAACAACATTTTCAGTGGTTGACCTCCAGTGACCTTGATGACTTTTGACCTTAACCAAACACAATATGAAATGAAATCTGTCCTTTCTATCTTATAATACTGTGTGAAAATGTTTTAGTGTTTGACCAATGGTGACCCCAGATGACCCTTAACCTTCACCAAAAATTATAGATCTCATCCTTACACAATAACACTTTTATACATCAATATGACATCTATCCAAGTTTCCTACCTGAAAATATGTCCAGAAGGTTTTTAGTTTTGACCATAATGCATTTAAGAATAAAGTTTGATGTCTAACCAAGCTTCTTTCCTTGAGATATAATTTGGAGAGCCCCAAAAATTTGACAGCTTTCAAACACAATATGGCCTTCCTTCCCACCATAGTGTATTACCATACCAAATGTGAAATCTATACAAGTTCCCATGTTGATATATCATACTAGCCAAGTTGTCAGAGTTTGACCCCTGGTGACCCCACATGACCTTTCAGCTCCATCAAAAAGTAATATGGACTATATCTCCTCATCATATTGCATCTACAATCATGGTAAATTATGAAATCTATCCAACTTCCCTATGATGAGATCTTGTATTAACAAGGTTGTAGGACTTTCACCCCGGTGGCCCAAGACCATCTTTACCAAAATCAAAACCGACCACCCTCTCATCATAATATATTCACATACTAAATATGAAATCTATTCATGTTTCCTCACTCAAGATACTGTGTTAACAACTTTTACAGACTTTGACCTGTAGTAACCACAAATGACATTTGACCCCCACCTATAAACAATGGGGACCAGGCTCTTTACTATATAATGCATCCACATACCAAGTATGAAAGAAGTCTCTTATTAGATTCAGGATTTGAGATGTCACGTTAACAATGTTTTCATAGTTTGACCCCTGGTGACCCCAGATGAACTTCAACCTCCACTAAAACAAGTTTTAAAACTTTCAGACATTTCTATTCTGAGATAACATGTTAAGGAGCAAAGTGTCACAAACACAAATACATTGTGATCCTGATTGCCATGTTGTAATCAGCAAAGCCCCATAAAATAGCTGTTCAAAAGCTTGTCTCCTTGGCACAAGTGAGCCCTCTCATGGGATATGAGTCCGCCAGGATTGCCGCAGATTCTGTTGCAGTAAGAATATCGCAGGGAGTCTGTTTCATCAGGTTGTGTTTTGAACAGGCTGTGAATGCACTCTCATGTGTTAATGGAGACCAACTCGGGAGTGGCAGTCTTTGAGGCGCATGTGGAAAATGTAATTGGTAAAGTCCGACTTGCATCTGTTGCTTCAGCTGTTTCTTTGCAGCTGTATTACTCCTCCTCTCAAATTCCATGTGATTGATTCCCTGGTGTATGGCAGCTTTCCATTCGCTTCTGTCAGAGGTAATGTCCTTCCAAGTGTGCAAATTAATACCACATTTTCCAAGGTTCTTGTGAAGAGTGTCCTTATACCTAAGTTTCTGTCCCATGGCAGGTCGATTGCCCAGAGAGTTTGGCACAGAAAATCTGCTTGGGAGTTCTTCATTTATTCTTGCATACAATATGTCCAGACAACACAGTTGACTTTTGATAATGAGTGATTCTCCCTAGTAAAGTTGGTTCTGTGAGTTACATCATTGCTGACATGATCCTGCCTGTTCAGGTTTAGCAGCCTTCACAGGCATCTCATATGGAAAGCTTCAAGTTGAGGTATGTGTCTCCTGTATAGAGATCATGTCTCACAACCAAAGGGAAGTGTTGGCACCATGATGGCTTTATATAGCTTGATTTTTGCGTTAGCAAAATTCCTTTCTGCTGCCAGACCTTTTTTGTAGGCTTCCATATTGTCCCCTTTCTGGCATACTGACAGATAGCAAATTGGCATAGTGATGACTGTAAAAAATTTGGCAATTTTGGCATAGTGGCGGATGCATTTTTTGCCGTAATCTGTTCAACTCAGCCTTAAAAATTGCAGAGACTTTGTAAAGTATATTATTTTCTACAATTCCAAACATAAAAACGATGAATACGGCGAAAAATTCTCCAAATAAGACAACATTTGCCACTATGTGAAATACAAGATCCACAGATTCATGAAATACTTGATTTTGCGGTTCATCAGAAAGGGGACGATATGCACCTGCTGCTTTTTTTTTTGTTATCAATGTCAGCATTGAGTTGGCCATTATCCCTGATAATTCCCCCTAGATAGGTAGTTCTTCACTTGGTTCAGATTTCTCTGGTCAATGGTTATGGGCTGAAGTGGGGTGGAGCAGAAATGAGTTGGCTGACAGATCCACTCAATTTTCTTGATGTTAATTGTAAGATCAAAGATCTTGCAAGCTATAGCAAAACAGCTGGTAATCTTTAGGCTTTTGTTATGGTTGTGGGCTACAAGAGCACATTCATCTGCAAAAAGGAGATCCATAATGCAGTAGTACACACACACACACACTCATTCACACACATGCAATCTTTAATACATTGATTTCAACTTAAACCAACTGGTTAGAAACTGGGCCATAAAGCTCCATCAAATTTTAGCTAACCTTAACACCGAAACAAAAGATCGAAGTAAATTACACATTTTTTGCAGGTTTAAGTCTGGTGTCCTCAAATGACCTTTGACACCAACCAAAACTACAGCACTCTAACAAGACAAACCTACACACCACATATAGAGGCTTTGCAATTGCGTCACAGAACCGCCATACTGGAGGACATTCATGCCAAATACACGTGGCTTTGTGCCGAACGCACTGCACAGTGTGCACTACGATATGCACCGTGTGTACAAACTCAACGAGCAAGCGCGTCCCGTATGGTTTACTACGTAGTTACATGTACTCCAACATGGCCGCCGGAGAGTATTATGACGTCATGTGAAAAGCCTCTATAAAAGTGTCAGTCATTAATAACTTAGGATACCATGATTGCAAGGTTCTCAGATTTTGACCTTTAGCGACCCTTGAAGACCTTTGACCTTACCAAAAATGATAGGGTTCTTTTTCTCAATATGGGGCATCTATGCTCCATGTGTGAAACTATCAGACATTCCTACCTCAACATACCATGTTAACCAGCAAAATGTGACAAATATGCATTTTCATTCTTTTCAGTTTTAAGCATTCAGTCTCAAACCCTTTTTATAAGCATGAAATTTTATTGATTTTACTTCTTGGAATATTATTACAAGATGTGTGCCAAAGAGAACACACCTTACATTACCAATGTTGGGTAACCACATGATAAATTCCCTGTCACATAGTAGGCACATAAAAACTTACTGGATAACACTTCTCTGTCACAAGAGAATGCAGAATGTTCTTGTCAAACCTGTAGCAAAAAAAGTTTAAAAAATTTTATAAATACCTTAACGATAGAAATAAGTATAGAATATTATATTTTTCTACAACACAACATAAGTACTGTAAGAATCTCCCAACAGAATGTATCAAATTGCTTATATGGAACATCATTTTCATAAGCTCTTACAAATATCTAACACATGTGGTGAGACTTTTTGACTACGTTTCATACAGAGTAAAGGTGCCCGCACACCGAAACATGAGTATGAGGCATTCTGGAGGTGAGACACAGAATTTTAATCCTAGGATAAATAGGGGCAGTTTTTGGAAATTTTATCCACATGTCACGTGAAAAAAATCCTACTTCATTGCTTGTAAAATGAAACACATCTCTATTTAGGTAAGAATGTACATTGTATACTTAGCAACATTTGAAAGTGACAAAAACCTATATTTTGCAAGGAAATGGAGCAACCAAACCTGATCACACTTGCACAAGAGGGTGGGAAGGTCTGGGAGGGGGTACCTCTCAGAGAGTGTGGAACTTTTTTGTTTTTTAATCTTGAAATATGTGATTTGTGCATACTTTACACTTTTTGAATTTTGAATGCAAAGGGGGGCATTCTATCATCATATTTTATTAAATTTATACTTTGTAGGAAACAACTGCTGCACTGCCTTCAAATCAATATTTGCATGGAATCTATGTGTAGTTGATGATACTAAATTAGTCAGGCTTCGAGTCCTTGAACCCTGCGATTGCAATATAAACAATGGAGTAAACAATGGACTAGGTCTATCCATTCATGTGTGTGTCATTTTTAACATTATACTGTAGAAAAGTGAACACAAGGCCTACATGCGAAGGTACCATACGTGCGTCTGCAGGTTACAATGATCCATATCTCTGAGCTCAATCTCAATTGTTAAATCCAGGGTCCGTACTCTTTTCTCAAGAGGAAATTCAAGCACTTTTCAAGGACTTTTCAAGTTGTAACTTGGTTTTTCAAGGACATCAAATTGCTCTTTTACAGAGCACTCCCAAATTTTTTCCTAGTATCAAATACTTCAACAAACTTTGAGGTTTTCAGGGAAAAATCCTTTTTAAGGATGACGGCGCTGATTTAATAATCAAAATGAACTTCCACGTTATGCAAACACTATCATCTTAAGGAACCACTAAACAAGTATCATTCAGGCAAACCATCAACATTGTGCAAGACAATCTGTAGTTGAAGGAACATCTTGCAGATTTTCATAAAAAGTACTATAGGGCCCACATGGAACCTTGGACCAAAATGCCCCAAAATGTAAACAGATCACTAACATAGCATCACTTTCACAGGCCTTCCACTCTATTCAAAATTACCTGGAGGAAAAGTTAATCACTTGCAATACTTCACAAAATGGACCCTATGTTCCACCTTGGGCCTTGGACTCCAAACACCTCAGGAGTCAGGAATAACTAGTCCTTGAACAGGACTCTATGCTACGTCCACTTCGTTTTACTCTACACTAGAGTAGGTCCCACCGTTAAGCGTAGTTACATGGTCCTGTTCAAGGACTAGGAATAATTAACCATCAACATTGTACAAGACAATCTAAAGGATTAAGCAATTCACAGAATTTTATAAAAAAAGGGTCATAAGGCCCACATGGGAACTGAGAACTAAGCTTCCAAAACACTGTATGATCCCTAATCAAGTGCAACTATATCAGGCTGGCAGCTCTGTCTAACATTAAGTTGAGGAAGGACTGACCATTTTGCAATATTTCACATTGTGGACCATAGGGCACATTTTGGGCCTGAGACAGAAACTTTCTATACAACCAAAAGAACTGTTAACAGAGGATCACTAGATCAGTATGACAAATCATCAACATTGTGAAACACAATTTCTAGGAGGAAAAGGATTTTGCCAACTTTCATGGAATGGGCCATATTGGCCCTGGCCCATATGGAACCTTGGACAAAAATTTAAGAATGTTGTAAATAATCCATCAGGCAAGCATCTTTATTTCAGGCTGTTAACTGTTTTAAAAATTAAAATTAAAAAAATTATTGTGCAATATTTTACAACATGGACCCTACGGACCATACTGGCCTTTGGACTTAAAATTCCTGAACACCCTGAAGGTACTAAGTATAGAGTATCACTATGACAAACCATCAGCATTGTACAAGAGAACTGCTGGAGGAGAAGCATTTTGCAGATTATCATAAAATGGGGCCTGGGTCCAAAATTCCTAAGCACCCCACATGGGCCCCACCACCCAAGGAACACTGTGCCCAAATTTCAATCACATTCATGAAAGCACATTGGAAGAAAAAATTTTGAACAAGTGTGGACAGATAGATGGATTGAGTGATGCTGCTTAATCAGTATGAGTTTTATTTATAAGGAAAGGTATACCTGGGCCCCGGCATTACATAGCTCACCCAGGGCTTATGGTGTCACCCTCTTCAGCTTTTAACTATATTTTGTAATAGAAAAGCCCTTCCTGTCAGAGTCATCATCTTCTGGGCTTATTATGTGCAAAACAAGTGTTGCACTTGTACAGTGGCGATCCTGAAGGCATCATTGCACTCGTTTCACACAAGCGACTTAGCCTAACACACTATATGATAAGCAAAGTGGAGCCTGTACACGGAAAATTTTGCCAATTTTTGTAAAGTGCCTGATCGTTTTCTGATCATAAAACCAATGGGTTTAGATGGTTTAAAGGTGAATTTGCCAATATTTTAGATGATAAGATTTCTGTGCACATGTGTTTGGTAAATGTGGTTTTATAAAATTCAAGCACTTTTCAAGGACTATATGCAAAAGTACAAAATTCAAGCACTTTCAAGGCCTTGAAAATGAATGATTTAAATTCAAGGACTTTCAAGGTTTTCAAGGACCCGTGCGCACCCTGTAAATCAAGCTCAATCTCAATTGTTAAATCATACCTTCATCAAAATTTTCAAGGCCTTTTTTGAGTGAATTAGGCACAACATGCAACTTTAAATAGCAAAGTGTAATCTAAAGCATACTTTCAACTAATTCTATGACAGGTTGGCCACTAATTGGTAGATTAGACTTAAACCAGAAAGCCAAAAGGCTTAGTGATTCCTTGCTGCTGAAATGTAAGGCCTTTTTTCACATTGACATTGCTTTGCAATGTTTTTCAATTAACAGGGCTCCATAATGTGCCCACAAAGTACACATGCAAGGCATCCAATCTTCCTACATTGAGATCCCCCTTGCCCGTCGTGAACCCAAATGACATTTGACCTCCACCAAAAACTTCTGGGACCATGTATTCACTATGTGCCATCTACATGACAAGTAACAGGACCCTACAAGTGACCTTTCTTGAAAGACTGTGCAGGAAAGCTTGTCAGGCTTTGAACATGCCGACTCCAAATGAACTTTGACCTTTGGGAAAATCAATAGGGATCATCCACTAAATATGACCAATCCACACACTAAATGTGACCACAGTCACATGTACCGTTCTTGAGATACCGTGTTTACGAAGTTTTGACCTTTTGACCTCTCATGACCCCAAATGATCTTTGACTTCCACCAAAAACAATAGGAAAAATCTACTCAATATGGCCAACACACTCGCCAAATATGAGCACAGTCACATGTACCTTTCTCGAGATATCGAGTTTACGAAGTTTTGACCTTTTGACCTCTCGTGACCCAAAATGACCTTTGATCTCCAACAAAAACAATAGGGATCATCTACTCAATATGACCAACCTACACACCAAATATGAGATTAGTCACAATTACTCTTCTTCAGATACCGTGTTTACAAGCAATTTCTAAGGAATTTACCTATTGAACTCTCGTGACCCCAAATGACCTTTGACCTCCACGAAAATCGATAGGCATTATCTACTCAATATGATGAACCCACACACCAAATATGAGCATAGTCACATGTACCGTTCTCGAGATATCGTGTTTACGATGTTTTGACCTTTTGACCTCTGGTGACCACAAATGACCTTTCATCTCCACGAAAATCAATAGGGATCATCTACTCAATATGGCCAATGCACACACCAAATATGAGATTAGTTACAATTACCCTTCTTGAGATACCATGTTTACAAGCAATTCCTAAGGAATTTACCTATTTACCTCTCGTGACCCCAAATGACCTTTCACCTCCACGAAAATCGATAGGGATCATCTACTCAATATGGCCAATGCACACACCAAATATGAGATTAGTTACAATTACCCTTCTTGTGATACCATGTTTACAAGCAATTTCTTAGGAATTTACCTATTTACCTCTCGTGACCCCAAATGACCTTTGACCTCCACGAAAATCTATAGGGATCATCTACTCAATATGATCAACCCAAACACCAAATATGAGCATAGTCACATGTATCGTTCTTGAGATATTGTGTTTACAAAGTTTTGACCATTTGACCTCTCGTGACCCCAAATGACCTTTGACCTCCAACAAAAACAATAGGGATCATCTACTCAATATGACCAACCTACACACCAAAAATGAGATTAGTCACAATTACTCTTCTTGAGATACCGTGTTTACAAGCAAATTTCTAAGGAATTTACCTATTGAACTCTCGTGACCCCAAATGACCTTTGACCTCCACGAAAATCGATACGCATCATCTACTCAATATGACGAACCCACACACCCAAATATGAGCATAGTCACATGTACCGTTCTCGAGATATCGTGTTTACGATGTTTTGACCTTTTGACCTCTGGTGACCACAAATGACCTTTCATCTCCACGAAAATCGATAAGGATCATCTACTCAATATGCCCAATGTACACACCAAATATGAGATTAGTTACAATTACCCTTCTTGAGATACCATGTTTACAAGCAATTTCTAAGGAATTTACCTATTTACCTCTCGTGACCCCAAATGACCTTTGACCTCCACGAAAATCGATAGGGATCATCTACTCAATATGACCAATCCACACACTAAATATGAGCATAGTCACATGTACCATTCTCAAGATATCGTGTTTACAAAGTTTTGACCTTTTGACCTCTCGTGAAGCCAAATGACCTTTGATCTCCACCAAAAACAATAGGGAACATCTACTCAATATAGCCAATGCACACACCAAATATGAGGTTAGTTACAATTACCCTTCTTGAGATACCATGTTTACAAGCAATTTCTAAGGAATTTACCTATTTACCTCTCGTGACCCCAAATGACCTTTGACCTCCACGAAAATCGATAGGGATCATCTACTCAATATGACCAATCCACACACCAACTACGAGGTTAGTCACATGTACCATTCTCGAGATATTGTGTTTACAAAGTTTTGACCTTTTGACCTCTCGTGACCCCAAATGACCTTTGATCTCCACCAAAAACAATAGGGAACATCTACTCAATATAGCCAATGCACACACCAAATATGAGATTAGTTACAATTACCCTTCTTGAGATACCATGTTTACAAGCAATTTCTAAGGAATGTACCTATTTACCTCTCGTGACCCCAAATGACCTTTGACCTCCACGAAAATCGATAGGGATCATCTACTCAATATGACCAATCCACACACCAACTACGAGGTTAGTCACACTTACCCTACTTGAGATATCGTGTTTACAAGCCAAAGCGTCACATACACACACACACACACACACACATACACACACACACACGCATACACACGACATCACCATCGCATAGATTCCTTGCCTGCCTTCGGCAAGGAATCAAAAACAGAAGCCAGTTCTAATCTCTAAAAATTGGTATTCTACTGCCCAATTTGTAGATTTGATAAATATGACATGAGAAGAGGGCAGTAGTGCAGAAGATCAAACTTCCAACAAAGAGCCAATGTTAATAAAAGCCTATCAAACTATCAGCTAGCACCTTAGCAAACTGCTCATTGACTTGTTACCTGCTACATATTTCACGGCTATTTTCCTATTCATGAAACCCTGCTAGCAAAACAAAGCTAGAAAGTTGTCAAATAGGATAAAGTTAGTTGTTGGTTTAGCAGCCTAAACAACAAATCACCTCACTTTCAGTAGGGATCACATCTTTGTGTCCATTAATAGACTTCTTTGAATGTACAAAGTGTATGTGTGTGGTTACAGAAAGCAGTCATTGCTGTCTTCAGGCAATGAAGGGACCACTTGCTCCCTGACTATGAAGTTCATTTTGCATGGGCAAGCTGGTGACAGGTCTACTACTTTGCAGACTGCAGACTGACTGGGATTTTGTAGACTACAATCCTGGACAAAAATGATGGGACATTTTGGCCCAAATGTAGCAACACGTATATGCACAGACTCGCTGGTTTTCCAAAATCCCCTCCCCCCTAGTTCAATGTTGTTCGCAACAAAATATTCTCAAACTTTCAAAAATTGCAACATTGAACGGGGGAGCGGGGGACTGTCCCATGTATTTTTGTCCAGGATTGTCTGAACAACTGTACACATGTATGGGAGCATACGGATTTACTGCAGAACAGCTGCCGTAGAGTGAAGGAGCATAAAACATTTTTCAATTTTGGCAGTAATAAGGAAATCTTGGGTTTAAGTTAACAAATGTAAAGGGACAGTGGCATGATTAATCATTGATTTCAACACTTTCAAGATGATCATGCATGATACTAAGCTGACAGGAAATAAACTAATCTAACCATTCATTTCAATATTTGGGTAAACCAGAGCTAGCTTGGGATGAGCGAATTCTAAATAGGTGTAAGTGCCCATTTAAATTTTTAGACGACATTCAAATATGAAGTAAAAGAAGAGGAATAAATTCTTGATACCACGTGAAGTTAAAAATAACATCTTGTATGAGAAACAATGAGAAAAAATTACACTTTGAACACAAACTTTGTCACTGAGAACAGGCTTCTGGTGAAATTGCAGTAAATTTGATATAGCGACCTCACAATTAACGATCTACCATTGACCTGACGACGATCTACCGTTGACCTACCATTTTTATGGAACTGACAGTCAACGGCACATTTTTATGAAGGGACCTATTTCAAAATGATAATTTCAGCAATTTTACTGTTGACCGTGGCAAACAAGGAATAAACTACATTGGAGGAAACTATTTATTACTGCAGTAATGTGAAACCCACTCATCTTTACATGCCCCAATTTTGCATGTTTATGACGTTATCCTTGGTGAAAAAATAATAAAAACAAACGGTAGATCGTCTGGTTTACCCTAGTTTAGATATCGCAGTCAGAGCAAGGCGCCCTCTTCTTTAGTCTGTGGCTTATTTCCAAAGTCCAAACTGGTTATTTTAATGTTCCTACTTTCGGCTGAATGAAAGAATCGTTCCGCTTTGGCATTAATTAAATAATGTTTTTAATTATTTCCTGAGAAATAGCTGTAAGATTATTAACTACTTAAATAAACTTTTTGTTTCCTAGATTACAAAATGGAGAATTTTACTGTATCTTTCCCTAACGCGACTTTCCTATCACGGCTTTCAAACTTGTCCCAAAAATGCGACCGCTTCAACATGATCTACAGTATATGTGCGCCCTCCTATATATGTGTACAGCAGTTCAGACAATCCTGGACAAAAATGATGGGACATTTTTGCCCAAATGTAGCAACACGTATGCACAGACTCGCTGGTTTTCCAAAATCCTCTCCCCCCTAGTTCAATGTTATTCTCGACACAATATTCTCAAAATTTCAAAAATTGCAACATTGAACAGGGAAGCAGGGGACTGTCCCATGTATTTTTGTCCAGGACTGTAGGTGTTGCAAACTGCAGAACACATTAATAGATTAAATAATGTAAATTCCATCAAGGGACCCTTCCGTCAAGGCATACTTAAATAAAAATCTGATCAAAATCTTAAAATAAGATCAATTTAACCTGCAAGTGTCTTTTCTTGTCCTGACTTAAACTATTTTCGAATTACACCTGCTTTTCTTCAAAGATGCAATCATCAGGAAATGCATTTTGCATTTTAGGAACAAGCAAACTGTTGATACGTAAAATCTTCACTGGTCCAGACACTTCAGTAACACATCAGTAACATACCTGTGTCTTGGTCACCACATGCACTGCAAACGAAGTGTTCAAATCCAAATTCGGTAGTATGCCATTTGTGCCAGTTACTCTTGGACTATTTATTGCTTGAAACACTCCCATTGCTCTTGATCACTCATCGACGTGCAATCCTGTATATACCTGGCTGAGTCAGCTGAACACATTTTGTAGAATGAAGCATGATCTCAATCAGATATGCCAGGTACTCTCTCAGAAGACTGGACTTTATAAATTTACAAATATACGAATATCGGAAATATATACTACTCTTGTTTGGAATGTGTCTTCTCAGATTGGTAATTAAAATCAATAGGATGTACTTCTAGACAAAACATTGAAATCGAGTTCTCGAAGCTTCGATAAGTCAAACATCGTTACATTTAAATGATGAGACAATCATGAAGGAGCGATCGATCCTCTATCAGGTCCAAATGCCGCAAAATTTTTTTCTCCACTTCGACAAAGGTACAACTCGCAATCTGTTTCACAGGAGTTGCAAAAGCCGAGACGAGTAGCGCCTATTGCAGCAGACTACAGGCGGGAGTAGCCGGCCGGGGAGCACGCAGAAAGCCTGTTTGATTCAGGAATGCATTTTTACGCAGGAGATTTTCATTGGGAAGCGTACTAGGTTATGCTTGATTTTATGAGAATAAATTGGCATGCTGAGTGTTATTAAATAGCCAAAAATGATGACACTGATTTTTGAAGAGAAAATTACTCTAGGCTACAGTATTAGGCATGAGTGAGTGCAGAGATTTGCCATAGGTCTTGATTTATGTTGAATATTTTTGCCTATTCAAAACTGCAAAATGTATTTCACTGTGAACCCACCGTAAAGAAACATGGTGTTTAACTCAAAAATTGCTAAAGTTTGGACAAGAAAAGACACTCGCTGGTTATATTAATGTTATTTTAAGATTTTAATCAGATTTTTATTTAAGTATCCCTTGACGGAAGGGTCCCTTGATGGAATTTGCATTATTTAATCTATTACTGCTTTCTGCAGTTTGTAACACCTAGTCTCCAAAATCCCAGGCAGTCTGCAGTCTGCAAAATAGTACATCCGACTGGTGACCACAAACTGTGCCTTCCTTATGGAAATTGTCTCACTCTAGTCTTGATGAATATTGTAGTCTAGACCTCCAAATTATTGTCCAGGGATCAAGATGGTAAATTTAGCTTTGTATATGCCTGACAGCATAAGGGTGAGAAGTGTTGAATTTACCAAGGTCCCAACTCATGACCTACAGATTCAAAGTTTGGTGGTCAGTGGACCACTAAGCTAAACTAGCTTAGAGATCTTTTGTTAACGGTACTGCATCCATGTATAACAACTATGAAATTCTTCCAACTTCCCTACTTGAAGGTATCTTGTAAAGCTTTGTAACATTGGTGACCTCATGTGACATTTGACCTCTGGTGACCTGGCAATTGACCTCTGGTGACCTAGCATTTGACCCTTGGTTACATGGCATATGACCCCTGGTGTTCTGGCATTTAACCTTTAGTGACCTGGCACATGACCTCTGCTGAAAAAGCATTTGACCTCTGGTGACATGGCACATGACATCTGGTGACCTGGCACATAACCTCTGTATCCTGGCACATGACCTCTGAGGACATGGCACATGACCTGTGGTGACCTGCAGGCCTTACTTTTTTGAAAATAAAGGAGAGCAATGAATTGCTCTCCTGGTATTGCCAAAGCTATAAAATTGCTCTCCTGGACACAAAAGCTACAAGAGAACAAATGGTGTTTTGCTCTCCTTGGGTCTTTCAGGAGAGCAATTCACTCTCCTCAAAATCTACAAAATTTAAGTTGTTGTTATCAGGTGCGGATCCGGACGTTCCAAAAAAGGGGGGGGGTTGACCTAAGAGAAAACAGAGGTGTAGGGGAATTGCAGGACTATTTTCCTGTATGTTTTTATTGTTGATGTGGCAAAAAAGGGAGGACTGCGGTGTAAAATCCCCCCTTGGATCCTCCCCTGGTTATGGTTAGCTTCAATACTGCTACTAGACACATACTGCCCAAATAAAGAATGAGTGTACCAAGGACATTATGAAAACAGTAATGCCTAAGTGGCCTACTATCTCTCAACCAATTGTCACATGACTCATATTAGGTTGTCATGTTAAAATGGTTTAACAAACGATTGGTCGTTTAAACAGCGCCTTATTCAACAAACGGTCGTTTATAAACTGGCACAGGTGTTCCTCTAGACGCAGAATTGCTTCTACAATCAATTCATACAGTGAAGCAATGGCAAAATCTTGCACCTGAAGCAGACAAAATCACACACTTACAGCCCATTGACACTGTTCACAGTGAGGGTCAGAGACCAGACTTGTTTTAGTTGTTTTCAAGTTTATTGAAGATGTAATGTTAAGCAATTTTGAGTCTGTAGTCTGAAGGAGAGCAGTGGACCTTTTGTAAAAAATGGTTTTCCTGCCCTTCATAAGTTAGTCTGGTCAGGTGTCAGTGGTTTGACAAATGAAAGCAAAAAAGTACAGTGGCAGCAACAGCGGGTGCCTGCCTCAGCCTCAATTACCTGCCATGCAGCAAAAAAGTTGAGGCAAAAAAGTGTTAATACATAGTGAACCATTTTCAGCCACGTCTCAAAAGCAAAAATTGTCCAAAGGTGGAAGGAAACACTCCCCCAAGACAGCAATAAATCAAACCTTGAAAACCCTCTATTGAAACTTCCTGGATAGCCTACACCTGAAGTGTAATCATCCTTTAGAACAGTGCCATCTTTTACTGATGTTCTGAATTGGTCGACAACATCACAATTCTCAATCCTCCTCGTCACTGTCCAGACCCTCTTATAGGTAAAGTTTTAATTGCTGTCACCACATCAGACTGGACATTATAAACATTTTACTTAATACTAAATTGCCTTCCTGGAGGAAACTCACAGAACTGCATAAAAGGTGTTCGTAAAGCGACCAACCTTTCTTCAAGACAATGTAATTTCAATTCTTCTGGTATCTCATACATTTTCATATTATTATCTCGAGTAAATAAGGGAACTTTACCTTCTTTTATATATTTGAAACAGGTTTTACAGACCCATCCTTTATCTAAACCTTCTTCCTGCTTACAAAGTATTTCCACTAAATCTAACTAAATTCACCCACAGTGCACATTCTTTATGTACCATAACTGCTCACAATAAAAGCAAACATACTGTATGTAGGCCCCTCCATAATTTTATTCCAAAAGCAATGTTGCAATCCTCTAATTGGACTCTCCTCTTCTTTTCTAAACTGACGCTTACGTATTTCTTCTCTACGCACCATTTTAGTACTATCATTTGCAATACCCACACTACATTTTATCACAAAACCTTTATTTTCACAACATTTATACCTATCTTCAGACACTCCCATAGAGCCTTGCACTTATATATGATTACTCCCCTCATTTAAACAAACATCCGCTATCTTCACATAACTTTGCATTGACATTTGATTACACTCCTCTTCACATAAAATGTCTCCTCTCTTCAATATGCTACATTCAACACCAGAAAATTCTTCACTACGTTCATTAACACAACCCCTCTTCAACCAATTCTCTATAACATGCTCTCATGTACAGACTCATTATCTTCTATTTCCAACACTACTTCATAATGTACTCCACCTGTATTGACTAAATAAATGGTTCATTTTCCCTGATTAACTGCGATACTTAAAATACCATGCTGAGGATTACGTACCCATTTCCATGTACCATTATATTCTATAAAAGTATGATATATCAGTTTCCAAAAGTCTTGCAGCTGCAAAAATTTCATCCTCTGTAGATCATACACCATCCCTATCCATTCCAGTAGAAGTAACATATTCTTCCTTAGTCATTATTGGTACCGGCAACTCACTCCTACATAATGAATTTACAATCACTTGTCTTAAATAAAAAATGATTATCTTCTACCCCTGTAACCAATCATGCCAAACACCGAAAAAAAACAATTACCACCCCCTCGTACTTTTCTCACACGAATCGGCATACTCTCAACTGAAACACATTTTCCTATTTCATTGGACAACAAATCAAACTCTCCAGTTTTCACAGAAACCATATTTGAATCTATCAACACAAGTTTCCTAAACATTTTCTCTCTCCAACAGCTATCAACAACGAAAAAATAAAATGTACATGTAGATATTTGGGAACGTAATACTTCACGATTGTCATGTTCGCTACTTCCCCCATCATCACACACCTGACTTTTTTCATATTCACTAGAACTTTTTTTTTATTCCCAACTCTGATATCATCATTTTTCTCTGCTTCATAACTTCTATCTTGAAATTCACCCCAATACTTTCTTTTTCTTTGTTGCCAACCTTTCCTTTCTAAATTAAAAATCTTCTTAGGCATTGTAATATTCTCCAGATAATTTTAAAATTTAAAATAACAAATGTACTATAACCAGACACCTTGATATAACACAAAAATTAATACCCGCCAACTCATACAAGTAATATTTACCTACAAATAACAATGTTTCCCTCCAACAGACACTTACTTAATCAAAACTGTCATTAATGTGCAAAATTCACACAGCTCTTTAAAATAACCAGAATGCAAAAATGCATTGAGGTTTCGATGATACATACATGTTCTTTTCAATAAAATGCTACATTTCTTGTAACACCTGGGGACCCAAAGTGACCTTTGACTCCACCAGTGAGTAACTGGTTTTTCTTTTAACCAAAACACTTCTATATTTAAAAAGCCAAATTTCATACTGTGCCTTTAGATATTCTGCAAACAAGGTTTTCAGAGTTTAATGCCATGTGATACCAGATGACCATTGACCTCCACCAAAATCAATAGGGTTCTTCCTTACATCATAATGCATCAACAGATCAAGTTTGAAATCAATCCAAACTTCCTACCTTGAGATATCGTGTAAACAAGGATTTCCGGGTTTGACAAAATGTGACCCCAAATGACCTTCGACCTTCACCAAAATAAATAGGGGTCTTCCTCACCTCATAACGCATGAACATATCCAGTTTGAAATGAATCCGTTTCCCACCATGAGATATTGTGTAAACAAGGATTTCGGGGTTGGACCCTATATGACCCCAAATGACCTCTTTTTACTCCACCGCAACCCTAACCATGCAACTTGAAAAGAATAAATCCCTACAAAGAAATCCTCATATAAATACTCAAAATTCACTAAACACCAATCTGTAATAAATATGAATGATGAATTAGAACAACCAAAATGATGGTGCTGTGTTAAATGAAACAACAAACTTTTCACCAGAGTACATATGGACCTGGTTTTTCCGCAAGATCATTACTAAAAATCAACCATGTTCGCAAATTTTAGAGGAAGAAAACCCCAATTTTACACTCTCACAAAGGTCATATTTCCACCAAAACTTAAAAACATGAAAGAGAAGTACCATCCCTACAAATTGCACTAAGCCATATTTCGATACCACAAAGCTTCTACAAGAAGATAGAAATAAAGTGCCGGAAAAGTCAGAAATTGACATCGTGAGAGCAACTGCATTAGTTGCAGTTGCCTGCAAGGCAGGCACCGCAACTAGAAAACTCTGTGATACCCCAGATGACCTTTAATCTCCTGTAATAACAGAAGGGAACTTCTTCCCAACATAACATGTTAATACACCAAATATGAAACCAATTTACTGTCGAGTCATACCAAAGACTCTCAAAATGGAACCTACTGCCATTGTGCGTGATGCTTCACATAAGAAACGGAGTAGGGAGCACAAGCCAGTGAGCCACAACTGGAAAAATTCATGGCTGGCTCAACTTGAACCAATGCCATGGAAACTAGGCAGTAAAACTCTATCTATCCAACTAACTACCTGACTTATCTTGAAAAGGTGTAAACATCAAGATCATCTTTTCACATGACACACCTACAAACCAGATGCAGTTTTAATCCAACTTCCTAACTTGAGATATCATGTTAAAAATGTGTTCTGACTTTCACCCCTGGTAACCCCAGATAACCTCTGACCTAGACCAAAAACAATTAGGACTATATTCTGACCATAGAACATCCACATACCAAATATGAAATCTGCTTAAGTTCCTTCCTTGAGATATTATGTTGAAAAGGATTTTAAGACTTTGAACTCTGGTGACCCCAGATGATCTTTGAACTCCACCGAAAACAATAAGGACCATCTTGTTACTATTATAAGACATCCACATACCATATGAAATCTACTTAGGTTTCCTATTTTGAGATATCATGTTAGGAAAGGTTTTCAGACATTCACCCCTGGTGATCTCAGATGACCTTTCACTTCCAACAAAAACTAGAGCAGCAATGCTGTTGTGAAGATCACACAACCTGTTCTGTCTGTTAAAAACAGGAGCTCAAAGTTCAACCAAACTTTATCTGTTATCTATTTCCAAACCTCCTTACATTACAAAATTAAGTGCAATGAAGTAAAGAATACTGAAGACAAAACATTTGTGATTTTGCATACAGATCTACATCTGATAAAGTTTTATGTTAGATCTTAATATCACTGTCTATTTTCTCAAATCATGAAAGCCTGGACTGTGTAGAAAATAGTGGAATTTTACCAGACAATTTTTCCACACATGTAAACACAATTAGGCAAAAACGAGAAGGAAGTAGCCAGGGTATAGCGCGCCCTCATTAGGTAGGGGTTACCACGGTGTTATTAGGTTTTTGCCAGACGGTTATTGCAGGCAATAACAATATACATAGGTCAATAGGAGGTAGGGAGGAGTGAAATAGACTGTGTATTCTTAAAGGCATAACCCTACTTCCAAATAGCAATTACAAAGGATTGTGGGATAGAGTTTTGGTGTTTGTCATTTTTGTCAATGGCATTTAACTGTGGTAAAAATTGACACACACCCAAAACTCTATCGCACAATTCATTCTAATTGCTATTTGGAAATAGGTCTATTAGGCAGTATTATAAAATTGATACCTTATGTATGGTGTACCTGTAAACTGCTCACCTATTGCAATTACAAGTGTTAATTGATGTTTGTCTTTTTTTCTCTTTTGTATAAGGTGGCCCAACCTCCACAACCTTTGCTTCTGCTGGGTCTCCTACACTTCAACTTGTACATGTATTTGATGTGTTGCTATTACCTTTTGTATCAGAATATGTTAGAGTGGAAATAAAGGACTTCAAACTACATTCAGTTGCACCTACAAATCCACAAATAAACTCTGCATGGCGCTGTACTGATTAAAATAAAACAGAGACTCAAGAAGTTCCTACTGAGCTGTGCTTATTGAGTTCAAACAGTCATGTTGGTATTGCTTGGCATGGCCAATTCATGATAAATTAAACAGAACACAATTAAAGGTATATACACAATAGATAAGTTACAACAGGATCTGCTGTAATTCCCTGGTTACAGCTTATTCTCTCCACACTAACTGATCACCGCTGATTATGGGACCACCTACACAAGCACAGTAACAGTACTGTGAATGCTTTGTTCAACCCGCAGCTGTAACATAAAGAACCATGTTAAATAGCCTACATATATGTGCAGGATAATAACTGAACACACAGCCAAGCACACTGCTATCAGTGCAATAAATAAACAATAACCGCACAGTAGGCACAATAAACTCATCCCTAAAAAAATAGCTTTAAAACACAACTTAAATTTCCTATATTAGAATGCAAGTAGGTAGGTATGAATGATCCTCTTCAAACCAATCATAAACAACAATTTCAGCCCAAATCTCCAAAAATGAGAAGAAGAAGACTTTTTTTCAAAAAGTTGACACCATCTGCCCCATTTGAAAACCTCACACATGTGTACATGTGTGAGCTAACAAAAGGGATCATCTTCTCAGTATAAGGCATCCACATACCAATTACAAAATCTACCTAAGTTTCCTATCTTGAAATATCATGTGAACAAGGATTACAGACATTGACCCCTGGTGACCCATCATGACCTTTGACCTCCCCCCAAAAATGGGACCATCTTCTGTTCACAACACATCCACATAGCAAATATTGAATCTACCAGTTTCCTATAATTACATAGCATATTAACAAGGTTTTCAGACATTGACCCCTGGTGATGCAAGATGACCTTTCACTTCCAACAAAAACAAAAGGGATCATCCTCTCACTGTATGACATCCACACATATATTACAAATCTACCCAGGTATCTATCTTAAGATATCATGTTAACAACAATTTCAAACATTGACCTGTGGTGACACCTGATGACCTTTAAACTCCACCAAATATAACCAGAAATCCAAAAGCTTGGTGATCCCTGGCCACTGAAACTTCAGCTTATCTTTTTTTTTTTCAAACTGACAGTGCTTCGTAATGTTTTTCAAAGTGACAGTGCTCCGTTATGACATTACATGTTAAGCCGGATGTGGAGATCTCTAGCAAATACCACCAACGGACGGTCTTTTGAAGTAAATAATACTGATACAGATACCACAGTACTAGATAATGGCTCTTTGATCCCTCTGGCCTAGTCACACCAGTTCATCTCCATTTACAAAACTTGTGAAGTGTGAACAAACTTTTAAGCTGTCTAGTGTCCACGGAGAAAGTTCTCTTAACAGAGGTTGTTCTCAACAAGACAATGGACTGTTCTGTGACAAACTGGGGCAGCAAAGCTGCTTACTCATTGCCAGGTCAACTGTGGGATAACAAAATAGGATCATCTAACTGATAGTGCATCCTTGATTAGATGGTTTAGTGAAGACAAGCAGAAGGTGCAAGCTCAGTGCCCTTTGGAGAGAACAGGTAATGTACCCACAAAGTATACATGCAAGGCATCGAAACTTCCTACAAGAACTAGGGTTCTGCTCATGATATCACATTCACATACTATGTGTGAAATTTTGCAGTATCCAAGATTCCAACCATGGGAAATTTGTGTACATGATATTGAGACTTTGGCCTCTAGTGGACTTAAGTGAGATTTGACCTCTACCAAAAACTAAGGGGATCATTTATTCACCATGGTCAAGTATGAGGACCCTACAAGTTACCTTTCTTGTACATTAATACTATGCAAGAAAGTTGTCAGACTTTGACACAGATAACCCCGAATGACCTTTGACCTTCACGAAAATCAACTGGGATTACCATCTCAATACAACCAACCCACACACTAATGATGAGCTAAGTCACATGCATTTTTTTTTGAGATACTATGTTCACTAGTTTTGACCTTTTAACCTCTCATTACCACAAATGACCTTTGACCTCCACCAAAATAATAAGGACCATCTTGTTACTATAACACATCCACATACCACATGTAATCTACTTAGGTTTCCTATTTTGAGATATCATGTTAGAAAAGGTTTTCAGACATTCACCCCTGGTGATCCCAGATGACCTTTCACTTCAAACAAAAACAAAAGGGATCATCCTCTCACTATAAGGGATCGCCATACCAATTGCAAAATCTACCAAGTTTCCTATCTTGAGATATCATGTTAACAAGGATTTCAGACATTGACCCCTGCTGACCCACCATGACCTTTGACCTCCACCTAAAATAAATGGGACCATATTCTGATCACAACACATCCACATAGCAAATATTGAATCGACCAAGTTCCTATTTTCATATAGCTTATTAACAAGGTTTCCGGACATTGACCCATGGTGATGCCAGATGACCTTTCACTTCCAACAAAAACAAAAGGAATCATCCTTTCACTGTAAGACATCCACAAATGTATTACAAATCTACCCAAGTTTCCTATCTTGAGATATCATGTGAAGAAGGATTTCAAACATTGACCCCTGGTGACACCCAACTGTTGACCTCCACCAAATATAACCAGAATGCAAAAATGCATTGAGTTTTCGATGATACATACATGTTCTTTTCAATAAAATGCTACATTTCTTGTAACAACTGGTGACCCAAAGTGACCTTTGACTCCACCAGTAAGTAACTAGTTTTTCTTTTAACGAAAACGCTTCTATATTCAATAAGCCAAATTTCATACTGTGCCTTAAGATATTCTGCGAACAAGGTTTTCAGAGTTTACTGCGAGGTTATACCAGATGACCATTGACCTCCACCAAAAACAACAGGTACAGTTCTTTCAACTCACCATAACACATCCAAATACTAATTACGAAATCCATTAAAGTTTCCTACCTTGAAATATCCCTTTGACAAAGTTTTCATTGACCTTTGGTGACCCCAAATGATCATCAAACTTCACCAAGAACTGCAGATGCCATCTTCCTACCAAAACACCTCCACATACTAACTTTGAACTCTATCCCAGTTTTCTACCTTCAGATACAAAGTAATATTTGGTTTTCAAAGTTTGACCTTGGATAATCCCATGTGAACTCTAACCTCTACCAAAATAAAAAGGGTCCACCCTCCCATCATAATTCATCAACAAACCAGGTTTGAAAACAATCCAAGCTTCCTACCTTGAGATATCATTTAAGAAGGTTTCCTGAGCTTGACACCATGTGACCCCAAAAGACCAACAAAATTAAAAGGGTTCTTCCTTTCATCATAACGCATCAACATATCAAGTTTGAAATCAATTAAAGTTTCCCACCATGAGAGTTTGTGTAAACAAGGATTTTGGGGTTTTTACCCCAGGTGACCCCAAATGACCTTTGACCCCCAACCAAATTTATAGGATTCTCCCTTACATCATAATGCATCAACGTGTCAAATTTGAAATTAATCAAAGTTTCCTTTCATGAGATATCATGTAAACAAGATTTCCAGGTTTGAACCTACGTGACCCCAAATGACCTTTGACCTCCACCAAAATCAATGGGGTTCTTCCTTACATCATAATGCATCAACGTGTCAAATTTGAAATTAATTGAAGTTTCCTTTCATGAGATATCATGTAAACAAGGATTTCCGGGTTTGAACCCACGTAACCCCAAATGACCTTTGACCTCCACCAAAATCAATAGGGTTCTTCCTTACATCATAACACATCAACATGTCAAGTTTGAAATTAATCCAAGTTTCCTATCTTGAGATATTGTGTAAACAAGGATTTCGGGGTTTGACCCCAAGTAACCCCAAATGGCCTTTGACCTCAACCAAAATAGATAGGGTTCTTCCTCACCTTACAACACATCCACATATCAAGTTTGAAATGAATCCAAGTTCCCCACCATGAGATATTGTGTAAACAAGGATTTCGGGGTTTGACCCCAAGTGACCCCAAATGACCTTTGACCTCCACCAAAATCAATGGGGTTCTTCCTTACATCATAATGCATCAACATATCAAGTTTGAAATGAATCCAAGTTTCATACCATGAGATATTGTGTTAGCAAGGATTTGGGGTTTTGACCCAATGTGACCCCAAATGACCTTTGACTGCCAACAAAATTAAGAGGGTTCTTCCTTACATCATAACACATCAACGTGTCAAGTTTGAGATTAAATCCAAGTTTCCTATCTTGAGATATCATGTAAACAAGGATTTCCAGGTTTGACCCCATGTGACCCCAAATGACCTTTGACCTCCACCAAAATCAATGGGATTCTTCCTTACATCATAACAAATCAACATGTCAAGTTTGAAATTAATCCAAGTTTTCTATCTTGAGATATTGTGTAAACAAGGATTTTGGGGTTTGACCCCAAGTGACCCCAAATGACCTTTGACCTCAACCAAAATACATAGGGTTCTTCCTCACCTTATGACACATCAACATATCAAGTTTGAAATGAATCCAACTTTCATACCATGAGATACTGTGTAAACAAGGATTTGGGGTTTTGACCCCATGTGACCCCAAAGGACCTTTGACTGCCAACAAAATTAATAGGATTCTTCCTTACATCATAACACATCAACGTGTCAAGTTTGAGATTAATCCAAGTTTCCTATCTTGAGATATCGTGTAAACAAGGATTTCCGGGTTTGATCCCACGTGACCCCAAATGACCTTTGACCTCCACCAAATTCAATAGGGTTCTTCCTCTCAGTATGGGATTTCTGTGTACCAAGTTTGAGAATTTTCAGATCTTACCTTCTCAAGATATCGTGTAAACAAGCAAAGTGTCACAAACACAAACACATACATACACACCCACATACACACACACACTCCATCATGAATGCATAGGTTTCTCTTTTCGTCGAAACCAAAAAGGACCATCTTCTCACCATAACACATCCACACATCATATATATAAAATCTACCAATTTTAATACCTTGAGAAATCATGTTAACAAGGTTTTCAGATTTGAAACCCTGGTGACCCCAGATGGTCTTTGACCTCCATAAAAATTAACTGGGAACATCTGACCATAACACATCCACATAGCAATTGTTGTTTTCAGATAGCATTTAAACAAGGTTTGCAGACACTGAACCTGGTGACCCCAGATGACCTTTGACCTCAACCAAAATCAATATGAATCATTCTCTCAATATAACACAACCGCATACCAAATATGAAATACCCCAAGTTTCAAAGTTTCCTAAGTTTGTTGAGGGGCTTAAGTAAGTAGGTTAGGGGAATTGAAATTCTTTCGGATGAGAGAATTAGACCTTTAAAGACTACTCATATTGCTACATACTCTTGTAAATTGTTGTGGGCATCAATGAAGACTTGATGAGCCTTCCATGCAAATTCTGATGTTTGAAATTCCGGCTCAAACTGGCGTATCTTTCGAATGGCCATCTGGGTCACACCAACATTCTTCACACGATCTAGTCTCTGCTTGGCACCCTGTCAGTTAAAAAGCAAAGGATGTTCATGTTGCTTTGTCTTTCCAATAATTTAAAATGTTAAACTGACCTACTAGGTCAAAAAATGACACTACTTCTTCATGTGAAGTTTTACTAGTTAACACTGCACAGTTAATCATAACCCCCAAAATCAAAACACATTTTAGGTTCATTTTTACCTCCAGGTCAATCAAGTCTTATGTTTCTTTCTTCCATTTCATTTGCTGTTTCACTTGTCACCTAATCTTAGTAATATGATGGTCCCTCAATGCAAATTTCACCAAAAATACACTTATTTGAAACTAGAGCAGCAATGCACAGAATCTCAATACTTTGTGGCAGAATCTCTACACTTTGTGGATGTTATAAGGGAGAAAGTTTCCATATTGTTGCTGATGATATTTGATGTAAATGCAGTCCTCCTTTGGCACTTTGCATAAAAAGATTATTCATCTATTGTTTGTTTCCTGATGCATTTCATGCTCAAAAATGATCAAATTCAAAGAGAAAAGTTTTTACAATGATACTGTAACACTATGTGAGGTACACAATATTGTGCACCATACTGAAACTTGGTAAAGCAGAAATAATTAACCAAAGATGCAGATCAGAGACATCTTCCAATAAATCGAACATCCCAATGACAGCTGTTTTCCTTCTGCATTCCACACTATTTTCTCTCAAATCACTCTCCCTAATGCTATTTTAACAGTCTCATTCAAATATTTGGTATTTCACAACTTCTACAGGTGTGAGAGATTTCTCTGCTGATATTTTGAGTGTTTGCATTGTTATACTGTATGACAAGTGTGTAGAGAAGACACCCATTCAATGCAGTAGGTTACAGATCCTCAAATACACTTCAACCAACTCTTGAGGGGTTAATGTTTTTATCACAACTTAGAGACACTTTGATCATGCCTCCTACACACATTTTGTGCACTACAACATAACTCAATAAATTGTAAATAAGCTTACAGAGCCAAGACACAAGCCAAAGACTACCAAACTTTTCTGTTGCTTGTATCCAACTCTTATTCCTCTCAAGTTAACTTCTTGGGAAATACCTGCTTACAGAGGCTTTGTTTATGGTCAAACTAAGCAAGATTATTTTACAGTTAAATCATGCCTGATTTAGCAGAGGAGTGACACCAAGCCTCTTTGAAAGCTAAACTACAATTTATAAACATTCTCAGTCAGTAGGTATATGTGCCGAGCAACCAAAGTGCTGTGTGCAAAGAAAGTTGGAGTTACCATGACAACTAAAGTGTTTAACCAGAAAATTTGCAAAAATAACTTTGCAACCATCATTTTTTTAATGTGAATAATACAATGTCTTCTGCCTTCCAGCCAAAGAGCATGCTCTTGAATTCTCAAAGACATTGACCACTGATCAAGTCACATTCCCTTGCTCTAAAGAAAGTTCATCCACAGGCTAGTGTGACAATATCTCAATACATGTTATGTATTGAGATAACAAATACTAAATTTGCATTTTATTCCATGTTCTAATCAACCTTCCTTCCCATAATTCTCCATGTAAGAAGGTATTTCGAGGACAACCATTTATAAAATGAAGAAATTCCTAACACAAGTGTCAGACATGGGCATCCGCAGGTAAGGGCAAGGGGGGGCACTTGCCCCCCCCCTGGAAAATCAAAAATTTGAAAAAACATATAAAAATCAAAGCAAAAACCCAAACAAAACTTGTTTTCTGAGTTTCTATGCCAAAAACAGGCTTTAGAAATGCCATTTCCGGCGATCTGGGAGGCATTTTGGGCTGAAATTTTCGTACTTTTCATGTCAATTCATGGTGACTCAGAGGTTTTGGCCCCCCCCCCCCCGACGTTTTTTGTGCAGACGCCCATGGTGTCAGATGCCTTTGGTTCAAGACGTGTACTTTGAGTAGGTCACCCCCGTGTTATGTACGCCCATAAGAATGGCTACTTAACAAATTCACTGCAATAATGGCAAAATAAGGAAATATCATCAAACTGTGGAAGACTATTATTATTAGTGAATCAGAGAAATATTTTAACTAATTTTTAAGACTATTCTGAGGCATGTCAGGAACTTCACTCAGGTGCATAGGTTTTAAGGCTTGGCTATAAAGCAAATTTCTTCTAAAAATAGGGCTCAATTCTTATTTTGAACAAATTTTAAGCTGTTGTCATTTTGTTCTAGAGTTTCTTGTATATTTAATTTGAAAGTTTTCAATTTGAAGGCCAAATAATCCCAATGATACTTTTTGTGGGAAGTGACCGACTCAAGATACAGTCACTATACTTGAATACTGTGTTTCAACTTTCAACAGAGATGGTTACAAGTTGTTTCTTCCATGTCCAAGTCAAGTCCCAAGTCAAATTCATGCAAGTCAAAGTCAAGTCTCTTAACTGTTGCAGCCAACTGCAAGTCAAGTCACAAGTCATTTACTGCAAGTATACACTAGTTCACATATTATCATTAGTGTTGCTTCAAATATAACTGCAAATATATGCACCATGGTGGATAAAAGAAAGTGAGGTTTAAGCACTCGCCCAACTTATCCCTGCTTCCATCCCGCTTCCATCCCGCTTCCATCCCGCTTCCATCCCGCTCCCATCCCTGCTTCCACTTCCCACCACTCACGTTTTGGGTTTTTCTGCATTGCACATTCTCAAATATTTTGGCTTTTCTTTTTTTTCCTTATCTTATTTGCTGTGTATTAAACAAATTGCAACTTGAATTTTAATGACACCCAGAAAACTTATACGCTCGTACTTAATCACTTTTATTGGCCTAGAATGAAGTCTGATGTTTCAGCTTTCTGTAAAACATGTCACACCTGTCAAATGGTGGGTAAACCCAACCAGAAAATTCCACCGGTGCCATTGCGACCTATTCCAGCTTTCCAAGAACCTTTTAGCAAAGTGATAATTGACTGCGTAGGCCCATTACCTAAAACTAAATCGGGTCATGAATATTTACTCACCATTATGTGCTCATTAACAAGGTTTCCGGAGGCAATCCCCTTGAGAAACATTAAGGCAAAGACAATAAGCAATGCTTTACTTAAGTTCTTTACCACGTTTGGGTTACCAAAATGTGTTCAATCTGATCAAGGGTCAAATTTTATGTCTTCTTTATTTCAACAAGTTTTGTATGAGTTAGGTATTCATCAAATGAGTTCCAGTGAGTATCACCCCGAAAGTCAGGGTGCACTGGAAAGATTTCATCAGACACTTAAGAAAATGATGAAAACGTATTGTTATGAAAATGAAAAGGAATGGGACGAAGGTATTCATTTTCTGTTGTTTGCGGCACGCGAGTCTATTCAGGATTCTTTGGGATTCAGTCCCTTTCAATTGGTATTTGGGCACGGAGTGCGCGGCCCACTTAAGGTATTGAAGGAGAAGTGGTTGGCTGACTCGACCGATGTAAATCTCCTCGATTACGTCACAAAGTTTAAAACTCGTTTGATAAATGCTTATAAAGTAGCAAGAGAAAATCTTGTACATGCTCAACAGAGGATGAAAACCTTGTATGACAAGAATTCTGAGAACAGAGAGTTCTCCCCGAGTGATCAAATTTTAGTGCTATTGCCTATTTCAGGGCAAGCATTACGGGCAAAATATTTTGGACCTTATACCATACATGAAAAGGTCAGTGATACAAATTACATTGTTTTAACACCAGACAGGCGGAAAGAGAAGAGATTATGCCATGTTAATATGAGATATTATGCCAGGCAGAATGAGGATGAGAGTCTACACAGACTTCAAATTGTTCTAATGATGTTGGTTATTCCTCATCTGTCGAGGTAGCGATCTCCAAACCCCTCTATCCAAATGCAGTAGAGGAAGACCAAGAATTAATCGCTGCGGAGGCAGACATACCAGGAGTAAGTGCAAAGTTGAATAATTCTGATGTCAAATCTTGAGACTAAGTTAGGTCATTTACCTCCTGACCATCAAGTTGAAATAATAACTTTAATTCGGAAATACCCCAATTTATTTACTGACATGCCGAGAAGGACCCACCTGACCTCGTCAGTCATCACGTTGATGTGGGAGATGCCACCCCAATTAAACAACACCCCTTTAGATTAAGTCCCATTAAGAGGGAAATAATGCAAAAAGAGATACGGTACATGCTCGAAAATGACATCATCAAAATAAGTGATAGTCTGTGGAGCAGTCCCTGTATCCTTTTTCCGAAACCAAATGGGGAATACAAATTTTGCACCGACTACAGAAAAGTTAATGCAGTCACTCCCACAGATTCATATCCTATCCCTAGAACAGATGACTACATCGATCAAATAGGGCAATCCAAATTTGTCAGTAAGTTGGACCTTCTCAAAAGGTTACTGGGAAATCCCCTTGTCAGAATCAGCCAAGAAATTTCGGCATTTGCCACACCGACAGCTTTGTACCAGTACAAGGTCATGGCCTTTGGTATGAAAAATTCAGGGGCAACCTTTCAACGTTTTGTAAATCATCTCGTAAGAGACACTGAAGGTTGCGGGGTGTATATAGATGACATTATTGTCTATAGTAATGAGTGGTCAAGTCATATGAGACAACTTCGTTCCCTGTTTGAAAAGCTTGACGACGCTAATTTGACAGTAAATCTCGTAAAGAGTGAGATTGCCCAAGCTCATGTAATTTTTCTAGGGAAGTAGTGGGACAAGGCCAAGTCAAGCCTATTCAAGCCAAGGTAGAGGCGATTGCCAATTTTCCAGTACCGGATGCTAAACCTCTAATGCGGTTTTTAGGCATGGCCGGGTATTATCGCCATTACTGCCCAAATTTTTCTGACGTAGTCGCTCCCCTCACTAATTGATTGAGCAAAAATGTTAAATTTTCTTAGGACAATTCTTGCCAACAGGCTTTTGAAAAAATTAAAGGTCTCTTTATGAGTTCCCCTGTTCTCAAAGCGCCAAATTATCACAAGCCGTTTAAGCTAGCAACATGGGATTTGGGTTGGTATTGTTGCAAGAGGGTGACAAGGGTATAGACCACCCCGTCTGCTACTTTTCCAAAAAGTTCAACAAACATCAGGTTAATTATTCTACTGTAGAGAAGGAGACGTTGGCCTTGTTGCTAAGCTTGCAGAATTTTGATGTTTACTTGGGAACGACTGCGTTTCCCATTAAAGTAATGACAGACCACAATCCCCTCACGTTTGTCTATAAAAGGAAGAACCATAATAAAAGATTATTGCGGTGGACCTTAATATTCCAAGAGTATAATTTGGAAATGACTCACATCCGGGGAAAGGATAATATTTTTGCGAATGCCCTGTCACGAACATAAATGTATTCATCATTTTATTCTTGTAAATAGCCACTCTGTAATTGGTGGGGCACTACTATTGTATTCATATTCTGATTATTCTCGATGTTTTAATTGAATCATGTATACTTTGTCAAGTTTAACTTTCTTTTGAATGTATTCTTGTAGTACCTGGAAAACACTAATTGAAAAGGTTTGTCGTTTCATTCCCCAACTTTTCTCCTAAGAGGGGGAGTGTCATGGGACTAGCTACCTTAGTCTCACGTTGTATAGTTACTTATATGATATTATATCCCATAATGGTTATTATAAGACCTGGCATTATCAATGGGGGCCGTGCGCACTGAATTATCCGTGACATCATAACTCCGCTGCCAGCACAACCACCGAGCGTATACCGATTGCGGAGCAAAGGTTCCAAAGATAAGATACAGCACGGAAGTCTAATTACCCTGTGAGAAGAATCCTACACACCTCTCATATCTGAGTATTCAGGATGTATTTCTCACAGTTTATTATCATCCACATTGTGATATATTATCGTGGCTTCATCATAAACAATATTCTAACTCCGTTCCTCCTTGCGGATTCCCAGAGACTGTTTCCCACTGTATTCACATCTACATTCTATCGTCATTTTGTGAATTACTAAGAGCCTTCAGCTTCAGTACCCTTTCTACTCTGTTCACCGTGACTTTGTTCCAGTGACCCTTGGGTACCTTCGCACTCTAACATTATTCTTGCTGGTGTTTCGTTAATTATACACCCACCAGTCCTTTTGACAACTTATTACTCATCTTTATGATTTCGTCACCAGGATGGACATCTTCGTAATTATCCTTGGATTGTGAATGGACATCTTCTAAATGATTCTTGAACTGTGAATGGACATCTCCGTAGTTTTGGGTAACCAACCTTCTGGAGACCCAGTTTTTACTCTTTGCGCTATCCTACGGGTTCTACGCCATCGACCAACAGATCCAGGTTACGACGACCATGGCCAATCAATTTAAGATAAGTTAATCTATACTTAATCTGGCGCCTTTAAGATTTAAGATCATTTTGTTGTATATGTCTTTCTTCTGTATATATCCATATTAATTACGTAAAAGGTAGAACAGATCAATATATAGTTCATAAAATTACAATTCTGATCTTCTGCCTATCTCATCTCTTGCGTACTGACAACCTCGATATCTTTCTGCCAGGATTCGATATATTTCCCTTCAATCCCGTAACAAAAGGAAGGAAGAAGGACCACAAATATCATGAATTTAGGTAATGCTTAGTGATTCCTTGACCTAAAATGTAAATGCATGTCTGTAGCTGAGTAGTACACAATGCATACCACATCGATTTTATAAAGTTAGGTCATTTAGATCAGCTCAATTCTGTTTGACAGGTGGAAGGGTAATTAGTGTTATTTAACAGCTATGTTTGTGAATCTGAACTGAAATCATTTTATCTGGAATTAATGCAGTCTGAAGTTATACAATTTCTTGATCGAAATTTTGGTCTTTCATAATGTGAACATTTTATTACCACTGAATAATATGACATAACCTGTAAATAAACTTCACAATTGTACACTTTCGTTGCACCAAATGGTATGGCAGGGCATTCATTACATAAAATTTTCTTCAAAAGGGAGGGCCTTCCCACATCACTGTACAACTAGGTTTACCATTCCTTCCGATTAACCGGGATTGTCCCTTTTTTAAAGGAAAAGTCAGCATCTCAGCCAGTAAGGCAAACTGCCCCGATTTTCTCAAAACTGGAGAATGGGCTGGGCAAGCACCAGGACAACAATGTAGTTTCATTTACCATATAAGCCTGCAAATGGGACTTGCATAATAATAGAGGTGTCATCTGCTTACATACATTATCAAACAACAACCAGGCCAGGGGCTAGCAGACACATACCTGACAACATTACCATCCCAGAAAACAGGACACCTAACACAGAAAATGGAACATCTAACAGGTGATCCACAATGCTAAGTTAATTTAATTTCACAACATTCAGCATTCTGCACTTTTAGTGTATTTGTATTAGTACAAGCTGGAAAAATGGAACATCCTGACTTTTATGGGTTTCAAAGCTCAGAAAACAGAACACTTCTATCCAAGTTTCCTACCCTGAGGTATTGTGTAAACAATGTTTTCAGACACTAACCTATTGTTTTGTAGTATGATGCACCCTCCATGACCTTTAACAGGAAGGCCATCTTGTTGTTTTCCAGCAACTCTCTCCCTTCCTACTGTCCTAGATTCCCAGGGCCCTTCCTGTTTACCGTCACATGTTACCGTTGAACATGACAGTCTACTTCGTCCTAGTTCCATGTGTATGCCATATCCCATATTTTGAAGGTGTGGCCAATGTCACTCTCTGCAGCCTCCTCATTGATCATTTAGATCAGCACATTTATTCAAATTTAGTTAATTTGGTGCATCACAACTTTTAACCAATCAGGGAGCTTCAGTGAGTTCCACAGCCCCAACCCAACCCAAGAGGTTCCCACTCAGGTTTTAAGCTGTTTAGAGATAGGAAGTTTGAGTAAGGGCTATTTCAGGTATTGAAGCCTGAGCTCCCAAGCTCTTATGGCCGGCGGTGTAATTAAAACTTGACCTTTTTTGGGGGAACACCATCAAAAAATAAATCATTTTAAATCAATTGGAACTTTCATCTGTTTTTTACTGTGTTTCCAGCTACGCAAGATCCCGTAACGCTAACGCTACTTTACATGCTGGAGTCGCAGGGTTTATCTCACCACAGCATTCCTTTACACTATTGTGACCCTAGATGACCTTTGGTTGCCTCAGGAAATTATAGGAACCACCTTCTCACCATAATGTAGTGCTTGCCTTTTGATGGGCGCGATCGCGCTCGCGCTCCATAGCGTCCGTAAATTCCAACCAAGGAGCTCAACTGATCGCGCTCCTCCATTTCCTGCCAAAGTATTAATGATAACATACACTGACAGTCCAGCTCTGTGAAACAAATTAGATGTTTTGCCATGTTTTTCAATTGACGAATGTATCGCCGAGTCCCTTTCTGTGCCTAATATTGCCCCTTTGTTAGTCTATGTAGTAGTAGAATAAATTTAACATAAAAAAAATGAAGTAATTATCACTAAAAAATATGATAGCTTCCTTGTAAATGAATCAACATTTGGATTTCCAACTGCAGTCTTTCTGTTCTGCGTATGCAATATGGCTTTGGTTAAGCCCTCAGATTCTGCAAGAAAAATGTTGCCCGTATGAATTCAAGATGGGTAAAAAAATAGAAAATAAACTGATGATATTCTAAAGGGACAATTCTTGGCATATGGAAAAATCACACAAAGTTCCTACCTTCCCATTGGAAAAAATTTTAGCCCCAATGCATGGTTCGATTGAACAAGGATTAATGCTCTCTGCACGCACGTTTGTACTATAGTAACAGTACATTCCTTCCACAAAGCAGATCAAGCACAGAAAATTGCTGACGATACCCCAACATGGTCAAGAAGGTCAAAAATATTTGCAAGTCATGTGTAAAATGACTCTCATACAACAATCTGCATTACATCTGTGAGCTTCTGGTGTAAAGATTTTCTGTACGATGTAATTTTCTTTAGCATGTCTTGGCACTTTTGTCATTGCCTAACATATGGCACTTACGTGTTAACTGAGAACCTAGCCTACACACAATCTCCTACACACATGCAATCTCCTCACTTGAAGAGCTATGCATTGGTCAATGTTTCCTAATTATTTTTGTTCTAAAGTGCTCACCAATATTTTACTTGTTCTCTAACATGGTCCAAAAAATGTGGCGGGTTATTTTATTGACAGGATGGCATCTGCAGCAGGTCCAAACTTTCAAAAAATATTTACAAATCCTCCCATAAATATCACTGTTACGAGAGGCTGCACTACAAAATATCATAATGAAATGCAATGGGGTAAATTGGAACCTTACAGTTACACTGCTTTCAGTCAAACTTGAGTGCATGGCCAAGGGGTTGGGGATAGTGTTTGTTCATTTCCTCTTGCATGACCACACACCTCACGGCCCCACCCCCACTCTCTATGGCCCCCTTGCAAGGTGCAGAAAGGAATATAAAGTATACCACACACTCAACCAGCCCCTATGCCCTGATAAAGTTTTCAGAGATGGAATGACAACACCATGACTTTGTACTGTTTTTTTTTTTATATTGTATGGGATCTCTGGAAAATTAACAAGGGACCTGGCCCTCATTCTGCCATGCACAAGTTTCCTACATGTTTCTTGTTTAAGCGGCATTGTTTGTGGTATAATAATTCATCATCCCAAGTTGAAAGCTTCATATCAGGTTGAATGTTTCACACTCTGAGAGTATTTAAACCTGTAAACATATAATTATGGAGAATACTAAAATTTGGGATGGACATAGAAATCATTATGGATCACTATGGTGGTCACGAGTACTGTACTTTAGACCACTGCTATACAGTATATGGCTGAATAGATCATGCAGTGTTAAGTTTAAATATGCCCTATATGCATGTATCATTGAAAATGGTCACTATCTCCTGGTAAACACAAAAGTGCATCCTGGTTGAATTAGACCAAGAACAAGGGAACCATGGGACACTTTTTTGACCAAAGGTAGCCCTTGGTTTATCTAGTTACTGTACCCCAGTTTCACCCTTGGCACAGGTACAGTTCACAATGATAACTTATGGCAAGCCAAGCAGGAGAGCAATTAGCTCTCCTCACACTCCCCAGGAGAGCAGTCTACTGAGCTCCTGCAAATTTCAAAAGGCACGGCCTGTAATGCATCCAAAATCCAAATGTAGAAAGTATCGCATTTTCCCACTGTTAGATATTGTGAACAAAATTTTCAGTCGATTACCCCAGAAGACGTTTGAACTCCACCAAAAACAGCATCTATCTTTTGACAAAAATGCATCTGCCACAGACTTCCTATAAATGGGCAGAGGATAATGCAAGGTACATTGTCAGAAAAAGCGCACCAAGATGGCCCTCTGCTATGTTTTTGTGTGGAAGTATGGACTTGCTCCAGTGTATCGCCATATTTTGAAAGAAAGTTGAAATATTTTTGAAATATGGCAAGGTACTGTAAGTCCAAAATCACTTCACCTATTGCAGCAATATGACATTTTTTTTCCATTCGTGTTTGTTTTAAATATAACAGAGTCAGTGTCAAATCAGACAATTTATAGATTCACGGCGGCCATCTTGGTGACCCTTTTTTGTCTCCGTCGGTTGCGACCAGCTACGGATAGGACATAACGTTACATGCTAAGCTCATGTATATAAGTCCATGGCATCTACATACTAGTAATAATATCTATCCAAATTTCTTACCTGGAGATATCGTGTTGAAAAGTTTAACAGGTGACCCAGTTTTTGGTGACAAAGTTTGGTCAGCAATTTATCAAGCAGAAATTATGTTAATTGGGCAGTGACAACAGAATGTAAACTAAAATCTGTGTCCCTGAACAGTGAACACAGTCAGAGACATGTGATCCACAAATTACTTCAATTAAGCAGATACCAGTTTGAAGTAGTGTAGCACATACTTATGAAGTAATATCTAGAATTTTGAGCTACTGACTTTTTCTTTAACAAAATGGACCCTTGGGCCACATCTTGGGTCTTGGATCCAAACTTTTTGTTTCCAATGAAGGTACCAAAAACTGAGTGTCATAATAAACAAGCATCAATGTTGTACAAGGCAATTTGTAGGAGGTGCAGCATTTTTGCAGAATTTCAAAAAAAGAGCCAAAAGGCCAAAATGTGGCACTGGTCCTAAAATATACAGCATACCATCAACAGGTAACTAACCAAGCACCCTTATTACAAACTGCCAACTCTTTTAACAATTTTAATTCAAAGGCAGGCTTCAACATTTTGTAATACTCCTCTGTTATTTAACAAAATGGACCTCAGGGCCACATTTTAAGACTTGGACCCAAACTTCCTGAACACAATGAAGGTACCAACAACTGAGGGACAAAATAAGCATCAAAGTTGTACAAGACAATTTCTAGAAGGTGGAACATTTTGAAGAGTTTCATAAAAAGTGTCAAAGGGCCCAAATGGGGCACTGGACCTAAATTTTCAGCACACTATTCACAGATCACTAACCAAGCACCCTTACAACAAACTGTCAACTCTTTTAACAATATTTCAAAGGCAGGCTTAAGCATTTTATAATAGCCCACAAATGAAATGACATGATGATGGTTTTAATGGTGTTGTATTACCTGCAAAAAGTCTTGAGAGTTCACAACACTCTAAATTAAAGACCCTCCCCCCATCCTTTCCAGCTGAAAGGTTTAACTAGAAAGTCAAAAGGCTTAGTGATTCCTTGCCATATGATACATTGTAATAATGAACACGATTGCCCACATGACAAGCATGAGATCCCTCACAAATACTGAGGTATACTAGTAAGGATGAAACCCTTTGAGATCATGTGACCCAAAATGACCTTTCACCCTCACTTAAAACAATAGGGAACAACTACCCAAAAAGACCATCAACATGCTAAATATGAGCAATTCACAAGCTGAGCATGAGATCCCTCCACAGCTCATATCCACTTAAAAATGTCATGTCTACAAAGTTTTGCCCTTTTGTGACCACAACCTTTGACTTCTACAAACAAGAGAAATCTCCCACACAGTTTGATGCTGGTAAACAATGTTGTTTAATGACTTGATAAAAAGGTATTTTTAAAACATGCTCATTAAAATTTCGGGTATTGAGGATAGCTCTCTATGTAATAATGTCTCTATGATCCAAAAAGTTGACTACATTGCAGAGGTTAGTGTTACAACAAGCCCTAATTCTGACAGTCATCCATACATTGGAACATACAGTAGAGACACCTCAACAGAAAGGTGTAACCTTGGCTACTAGTGGTGGTCCTTTTGTATTTGTTTTTTGGTGTAATGCACTATGATGTCCTTCAAAATTAAAAAAAATGGGAACCCTATAAATCCAGAAATTAACAAGATTTGTAACTTGACTTAAATTGTCTGCTTGTAGGAACACCACATAACAGAGTACAGGTCAAGTGTCCTTTGTTTGATACACAGTAGACACTATTATGCTTGCTTTGATTACCTGAACTACAAAACTTTCTGAAAAATAAGCCATACTGAGAGGGCTAAATAAGTGTCAGACACTATTTCTAGAATGGCAGGAAATGGTTAAGTCCATTGAGTTGTATGATTTAATGAGAAAATCCTTCAATACTGTGGTCTCACATCCCCTCCGCTCGAGGTAACACCCTGTTACCTCGCGCACGATCGTAACATGGGAACACGGGTCAACTCAGGGTCGGTGTTTAAATTTCGATCCACCTCCGAACAGTTTGTTTGGTAACAACAAGACAAACGTTGTCATTTGAATAGAAGTCCCACTTCGATTTTTTAAGCACTTCTGACGTTCTCACAGTGATAACTCCTTGGACGAGGTTAATTAAACATGCTTTATTTTTACCGTTTAGAGCATGTTACCTAACAGCATTAGCATTAATTGCACAAGCTCTGTGTACCCCTTCCCCTTAACAATTCACTTGAATAGTTTTTCAACACTTGATTACGTACCTCCGAATCATATTCCCTGCCATAGGTTCATGTTAAACTGATATTTTGTGCATTTTAAGATACTTTCGAATAAAAAATATTGTGTCATCTATTTAGTACTTTCCAGGATAAAACTAACCTAAACTTGAGGTCGTGAAAACAGTTAAATGCACTTTTATTACCTTACCAGAGATATATTACAATCAAGAACTTGATCTGAACATTGCAAATATGTATTTGTCATCATGCAATAACTTTTATTGCGATGAGAGAGAATGATTTTGTAAATGTTAAAAGGAAGAAAAGTTAATACCTGTGTGAAATTGTTATCGCCAATTAATTTATTGCAATCTCTGAGCTGTGAAAGTAAGTTTTTCAACATTTTTTCATTAGTTGTTTTTTCATTTGCCTGTGGCTCTTCATTAGCCAAAATCCTGGAACTCTAGGGGTCTAACAGAGTGTAAATAGATGTTATTAAACTATTTCAGGTCTATACAAGCCAAATAGACTCACTAACTGTACACAATAACATCCTTAAAAGGCAACATCAAAAAATAAATCAAAGGTCAAATTTCGGAACTTTTTGACCTCTTGTGACCTCATTTGTCACGTGATGCACATGATCTGCATATCATTTGTAAGACAATTGTTTGGCCTTTAATTTGATGGGTCATTTGTTGTTCTTGACTTTCTGGATATAGAGTTATAGTCATTTAACTTTACTATACCCCTAATTTTGGGGGATTTTTACACCTTGACTCTGAACAGGAAGCCCCATATATTTCGCCAACCCACCCGAAGATCCCCATATACCTGGATTTTTCTCTTAATAGACATGTTTGGAAAACAAAAAAACATAGTGGCATTAATGACCATTTCAGGTGGCACTTACCTCAATCTGAAGCGGGACTAGAAGATGGTCCTTATTTGTTTTTGTTAATGGTTTTATATCTGCAAAAAGTCCTGAGAGTTCACAACACTCTAAATTAAGACCCCTCCCCCCCCCCATACTTTTAAGACTTTGTTGAGGGTTAGATTACAGTGCAGAGGTTTGAACCAACCCCATAAATACTAAAGAGTCGAGACATTATTTTGCAATGGCACTACGTATCACTAATATATATGGGAGAACTTTTGAACAGCTTCTCATGACACTAATATATGGGAGAATTCTGTAAGTTTTAATTCACCCGCTGCAGATAACACCCTGCTACCAAAATATGCTGCTGCATGCTTTTTGTCATGTTCTAGAGCAAATAAAATATTGGTAGGAACTAAGGAATAAAAATAAGAAAGTAAACATTCATCAATGCACAGCTAAATTTCCCAGTAGGCCTAGTCTAAGGACATACACAGAAACATACATGTGTTGGATAGGTTCAAAATGTAGATGCTACACGTTAGGCAATGGCAAACGTGCCAAGACATTAGACATGCTGAAGGAAATTACATCATAGAGAAAAACTTTTCATCTAAAGCTCACAAAAGTACTGCAGATTGTTGTATAAGGGTTTTTACCATTGCCTTGTAAATATTTTTGATGTTCTTGTCCAAGTGGATTTTTGTTGATCCTCTTCAGTACTCGATCCTGGTTTGTGAAAGACGTAGCCTAGGCTAGGCCTAGGCAGAAAGTACTAGCCCACTTGCTCAATCAAACCATACATTTTCTTTCTAAACTTCCCAGTTTAGGGAGCTAGACACTGAGTTTTCGATTCTTCCCAACGTCAAGAATTGCCATGGTAGAATATCGTCAATTTACTTACTTTTCCACCCATGTATAACTCATAATAGCCAAGCAGGCTATGTTTTAGCATGCATCAAGTGAAATATTTTGAACTTTTCACGATGTGGAGTGTTTGACAAAGATCCTTAACGTGTGAAAAGAGAAATTTTTGGAGGATTTTCAAAATGGCAGAATCGAGGGTGGAAATGGTAGCTACTCCACCTAAATCAGGAGACTTGGCTTCTATGTAGGGGCCATCTCCTGACTTTAACCCATCCACATACCAAATATGAAATCTATGCAAGTTCCCTATCTTGAGATATTGTGTTAACCGGATTTTCTGACTTTGACCCCCAGTGACCCAAGATGACCTTTGACCTCTGCCAAAAACAATAGAGACCATCTCCTGACTATAACACATCCACATGTAAAATATGAAATCTATCCAAGTTTCCTATCTTGAGATATCATGTTAACCCAGATTTCCAGACTTTACCCCTCTGTGACCCCAGATGACCACCAAAAACAATAAGGACCATCTTCTGACAATAATGCATACACATACCAAATATGAAATCTATCCAAGTCCCCTATCTTGAAATATGGTGTTAATGAGATTTTCAAACTTTGACCCCCGGTGAACCCAGATGACCTTTGACCTCTGAAAAAAACATCAGAAACCATCTTCTGACTATAATGCATCCACAAACCCAAATATGAATTCTATCCAAGTTTCCTATCCAGAGATTTCGTACCTACAAGATTTTCAGACTTTGACCCCCATGACCCCAGATAACCTTTGACCTCTGCCAAAAAAATAGGGTTCTTCCTCTAAAAATGGCGCATCTATGTACCAAGTTTGAAAACTGTCAGACATTCCTACTATGAGATATTGTGCTAACAAGCAAAGTGTCACAAACACACGCACACACACGCTACACACACACACACATACATACTCACCCCATCATGATTGCATAGGTTTCACTCATCATCGAAACCAAAAAACTGTCCAAGGGGGCTCTCCTCCATTTAAGGACAACAATCACTAATCAGCCATGATCAAAATCCTGTTAAGAAAAACTCATCAGGGGTTGGTTGTTTTCTACACCATTTTCTTCACTCCATTGTGTGTTTACAGCAGCACATGCATTTCCAAGCCTATGGGCTATCATGTCAAATTATATGTGGTGTTTTTACTTTCGAATCCTGTACATCAATGCTAATGCTGTCCTTTGGTGAAAAGAAAATTGATCAGACTCTGTATTTTTAGAGAGGATTCAGAGGTCAAGTTTACCATATTTTCCTTAGATTCAGTGTTAATTTGTACCTCCTCACTCCCATTGGTATAAAGTCATCTTGCAAGTACAAATCAGGTCACCAGTCATTTTTGGCAAGTCATAGTTAAGTCACAAGTCATAACCAGATTGCAAAAATGCATTGAAGTTTCTATGATACATAAATGTTCCATTTCAAAGAGTGCCATCATGCACCATTATCTTCTCATTCAAATGTTATACTAGCATGTTCAAAATATAATTTTTTCATTCCAGATGACCTTTTGACCTTCATAAAAGCCATACATACCTAGACATACAAACAACACACAGACAAATGGACAAGCAGCTATCTTGAAAGATCATATTTAAAAAGGTTTCTGGGCTTTGACCCCTGGAGACCCCAGATGATCTTTCATATCTGCCCAAAACAATGGGGACAATCCTCTGACCATAATGCATCCACATACCCAAATATGAAATGTATCCAAGCTTCCTTCCTTGAGATATCTTGTTAACAAGGTCTTCAGACTTTGGCTCCATGTGACCCCAGATGACCTTTGATTTGACCTCCACCAAAAACAATAGGGACAATCTCCTGATCATAGCGCATCAACATACCCAAATATGAAATCTATCCAAGCTTCCAAACTTGAGATATTATGTAAAGAAGAAATTTCAGACTTTGACCCCTGGTGACCCCAGATGACCTTTGACCTCTGCCAAAAATAATAGGGACCATCTACTTACTTTAATGCATTTACATTTCAAATATGAAATCTATCCAAGTTTCCTACCTTGAGATATCGCGTTAACAAGGTTCTCAGACATTGACCCCTGGTGACCCCAGATGACCTTTGACCTCCACAAAAAAAAAATAGGGACCATCTCCTGACCAAAATGCATCCACACATCCAAACATGAAATATATCCAAGCTTCCAAACTTGAAATATCATGTAACAAGATTTTCAGACTTTGACCCCTGGTGATTCCAAATGACCTTTGACCTTCACAAAAAACAATAGGGTTCTTCCCCTCAATATGGCCCATCTATGTACTTAGTTTGAAAACTGTCAGACATTCGTAACTTGGGATATCGTGTTAACAAGCAATGTGTCACAAACACACACAAACACACACACACATACACACATACATACACATGCCATCATGAATGCATAGGTTTCTCTTATCACTGAAACCAAAAACTGTGACTGGAGGCTCACCCAGGTTCAAGGAACAAGACTCAAGTTAACATCTATGTATCAATACCCTTTACAGCACATTGTTGAACATATGAATCCATATTTCAGCTTAGAAAACAACACCCACAACTGGAATGTTGAGCACATTGTTACTTCCATCATACCACAGCCATATAAAAGAATGGTGCACCCTTCAAAACAATGCACAGTACAAATCAATGAACCATCTGCTGCAATTTTTTTTCCAAAAAGCATTGGGAGGTCAGGAGTTCAAATCCTGGCCAGGTCATACAGAAGACTTTAATAAAAGAACCTACTGCCATTGTGCTTGGTGCTCAGCATAAACAATGGAGTAGGGAAAACAAGCCAATAAGCCACAAATGGAAAAAAAGGCCCTGGCCCACTCGGCTTAAACCAATTGGTTTGAAACTGGGCCAAAAAATCCCATCTAACCTAACCTAACCTAACTCAGTACTAAGCATTTCTGACAGAAAAAACGAAGGAAGTTAAAAATGTTTCATAATGCTAACGCGACCATATTTAAGCATTATGAAACCCTGGACAGTTTTAGTTAAAAATTTTACATTTAAAAAATATCTTGCTAATAATTTTGAAAACACAAATACATTCCAAACAAAGTTGTGCATTATACTGTACAGTACCAGGATGTCACATGGTTTTATCAGTTAAAATTCTCCTGAAAGAGTCCTGTACATAGAAGAGGTTTAAATTTAGCTTCTTACCAATTGGTTTAATTAATGCAGGCCACAGCCTTTTTTGCCAGTGGCTCATTAGTTTTATTTTCCCTACTCTATTGCTTATACTGTTCGACAAATTATGCTCTAATTGGTAAGAACTGATAATGAATTATTTGATTCAATTAAACAATCAGGCGATGACAAATACTGATATTAGCATCGAGGGAGGGTAGGGGGGTGAAAGATCATGTTTGTTGCAATTGTATGCCTCTTAATGTCATACAAGCAAGATCAGGAATTTGTAGTGGTGGCTAACCACATGCACACATCTTCCAAATCGTCTGGGTTAACAAACCAATCCAGAACCTTAAAATAATGTTCCAAAACTTGAGTTTACAAGAAAATTTGGTGACATTGTTCTTTCCCAATCCAAACATAACGAGGAATCATCAGTGTGGTTCTGTGCAGTGGACTTTGTCTTAATTGTCTTTGTGGTGTAAAAATATGCATTTTAATCTGCTGTAAAGCTGGGCTCAGCCACTGTTTCTGGTAAGGTTGACTATGCAGTAGGGCTGTGCATTTTCAGTTAATTCACTATCCGTTTAACCAATTTTATTAACCGGCTGTTAACCATTTAACCGAAAATGACGTAAGGTTCACACAACAACAAAAAGTCAACATTTCCAAAGAGCGCCATCACTTTTGTACAGGAATGTACAAGTCTAAAAATGGCGCCGTAAGTCATGTTCGCCCATGTAAGTATGTGCCAAAAATGTTGGTATTTTGCGCTGAGTTTATATCATCTTTTCACAGTAAAAACTCATCCCGCATTTACTGAAGTTTTCTTTAGAACATGTGCATTTTTTAACATTCCACCAACAGTTGTATTCCTGCCTGACCCTATGTTATATTGTCAGTTATTTCATGAAACACTCCCACACCGCTGTTTTGACGCAGCTTGCTTGCGATGCAGTGTTCAATACATGTACAGCGCTCTCGTGTTTGTCACAGTAGCGATCTGTACAATTGCACTGTAAATGGCCCACCAGCCGCAAACAGCACAACCAAGCCCCGTTATCCTGCATAAATTAAGGAATTCCCAGCATTCCTACCGTTAAGTTATTTACAGTAGGACTTATGGAATGTTATCATATGACGTCGTTACGAACGAAAACAATTACGCACGTGGTCCCATGCATCCAGTAGACTTGCGTGCGTATCCGTTTTTACCACTAAACAAGGGACCATGTTTTGCTCGGTGACATCATATGCACACGATCTATTGCAAAATTTGAATTGCCTCTGCATTGTGATTGGTTCAAATACGTTGATTCTGAGCCAGCCAATCACAACTCGCGCCATCGCCTATGGGATTTAGTGTGTGAAAATACCAGACCTCCGAACGAATTTCCCCATTGAGTTTTATGACGATCGCACTTCCCAGGGTTACATAGCTGGCCTGTGCAGCCGGCCATGCCCCGTGCTAAATTCACCAAGAAAGGGCAGCACAAATCTCTGCGTACTTGGATTTTTCGGGTGTCTGACTTAAGTGCATTTCATTTGCTGATTACTTTGAAACAAGACGGTAAGGTTTGGACAAGAAGTGGCAAAAATACAGGGATATTTATATCAGAAAGGAACCATAAGATAACGTTAATCGAGTCCATTTTTTGCTGTCCAAGACCGCTAAAAATTAGATCGTTATTTTTACGTGCATCGTAGGGTTGACTTCTACAGTACAGTACATTATCGCAACTACAATTAACCCAGTCGATTCAACGAACTGCCTATGCATATTCATAAAAGTCAACATGGAATGTTCCATTTTACATGATATTGGGCAAAGAACAAAATGGCAGGAATTATCTGGTGCTTACAATTGTATTTTACGGGTTAAATTTTTTCCAAATACTGCTACAAACAATGAAAAATAATGAAATTTACGGAGGTGTAGCATGATAAAATATTTCGATAAGCTACAGTGGGAAGACTTATTCAAATATACTTTTGTGCCCCAATCATGGTCTCGCGGAGGTTTTATTGACATAGAAATACAGGGCTTGGTAACTTTTGTTACAGCTCCCTGCTTGTCTTGTGGCTTTCTTTTCGCTTGGCAATCTCTCAAACATGTCGCTAATTTCTAAAGTTGTGCTTGGGTTGCTATTGCAGGGATTAGGAGACGAGCACACGGAGTTCTGCCAACGAAAGTAACAATGGGTGCGCCACTTGTCACTCATCATAATGTACTTAATTCGGGGAGCTGCCGCAGAATTAATCCGTTCAATCGAACGGCCGATTTTAAAACTCTTTTTACAGTTATTGTTTGAGCGATAATTTGTGAGAAACTGACACTGTTTGTTGCGCGATGTTTGTGTAACAGTTTACTATCAAAGCCACGCTGCGGCGACCGAGTTATTGGCAATGCAAAAACGGTTAATCTATGAAGAGGAATGACGCACGAGTAACCGATGAGTCGGTCGGTTAACCGGTTAACCGATTAACCGTCACAGCCCTACTATGCAGATTTATTCTTAGTGTTCTACATAACTACTGCACAAATCCAAGAGAACACCATACAGTATATGCTGAGCTCAGTTTGAGTATTCCATGCTGAGCCCCGGAAATTCCATGCAATAACCAATTACTGAACTAACATACTGCCATTATCATACTGAGGTTGGAAAATAATGGGAAAACTGCCATTTATTTCACAAACAGGATATCATTTTTTTTTTAGGCATACTATTTTCACTTGAAAAATGGAGATAAAAATCAACCAAAAATACAGTAAGATTCCTTGCACTCCATGCCACATGTCCCAGGATGAATTTGATTGTAAACTAATATCATGCTCTGTCTAGTTTCCATCCTATGTCATGTTGGGAACATTTGTATTAGTTTACTGTACTGGGCTGTAGCTGCATTAATGTAGAAGCAACTGTCTACCTTTAGAGGTACCAATTATGGAATAGTAGGGCCAGATGCTTACAGATGATAAGTCAAATATTAATTCCTTATGCTGAGCACGAAGCACTATGGCAGTAGATTCCATTTTAAAATATTCAGTATGACCTCCCAGCTGGAAGATGGTGCTCCACCCAACCACTTGACGATTTATTCAGTTAGTTCTCAACATAGTTTGGAACAAAATGATCACCTCATTTAGTTTTCACTGTTTCTCAAGGACAAGGGGAAAATTCACAATGTATAAAGCCTTTCCAGTAAATTACAGAAAAGTTATCTTAAAATACCTCTTTAGACAGTGTAGAAGCTTTGCCATCACCTTCTGGGGGAATGTAGGGTTCAAAAAAGTCACCTGCAAATAAACAAGAAATTAATTTACACATGTACTGTACTGTACAAAAATAGTTTAAAGGCCAGAAATTGTAAGCACTCCCATTAATTTGCTCTAACTCCCTCAGCTTCCATGCAGAAAGTTTATAAAATAAAGTTTACACATCATCTCAAAGATCCAGAGGCAAACAACCTCATATGCAAATTGATACATTTCATGGATCAATGCCACTTTAACCCTTTCACGACCAGGGACTGTATACCACCCTCTTTTCTATGCCCAGGCATAGAAAAGAGGGTGGTATACAGTCAGGGCTGGTCATATGACCCGTGCCCGCATAAACGCCCGCTTCGGAAGCAACACTCCTTCCCAAGGTGGGCATCAAATGCCCGCCTTGAATTGTGCGTCCCGCAATAAATAGCCCGCCTTGAGAAATATGATCCCCCGTGAAAAAATACAATGCCAAAAACATCAGAATACATGATCACATGTGTGTTTAAAAGACCGCCCCAAAAAATTTTTCACCATAATATTCTGGTACTTACGTAGCGAACAGCCAGTCGAACAAACTGACAATATCACGTTGACCTAATCTTATGTGCACTGCTACAATACAAGTACAGGTATGTGCATGTAGTGTACAGCGGAATTCCCCTGTCTATACTACGAAAAAAAATTGCGTGCAGCATGCGTACGGCCTTTACGGTACAGCATAGGCATTCTCAGCATATAGCATGGTGAGTCGCCGAATAACGCCCCGACCATTTCAAAATGGTTATACAAAATGAAACAAACCTTAACATTGTCCTGCTGGCCGTTTTCAAATGGTTAGTAACCCACGGGTGTATTCATACCCATAGTTCTCAATCCCCACTCCAAAATTTAGGTAAAGAGAGATCGATTTAATTCAAAATTTTCTCTGTCGTCAACCTTGAAATAGCACCGATAGTGATGAATTTTCCATATATGAAGTGTGTCACCATTTACATTGACTTTGTACAGTTACTTATAGGGACCTACGTAGCAAGCTGTGTGGTTTAGTCCTTGGCGAAAATCAACAGTGTAGCACAGAAATGTTGAGCAAAGGAGTCTGGGTGCCCAGAGTCGTACACACACTACCGTGCAAAACTTATTTTGCTTGTTGACCTACCTGCCTAAGAAAGACATTATGTTTGGTCAAGTTATAAACGCAGTAAAATAACCTAATAACTTACAGTAGTTTATGCACTCATCACATTAAACACGAGTTACTACATCAGATGAAGGAGTACTTCGAGCAGTGTACACCAGAACGAGGTAATTTTCGTTATTTTGGTGGAGTATTATTTCCAAATGTTAAAAATAAACATAAATGTAGGAAGTAGTTGGGAAAACCTTGAAAAGTAATCACATTTAGATACAAACATACCTGAAATGGATTCATCATTGTGCAAAACTAACCACTGGATAGTTTCCACAGGGTTAGGCTCATATTACTAACGGTATTAATGTGCTACTTGGTAATTTTTGAGGATGTGTCATTCCCGGGCCCTCATCACTTTGGTGCCTTCACTATACATACACTATACAGTATAGAGTACTATATGTGAATGAACGTAGATACTGCTGAAAATGCGGCTGCTACAGTAGAAATAATGATAAGACCCTTATTCCCTTACACAGCGCTGATCGTTCACTGTACCATACTTCATAAGATCGTACATTTTGTCTCAGACATTTGTCTCTTAGGTTAGCTCTTTCATTCGAACCTTCGCGACCATGAACGTTAAGCATGCTGCTCTGTTGTAAACAGACTTGGAAATCCGTTGAGTTACTGTTACTGCATGTGGCGAAATTCACACAGTAAAACTCCATTGAGATTTGTCACAGGATTCAGAGGAATTTGGCTAGTGTAAACGGACAACAGACTTGTATGTTGAATTGCCTATAGATAGCACATTATAGTGCATGCACTCTGCTATAGATATGTACGTTAACTGTTGAAAGGACACAACAAGCAAGCACTCAATACACTTGTTTGCTACAAACTTCCAAACAAAAAAACATTGGGACTGCAGCAAATATTTTCACAGGAAGCATTGCTACAGTAGTACTGTTGACCATGACTACCTTGTGCACTTGTTGAAATAGACCACGAACTGCGTTCTTGCGGCATAGCAGAGCTGGTTTGTGCACGTTCACTGCAATGAATTTTTTTAAATGTTTTATGTTCAACACAGGGCTCTGTATTTTATTTAAGTACATAGAATTTACTTTTAGCTCTTTACTATTAAAATGATGAAATGCTTGTTATCCATTGCCATTATGGGAGATGGCCTTCATTTGTGCCGATACTGATATCTTTACCCATAACGCCATTATCGGCTTATACCAATAATACTTACCAGTTATCTGCTAACACTACTTTTAACAAAACTGCCCGCCTAAAATCTTGGGTGGGCAACTAATTGACCACCGTGAAGCATGGAATCTTAATTAAGGCAGGCAGTTGCTTGCCCTCCTGAAAAATTTTGCATATAATAATATATTATATTATTATATATTGTATACATATTATTATATATTATACATATTATAAGTGCATACCGTGATGACTGAATGGTCATTTTACTCTTTCAACATACCTTCTCTACAAAAAGTGTTGAACATAAAGTTGTTCAGCATAACATTTCTTTCACGTGATATCCCTGGTATGTCTTACTCAGGCTTGGGGTAATCATAATCAGTAATCATAATCGATTGCAATCGATAACACAGTTTGAAGTAGTTGTAATCAATCAATTACTTTTAAGAAAATCGCAAAGTAATTGCAATCTTAACTGATTACAATGGCAAAGTAATCGCAATCGTGGTTTCATTTCTGATTACACTGATGTTGAATTGAACAAAGAAGTAAAGTTACTAAACAATTGTTTCAGTGCTTGGTTCTTCTATTGGAATGACAAAATTTAATTGTCCCTCTGTCTTTGATGTTCCAGCTTAAAATGAGTGAGAAGTGCATGGGTTCAATAATCTCTACTTTGGGAAGACTACAATATTGATCATCTCCCCATGTGATATGACTGTAGATAGTACAGTAGTACTTTCTATACTCATATTGTTGTAGTAAAATTAACCAACTGAAAATAAAATCACTTGCAAAGATAAAAGGGTGATGCAATTTTCATTTAGGCCTATACTTTAATAGTGATAATCCTCAACTAATATTGGTCCATTATGGTCAATGTGACCATACTGAATTGACCATACTGTACTTTATACCATGATAATGAGAGGAAACCAGAAAGCCAAAAGGCTCAGTGATTCCTTGCCGCTGAAATGAAAGGCTTCTTTTTATCATATTGACAGAGCTCTGTAATGTTTTTCAATTGACAGTGCTCCATAAGGTACCCATAAAGTATACATGCAGGGCATCCAAGCTTCCTACATTGAGATCCCCCTTGTCCATAGTAAACCAAAATAACACTTGATCTCCACCGAAAAATATTGGGATCATTTATTCACTATACACAATCTGCATGACAAGTATCAGGACCCTACAAGTTACTTTCATGTAGTACTGTGCGAGCAAACTTGTCAGGCTTTGAAACTGGTGACCCCAAATGACCTTCAACTTTCACAAAAACCAAATGGAATCATCTTCTCAATCAGTGTTCGTGCTAAACTGCGCGATTGTGGGATTCCCGCATCAGAAACAATAGTTCCACAAGAAAAATATTTGTCTGCGGCAAATTCCTGCATTGTTTTTCTTGCATAAGCGATAGAGTTACAATCAATACACAACATATTGACTTGTCCGTTATACGAACCAGAATGCAAAAATGCATTGAGGTTTCGATGATACATACATGTTCTTTTCAATAAAATGCTACATTTCTTGTAACAACTGGTGACCCAAAATAACCATTGTCTCCACCTGTAAGTTTTTTTCTTTTAACCAAAACAATTTTATATTCAAAACGCCAAATTTCATACTGTGCCTTAAGATATTCTGCAAACAAGGTTTTCCGAGTTTGATGCCAGGTGATACCAGATGACCACTGACCTCCACCAAAAACAACAGGCACAGTTACTTTCAACTCACCATAACACATCCACATCCTAATTAGGAAATCCAAGTTCCTACCTTGAGATATCCCATTTTGACAAGTTTTTCAAAGTTTGACTGATCATGACCGCAGATGTCCTTTCAACTCCACAAAAAAAACCTTATACAGACCATCTTCTCACCATAACTCAACCACATACTAATTTTGAAATCCATCCACCTTTTGTACCTTGAGCTATTCTAAACAAGTTTTTCTGAGTTTAACCCCCTATGACCCCAAATGACCTTCGACCTCTACCAAAACCAACAGGGTTCTTCCTTACATTATAACGCATCAACATATCAAGTTTGAAATCAATCAAGGCTTCCTACCTTGAGAAATTGTGTTAAAAAGGTTTTCAGGATTTGTCCCCTTCTCACCCCAAATGACCCTTGACCTCCACTAAAATATATAGAATTCTTCCTTGCATAATAATGCATCAGCATATCAAGTCTGAAGTGAATCCAACTTTCAAACCATGATGTATCATATAAACAAGGATTTTGGGGTTTGATCCCATGTGACCCCAAATGACCTTTGACCTCCACCAAAATTTATTGGGTTTTTCCTTACAGCATAACACATCAACATATCAAGTTTGAAATGAATCAAAGTTTCCTACCTTGAGATTCAGTGTAAACAAGGAGTTCAGGGTTTGACCCCACGTGACCCCAAATGACCTTTGACCTCCACCCAAATTTATTGGGTTTTTCCTTACATCATAACGCATCAACGTATCAAGTTTGAAATTAATCAAAGTTTCCTACATTGAGATATAGTGTAAACCAGGATTTCGGGGTTTGACCCCATGTGACCCCAAATGACCTTTGACCTCAACGAAAATAAATCAGATTCTTTCTTACATCATAACGCATAAATCTATCAAGATTGAAATGAATCCAAGTTTCCTACTATGAGATATCATGTAAACAAGGATTTCAGGGTTTGACCCCATGTGACCCCAAATGACCTTTGACCTCCACGAAAATCAATAGGGTTCTTCCTTACATCATAACGCATCAACATATCAAGTTTGAAACTAATCCAAGTTTTCTACCATGAGATATCGTGTAAACAAGGATTTGGGGGTTTGACCCCACATGACCCCAAATGACCTTTGACCTCCACCAAAATCAAAAGGGTTCTTCCTTACATCATAACGCATCAATATATCAAGTTTGAAATTAATCCAAGTTTCCTGTTTTAAGATATTTTGTAAACAAGGATTTGGGTTTTTGACCCCCTGTGACCCCAGATGACCTTTGAACTGAACCAAAATAAATAGGGTTCTTCCTGTCAGTACCTCTCAGTATGGGGTATCTGTGTACCAAGTTTGAGAACTTTCAGATTTTCCCTTCTCAAGATATCGTGTAAACAAGCAAAGTGTCACAAACACACACATATGCACATCCACACATACATACACACACATGCACACACACACATACATACACACACACGCCATCATGAATGCATAGGTTTCTCTTTTCATCAAAAACCAATAAAAACTCTGAAAATTGATGAGTCACCGTTTGTAATAACAAATAACTAATTGTGTTCGATGATCATTTATTTCAGGTGCGTTTTGTACTTTTAAGGATTCCTTTCATATGACATCTGCTGTGATTGGCCAATAACCATAAAATCTCTAAATTAACTGCTCACGAGGCAATTGAAACATCTTTCTTATGCACTTCCCTAGCCTTTACAAAGGCATGATACGATTGGATGATATAGCAACATAGCGATGTCATGTAAACAGAACGAGTAAAACAAAGCTCTACACAGTACACCCTAACACCCATACTGCATGGACTGGGTATGCATGTAGCGCTACCTATAGTGTAGGGCTATAGGCCTAGCGTACAATCGCACAGCAGTGGCAGCTAAATCTGTGCAGAGTGTGTACTGAAAGTAATCCCTCTGTGTGCAAACATCGCTTGTGTTTTAGACTGCTGTGAAGTGTGAAATGTCAGATTTTTTTTTCGAACCGCTACAGAGTAGCGATAATTACATTAATAGTAATACTACTACTACCGTCACTAACTTTAGTACTAGGCTAGTACCGAGTGACGAAAAATGGTGCTACTACTATACTAGGCCTTCTACTAGTACTAAGCCTGGGCCTGTAAATGAAAGTAGTAAAACTAAGAAGGAAAAAACTGACAAGTTTCAGTTAAATTGTTGTAGAAATACATGAAGTCAAAGAACTACATCAAATCTTGTTTAATCATATCAGTTATTGGCAATGTTAAAAAATGTACTTCATTAATCTCTTTATTGGTAAATGCAGACTCGACTTTGCCCAGAACTAAAGACTCCCCCCTCCTCACAAATGTTAATCCCCCCTAAATTTTTCAGAGAGGGGAATTTCCCAAAAAAAGTTCAAGTCCCAGTGCAAACACTGTTCTCAACACGACCAATTAAAACACCAAATATGAGCATAGTCACATTTACCTTTCTTGAGATATTGTGTTTACAAGGTTTTAACCTTTTGACCTCTCGTGACCTTAAATGACGTTTGACCTCCACCAGAAACAATAGAGATCATCTACTCAATATGGCCAATATGACATTAGTCGCACTAACCTTTCCTAAGATACTCTGTTTGCAAGAAAATTCTAAGGAATTAAACATTTGACCTCTCATGACCCAAAATGACCTTTGACCTTCATGAAAATCTACAGGGATCAATTACTTAATATGACCAACCCAAACACCCAAATATGAGCTTAGTCACATGTACCAATCTTGAGATGTCATGTTTACAAGATTTTGACCATTTGACCTCTCATGACCTCAAATGACGTTTAACCTCCACCAAAAACAATAGGGATCAGCTACTCAATATGGCCAACCCACACACTCAAATATGACACTAGTCGCACCAACCTATCCTAAGATAACCTGTTTGCAAGCAAATTCTAAGGAATTAACATTTGACCTCTCATGAACCAAATGACCTTTGGCCTCCACAAAAGCCAATAGGAATCATCACTATAAACAACCAACCAACAAACCAAATATGAGCATAGTCACATTTACCTTTCTTCAGATATCGTGTTTACAAGGTTTTAATCCTTTGACCTGTCGTGGCCTCAAATGACCTTTGACCTCCACCCAAAAACAATGGGTATCATCTACTCAATATGGCCAACCCACCCACCATTAGTCACACTTACCTCTCCTAAGATACCTTGTTTACAAGCAATTTCTAAGGTATTTAATATTTAACCTCATGTGACCCCAAATGCCCTTTGACCACCACAAAAGTTGAAAGGGATCATTTACTTAATATGGCAAACCCACCCACCCAAATGAAGTCACATGTACCATTCTTGACATATCATATGTACATGGTTTTGACTTTTTGACCTCTCATGACCTCAAATGACCTTTGACCTCAACCAAAAACAATGCGGATCATCTACTCAATATGGCCAACCAACACATCAAATATGAAATTAGTCACACTTACTCTTCTTGAGATATCGTGTTTTCAAGCAGTTTCTAAGGTACTTAACTTTTGACCTCTCATGAACCCAAATGACCTTTGACCACAACAAAATTCGATAGGGATCATCGTCTTAACACAACCATCCAACACACAACATATGAGCATAGTCAAGTTTACCTTCCTTAAGATATTGGTTTACAATGTGTAAACCTTTTTACCTCCCGTGACCCCAATTGACTTTTGACCTCCACAAAAATCGACAGCGATCCTTTACTTAATATTGCAAACCACACGCCCAAACATGAGATTAAAAACATGTACTGTCTTGAGATATTGTGTTTACAAGATTTTGACCTCTCATGGCCTCAAATAACCTTTGACCTCCACCAAAAACAATATGAATCATCTACTCATATGGCCACCCACACACCAAATATGAGATTAGTCACACTTACTCTTCTTGAGATACCACGTTTACAACCAATTTCTAAGAAATTTACCATTTGACCTCTCGTGACCCCAAATGACTACTAACCTCCACAAAAACCAATAGGGATCATCTGCTTAATTAGACCAACCCACACACTCAAATATAAACATAGTCTCATGTACCATTCTTGAGATACCCTGCTTACAAAGTTTTGACCTTTGACCTCCCCTGACCCAAAATGATCTTTGATTTCCACCAAAAGCAATTGGGATCATCTACTCAATATGGGTAAACCACACACCAAATATGAGATTAGTCATGCTTACCCTTATTAAGATATCATATTTAAAAGCAAAAGCGTAACATACACACATGCACATACCCATACTCAAAGCCTTACTGGGTACAGAGAACAGTTCTCTATAAGGAAATCATTGAAATTCCCTTTTAGCAGGTTAAGTCATGCAGCATGTAAATGTTGTGGGCAAGGGGAGGCTCTTGGATATCAAGTGACAGAGCTCAACGCAGTGTCCAAATTTTCCGGTAGCTACTACATGCCAGTTACAGGCTCTGCATCAGCTAGGAAAGACGTGTGAGGCTTGAGCTCTTGTGAGCGACCTCTCCCTATTAATGTATGGCTTACAGGTGCACAAGTATGCACATACACACACATGCTATCATGAATGCAGAGGTTTCTCTTTTCTTCAAAACCAAAACACAATAAGAAAGCAAAATTAAACTTAAGGGACAGTAAAAATATATTTGGAAGCATGGCTTAATTTTCTGGTGGAGTGTGGGCCATACCTGTGCAAGTGATTGTTATTGGTCTTTCAGCATACTGCCTTCCTGGTTTGATGCCTGCTTTCTTTAGCAGCCCAAACACCATCTTCTTTGGGTCCTTTTTCCATTCTTCTTTCTCATCTAATCTTTTCTTATCTTTTAATAAAAGTCTAGCTTTCTTTCTAGCTTTGTGAATTTTCTGAGTTGTTTTAAGTCTGCTACTTTCATAAAGGACTGGAATTCTTGGAGATAAAGTTCTTCCTGGTATAACAAATTTGCTGATGCTGGCCTTCTTGATACAACACTTCTGTAGAAAGAAAATGTTTTCTGTGTTACAGGATACAAATCAGACACTCATATAAAACACTGTAGACCCCAAATAAAACATTCCGCTTAAGACAACCAAGCAGGTTGTTTTTGTTTAACTGTAAAATCATACTAGCAGTACAAATACCAACCTTGAGGTGTGAGGCATGCGAATGCTATTACACACCTCCGATTGCGATGTCAGGGGTGTGACTATTTACGAACCTAAATGAAGAATGGGGCCTTGTATCCACAAAGCAGCACAACAGCCACAGTCCTAAATGTCCTGAGGAGTGTGACTTGCAGCACATCTGGAAAACCTAAAACTCAAGGTCTGCAAATATAGGCAAAGTTAGCCATTTAACAACCACTTGCTCATGTACAAACACTGTGAAAATTGGTAAGATGGTACCAGCAACATTTATGTGAAATGGTAGCCCAGGAGAAAAAGGTTGGAACCACTGCATTAGACAATGACATGTTCAATAAAAGTATCAGCAATGCAATAGTGGGATGTAGGGTAACCTGCATTCTATGATAAGCCAGTAAGCCTACACCATGTCACAGTCTCAGAAATACAGATGGAGCAGATTGCACATGGGGTAAGTGGCAGACTCACACACTGTCTCTGATAGCATTGGACATTTTGGAAATTATAAGCAGACCTATGCCTGTGAGTGTAACAAACACTGATAGGGGAATACAGTCCACTTTGACTCGACAGTGGATACATTGGGCAACATCAGTGCAAATGTTTTTGTCACATAGATATATTCAACATAATTACAAACAGTACTTTCCAAAAGTTTTCAAATATACTGAAGTACAACACAATACCCTGATTTATTCTTAGACCAAATCCCCTCATCCCAGATAATTTCAATTGTCCTAACATACTTACTCAAGCACCATTCAACAAATTTCTAGTACTCATTCTCTTCCAGGCATGATCTGTTTTTTGCTTCAGGGCAAGTATACAAGACCCAATGTGTCACCAGAACACTACACAGTAGCTCTCAGTATAGTACAGTATTATGCTGTGCAATAAGAGCTACATTACTCTGCTCTTAAATTGCTCTCAATCAAAGAGCAATGCCAATTGAGAATTTCAGTAGAGCTACTACAACTGGTGCGCCAATGGTGCATATAAGCTCAGACCTCCACCTATGTTGTCTTTACTAGTGCAATTAAAATGTCATATGACTTTAAATGTCCTCAATTAACAAATAACCACAAATACCCTTACACCTTCCATGCTATCTTCAATATAATTTATTTTACTGCCCTCAGAAGGTTAGTGTAAATCTTAACTTCAGTATAAAGGAAAACAGTGCAGTAGATAATAACACCTCAATATCCTTTGATAATGGCCCTCTCGAATGCCATTTCAAAATATGCACCTCTGACCTAAAATGATCACAAATGACCTTTTACGTACAAGATTCAACAACCACTACATAAGGAATATTAAGGCCAACTTCCAAGGACATTGAGCACTATTTGCAGGAGAAGTGACACTTCAAAAGATATTCACAAAACAGCCACTGATGACCCCTAGATGACCTTTGACCTCAACTTTTGGAATACAACATGAAGCCCTACATGTTCAATGACCAATGTGTCCACATTTCATTACAATTCGTAAACAAATATGCCCCTGAGAGCATTAAAGGCAATTGTGAACAGCTCTTTGAGCTGGTTTGAGCTAAACATTGTGTCAGTTAATTAATGGACACGTCAGCATGTCCATTATTGCGGTTGGTCGCATTTTCTGACGATCTCATGACCACATTTTTTTCACTCAGTTTATCAGACAACTCCCATCAAGAAACACACCTGTGGGCCGTTCCACAAAGAGTTATGCACAATCTTAAGTTTGATTCACCATACTTAAACCAACAGTAAATCATACTTAAGATCATGCGTAACTCTTTGTGGAACGAGCCCCTGATCTTTTGGGAAAAGATTTGTACAGCATAGGAGACAAGTATGTGACAAGATTGTGTGAAAAATGTCGCTAATACGAAATGCAGTACATTTTTCCTCAAATGCTCTACATTTAAATATTAAGTAGGCTAATTAAAATATTAAGTGGGCTAATTACAATACTAAGTTGCTAATACACCTGGTGATTTACATATGACGCAGTCACGAACGAGGGATGCTGTCCTACTTTGGTCTGTATTTTCAACAATCAACATCAATTTATTTAGAACTGTTTGGTCACCAAATTTATTTTACATTTCATTTATGAAGTGATTATAAAGACAGCTGTATAAATTTGAAAATATTCGTATAATTTTCTTCTGGCAATTTCCTAGAAATCTGGTGGAGCAGCATGCTACGATGTCTCCGTTTGAACAGCATACAAAATGTGTACAGTAGTAGCATATACTGTATAGTGCATGTGTCAGGTTTGGTGCAGCGTTCAGCAATATAAAGTCAGTGTGTACGGTCCACTGCGATTGTGTATAAGCAATGTGATCAATTGACAGAAGTTTTCTAACTGTGTAAATGTTCGTAAACAAAAAGAATTTCACACAATGTCACACAGAAGGCAAAATGCAATCAAACCTCAAGTTCAAATTTTCGATACAAATCTGGTAGTTTACCATACATATAAACCATTACGTTTTCGATTGACAAAGGCCAGCCAAACGTAAACAGAGCTTACATTAACTGCATGTACATTCTCAGGTTCACTTCATTCTGGGCAATTATTCTTAATAAAAGCCAAATTTAGTACTACACACATGCTGCTCTTTTCTTGGACAGGTTTGTCAACCCTCAGTGGCAGGTAGGGAATTGCATCACCATGCAATGAAAATACTGGGGGGAGCAAACATGTTGTTTTGCCCTTCCAATATTTCAGGCAGATTAAAAATAACAAAAAACACTAATAGTAGGGTGGCTTAGTGTCACACGGGTAGGTAGGAGGAAAATTTTCTTTGTTGCTGCCGAGCTAGTGAGAACGACTTAAAGCAGATTGTATAGCAAGCCAGGCATAACTCTCCTATTGTTAGGTAAATTGTACTGTTATTGGACAATGGGCAGGTTGGCTGGGTAACTTGAATTGGGGAGTAGTTGCTTTACATCTCGCAACAAGGGCGGACGGAGAAAGAGGACCGACCAACTCCTGGGTGTGCCATTGAGGGCATGAAATTTGTTTGTGTTGGTAAAATGTGTTACTGAGAACACGTAAATTGCCGTTTTGTGTCAATGAGGACACAGTATTTCTTGAAACGTCATTGAGGGCGAATTTTGAGAGAATCCTTTCGGCGCTGAGGTCGGAGAGTGATATTTTCTAGGAGTTGGCAGTCCGGGCGTAATGCCCCACCTATATTCACCTTGAAGTCCGTTAAGGGCAATTTTGTACGATTACGACATTGTAACCACCAACGTGCGGCCTTTGGGCCAGTCCTGACTGTTTGACGAGGTCACTTGCTGCATCATCCCGTATCCTACCTGAGTTACCTAGTGAAATGGAGCAAAATACTGGAGTACTATATATCCCAATAGCATTGAACACTGGAACATTGTAACCAACGGCAGATATAAGGGACACGCGAAAATTATCGGATATTCGCGAGCCTTCAACAGAGCGTGAGCGAGGGATTCTGGGAAGCAAGTCGCAAGTCTCCATACACCAAGATGGGGTTTGATTTGTTTTGTTAAGTAACCTATTTAGCCTACATCCTTATGTAATGTTATGTGTATGTGTTATATTTTGGGGTTGTTTTGGGAATTAATAAATAACGTATAGAGTCTTGGTACATGGACTCTTCCTTATCCCTGTTTATGGTGTTTTCTTTGTCCACGACTTAAAAGAGCGGTTTCACTTTCGGCCTCGTCCGCCTGACCCGTGACATTTAGCAGATTTAACGTTACCAGCCGGACAAAAGTACCAAATTTGGCATGGAGTTTCTTTTTGACCTATCTATTGATTTTATCCGTGGAACCCACATGGTGGGTTCCGATTTTCCAAGATGGCGGCCAAAATCCAAGATGGCCGCCAGAAAACAGGAAATATCATATATCTGCCCGCAAAAATCGGAGATGAACAATTGAGGGGTCAATTTAGGTGTTTTTGGGGTCACTTAAACTGATGCTGGGCATGGCATTTTGCTCGGGTAACCCACTCTCAAGATGGCGGCAAGAATCCAAGATGGCCGCCAAAAAACAGGAAACGTCGTATATCTGCCTTTAAAAATCGGAGAAGAAGAAATGAGGGGTCAATTCAGGTGTTTCAGGGGTTACTGAATTAGATGCTGGTCGTGGCATGTTGCTCGGATAGCCGACTTCCAAGATGGCGGCCAAATCCAAGATGGCCACCAGAATAAAGGAAATGCCATATATCTGCCTGTACAAAACAGAGATGAACAAATGTGGGGTTAGCTCAGGTGTTTCAGGGGTCACTGAATTAGATGTGGGACATGTTATGTTGCTCGGGTAACCCACTTCACAGATGGCAGCCAATGTAACTGAAATACAGCTGTTGTTATTGTTAAAGGTCAGTAGAAGTTTAAATTTTAACTTAAAAGATTGATTTCTTCTGATTAGTATTGAAAATCCAACCGTCACACTGACTTTAACTCGATGCAGTGTGAAATGAGACAGACCTACTCTTTTTCAAACTTTTTGTGATGTCGAGGGAAGGCTAACGACCTGTCCTATGTAAAGTCAATGCAAAATTCACATTTTCAACTTTGCCACATGAGGATGGCACATTTCATTTAAATGTAAAGTCACAGAATTTTGAAGAATTTACATATGCAATCATTCATTTACTTTTAAGAAAACATAAGCTTACACTTTTCGCCTATGTAGAATAAAAAATCAGCAGTAATTAGACCTATTTTGTAAACTCAGTAGTGACATTCATTTCGTTCTGCTCTCTTGACGTCAATGGACCCGGTTACTGGATTAAGATAATACAGATGTAAAATGAGTTTTCATATTTGGGATTATAAAATAAGCTCTTTTCATCTAGGGAAATTTCAAAACAGTTTACTGCACTTTAACTGACGTTCAAAAATGTAAGTTTACACTTTAACTGACCTCAGGCTTCAAGTTCATCTAGTAGTAGTATTCGGGAATTCTGTCTACAATGTTTCAATACGTTTCTCTACAAGAAAGTCTACAATTAATTTATGTACCTTATTTTGTTGAACATCTGCACCGACAAAGAGATGTTCGAGGCAGATTTGCTTTTCTGCAGACGCCTCTGGAGTGGTAGACCAGACAGGTTCCCATTTTTCACCCAAGCATAGTTGGTTGGACATGAATTCGTTTTGTTGAGATAACATGCATGTTGTCCACATGCCAGCCTGGTACACTGCCCTCCTAGTGTACTGGAGTACTACATTTTGAGTAGGTGGTATCTTGTCAATAGCTTGCCCTTTCTGGCTGAATAGCTTCATCCGGGCACTGTTAACATTCATGAGGTTACTTGTTTTGTCATAAACTGCGACAACTAGTCTTTCGATTCTTCAAAATGACTCAGAATGTAAGTCAAGATGCTCAAACGGGTGTGCGGCTAGATGAACGAAGACATCAGTAACTTCCTCATAGGCATTCCATGCTTGCCAAAATGATATCTTCCCTTTCCCTCTAAATGCTGATGTCATGTCACATCCTGACAAGGAGTGGAAAACGGGCAAGCCACGTTTTTTATGTTCTCCAAGACGGGCACAAATTGCGTTGATGCTGTAATGAGTGTAGTTTTTGCCAGTTCCAAATATACCCACAGATCAGCATCAGCCTTTACCTGGGAGAGGTCATGGAACATACCGACAAGAATAACGACGACGTCTGTAGCCACAGTTCGCACCTGGATGGATTTTGCTCCATTCCCCAAAGCATGTTTCACTTTGACCACAGTCCTAGCGTCTGCCTCTTCCTGATTACAGCTGGGCATTTCGATTTGAGTTCCAACACATGTAACATGCTCTCCAGCTGTGATGTATATCGAACACCCAGGAGAGATACAGCAATCCTCAACCTTTGACGACAGTAATTCAAAGAGTTCCTTCTTGTTAACTGGATCACGGAAGAAGTCATTCCAGTTGCCTGGTAGCTTGGTGTCACCTGATACTTTCATACGTACACCTATGCCTCGTTTCTCCCTGGTCCCCCCTTCATACTATCTGGACGGTAATTTTCCCACACAACACCCACTCGCTTTACGTGACGCAGCTGATGATCCAGATGGGGTATAAACACGTCGTCAGCATATTCTTGGAATGTCGAGACATTTGTTACAGGCAATGTATGTACTGTCACCGCACCGTCCAGAACTTTGTAGTCATATTATACAGGTGCCTCTGTCTGGTTTGGTTCTTCTATACATTGTAACAGTTGACTTTTGGTACCGGACAGATTGAGCTTTCCAAACTCAGACAGGAATGGATGTAACGAATAAACTTCGTGTGCAAAGAATTCCCTAATGCCACCATCTCTGTTTTGAAGGGAGATGTATAACTGGCTAAAATTGCCACATTGTTCTCAAGTACCTTCACTTTCTTCCAATCCTTCGACGTAGCTTTGTTGAGAATAGTGGTAGTGAGTTCTTTGCGCTCCTATCATGTATAGAGTGACTACGATCCACGAGCGCAGTCGTAACATACTCTTGATACTTCTTTATGCCTAATATGTCTTCCAGTGTACGGATTGTATTCACTACCGCCTCACTCGCACAGTTACGACTGTCAAGAGTTACCAACTCTGCGAAGTCATCCAAGAAGGAGTTTCCCATCTGGCGCATTGTATTAGAAAAGTTATCGACCTGTCGCTGGAAGGTTCTCTATGCAGCAAGTCCTTGCTCATGGTGTTCAAAATTAGTGGGGTTTTCCAGATCACGTTATAAAAATGTACATTCTCGTACTGTCTAAGAAGTCTGGCAAGCTCGGGTCCAGCTGTCATCCAGCGCATGAAGGCGACTGGATTCTCAGTGAGTCCTACTGCACCACCAGATGCCTTCACCACTTTATTCTCCTGCTCATGAGCTTGGTCTATTGGAATCGCAGAGTACTGGTTTTGTCTTCAATTTATTAGAGTTACACACCCTTTATGTTAAACGGCTTAAGGAACTGAACATAATAAAGACTATCAACAAAACCAGACTTAAAGAGCAGTTGCTTGAATGGTTCTCCGATGCACAAGCACAACATGATTGCCGGAACATCGTTATAATACTCAAAGATGTAATGAAAAACATGATTAAAGATGCCCTGAAAAAAACATGACTTTACTGAGGATGCCCAGATACTAGCACAAGCAGCAACAATCATTAGAAAGGATATATTTAATCATGAAGGATTCCAGTTCACCGGTCAGTTTTCACCTGGTTGTCAGGAGAAATCATAACCATCAAGTCTACGGTGTCTCGTCTCCATGATTCTTAATGGTCCAAATCTGATAGAGAGTGACGATTCACAAGTGTGCCTTACTGTTGGACAAAACATCGTCCACAACGTGAAGAAAGGTAAACCTAATTCGACTGGGAAAGTCCGGCACACTCTGGACAGAAAACCTCCACTACCAATTTACATTGGCCTAAATATACACGCGCTGACCATAAGTAAGAAGATAATCCAACAGTTACACCAGATGGATATCAGTGTTTCATCCGACAGTGTGATGCGGATTGAAGAGTGGCTCGCTACAGCAGTATGTGAGAGGTTTGAAGATGACGGTGTAGTAGCTACTACTATTCTACGAAAAGGACTCTTCACCATGGGCGCTCTTGACAACCTCTATCGCAATCCAAGCGCAACAACAGCCACGGCATCTTTTCATGGGACTGGCATTATTGCATTCCAGTTTTTAAGCACGGGGGAACCTGGTGTCATCAGAGAGCCTGTCACATTACCGCCATCAAGGGCATATGTTCACTTGCTCCCAGACCATCGTGCTTCTTTTCCTGTAGTTTGGTTAAAATCTACAGATGTTGAGAACGTACCAGAGAGTATTAGTGAACCTGTTACGCTTGATCTGGTAGATGCAAAACGTGAAGAATATGATTGGATTGAACATAGTCTTCAACATATCAGTGATGTGGAACTGTGCAAGACAACTTCTCTAACATGCTCTGCTTATCACGTCACTCGACATCAGCCAACATCAGAGCTAACGGCAATATGTGCACTGCAGCCTCTCTTCTATGAAAAATCACACACACCAGCAATGATTAAACATGGCATGGATGTACATCGGCAGGCAACAGAGTATCTCAACCCAGGACAAATCCCAGTGATAACTTTTGACTGACATTTCACAATAGCCAGCAAGTTCAACAAATGTTCTTGCTTCATTCGTAATATCGTCACTGTGTATTGTTGCCTTCTGTAAACCTTTGCATCGAAAAAGCTCCACATAGGTTCAATAAATAATCGTCAAGAACATTGGCCTTGCTATCATTTAGCATGTGATGTTCTCAGAACATACATTGTGTTTATGTAGGGTCCACAATCTTGCAAATCAGGTAGGTATTCACAGCGGGTTTGTTTACCCTAATAACAGAGCTGACCCACGATGATCAGTCGTACCCATAGCTGCCATTAGTATTGCGGGTTTGCAACTGTGTTCACTCACGATCGATCACACCTTAAAGTTCCCAACTTCTAGAAAAGGCTTTCTGAGATAATGCTAATATGTACAATTAGAATACCAGCCACAACATAGGCCTATAGCATGGGCCCCTTGACCAGCTTTACAGGAAAAATGGGGGGGGGGGTGGGCAGGCGAGTGTTCTGATTGGGTTAGCAATTGTTTCGACTGGGGCTGGGGCATAAAATTTTCTTCAAATATCAGGTTTACAAGTTTTAGTTTTCATCTGGTGGAGCAGAAATATTTTGGGAGTGGGATATTTCTCCCCCCCAAATGCCATCCTCCCCATGTTGGGGCATTGCCCCAAAATTCCCCTTCCCCCGTGGTTACGGGCTAACCATAGTCAGGGAGCTAGTCCAGTTTCATTCACACGTTTGAGAACGCAAGATTTGATTGTCCAAATCGGTGAAGGGAAGGAATATATATGAAATTTTCTTTTTTGCATGCGGCCATCTTGGATTCTGGCAGCCATCTTGTAAGTGAGTTGTCCGACCAACATGCCATGGCCTGCAACTGTTTCAGTGACCCCCAAAACACCTACATTGACCCCTCAATTGTTCATCTCCGACTTCTGCACGCTGATATATGACATTTCCTGTTTTCTGGCGGCCATCTTGGATTTTGGCCGCCATCTTTGAAAATCGAAGCCCATCACGTGGGTTCCACGGATAAAATCGATAGATAGGTCGAAAAGGAACCCCATGCAAAATTTGGTACTTTTGTCCAGCCAGTAACGTTATTGCTAAAATTTGTCGCTAAGCCACCTGACTATAAGCAGAATAACCAAAATGTAATAACATTTTGGGATATGGGGGCTTCCAGAAAATGTCACTCTGAGTGTATGTGCGCGTGTCAATGTGAGTGTGTATGTGTGTTTGGTTATTGGTGTATGTAGGCCGACATGTGCACTCGCGTTCATAGGGTAGATTGCTTAGATGATTCCGGTCCTGGACATGATGCAGGGTTCAACAGTCTGTTGGAAAATTTTTGTCCCCCAATCCACATACCAGATCCACATCCCTGTTGTCTGTCAGATTGACCAGGCAGTCCATCCTTCCCCTACATGGGCAACCAGAGATTAGTACAATGTCATGTCCATTGTGGTTACGGTGCGTAACCACATTTTCTAATTTTAAGACTGTGACTAGTGAAAAGGGATGGATTATGCTTTTTTTTTCTAGTTTCAGTATTTGTAAGTCTTGTATGTTAATTCACATTTTCCAATGTTTACATAAGTTTTTTTTTTTTGATTTACTTTGAAGGAAAATGCTCTTCAGCAAAAATCATTATCTAACAGATGTGATGAATCTTTAGCCTATTTGCTTCCTAACAAATTTTCCTCCTAATTCCCTAAGTTTCCCTCCAAATAGAATGGTTTTCTGGCACAGGCAACATTGCTGTTATTCCAACCATGAAAATTCACAAGGAAAATTTTGTACACTGTGGACATTTCCTTGAAATATGACAAATCTTCTTCCATTAAGTTTCAGGATATAACAAGATCCCAAGGGCACAATGGTTCCTTGCATTTAAGATGATTTTTTTTATTTAGGGAGTTGCAAGGTAAGGCATAATTGGCATCTTTAGCCCCAATGACTTTTGGCCTTCACCCAAAATTCTACGGGCACATTAGATTTCAAATCAAACACTTGCAGTTTGAGAGAAATTGAACACTTGGATTTTTCAAATTATCACTCTGCATACATCCCATTTCCATGTAACAAATACATACACACATCACCTTCACTAAATTGTCATTTACTTGAGTTTGGGGCAGTATATGAGGGTAGTTAATTGGCATTGCCCTTTTGGTCCATCTCAATAATTCAAATCCAAACCTTACAAAGAAGTCACAAAGGTCAAATATAGTCAAAATAGATCAACACTGCATTTTACAAACACAGCTGTCCCTCGTGCAAGGAAGAAATGTACAGTAACAGTCATCTACAGTGATCATCCCTAACAACCAAAGCTTATGATGGAGAACTAGAAATTATGCCATGGTTGTCATTTGGACCACCTATGTCTTTGCCCCAAAAGGAAAAACAAGCAAAGGCCCAAAAAACTGTTACAATTTCTATTTCACAATTTTGCCAGAGAACAAGAAACTAACATAGCTTTGTAATTTTATCCAATAAATGACTTTCAACTTGACCTGTCAACCTGAAGAGGGTGTTCAAAAGGCATAGTAGTAGCAGTAGTGTGAAAGCAGAGGTAAAGAAGAGAAACTGCTTTTATATTTTAGTATTGTGACATATACACAATATATTATTAAATTTGGAGTCAAAACTTGCATTGTTAATAACTTTAATACTGTACATTAAAGAGGAAAAGGTTTTTTTTTTTAAATTAAAATTGCATGATTGCTAACTAAACTCCTTTCAGACTGAGAGGGGGTTATAATTCTTCTTTTCTTTTATACATTGTACATGTCAAAAGGCATTAAACTTCAGTTGGATTTTATGCCAATTAAACAAAGACATATCACCCCAAAAGTCTAAGCAACATGTGTGCCATAAGGTATGAAAGCATCCAGATGAGCCTCTTCTGTTTTTTTTTTTTCTTGAATTATAAGTTGCTACAGTACCATAGCTTACAGCAGGGCTTTTTATTTTTCTTTCGTATTACTAAAAAATACTGTTATAGCTTGCAAACATACATTGCATTTGTCGTGGGGGACATAACCAAGTTTTGGGAAGGACAACCAATTTCCAATGCAGGTTGTCTGTCCTCTGGACAACCAGATACGTATATCTGCTAAAGGATCATCCCTGCTTGTGTGACCTCCCTTTATCATTTGGTTATTGAATTATCACACTTTATGCCTTGCATTCCAAAGCATATAATGCGCAAACATACACACACCCCACTAACTTTTCACTGAAATGACAATAACTCAAGTTAGCAACATCATAGAAGGGTAGTATAAGTGTTTTTGTTCAATGTTCGTCTCAACAAGACAAATCCAGGCAGTCACAATGGTCAAAAGAGGTCACAAAGTAGGTCAACATGTGCACTTTCCTCAGATGAACACAACTTTCCATTAAGCCATCCCCCTGCGTTCCTTGGTTATTGAGTTATTGCACTCCATACCTTATATATATGACTTACACACTAACTTTCTTGTCACTGAATTGTCAATAACTCAAGTTAGGAACATCCTAGGAGGGTAGTAATTGCTTTTCTGGTTTGTCTGATCAAGACAAATCCAGGCATCCCCCCAAAAATTTACAAAGGTCACAAGGTGAAATGAGGTCAATCTGGGTCATCACATTTACTTCACTTAGACGAACACAAATCTCCATTACACCACCCCTCTAAAATGTTTCAGTGGCAAGATAATGTCATTTTAAGTTATTGAGTTATCGTGTCACATACCTCACATTCCAATGCACACATTAAGCCCTGTACACTCATTAATATGCAAGATATGGGCACCAAAAGCAATAGGGTACATCTCCTGCATATGATACACGTACACACCAAGTTTGAGGAAAATTGAGTATTCGGTTATTAAGTTATCGTGTCACATACCTCGCATTCCAATGTGTCACATACACACATACACACACATACACACACACACATACGCCAACTTGACTACATAGGTTCCTTTGTTAACACAAGGAACCAAAAATGACAAGGCATGTATGAAAAGGGTCATCTGCCTGATAAAGCGAGAGTGAAATAACCCTGAAAAAGAAATATTTCTTGTTTTATTTCCTTTGTCAATTCTGACTGCACCCTGTTTTTAGCCATTTCTTCGTGCCCTCAGAAGCAGAACCAAAACATCAAAATTGTTAGCCTGCGTAGTGCCTCTGTGGCTGCAGCCCCCTTTAGGCTGCCGCCCCTCAGAGTCTGCCGGCGATGGTCAGAAATTCCGTTCAATGAGCCCAAAAGTTGATCGTCTTAATATTCATAAGCACTATCTATTCCTGAGGTAGGCGGTGCTCAACGACTAAATCTTGGCAATGCTACATTGAACACAAAGACATTTAAACTAAACAAAAACAAAGGCTTATTATGTCCGTTAAAAGCCTTTCAGATGGAAGTCTTGATCATGGACAGCCTCTTTCAAAGGATAACAACTTTCATCAAAGAATGGATTTAAAAACGGTAATCTTTTGTTGAAAAGTATTGAACTATCTTTTTCCGTGGCTGTGGGATCAGTTGTTCTTACTTAACTGCTGTGCTGTGTAGTGTTTGCCGGGTACCCGCCCGCCATCGTATTACCGGGTTCCAAATCTACTACCTGTATCTTAAAAAAAAATTGCAAGCAAAAAGGATCACCCCATTTACGCCGTTGGCCTTGGTAATGGACTAAAATATTTTGCCAATTTGGTAAACATTCTCCGAGACTGAGAATGAAGAGAACCCCTAGAAATTATGTTTAAGTTTGAAAAATGTCCATACTTGGTTTTCAAAGTCAAAGTTTTTATCAGCATGCCACCAGATCGCGTTATTGTCACGTAGTGATTTACTTCTCACAATTCACATGTATACCACTTATAATCTTGCACCCAAGCAAGCTATCTGACGGCCTATTCAAAATCACATTGTACTGTTTCAAGCAGACATAGTGGACATATAACCCCAGCATGCTAGGTAAACTGAGCCTTGCATGTACAGTATACGATCTTATAATTCATATGGTATGCCACTTCAAGTATAATCCTCGAATATTTCATAATGGTTAAACTTAACAGTTTTATGCAAATCAACACTTTGCCCCTATCTGTAAAGTAAAAAGACATCAATGTAATAACACCATAAACATTCATGAAAAAAAAGTTTTTGAAACAGGCCATTACATATAATGTTATTTTGCCCCAATATGGCTCTCACCCAGACTACTAAGTTTGTGAAAGCTGTGTTACCATGCCTAGATGTCAACAAGAGGCTACTGTAGCTACGTAAGAAAGTACACACCCCATTAGTGATAATTCCAACGCATATTGTACAGTAGTGTGAGGGAAGTTCACAAACATGACGTCGTTTGTTTACAATCGATAATGTTGGATGTGCAAGAGAATACCATAATACAGGGCTCTCAGTGATTGGTTGATATTTTTAAATCAGTGTTTTAATTTTTTAATCAGGGCCTTGGGAAGTACTAGTTTTCTTATTTGACTGTTTTCTGTTATGTTTCTTTTACTTTTCATTTTGATTTAAAGCAAAAGGAGACAATAAAACCTTCTGACAAATCAAATGTTTTTGAACTTGGGAATGTGATCGATATACAGTACCTCCCCAACACAGCTGTATATATAACCATGCATAACTTATGGAATTTACCTCACAAAATGTTCATATCTTTTAGTCACTATAACACTGGGTAACCTGGGCACCAGAGGTATGGCGATTGGGTACCCGGGTCCTATTTTTTAGTACCCGTGCAAACACTAGTGCTGTGTGTGTATGACTGCACCGTACCACACAATACCAGTGTCAAATAACATCGACCACAGTGACTCCATGCACTGTTGTACAATGGTACAAGTGTTTGCCTGTTAAATAAACATTAACAGCCTTGCTTAGTTATGTAAATGAAGTGTCTGTAAGATTTCTATGCAGTTGAACAGATGTGGTGTCCAACACCAGTGGACATTGAATTTTTCGTAGCGAAGAGCTGGACGAAAAAATTCGTCCGCCCCGTGGACCTTGTGGGATCCAAGGACGAAGCCCCCAGGCGCTCTTAGGTTTAATCATATCTCTGGTTAAACCAGAAACCAAAAGGCTTGGTGATTCCTTGCCACTGAAATGTAAGTCTATATATTTTTTTTTTAAATTGACAGTGCCTCCATATGATTCAATGACAAACAGTGGGTAATGCAAACACTGCAATATGTACAGTATGAGATCCATCACGTTTAGTGAATCTCATTTATCATATACATTGTGTTTGCAAGGTTTTGAGTTCTGACCTCTGGTAACTCCACCAAAATGGCATGGTTTATCTATGAAATATATTGGAAATGGTACATTCTTAGTATAACATTCATCACTGCTACCCTCCGTAATTGACCTCTGTTGAGCCTCGGTAATCTTTGAACTCCACCAACATAGCAAAGCAAAGTCGGCTAGTTAAACTGGTCCACCCAGAGGTGCTTCAGTCTGGCGCGCAACCGACTTCCTCGGCTGGGCAACCGATTTTAGTGGCAAGCCTATGCCAAGTGGGAGGAAAGCCGGAGTACCCAGAGAAAAACCCATGTACATCGACGGCGTCTTGAACCCATGCACATGTGAGACACATTGGTACACAGCAGCTGGAACAGACCACTCTGCCACTCGACGACCCTGAACTCCACCAACATTAAAAGGGTCCATCTAATTAGTATGAGCAATGTACATGCCAAGTATGAGATCCCTCACTATTATCCACCTTGAGATATTGCATTTATAAGGTTTTGACCTTCTAACCTCTGGAGATCCTTAATGACGTTAAACCTCTGACCAAAATTGATTGGGTCCAGCTACTTGGCATGGCTGATACACATGCTATGTATGAGATCCCTAACAGTTATCCAACTTGAGATATCATGTCTACATAAGCCATTCCAATGGTATTTACCATCTGACCTTACAACCCCAAATGACATTTGACCTCCACCAAAAATGTTAGGGTCCATCTGCTTAGTATAGGCAATGCAAATGCCAAGTGTGAGATCCCTCACTGTTACCATGGTTGTGACATAATGTTTACAAGGGTTCTGACCTTTGGTGATCCCAAATGACCTTTGACCTAGACAAGATATGACTGAATTTATCTACTTGGTATGACCAATGCACAAAGTAAGGATGACATCCCTTACAGTTATTCACTCAGAGATATCATGTTCACATCCAATAAGCCAGTTCAGAGTTACATCGAAGTCTAACAGGTCAAAGGACTAAAGGGTACTCCAAACGAAAATGCTGTAACTGCACTGCACAGTGACACTACAAGTACACCTTACTACAGTATACACAATACAATACTTCACAGTCTTAGGGCAGCCCTCAGGAACACGGAATTGATTATGGTAAAAATAATTGATGAAGTAATACAAATTTACTTCAGAAATACTATCTATCTTACAATATTTGCAATATTGTTTAACACAGAAAATTTTGCAGGATCACTAGTAAAGGTGTGCCAGGCATTTCTGCACGTAGACTAGCCGCCATGCACTGCAGACACAAGGAACTTTACATTCCAGTATTCAAACACTTTGTTGTACCATGGGGTATATAACATACATAGACAAAACGATACACCAAGAAATCCTAAATATTATAGCATGCAATGGCTTACCTACTGAAACATGTACCCTGGTGCGGAAACTGTGTGCATGACTAGCCAGTCATAACGGTCAATACAGCATATACTCATATTGAAGTTCCCATTGAGTTTGTATGATGATCACACTGCTTGTGTCTCGCTATTTTTATGATATGGTGAATTTAAAAGCACGTTGTTTCTTGTCACAAAGAAAAATAACAAATAATGGGATGATTAAGGTGATATAAAAAGGTTAGTTGTAAATTATCTGAGGGAAGGGGTTGAAGCGCTTGCATTGATTAGTCAACTTTGGTAAACGACTTCCCTCGCATACCGCTAGCCAGTAGGCCTCGCTATTCCGTTAAAGCTAGCACAGGCTGATTTTTGTACTTACATAGCAATCGTAACAAAAGTTTAAAGTGAGATTTTCTGTAAAAACAAAAGTGTCACTTTAATTTTCAATTCCAGTAAGTCCTGTGACCCATATTTTTATCACCTTAGCAATATTTTTTTGCTAAAGTGCAGCAAATTTGCTTATTCCCCATGGGAGTGTCCAATGCCAAATCATTGCTACAAACAACTTGTTTCACTTTGCTATACTTTCTATACCCCTATGACCTATGACCTGACAAGTACAGTTTCAACTCTGAACTAGCTTATTCCCAAGGTATTTACCATTTGACATAACAACATAAATGACCTTTGACTTCCACCAAAATAATAGGACATACTTGCCAACTCTCACGGTTTAGCCATGAGCCTCACAGTTTGGGGCATCATCTCCAGTCAAATTTCAAGTCTCACAGTAAAATAACATTATTCAAAGAAATACACATGCTAAACCACACAGGAAATGAAAACTTTACTCTATACGCTTACTCGTAAAACAGGATTGAGATCCCATTGTAGAGTGATATAGGCCTTGGGGTAGGCCCACTGCTACACATAGGCCTGGCATGTTGACCTGCCTACCCTAGCCTGCGCATCCTACATGCAACTTTTCTGGTCGTGCATACAGTGAATACAACATTGCACAGACTAATAAACACGGCAGCCCATTTAGCGGTGCAGAACCCGAATTTTTTCTGCAGTGTGAATAGTTCAAATCCTTGTCCTCTGATCTGTCCTGCAATAATAAGTAAGGCGTGTAATCACCATGCATGCAATTCCAGAAATGCAAACACCACATAATATCCCTGCGTGACATAGGTCCACACTATGGCGAGCAATCAGTATCAAATCATGGGGAATTGACACTTACCAATTTAAACTGACACATACCAATTCAAATCCACACATACCAATTCAAATCGACACATACCAGTTCAAACTGACACATACCGATTTAATCTAACATATACCAGTTTAAATTGAAACCTACCGATTTACCTCATTAGCATATTTGAAATCCCGATTTTGCAACCTCTGCAAAGCACATACTCTTTGCAATCCGCTAAGGCCTTACCACATCAATGACTCTGAATAAAAGAGTTAAAAAATGGAATCTACTGTGGTTGTGCTTTGTGCACAGCATTAGCAATGGAGTACTGAAAACAAGCCAGGGAGCCACAACTGGACAAAAAAGTCGACCCGACTTAAACCAATTGGTAAGAAACTGGAGTGATATATGTACAACAACATCGTCTAACTAAGGCCTACTAACATGTGCGCTCATTGAGAGCAACTTACCATACTCAACAGAGCATGGTAGCAATTGACATGTAACAGTGACTAAATGCATACAAAGAGGTGAGGCCATAGCGGATTCCAAAGAGCATGTGTTTTGCTGGGGTTGTGAAATCAGGATCTGAAATATGTTAATGAGGGAAATTGGTATGTTTTGATTTAAATTGGTATGTGTCAGTTTAAACTGGTATGTGTGGATTTCCCATGATTTGATACCGATTGCTCGCCATACTCGCCCTTATCTGCTCAACACTACTATTAACACAACTGTCCACCTAAATTCTTGGGTGGGCAATTAATTGCCCGTCTTGAAGCATGAAACCTTAAGTTAGGTGGGAAGTTGCTTGCCCTCTTGAAAAAAATTTCACGACCAGCCCTGATACGTAGCTTTCAGGGACATTTAATCTTCTGTTGTGGAATATTTTTAATTCTAAAGTTGCATGCACAAAATTCCACCCATCCATGCTGCAATGTCAAAATGTGGCTCTAATTGGGTTTCCGTACCCAGTCAAAGGGCTAGGGTTACGTACATACACATAGTAAATAGGGTTAGGGTTATGTATGCACAGTAGTGCAGTACAGGGTTAGGCATACCTCCCAAGTGACCTGCATTTGGCAGGTTTGACCTGCTTTTGAACACCAAAACCAGCTGACCCACCCAGCCCTCTGAAAAACCTGCATTTCAAATGGCCGAAGTATTCTTACTTAGAGAACCACACAAATTAGCAAATAATTCAGCTAAGTACCAATAACTAAAACATCAGTAAATCGTATCTCACAGCACATTCAACTGCTCACGCTGTTACACAATACATAGGCCCCTATAGGCTGATCAGATAGGTACATACAGACCTGTGACTTTTGCTGTCCCAACATCCCTACTGGCTAACCTTTGCAGCAGATATGGAATATACCCCTGCCACTGCGTGAATACTGTAATAACATTGTGCAATATCGAGTTCAATAGCAAGAATTAAAGGCCACTTTGCCGGTTTGCTGCCTCAAGGCTTCTATCAGTTTCGCATCAAACAAACACTGTGTGTTTTCATGGCTAGAAAGCCATGTGAGATGTACGAAGACATGTATTGGAAATCACCTGCAGCATGTTACGACAGTCACATATCGAGTTGACGTTTGCAAACTGTACCGATACCGCACCAAAATTTACGGCAACAATAACGATTCAATATGTTGATAAGGTTTTAGTAATTTCGCATTTGTAAGTAGGCCTGTGTGTACAATCTTTCTTGGCAAATCTCTCAAAACAACATTTTTCTGGCTGGTTACCACAAAAAATTCAGTACCATAGTAAACTTTTTTGGTGGTAATCTAGAGAAATTGTGTTGACTGATTTGCAAAAAAGTGCCACCATTTTACATGTAGATACTTCTACAATTCAAAAATTTCCACTATACCCCTCCACCAGACCGGCGGTCCACCAATGGACAGATTAGTTGGACCTGCACGTACCCTCTCGGAACTTGGGAGCTATGGTCAGGGTTAGGCCTAGTGTTAGGGATAGGGACATTTATGCATGTACATACCTTTGCGTTAGGTATGCCACTTCCAGGTATGGAAACCCAATTAGGGCCTAGGCCTAGCCTAGTCCTTGAACAGGACTCTATGCTTCATCCACTTTGTTTTACTCCACACTAGAGTCCCTGGCCACAGTGTGCTAGAAACCCAGCTGTTGCAACATCAAGACTTAAGAGTAAAATTCATCATGGAGCAAATAGCTCATTGATCAGCTAATTTTACCATCCCTATCCTTAACCCTTTACTGTTGTGCTCCGATCGGGGCATATTTGCGTGCCTCGGGAGTGGGCGGAAAAGCGGACGTAGCCCGCCCCGCATCGGCTTCCGTAGGCCATTGACCCCGTGACCTTAAACTATTGTCTCTCTCGCTGTTGTGGCCGAATTTTCGGGTAGCTACTCGCAGTTTCGAGCTCCGCGTGAAACAGTAAAGATGTGTGACAGCCGAGCTCTCCGCATGGGTCCAAAAGGACCCAAACAATGGTAAAGGGTTAAAATAAGCCTGTGCAGTGTGTTTACTGCAAAGCTGATGCCACTGTCTCTGCATGTGTGCACGTAAACCTTTAGCCGAGTGGTGCAGGTATTTTAGCTTAACCCTTTAACATTGTGCTCCGATCGGGGCACATTTGCGCGCCTCGGGAGTGGGCGGAAAAGCGGACGTAGCCCGCCCCGCCTCAGCTTCCGTAGGCCATTGACCCTGTGACCTTAAACTATTGTCTCTCTCGCTGTTGTGGCCGAATTTTTGGGTAGCTACTCGCAGTTTCGAGCTCCGTGTGAAACAGTAAAGATGTGTGACAGCCGAGCTCTCCGCATGGGTCCAAAAGGACCCAAACAATGGTAAAGGGTTAAACTAGGGTAGCAAAGCTACTGTCACTCAACCCTTCTTATGTTATCAGTGTTTTTTTTTTTTTAAATTTATCTTGAATAAATTTATTGTGTACACTTAACACATACTCAGACAACTCCAGGTGGGCAGACCAGCATGTGAACACTGTTCACTTAGTAGTTGAACTGTTTCAGGGATAAATCTCTACATAGCTAGTTCATCCTCCAACAGTGTACCGTAAGTCAAATATTTCACTCAAAAATATATTACAGATCATGAAAAGTGAATGCTATCAGTCCAGTTCCCAGGACATTACTGAGCTGAGACATAAAATGCTGAAGCTTATTCACTTGAAACAAATTGATCTATTGCTCAATACTGTAAGCTGTGACTTCCTAGAACTTTGTAAAACTCACAAAAGATATTTTGTTTCCTTTGAAAGTTAAAAAATATTTTTATGACCTGAACACTCCTGTTAACTTCCATGGCATGTTGTAAAGAGAGGACTAAATTAATAACATTACTGCATACCAGAGTAGGAGTGCTATCACACATCTTGGTATAAGGTGCACAAAAAGAGAGAAAGACAAAGATAGTAATTTTTACTTACAGTTTAACAATGACATCACAAATTATTGTCCTATGTACCATTTTAAAGTGAGGAAATAAACTTCAATATTTTATATCTCAGCTCAGGAATGCCCTATGAAGATGAGATTGGTTTGTAAGCACCCATTTTTCATGCTTTTATACATATAAAGATTCATGTTCTCTTTTTTTTTTTTATCTCATCTCATCGCTCCGTGAGGAGGATAAGATATTGTAGTCACTTTGCCTATGGGGCTATACATGTCAACACCAGCCTAAATCACAATGGTTGCCATGGTAACCATAAATTTCCCAATTTACTAGTCTCAAGGTCTAACCTATGGTGAGGTACCCCGGGGTGACTGAAGGTCCAGGGATGAGAGAGGGGTCAAAACCTGTCCGTGTGTGTGTGTGTTGGTGTGTGTGTGTTGGTGGGTGAGTGTGTATGTGTCTGCTGTGTGTGTGTGTGTTGGTGTGTGTGTACAATTTTGTTTTCCTAATATCTTGTAAACGGGTGAGCCGATTTTCTTCAAACTTGGTAGGATGGTACCTTAGGTGGAACATTTGCATTTTAATACACAACCGGAAGTGAAGGTCAAACGTTACAGGTCAAAGGTCAAATTTAGTGAAATCACCTTTTCTGCTATATTTCCAAAAATAAACATCTTCCTGACACAAAACTTCACACATATGATGATTGCATCTAGACCTACCAAAATATATGGTTGCCATAGCAACAGAGGTCAAAGGTCAAGTGGTAGAGTGGAACAAAAATTTTTCAAGTGATAATTTGTTCGTAAAACAACCTTTTTGTCCCTCTAACTCCTCCTAGTGGGCTGGACCGATTCTTTTCAAAATTGGTAGGTGGGTACCCCAGGGTGGGAACTTGTGTCTCCCAGACCCTTGAGAGTAAAGGTCAAAGGTCAGAGATCAAAGGTCACAATTTGCAAAAAAACACTTTTTTTACTATTTTGTACTAAAACTTTAAAAGAAAACCTTCATTTTACATGAAACTTCACAAGTATTATAGGGTAGCCTAGTCCTACCAAAATATGTAATTTCCATTGCAACCAAGGTCAAAGGTCATGTGACAGGCGGTCAAATACTTTTTTTTTGTATTTACTTTAACTCTTAATGGAAGCATCCCACAAATCTGAAAGTTTAAGTGTCATAGCCTAGGCATGATAAGTTGTACCGATATGTGTGGTTGTCATGGCAACCCAGGACATAGTTCACGTTACAGATTGTCAAAGGTTAAAGTGGGCATGACACTGCCACAAAAACTTTTGTGTATTGCAAGATTAGATATAGTATTTTACAAATATCATCTCACACCCCATTAAAAACCCGTACAATTCTGCATAAACGATAGTCGAAGGAAAACTGCATTCAAAATCCAATTTCGAAAAAATGACGCAACAGCTCACCTGACTTTTATGACGCAACTGGCGGCACAAACCCCGCCCTACGGTGCGCATCTAAATGTGGAACTAATGTAACGCTCGGGAAAATTATCTTATCTTAGCAAACTCATGAAAACCATTGCATCACAATACAGAGTCCAACATACAGAGCGAAAGGCGCGGACCATGGTGGGGATTTGGAGCAAATCATTGGCCAATATGTTCGCATGTATATGCGCGCGGGTAAAAATAGTTCTGTTTTTGTGCAAGAAAGACGCGGTTCGGGCGTTACAAAGAACAGCTATGAATATGTATGGACAGACCACAACAAGTGCGTCCCCACTACAAGCGTGTTTTTACTGTATGAGCTGTTTGGTGAAGATGCTATTGGGCAAGGTCAAGCGGTAACGTAGGGACATTTGACAGTTCTCCCACCACATTCTATCTCTCAATACATAAGTTTGAAGGAGTATCTTCCAATTTCTTATGTGATTATCTAGGCAAGCACTTACTCTCTTAAATACATTTTAAATTTTTAGTACTGTTGTTAGGGTGAAATTATGATACAAAAGACGTCATGGTAACAGAGGGACACAAAATTAACATGGTTTTTTGAACATTTTTTGACATGAATCAGATCCACGGTTCTTTAAAAGCAACACTCCAACTTGTATGATATGTTGGCTAATACATTGATTCATTCTTTAAAGTGGAAAAGTAGGTCTTCATGTGTCATATTTCATATTTAGACTTATTTTTTCATGGTAACGGAGGGACAACTTCCCATGGTAACGGAGGGACACAAATGTTCACTACATCTTGTGTGGTGAATAATCCGTTTCATCAACCAGATTAGGTACTGTCATTATGTTAAATCATTTAAGACTTAAAAATTAAGTTTGGACACTTATTTTACTGTTTTTAAATGGGGAAGGGTAAGGGGAGGGGGAGACAAGATTGCTAAAATAGCATTACTGACACTTTACTATAAATACTGGGGAAAAATAGTAAACTGCTGTATGAATCAGATTGTACCTAGGTTAAAAGAATGTTTATTTCTTTTTTTTTTTTTTTTTTAAAGAATATTTATATTATTAGGTCTCTTCATTGCAATCTATTGTCTTGTATGACAGCTCACTCCAGCACATTTCTATGTAGACGTAAGCATCTTTTAAAGGAGGCTATTAAATTTAGCAATTGGAAAAACTTATGGCTAATCACTTCTGAGACATTATCCCAATAGGATCATGCACATATATATTGCAAAAGAAGCCTTTTCCAAATAACTTTCCTGACACCTCTGGACATGCCGACCCTTGTCAGCATGCATGCACTGAATTTGAAATCAAAACCTTAGTATGAAAAGTTTCCCGAAGGAAGGGAGAAATATTTCTTTATATGTGGGCAGTCCAAAACAACCTTCAGTAGCCCAATTGCAAAGCTTTTCTTTGGGTCTAATTTCAAGCTGTGAAAATAGCGAGTGAGACTCAGTAATAACCTATACACTACTACGATCCGGTTGAAGTGACGTGACGAAACGATTCAACGAAAGTCACACATGTGTTGTTACTGTGATAAAGAATAGAAAGGTCGACCAGATAAGTGACCTTTTAGGAAGTCCAGGTGTCTTCTACTTAAATCATAGGGAGTAAAGAGTGTATCTTGGCTAAAAAGTTCCTAACAATTTGTACTGAAGGTATTTTTGAAGTTTGCAAATGGAATGCTAATCTTTAAAAATGATTTAAAACAATATTTTGTGGACGTATTGATGTATAAATCAAAATAAATTTAGCCTCCATGCAAGAAACACGGTAATATTTTACTTTGCTCTCTGTTGCTATAAGGCCGCAACCACTTACTGACCGGAATGCATGTATTGTGCATGCTGTTACGCAACTGCGGTCGAAAAGCCGGCCGGACATGTGACCTTTCAGACGGTACGTACAATGCCTTCCACTTAAATAATAGGGAGTAAAGTTGTACCTTGAACTAAAAAAACCTTATTCTTAGCGAGAGTGTCGAAGTAGCTTTTACCATGGATAACGAGTAGTAAAATTATAATTCTAAGCAAAAATGTTTACAAAGTACTGATGTATAAAAGTCTGTCACTTTGTGAAAACATGACAATATTTGACTATGCCCTGCTAGTAAGTAATGTACAACCACTCAGTAAAACACAGCTTTTTCGAGATTGCTACATTTTACAGAAGGTACACATATTTCTGACAGCCTCATGGGGAAATATTCTCTAGATGAAATTTGATGTTTATGCAATTATGCAATCAGAAATTATAAATATACACAATGAAAGTCACACTATTTTTTCAAAAAGAAACAAACAGGCAAACATTGCAATACATATTTGGTGAATTAAGTGTCCAGCAATACCATTCACACAGATGTCCCGCTTAAAAATGACCTACCCTAGCAACAACAACCTCGATCATCCAAAATGAAGACAGGCTTTGGCTTGGTACTATTCTACTAAAAACAAAACAAAACAAAGAAATAATGCTCAATCGTTGAGCTTACAAACCATAGCTTAAGCCAACACTAAAATGCACGATCCTACACGTTTTGCAAAAGTGTAGTCTGAAAGAGTCCAAAGGATTTCCCTTTCGGGAAACCCAAAAGGGAGTGAGTTTGCAGACCTCCTTATAGTACTTCAGAATGACCATTAAAACAGGCCTGAATTCCCAGTATTTACTGTACTGTCCCAGTATATACTGAACTGTACAGTAGTTATAATGGAACAGTAGCTTTTGGTTTGTCACAGTTTCGTATTTTAAGTTTTTTGGCACATATACATTCTTATTGTTCAAAAAGTTCAGTGTTGCTACTGCACAGGCATTAAATGTGATGACCAGTGCAGTGTTCTGTTATTTTGGTACCACTATGTGGGATTGGTTGAAGACAATTCTGGAAGATTTTTCTTTGTAGGAAATTGGTAGCAAGTGTACACTTGAAGTTGTTAGTAAATGGTTTCTGTCTGACTGTCTCACAATTCCATCAATTAAACAATAACACTTGAAACAACTCATGGTTATGTGATGCTTCTTTTACAGTAGCATGCTCTGACTATCACATGAGTGCTGCAGATAGTCATTTACAGTAATGGTATAATACCATCTGCAGATACCTAATGCAGGAATAAACACTTCTGCTTTGACTGGTGCATGCATGGCTTTCAAACAAGTGCATCTGTTCCAAGAAAACTGCCACCATACACACTTTAAACCTGTCACATACACACTTTAAACCTGTTACCATACACACTTTAAGCCTGTTACCATACACACTTTAAACCCCCACAACATGTGTACAATATGCGCAAAAGACATTTGTCCCTCCGTTACCTGTAACGGAGGGACACATGTCTGACTAATGTTTTCTCTACCATAAAAGGAGCCAAGGGACATGATTTGACATTAATTTAGAAGTATGTCCATTAAACCTGTTTAATAGAAATTTGTAAATTTTTCTGTCATTAAGTAACTGAGAAATTAAAAAAATATCAACTTTTTGGTAACGGAGGGACAAGTAATGGAGGGACAAATAAGGCAATTAGTAATTTCTGTTAATTAAAAAACTGAATACATTGAGGAAGAATTGTGGCCATGGTGTGCCTGGCATTAAATGTGACTACCAATCTCAGAAGGGTTTGTCTTGGAATTATTTTAACATAGGGAAGGGTGTGGCTTCAAAAACATCCCTTTAATTCTGTGAAATTAAGAAGAAAATAGCCTTAAATTTGCTGTTTATTTAAATACACATAACTTTTGATTGACTTGGTGTATATTCATTCTGTAAATGCCACATTAAAGTTCAGCTTATTAGCTATTCAACCACACCTCATTTGACTATGTTCTATCTACTTTGTATTTTGACTCAACTGCTAACTTCCCCTTGACCCTGCCCTATTGCGAATACTAAGCAGTAACCGCGCAATGCACAATTCACAATGTAGTCAGTGACCGGCTACGCTCACTGCTATCCTAGCACCGGTGTTTGCAATTTATATGCGCTAACACGCGCTACCATGCACATGATTCGATGATCATGAGCTCTCTCGTACAGTGTTGCTAACCGTGCCTCCAATGACGTCACCATTTTTGAGACACGTTCACATACGTTTTTTGGCTTTCGAATTTCAAATGGGCTAAGCTTGGCCTGTAATTTGGAATTCAAAACATCGTATTTCGGTATTTACGGACATAATTTAGTAGGGAAATCATTGGCTTTATGTCACGGTGTACCCAAAGAACAGTTACCGAGGAACTTACTTTGGCCGTGTCATCCCCACTTTAATGTTTTGTAACTAGTCTATTTTTCAACAATATAAATAAGCTAGACTCCTAGGTTAGTGCTTCGTAGTAGCAGTCTCGTCTTCACAACTCAAATTCTTTTTTTCACTAGCTCGTATGCTGCAGTGAGATTTTTAAGTTCCTGCTCGCATTTCACTTTGATAGCCCTTATAGAGTGTTCTCATATGGTCTATGCAGACAGTTGTTTGCACTCCAAAGTTGCTGTAACTGTTAGGCCTAGTAGTATGAAATTTAAAGTCAAACCTAGGGCTAGACTTGAAATCTGAAGCTGGTTAACGGTATGTAGGCTAGGTCTGGCTAGACCTACGCCATTCATAGGCTTGAGTTATAACCCAAAATATGAAACTGTGGGTGACTAACATTAGGTTAGGCATAGGGCCTACCTATCTCACATATTAGTGCCCTTAAAACTTGGCGGTTCTGAAGCATCACCAAAAAAAAAAATGTGTGTGACAATTTCCTTGCCACGGGCTAGGATTCGCCACAGGCCAGTACGCAGTAAAGGTTTGTGCGTCGGCCAGAAATCTTCTAACGCCACACATTCAACATCGCGCCCATGCCCAGTTTTTTAATTGAGACGCACTTGATGTGCATATCAGCTCCACAAACATGAAGTTTGCTGTCGCGTCAAAATGGAGAATACCCCTAGCTAGTGCTTGAATAATAACAATTACGCCCTTGTTTAAAGCGTCCCCGAAAGCGTCTTACTTTTATAATCCTTGCGTCCATATCCGTATCAGCCAAGCTCGTTATTTTTTTTCATAGTGTTGCAAGGGAATAACAGGATCTTAAAAAAAAAAAATTGTTCCAAAATCTTAGATTGGCATACTGGATTAAAAGAGCAAGCGTTACCAAGATTGGGTAGCCTATTTCTCCAGTTTCTTAATAATCCGGTGTCAGAATTTAAATATCCAAATGATGTTTTGGAATAAGGGGTGCGCCTTTAGTTCCAAGAACTTGATTGGTCTGTGCCATATTCTTTCCCCTCGCTATCTTGCGAAAAAACTTCCGTCCCTTAGAGAAAAAAAAATTGCTTCCCTTGGACTTCAAATAGAAATTTCAAAGGATTGTGGCATGGTGTTTTAGTATGGTAATTTTGTCAATGACGTACTGTAGCATAAAAACAGCACAGATAAAACTTCTAGCAAATAAATAGTTCAGGTTCTGTAACCAACTTGCACACACGTAAGCGACGAGATATGCAACTCCGTGGGTTGCCCTCGTTCTTTTTTTTAATTGAGGTACCCTTTAAGATAGTGCTGACTATGGAGGCAGGAATTAGCAACTTACAATAAGTCTTAGTACAAATGACCAGTTTGTGCAAGACAGTGGAATAAGCAATAAGGAAAGATAAGATACCCAAATATTTTTCCTCCCCCTCCCTCAATTCTCCCTCCTTCCTCAGTCCCTCTCTCCCTTCCCACCATTTCCATATGTTTTCCTCTTCCTTCCACCTCCCAAGTTAACCCCTCTGTGACGTTTGTACACAAAAACTGAAGTACTGGAAGAAACTTCAATGCACCATTCATATGAAGGCTGATACTGCTGATTTGTGTCCATTCATGGAAGTATTTCTGGTCCATTCAAGTTGAAATTATTCCCAATTGTAACAAGTATCATATAGCCACTTTTACTCAAGCTTGACCAGATAAACAAACTTGTTGAGGAGCTAAACAGCATTACAGTGACCACACACTGTGGAAGTGTCCCCACACAGCAAAGAGAGGCCTGTGTCATAGTAGCTCCTTGGTAATGGATATCAAAATTACTGAAGGATAAGTACTTAGCTGACAAATAAATGACTGCTTTGCAGGCTATCTTGATTATGTAACAGTCTGAAACATTTGAGGGGAAAATACCGAAAAGTAATGATTTCTTCAAAGTCTTTACACCAAACCACTCCAAAAACGATGACCTGTTGCCATGCTTATGCCAATCCTCCACTGGAAAAATCAGACAAATCTGACCAGGTTTGAAGGCAGTGAAACTTTTTAAAGTGGGAGACAGATATTTTGACCCCATACAGAGTATAACATAAGCTCTACCTGCTGTCAGTGAATTGAGCTAACAATTGGAATCGGTTTTGTGTTTATTTATAGCTGACAAAAATATGCATACATACAATTTGTGTGTGGTGTTAAAGATCATTCATGGCAAGTATGGTAATTATTAGCCCTCAATCAGTGCCTTGTATAAATATAATACGCTCCAAATACAAGGCCCTTAGTGTGTACATTGACCAACCGTTCAAATAGGATAATACGGATCTAACACAGATTTTCCGTTTATTGTGATCACATGTGATGCCAACGTTCATAAAGATACATTTTGTTCCTTTATACCTTCCTTTCTGTCAACTGTGAGAGCCTATGTTGATGATTTTACAGGAAATTTTCAAGAAAATTGGTCTAAATTTCACCTTGCAATGCAAAGCCTACATGCTGCAGTAGAAGAAATGATCCCTAATTCTATTGTTCCACATTTTAAAAATGAGCGTGTAGAAATGTGTACAACTTCCTGTAATCCAAACCCATTGTCCAAAATTGATCAGTTTGACCGTTCTCAGACGTACTCATTATTGTAATTATTCAGATATCCATTTTTTATAATCACTAACCAGAATGCAAAAATGCATTGAGGTTTCGATGATATATAAATTTTCCATTTCAAATAATGCCATCATGCACCATTATCTTCACAGTCAAGTGTTACACTAGCATGTTCAAAAAATAATTTTGTTATTCCAAATGACTTTTGACCTCCATTAAAGACATACATAGATAGACAAACATGCAGACAGAGAGAGACAGACAGCTATCTTGAAAGATCACATTTAAAAAGGTTTCAGATTTTGATCCCCCAGCTGACCCCAGATGACCTTTGACCTCTGCCAAAAACAATGGGGACCATCTCCTGACTATAACGCATCTACATACCCAAATATGAAATCTATCCAAGCTTCCTATCTTGGGATATCATGCTAACAAGATTTTCTGACTTTGACCCCCGGTGACCCCAGATGACCTTTGACCTCTGCCAAAAACAAGATGAAACCATCTTCTGACCATAAGGCATCCATCCACATGTACCAAATATGAAGTTTATCCAAGTTTCTTAGATTGAGATATGGTGTTAACAAGATTTTCAGACTTTGACCCTCTGTGACCCCAGATGACCTTTGACCTCCACCAAAAACAACAGGGACCATCTCCTGACTATAACGCATTCATATACACAAATATGAAATCTATCCAAGCTTCCTATCTTGAGATATCCTGTTAACCAGATTTCCTGACTTTGACCCCCACTGACCCCAGATGACCTTTGACCTATGCCAAAAACAAAAGCAACCATTTCCTGACCATAACGCATCCACATACCAAATATGAAATCTATCCAAGTTTCCTACCTTGAGATATAGCGTTAACAATGTTTTCAGACTTTGACCCCTGGTGACCCCAGATGACCTTTCACCTCCACCCAAAAACAGAGGGGTTCTTCCTCTCAATATGGTGCATCTATGTACTAAGTTTAAAAACTGTCAGACATTTCTATCTTGAGATATTGTGTTAACAAGCAACGTGTCACAAACACACACTTAACCATGCATACATACATACACACGAACGCCATTATGATCCCATTGGTTTCTCTTATCATCGAAACCAAAAATAAAAAAGAAACCATTCACCACTGCACAGATTTCCCAGTTACTAGTTAGGATATTGCAGATAAACAGATAGAATAGGTTCACAATGTACATAGGCTAGCCTAGGCCTATGTGCTATACCTTAGGCAATGGCAAAAGTGCGAAAGACATGCTGAAGAAAATTAAACCGTAGAGAAAAACTTTAAGCCATAAGCTCACAAAAGTATTGCACATTGTTGTATGAGGGACTATTACACACGCCTTGTAAATATTTTAGATGTTCTTGGCCACATGGATTTTTATTGACCCTTTTCAGTACTCGATCCTGCTTTGTGAAAGGAATGTAGGCTACTGCTGACTAGCACAAACGTATGCAGAAAGTACTAACGTTAGATCACTTGCTGAATCAAACCATACATTTTGGGCGTAAATTTCTCAGTTAAGGGAGCTAGACACTTTGTGTTTTCAATTTTTCCTAAAGCCAAGAATTGACACTGTAGGATATCGTTAATTTATTTACCTTTTCCCCTTTTATAATGGCGAACTTTTTTCCGAGATTCCATTGTCGAAATTTGCGAGATCCTCTAGCTAAGCTGTACACACTGAGAAAGCAGTGAATATGCCGCGAGTAGTTGTTGTGATTGCGCTTAAAGTATGTGATCGATCATTGGTGTATGGAACAATAACAAGTTTTTTAACAGAAATTTCCTGTTGAAGTTCACCTTGTCTTCTTGGCAGGTGTCGAATGTGCACTTCTCCTTCGTTATTACATAGTGCAAAATATTGGAGCAGTTGCCAAATACGTCCGCCAAGCAAGCTATATTTCAGCATGCATCTGCTCAAATCTTATGCCATCCACATGTGTTCAAACTGCTAATTGACATTCATTCCAAGTTTCCTATCGCAAGATGTCGTAATAATTAGGTTTTTGGATTTGACCACTGGTGACCCCAAATGTACTTTGACCCCCACCAAAAGTTATATGGTTCGTCCCTTGACAATATTGCATCTACATACTAAGTATGACATTCATCTAAGTTTTCTCAAGAAACAGTGATAAAGATGTTTTCGGATTTTGACCCCTGGCGACCCACATGACCTTTGACCCCCACCAAAAACAGTAGGGTTATTCTCTTGATAATAATGCATCTAGATACTAAGTATGACATTCATCCAAGCTTTCTACCTCAAGATGTCGCGTTTACAAGGTTTTCGGGGTCTGACCCTTGGTGACCCCATATGACCTTTGACCCCCACCAAAAACAGTAGGGTTATTCCCTTGATAATAATGCATCTAGATACTAAGTGTGACATTGATCCAAGTTTCCTATCTCAAGATAGTATGTTAACAAGGTTTTCAGCATTTGACCCCTGGTGACCCCATATGACCTTTGACCCCCGACCAAAAATGACAGAGTTCTTCCTCTGACAATAACACATTTACATACTAAGTATGACATTCATCTAAGCTTTCTACCTCAAGATATCGTGTTAACAAGGTTTTCAGAGTTTGACCCCTGGTGGTCCCATATGACCCTTGACCCCCACCAAAAACAATAGGGTTCTTCCTCTGACAATAATGTACCTACATACCAAGTATGACATTCATCCAAGATTTCTACCTCAAGGTATCGTGTTAACAAGGTTTTCAGAGTTTGACCCCTGGTGACCCCATATGACCTTTGACCCCCACCAAAAACAATAGGGTTCTTCCTCTCACTATGGGGCATCCATGTACCAAGTTTGAAAACATTCAGACCTTCCCTTCTTGAGATATCGTGTTAACAAGCAAAGTGTCACAAACACACACACACACACACACACACATCCACACACACACACACATACACACACACACACACACGCACATACACACATACATACACACACACGCCATCGTGAATGCATAGGTTTCTCTTTCATCGCAACCAAAAATGTTCTAAATGTTTTAAGTGTTGTCAAAAATGTCAAAATATCTAAAATTTTGAAAAAATCTTTGTTAAAGTGGAAATACTGATTATATCCAAAGATTCTTTTGGGTAACCGCTCGACTGCAAGCTGGACTGCCCATGTGGATGACTGGTGTGTTGTTCTCCGAGGCAGTTATTGACAAAATAATTACATATCCACTTACCCAAATAAAAGACTGATTCCCTAGTCCACAGACTGATTACCAAAGTCTTCTTTCAGGGTTTAATTTTTGTACCAACAGCTGGTATGCATTGCTTCCTACATAAGTTGTTGACCATATATTACGAAACATATCATATTTGAAGAATATCATAGCAATGATCATTAAAATTAAGATGATTTCCACCTCTGAGAGAAAAGAAGTTATATGCAGTAAGAGACACCTATTTTTCACTCATTGGCAGACAAACATGCCCTAGGTTTTACGCTTTCTTCTCTGATCAAAGGTCACTGCTAAGCCCAAACTAGAAATCCTGTTTGTGACGCTGGCCTTCTGCCTGAAGTTTATAAGATGAATCTTGCACTGCGGTGCTGGACCCCCTCAAGCTGGTCGTTCAAGTCTTTCTGGTAGGGGTGCCAGACAGAGGCACTAGCCTATATTTGAGTCATGGTCTTACTAAGGTTTGATTCGTCACCACTTTTACCCCTTTCGGGCCAAGTCGTCCCCAAACCAACTCAGCCCCAAGCCAAGTCAGCCCCAAGCCATGTTGTCCCAAAGCCAAGTCGGCCCCAAGCGAACACCTCCCCAAGCCAAGTCGTCCCCAAACCAAGTCGGTTCCTTTTACATCTGAAGCAGGCAAATCCCGCGCCCCACAGTGTGAGACAAGTAAGAATTAGTAGGGCAAGTACACTGCTCAGTGTCTCATAGTCCGTCGGGCAAGTATCCTTTGTAAATGTCTGTTACAAAGGCACACTAATATTGGACAAATAGATATGCATGCAGACAATGATACTTGAAGAACTGCCTGCCCGATAGACAAGTAACGAAAAAAGAATTTGTGAAGCCTGTCTGAAGTTAAATAACCTCTTTCCCTTTCACTCTTCTTCTTTTCCCTTTCTCTTTGTTTCTCCTTTTCTTCTTTCCTTAATTTTTCTTTTTTTGAACAAGGTGGATTGAGCTCATTTTCCCGGTCAAAACAATCGGAAGGGAGACTCTTTGCCTGTTTGCTCCCTGCCCCACTCCTGGCAGATAAGTTACTGCTTCTCACTATGTAAGAGACACTGAGAAGTATTCAGTGAATTTCCTTCCCCAAAATGCGAAATTCTGAATAAGTTAGAAAATAATTGTGAGCGTGTCAGTAAAAATTTAATAACGGTTTGCAAATTGTCAATGCTAAAATTGGAATACTTCAATTATTTGATTAATTAAAGCATTGGCAAAAGAGAGCCTTCTTCTATATAATAGCTAGCTCAAAATTTTCTCGTGACTAAAGACAATTACAGACAATAACTCTTGCCAAAACCAGTAAAATAAGTAAAAAATATAGTAGACTTGCAAATGATCTTTTTTTGGAGGGGGGGCTTCACTTCAAATGAACTGAAGGGATAAATGTCGACAAATGACTTGTACTTCAGAGATTTCTTGGGTAATACATTTTACCATAGGTCAAATGTAGGTATTAGTAATATGGACAACACCAAGGTAAGGCTAGAAACGCGCACAGCTTGCAAATGACATTTTTGGAAAGATTTATAGAATGGCATAATCAAAATAAACCATTCACTCTGTCGAAGAAATTTCTCAGTCAGGGAGATATTTAGTAACACTTTTAACATGTCTTTTGGGGAAATGAAAAATTGAATGGCACAGGCACCCATTTCCCCATGCAAGTTGGTCCCACTGAGGAATGAAGTGTAAATCACAGCAAGAAAAACGGGATAGAATTATCAACCAGAATGCAAAAATGCATTGAGGTTTCGATGATATATAAATTTTCCATTTCAAATAATGCCATCATGCACCATTATCTTCACAGTCAAGTGTTACACTAGCATGTTCAAAAAATAATTTTGTTATTCCAGATGACTTTTGACCTCCATTAAAGACATACATAGACAGACAAACATGCAGACAGAGAGAGACAGACAGCTATCTTGAAAGATCACATTTAAAAATGTTTCAGACTTTGATCCCCCAGCTGACCTTTGACCTCTGCCAAAAACAATGGGGACCATCTCCTGACTATAACGCATCTACATACCCAAATATGAAATCTATCCAAGCTTCCTATCTTGGGATATCATGTTAACAAGATTTTCAGACTTTGACCCCTGGTGACCCCAGATGACCTTTGACCTCTGCCAAAAACAAGATGATACCATCCTCTGACCATAAGGCATCCATCCACATATACCAAATATGAAGTTTATCCAAGTTTCTTAGATTGAGATATGGTGTTAACAAGATTTTCAGACTTTGACCCTCTGTGACCCCAGATGACCTTTGACCTCCACCAAAAACAACAGGGACCATCTCCTGACTATAATGCATCCATATACCCAAATATCAAATCTATCCAAGCTTCCTATCTTGAGATATCGTGTTAACCAGATTTCCAGACTTGGACCCCCACTGACCCTAGATGACCTTTGACCTATGCCAAAAACAAAAGCAACCATCTCCTCACCATAACGCATCCACATACCAATTATGAAATCTATCCAAGTTTCCTACCTTGAGATATAGCGTTAAACTTAAAGTTTTCAGACTTTGACCCCGAGTGACCCCAGATGACCTTTCACCTCCACCCAAAAACAGAAGGGTTCTTCCTCTCAAAATGGTGCATCTATGTACTAAGTTTAAAAACTGTCTGACATTTCTATCTTGAGATATCGTGTTAACAAGCAACGTGTCACAAACACACACACAACCACGCATACATACATACACACGAACGCCATTATGATCCCATTGGTTTCTCTTATCATCGAAACCAAAAATAAAAAAGAAAGCATTCACCACTGCACAGCTTTCCCAGTTACTAGTTAGGATATTGCAGATAAACATCATATGTATAGGTATAGGTTCACAATGTACATATGCTAGCCTAGGCCTATGTGTTATACCTAGGCTTAGGCAATGGCAAAAGTGCCAAGACATGCTGAAGAAAATTATATCGTAGAGAAAAACTTTAAGCCTTAAGCTCACAAAAGTATTGCACATTGTTGTATGAGGGACTATTACACACGCCTTGACAATATTTTAGATGTTCTTGGCCACATGGATTTTTATTGACCCTTTTCAGTACTCGATCCTGCTTTGTGAAAGGAATGTAGGCTACTGCTGACTAGCACAAACGTATGCAGAAAGTACTAACGTTAGCTCACTTGCTGAATCAAACCAAACATTTTGGGCTTAAATTTCTCAGTTAAGGGAGGTAGACACTTGGTGTTTTCAATTTTTCCAAAAGCCAAGAATTGACACTGTAGAACATCGTTAATTTATTTACCTTTTTCCCCTTTTATAATGGCGAACTTTTTTCCGAGATTCCATTGTCGAAATTTGCGAGATCCTTTAGCTAAGCTGTACACACTGAGAAAGCAGTGAATGTGCCGCGAGTAGTTGTTGTGATTGCGCAAGTATGTGATCGATCATTGGTGTATGGAACAATCACAATTTCCACAAAAATTTCCTGTTGAAGTTCACTTTGTCTTCTTGGCAGGTGTCGAATGTGCACTTCTCCTTCGTTATTACGTAGTGCAAAATATTGAAGCAGTTGCCAAACACGTCCGCCAAGCAAGCTATATTTCAGCATGCATCTGCTCAAATCTTATGCCATCCACATGTGTTCAAACTGCTAATTTTAGCTTTAGGCTTAGTGCAAGAGAATTTTGGACCGGGCGGCCAATGTTTTTGTTTTTGTACCAGGGGAGGGGGTGGGGGGGGGGGGGGGGAACTCTTCAGATTTTATCCTGGTTGTGCACCTGTGGTCAAAAACAGCTAGTGGAGAACACTGTTACCTAAAAATGACATTCATTCCAAGTTTCCTATCTCAAGATGTCGTAATAATTAGGTTTTCGGACTTGACCACTGGTAACCCCAAATGTACTTTGACCCCCACCAAAAGTTATATGGTTCGTCCCTTGACAATATTGCATCTACATACCAAGCATGACATTCATCTAAGTTCTCTATCTCAAGAAATAGTGATAACGATGTTTTCAGATTTTGACCCCTGGCGACCCACATGACCTTTGACCCCCACCAAAAACAGTAGGTTTATTCTCTTGATAATAATGCATCTAGATACTAAGTATGACATTCATCCAAGCTTTCTACCTCAAGATATCGCGTTTACAAGGTTTTCGGGGTCTGACCCCTAGTGACCCCATACGACCTTTGACCCCCAACAAAAACAATAGGGTTCTTCCTCCCACTGTGGAGCATCTATGTACCAAGTATGGCATTCATCCAAGTTTCCAATCTCAAGATATCGTGTTAACGAGGTTTTCAGGGTCTGACCCCTATTGACCCCAAATGACCTTTGACCCCCACCAAAAACAATAGGGTTCTTCCTCTGACAATAACGCACCTACATACCAAGTATGACATTCATCCAAGATTTCTACCTCAAGATATCATGTTAACAAGGTTTTCAGAGTTTGACCCCTGGTGACCCCATATGACCTTTGACCCCCACCAAAAACAATAGGGTTCTTCCTCTCACTATGGGGCATCCATGTACCAAGTTTGAAAACATTCACACCTTCCCTTCTTGAGATATCGTGTTAACAAGCAAAGTGTCACAAACACACACACACACATACATCCACACACACACACACACGCACATACACACATACATACACACACACGCCATCATGAATGCATAGGTTTCTCTTTCATCGAAACCAATAATATAAAAGAAAAAGTCAAAACAAGCAAAGATTAAAGTGCGCAAAACGCAAACAAAATTTGCCATTAATAAGCATGACAACATTATTTTGGTTGGTTTCTTACGATCAAATGACCACATTTGTCTCATTCCGTTTATCAGCCAATTCCCAATTAAGAAACAAACCAATCTTATAGAAAAAGATTCGTACAGCAGAAGAGATTAGTATGTGACAAGATTGGTTGGAAATTATGCCATTTACGAAATGTGGGACATTATAATATTAATGTTCTATAACGGTAAACATGATTATCTAATTAAAAATGTCAAGAACTTTCTCCGTGCAATTCGTTCTCATCCCCACAGAAAGCTCACTAATAAAAATTTTGTCTACTGCAAAATTGTCAAATTACTTTCAAAATATTGGAGTATATTATGCTTTTTAGTATTGTAACTGAACCTTTAAAATAAGGGGTCATTGCAGGTAATGTTGTATGTCCTTAGTTACATGCACCATGGTCTTTGCAAGGAAAATCTCCAACCTTATACAATTTTCGGGATAGGATACTGTAATTGTAATTTTTCGGCTTTTAGACGTTGACACACGAATGTGTCGTAGTACTGTTGTTATGCTGTGCATATTAAAACTTTGGTGAAACTGTTCCCTTCTTACTTCCTGTAGGTTAGTTAATTAGTTAGATGGAGTTTTACGGCCCAGTTCCCAAGCTGTTATTCCCAAGTCGAGTCAGCCTCGTCCTCATCCTTTTTTCAAGTAGTGGCTCACTGGCTTGTTAACCCTACTCCGATGTAAAAAATAAGTCATGCTTTTATGAAAACTTCTTTAATAGAATGGAAAACTAAAGATTACAAAATCCACGCTTAAAAATATAACATTACCCCGTTTTTCTAAAAATAGAAGGCAACGCATCAATGTGGCTTGACAGTTTTGCAAACCCTCCCATGGAGGTTCTTACAGTGACTTTTACTTTGAAAAATACAAATCTATTGATTATACAACAATAAAGAGCCCGGTGAGTGTCTACAAGAAACTTGAAATGCTGGGATATGCACCAACACGCCTTGCAATAAGTAAAAAAATACTATGGGAATGGAAGATATGAAATATAAAGAAATGAATGATACTCAATGACAGTGGCGAAGCTATAGAGGACAGGGGGCAATTGCCCCCTGGCTCTATATGAAGGGAAAAATTCGGAAATTTGGTATTTGCGACATCAGTCAACAAAAGTGTGGTTTATTTTACTTTTTCTTCAATGAAAAGTCTAAGTCTCTTCAATAAAAGCTACCGTAAGTGTATGTAATTATTTGTTTGAAATATGAAAGACTGCCCGTGCTCTTCGTGCAAAATTCTCATTAAACTCCTTGCAGTCGTGTTCCGTCATAAATCAGTTTGGTAAAACTTCCCAAACTTTGAAAATGACAAAATCACCAGATCATCAAGTGATATCGACAAATAAAGTGCTATTTTCATGAATTTTCTATCATTAAACTTTCAATTTTCTATTATATAAGCTCTTGGCCCCTAAAATGTTGATTTACAGTCTCAATTTGAAGGTCTTAGATAACATTGTGTAGCAACAACAATCTTTGGTAGCTGTGCAATCTCAAACTTGCCAAAGACAAATACAGATTCTTCAGTTACCCCGAGGTTTTCACATTTCCTTGTATAGAGAACCCAGAATCCAAAATATTCTCCCATACAAGTTCCACATTTTCAAAACTTTGCTGAATAAAGCTTCGTGCACCCCAAATCAAGACCCCAGAGCAATGACATTCACGATGAAATAAATTTGGTAAATTTGGGGGCGTGCCCCCGACCCTCACCCGAGAGTCCATTTTACTTTTTTATGAAATACGCTTCTGACAGTTGCTATGATATCATGTTAGATAACCCGGAAAGGGCCACTTTCGGTGATCTTGTGGGTATTTTTGGCAGATATTATCTTTTTACATTCCGCGCCAAGCAATGGAGGTGTTCCACGTAGATAATACGACACCAACTATATCCCCCCACTTTCAAAGACAGATCGCCGCCTATGCTCCTCAGCAAATTGACTGATGTTTATACGAAGTTAAATTTGTAATCATTATGAACTGATAAAAAAATGTTTCATTTCCTGGAGTAAGCAGGATTTGCCCAAAAGATGGCCCTGAATTAATCCGAATCAATGGCATAGGGCCTATTAAAGACAAATAGCTTGAAGAGATAATCAGTCCCCCAAGGCTTTGGCTTAGCGATTCTTCCGCTAGGCTAGGGTTAAATATTCCCCAGTCAATTTCTCTAGAAGCAGTCACCATTGAAAATTACCCCCCCCCCCCCAGCCATTTACACTGGCGAAGCCTTTGGTAACGTCCACTTAAAAATCGGCACAAAACATTTGGTTTTTTTTTTTCTTCAAAATTGTACACTTCACAACCTTCAAAACTACACTACCGTATTCTTCACACTGAGTTGTAGGGGCTTGTCCCAAAACATTTGCAAAAGTCAAACTTGAAAGGAAAATCATAGAACAGAATGTAGTGTTCTATATCATGTCCTATATGGAAAGAACAGGCACTTGGGAAAGTGGGACTCATTGGTTTCCTGAAAGGAAATACCTCTGTAGTCGTGCGGGCATGACTTAGTTTGCAAAATCTAAGGATCGTGCGTTTTAGTGTTGGTGCAGGGAGGTGTGTCACCCTGGTTGGCCTACACTACGGAGGGTCCGCTCTATAGTCCACTGTCTCATTGGTCCCCCATTTAGCGTAATTTGTCTCATTAGTCCCCCATCATTGATGCCCCTCTCATTATTTCTTCTCATTGGCCCCGTCTCATTAGTCCCCCGTCTCATTAGCCCCCCGGTTAGGGTTCAGGGTGAAACGGGGGACTAATGAGACAGGGGAATATTGACATTATCCCCATAGGTACTCCTAAATTAGTGGAGAACAAGACAGGGCTATTACTTTTGTTCACCATGTGAAGCCAATACCGAGTTTAACTGATTGAAATTGGACTTGTTGAATCAAACCTTTAAAAGCGACAAATTTTAACATGAACACTGTGTCTCAAAAGATAGCATTGTTTCGAATGAAAAGAACATATTGTAACTATTTGTTTCATAATGTATTGTACATGATGACTGGATATTTTTACTACATTTTTGAAACCTTTAGGAATGGTAACTTTTGATGTGAGAAATACTTTTACATCCTTTGAAATGTAGCTAACCTTTTTGAGCATTTAGTGACCTAGTAAGCATATAAAGAATACAAGGAAGATTAAGAACATACATAAAAGGAGATAGGCCTCAATTTCAAGGGAAAGGTATACGTTTTAAAATTTTAGAATCCAAACTAAATTGTGGAACATTTCCTGAAGGCCAACGTTAAAGAAGTCAATTAACCATAGTGTAGGCCATATAAAATGCACAAACCTACACTAATTTTGCAAAGGTCATGTCTGCGCGACTACATATGAATCCCTTTCGGGAAATCAAAACATACTACAGGCTCAAACGCTGTCCCAACAGGGAGTTGCTAGAGACTGTCTAGCAACCCTCTGGTCCCAACGTTGTTATTCTTCGCAAGCACCACTTTAAAATACTGCCTCAGGGATCGGGTTTACTTTACTTCTCGTAGGTAATCTCGCATATCATATTAATCTATACTATATCACATGGCTGTAACAACTAATGCCTTAAGTCGCATGCAGTGGAGGAAAGGTTTCCCATCCCCAAATATTTGCAGTTTTTTTATCATCTCAATTCACCTGTAAAAAACGACAGCTTTTTTTCCAACTTTTCTAAGATGAACTTTAGCAGGCAAATAAAGTGTCTTTTACGGTGGATGCCATTAACAAATGGGACAAGAGCTTAGCGAAAGGAGATGCAGACTCTCTTTTACAACACTTTTTAGGCAGTTCTAGTACTCATTTGGCTAGAAGTTCAAACCAAGAGATTTTTATAATGCATTTAAATTCTGGAAATTCCATTCTTAAAATCATTGTTCCAAAAGTATACAAATAATCCAAATCCCCCTATTTCTCCAATCCCTTTGCATTGATAATCTCAGCCTTCTGTTTGGTTTGGTTTAGGTTGCTGAAGTTAAAAGCCTAAACATCTTCCATCTAGGGGCACCTTTAAAGGCATGTTCTGGTGGCTTTTTGCCTCTATGTTGCTAGAAAAACAAAAATATTTCACACCATGTCCTTCAAACCCTATCACAATACCATTTTCTTTACTCAAGATATCTCACTTTAAAGATGGGTTATTTTTGCTAAAAAATACCTCTGCTTTTTAACAAAGCCACAAAAAGTTATGCAATGTCGGCACATTGCTTCAAATTCCTTTTTTTTTTCTTTATTATTGAACATAGTGTTTGTCCTTGAAATTTGGAATGTTTGAACGTCTTTTCTTGTAGATCTAGCACAACCCTTCACCATACATAGAGTAAAACCAACAGTACTGCTTAATATTGTCTGCAGCGGCATCATGATTATAAATAAATTGAATACAATGTAAAATTATTGTGCCACGATGACATCACAGATTTCCCATGATGCATCAAATCCCTTCTGAAAGAGAAAATTTTTCTGCTTATTTTGAAGTTAACAAATTTTGTGTCTAGAATATGCCTTTAAGTGTTGGGCACTTGATTTTTTTCTCCGTTATTACTTTTGCAGAGTCATTTGGGGAAAGAGTATAGTTAAACCAAGTGAATGTGACCTGGCGAAAATGCCCACTGACAAGCGTGGTATAGATAAGCCACACGTTGAGTGCAGTAAGATTAATGAGTTTGAGTACCAATGTGTACTGTCAAACAAAAAATTCCCTAACTGGTTAACGATAACCCTAATCACTAACCTAACCCCTAACCCAAACATAGAATACAATCGATACAATACAATGACAAAGGCCAATCAAGAAACACCTTGTTAAACAGTGAGCATCTAACCCTTCCAGGGAGCTGTTCACCGGCCCTCTTCAGGGTCTCCCGTCGTTCTTGAACATTGTAACTTGAAGCGTGAAGAACATCTCTAATCCATCAGAAGGAAAATAGGGCATGTAAACTAGTCACTCTACTTTAATGTACTGCACTTGGCTAATGAGGAAGCTAGTGCTTTGAAAGGGCCAGAATGTTCAAACCCGTACTAGTCCATTAACTTCACATTTAATACACCATGGAACACAAGTGTATTAAGAGAGTTGTTGCTAGACTTCCTCCAAGTCTCTCACGTCTCTTTCATCATTACAGTCGAATAGCAACTGCTCGAAAAGAGCTTCCTTCTCTTACATTTTATGCATGACGTTTCATGATGTCATTAGGATTTGAATACTAATTAGCCAAAAGTCATGACTTTTAAAGTCAATTATCTCAGAAACTAGGAACCCAAAAATCGTCCAAACCATGAAAATCAATGAATGAAATGCAGGGTTTTCCCTGGGCCTTCTGAACGTTGCGCCCCGCGACGTTCAAGCTTCAAAATCAAGGAGGCCGCAACGTTCAAAAAACGCCCGCGATGTTCAAAATTGCTGCCAGCTAGCCTCCATAATTTTTCTTCTTTCTGTCAACGATTGCTTTTGTTGTTAATACAATAAACGACAAAAGCATTGACTTATTTGTAAAACTGCAACTACCTTTTTTAACTTCCATGCACATACCACTGAATGCGAATCAGAGCTCTGTATGTATAGTCCATAGGGCCTATTACTGAACAAGTATTAACACAGTATTATTAACTAGCCTGCACTTGCCCTCGTAGGCTCCTATCAGAAAACTGTTGTGCTCACTCCAGTAACTACGTGGCACAACACGACTTGCATGACCAAAACACAAATGCCCGTTTTTGCAGGTTAGAGGCGGGGCTAATGTCTCAGATTTGGGAAATTATCAAAAGTTTGGGAAATTTGGTCGTAGCACAAATGCAATAGGAGTATTAGAATTCTGTGCCAAGACGGCTGGTTTCTACACGTTATTCCTACACAGTAAAACTGCATTGACGATGTGGCGAGTATGATTGGCTGATTAAAAGCAATTATGAACCAATAACGATGTTTCTTACATAGAGGTAACTTAAAATAAGTGCAATGGACCTTATGTGTATGATGTCATAGAACCCTTGTTTTCCCAACATGTTTTCATAAAAGATCGTTATGCACACAATCTGTGATTGCTTGCAGCCACGTGCTCCATTGCTTTTTTAAATTCTGGCATTCACTCGATCATTATCACCCATAATTTGCAAACTGAAAAAGGGGCTAAAATATACATGAAACTTGCCCTTAGTTTCGTAAAATACATCCTTTAACTTCCCGCCAAAACGGGATGCATTGATAATCACAAACATAAAATTTTATCCCTGCCATGGAAGTGATCCTTTGATATTTTCCGCTATAACCCTGTAGTATTACATGGAATTAGATTTAGCATTGCATTCAATGTGTTTTCCTTGATTTCTCGCAGAAAGCGCCGCGTAAGTTGCTGCACAAACTGTTCTGCACAAAACACATTGTACAGACTATCGAGCTGCAGTGTTTCACCCTTTTTTCACATCCCCAAGCTTAGCATACATGTCTGTGCACGTTTTGTACGCGTAGCTCCTAGAATCTCTTGCAAGTTCGTTGATTATTATCTTGCATAAATTAGGTCATTTCTAGCATTCCCTCCGTAATGTTATTTACAGTAGGACTTATGCAATGTTGTCTTGCAAACAAAAACAGTGATGCACGCGGTCTCATGCAACAAAATTTTTGGCCCACGCATGCAGTAGACTTTCATGCGTGTCCGTTTTTTCTGCCAAACAAGGCATCATGTTTTGCTTGGTGACATCATGTGCATACGATCCATTTCAAAATTTAAATTAGTCCCTGCATCATGATTGGTTCAATTGGGTTGATTCTAGCTGGCCAATCACAACTCACTCCTTCGCCTATGTGATTTAGTGTGTAAAAATTCTCGGTCTCCAGACATGTTTCAGTGCCGTCGGGAGGTATTTTCGATTAGGGGGGGCTGACTTGGGCTGACTATCTAAGCGGAGCGCCACAGAAAATTTTGAAAAATGGCAACCCCTCAGACAGCCGGAAATGACATTTCCAGGGTTGTTAATAGTATCTAAGCAGTCGTTATTTTGACCTTTCGTTGTAATAAAATGTTCACTTCAAAAAAAAAAAAAATGAGCAAATGGCAAAATGATCAAAAAAGTACCAAATAAAATGTACCACTGTAACAGTTTATGAAATGGTAAGGTAATGTATTAAAGCTAATCATTGGAAAATGAGCCTGTATACGTATTCTCAAAATTATTTTACTATATAACTTTCAACATGAGATCATGATGAATATTAATTATTAAAACTGGAGCAAGTTCAGTTACAGGCAAAAATCCCGAGACTTCTCAACTTTGATGGAGCAGTGCCGTCGGAAGGAATTTTGGATTGGGGGCTGACTTGTGCATGTTGAAAAGATGGGTATAGTACAGATACGCTACATGCCACCATGGGTTGGCACGTAGCGTATGGAGGAAATTTTGAGAACTTTTGATAAAATTGATAAAGACATCAGCCATTGATTATTATTATTTATTACTAATATATTTATTTCGAACATTAGGTTTTCCCAGCGTAGCCTAATCGAATACAGTATGAGCTTTAGATGGCAGATGAATTAGTTATAAGTGGAACTCTTAATGATGCTAATAATCAGAACTTAAGATAAAGCACCGCAAAATTCAGCAACTTCTGTCCGCCAGTTCTTGTGTCATAAAATTAGTGGATTATCTGATAAAAGTGAATGCTTTGTTCATATGTAAATACTGTTTTTCCTTGTTTGTGGTTTAAATTTGCCGAACAGATGTCGCCTTCTGTCATTCCTCTCAGTAAACTCATTTGCAACTTCAATGAGATTCAACTTATCTACTCGCTCTTTGTGAATGTGGAGAACCATCAAATTATTCATCCTGCTGTCGGTTGTCGTTGACCTCAAATATTGGATATTGGATTGGATGCAGGTTGTAACTACGTCAATTGCCTCAAAAAAGATGCAGCGGTAATGATCCTTTGGAGTAGAGGGAAAGTGATGAGTTTCAGCATTTCCTTCCTCAAGCCTGGCAGGACACTTCCTTTTGCGAGGAAGCTTCGGATCTTCCACCCCTAGTGTCTCCTTTCGCTTCAAGACTTGCTCCCAGAAATATTTAAAACTTACATCGCTGCGATCTTTTTGGATGGTTTTGACGACATCCTTTGCGACACTTTGGCCTTCTGCTGCAGAGAGCTTTGGATCCTGCAAGGTGCGACTGAGGTTGTCTGTTTGTCGTAAGACCATAGCGCCTAATGACGCTCCGAACAAGAATTTGAAGGTGGGCATTACTGACTTTACTCCATTAATCCTGGCTTTCATTTCCGTATCATGTATGTGGTCCAGCGACCAAGACCACAACTGCATAAGCTCTTTGAAATTTTGAAGCAAGGAATTTAGCAACTGTCCACGGACTGTCCAACAAGTTGGGCATAAAGTGTGACTTCCGCCATGCTCATTTTGTGTTTCTTCCCTTATTTCGTCTAGTTTGGAGTCACGTTTTGGGGATTTTTTAATCAACTTGCAAATTTCAAATGCTGTCTCAAAAACTTCCTTCAAACATCCCACCAACTTCACTGAGTCACAAACAGCAAGGTTGAGAACATGACCATAGCAGTGGGTATAAAGACATTTCTTATTTAGGGCTTTAAACTGGGTGGCAACACCAGACTTGGTTCCCGACATCGCTGAGGCACCGTCGTAGCATTGTCCTCTGGCATTCTCTATGCAAGTTCAGTCTTAGTAGAATATCCTGAATGAAACTGAAAAAGAAATAACACATTTTCTTTTTTAACTGTATTTATTCCCTTCACATTGAGAGAGAACATCAACGCAACGTATGGTCAATAGAAAACATTAGGCCCCACTGACTATTTGTGGTCTATTGGAATACTTACATCACTGGCACAGAATAAAACAAAATATGGTGCAGCAAATAGAACACTCACAGAAGATTGAATAACAGCATTTTATTTCCCATACCATCTTTCCAGCATTCTAAGGCATATCATCAAAAGGGTGCTTTAAAAACTTTAATTGTATAAAAATAAAGCGGTCATTGAGGATATGTCAGTGGAGCAATTTTTTTTCTAAAACCAGAATGGTATGCACTCATACATTAGTTCTGTTGGCTGGCTGACTATTATTCAACAACAACACAGAAATATGTCTATTCAAATAACATGATATCGGCCCAGGCATTATTCCTTGGGGATATGCCCCCCATTTTTCGAAACATTTACTGAGTTGCCGGTGGGGGATTTTGACATTTTAAGCTATTCCTCCTCCTCCCTCGTTTGGTCTTGTACACCTTGTACATTTAGGTCTAAACTTTTTTTCTGAGGGATGGGGGTTTAAGAAAACTTTGGACTGACTGGACATCACAACTTTTTTGTTGTTTTTATTTTTTATGTTTCCATTTAAGATTTATATTTTTTCCAAATATCTCACCTTGATTATCGATGTTATGTGATCTGCAGAGGTGTTGTTCAAAGGATGCATTCCAATAAAGTCTTCATGAACAGTAAGCTCATCAGTCACCCATCTGAGGCATAATGAAAGCTGTTCCGTATTCGATACATCTGCAGTCTCGTCAGCCATTATTGAGTATATGTCTGATCCTTTCATGTCATTAACAATATCACGGAGGACCCGTAATGCCATTATCTGGAAAGGAAGTTACAATTTATTTACTATTTAAAGGTTGAAGCAATTTTTGAAAAGTTAATGACTATATAAAAAAAATAAGAAAATACACTCTATTCTATTAAACAATGCTATATTAGACTGAGAAATCATTTATATACACTGACAGTCTGAGGAATCAATGATTTTTCAAAAGTTAACAATCATATCTGCAGGTTGGGACGGTTTTATTTGCAAACAATAAGGGTAACTAACAACAAACCTTTGTTATTTTTTGCAAAGACATATAAATACTGTGATGTGATGATGCACAACCCTCTACACACACTGCCCATACTCAAACTCGATACCTTACGGGGTACTGAGAACAGTTCCCGGTATGGAAGTCATGGCAGTTCCTCTCTAGCCGGTGAGTGCATACAGTACGTGAATGCCAGAAGGGAGGGTGGGCTCCAGGTATCACATGCCCGACCTCATTGCCATGTCCGAATTTTCGAATAGGTACGCCAATTACGAGCTCCTCGTGAGCGAGCGGTGGCTGTACACGTTAAGGTAGTGTTTGTAGGTACACAAATGCTTATCCTTTGGCAAAACACAGTGTAGGTTCTGCACACACACGAACAAACATAGCTTGAAGTTAAATCAACTTTTTCTTCCATTGTATGGTAACTACACTTGATTTTTAGTGAATTATTACCGTTATTACCCTTTACCGTTGTGCTCCAATCGGGGCATATTTGCGCGCCTCTGGAGTGGGCGGAAAAGCAGACGTAGCACGCCCCACATCAGCTTCCGTAGGTTATTGACCCCATGACCTTAAGCTATTGTCCCTCTCATTGTTGTGGCCGAATTTTCGGGTAGCTACTCGCAGTTTCGAGCTCCGCGTGAAACAGTAAAGATGGATGACAGCCGCACTCTCCGTATGGGTCCAAAAGGACCCAAACAACAGTAAAGGGTTAATGTCAATCGCCTGAGAAACACGAGTTTTCTTTACCAGTACTTAAATTGCAGGTTTTAAAGTAGGACGATGCTTAAATCTTTACCCCAATCATTTCATTTTGAACATCCACTGACGATCTTCCTTGCATCTTAATTTCAGTAATTGATAGAAGTTTGAGTCAGCCTCGCAAAGTTCGTCTTCCTTCCAATTTCCTCTAAAGGGCAGTGATTGTCTTGCTGTAAAAACGAATAAGTTGAAGTTTTACAAGAAGCATCTGTGAATAAGAGTTGAATTCTCAGTCGTGTTTCATTGTATTAGATTTCAACTGAACAAGCAGTATTTTGCAACTATTGATGCCAGTCTTCGGCCATATTTCGTAATTATAAGGCTATTCTGACCACCGTTCATCATACAAACTCTTCGAATCAACCATATCCTATGCGTGCGCTGCTCAGTTCACAAATACCCCACGAGTCTCGTCCATACAAATTTTGCATTGGCTCGAGAAACCCAGGTGTGACGTTTTGAAATTGTCTTCCCTCTTGTGTTGACTTTCCTATGACTATAATTTGCCTTAAAAAAAAACTGAAATTACAAAGGGCATTTGCTAAAATTATCTAGTTTATAACCATTTTTAATTATAAACACTTTTTTGAAATTCTTACCTAAAAAGTGCACATTCCCAATAATTTTCACCAGAAGTTGTCTGTTCTGGCTTCTTTCCTGTAAAATTTGTGAGGACATCATTTCTGCTGCGTCTTTCTTTGATGTAGATGGTATGAGAATCAATCTTTCAGTTGCTTCTTTGTGACACTCAGACCTTTCATGTTTATGAAATCCGGTGTCTTTTGCCAATGCTTTCTTCCAGTTGCTGAAGCCGGTTTTTATGAAGATATCTTCAAGTTTTGAGGATGTAATCATGCCCTTTTCAGCGGCATTGAAACAAGTGAAGCAGAAAGCCAAATCCGAAGCCTCCTCGTAATGCAACCATTTGAATTTATCAAACCACTAAGATTGAAACAACCTTTTAAAATCTTGATTTCCAAATACTCTTGCAGAAAACTGAAAATTTCTGGGCTGATTTGGCTCATGTGAAAATGTTCTGCAATAAACGAAAAAGAGTTGTTAATTAACCCTTTACCGTTGTTTGGGTCCTTTTGGACCCATGCGGATAGCTCGGCTGTCACCCATCTTTACTGTTTCACGCGGAGCTCGAAACTGCGAGTAGCTACCCGAAAATTCGGCCACAACAACGAGAGAGACGATAGTTTAAGGTCACAGGGTCAATGGCCTACGGAAGCCGATGCGGGGCGGGCTACGTCCGCTTTTCCGCCCACTCCCAAGGCGCACAAATATGCCCCGATCAGAGCACAACGGTAAAGGGTTAATCTAAAATATCTGCACCAGTCGGCTAAAGGGTTACGTGCACACATGCAGAGACAGTGGCATCAGCTTTGCAGTAAACATACTCCACAGGCTTATTTTAACCCTTTACCATTGTTTTGGTCCTTTTGGACCCATGCGGAGAGCTCGGCTGTCACCCATCTTTACTGCTTCATGCGGAGCTCGAAACTGCGAGTAGCTACCCGAAAATTTGGCCACAACAACGAGAGAGACAATAGTTTAAGGTCACAGGGTCAATGGCCTACGGAAGCCGATGCGGGGCGGGCTACGTCCGCTTTTCCGCCCACTCCCGAGGCACGCAAATATGCCCCGATCGGAGCACAACGGTAAAGGGTTAAATACAAAACAAATATATGCTCAGAAAATACTCTTTATGCGGTTATAGCCCCCCCCCCCCCAAAAAAAATATTGCCCGTAGAACCACTTCCGCTTGAAATATTCTCAGACGTAATTTATTTATCTGATTCTTTACTCAGGAGCACACATCATAAACGTACAGGTCAAACTGAAGATCCATTACCGGTATCTTGTAACTAATAACAATTATTATGACTATATAAAACCTTATGTTTTGTTCTGAAGTTTCAAATCCTCTCGTGCTCCCAAATTCCAAATAAAATTGATTAAAACGGCTTTGAAATGTTGTTTTAAACTTTATTCTTACCTTTCAAGTGACTGGGTAGGGGGCAAGGTTTCTTGGAGTTTTGCAGTCTCAGCACTAATAGCGTCATCCGATTTCTCAGGCTCATCCCCGGCTTTGCCTTGTCGGTCCTCCGAATGCTGTCTATTAAAAATGGAAAGAAAATTGAAGGTGATCATAATCGTATACCACATTCTTATACAAAGTTTTCTCTTGAGCCACAAATAGGGACCTTATGACAATTTAGTGTTTGCAGTAGTTTGAATTTGCCACTCTTAAAGTTGAGGAATCAACACTTTCAGTTTTTGATATGTTGAAAATCTGAATTATTAGTATTATCTTAATCTATAGAAGTGCCCATGGGAAATTTATAATTGCATTGAAAATTTCACTAGAATTATAAAAAACATAATTTCGAAAATAAAATATAGCCTACATTGACGGGAGTAATGGGATATGGAAAATGAGGAATTTCCACCATATACGCTTTGACCATAACATTTACTTAGATCTGAATATTCGTTGGATTTTTTATGTAACTTGACCCATCCCCACCACATTCACAACCCTAAAAGATCATGGTAACCTGGACATCTATTTTCTTCCTTCATGTGTTTTACTTTCTTTAGGACCCAGTGATGCATTTCTCTGAGCTTCAGAATATGTATTAAGGAATTCGAAGCATTTGTTTCTTTTCCTTTACGTCACTGCAAAGGTTCTTGGGTTTGTATTCACATTAATTTTCAGTGATCACCAGAGGGTTGAGCTTAAAAACATCTTTTATCCATGCCGTGCATAAGCACCTCTTCAACCTATAATTTTGCATGTCGCCCTCTTTTAAAATTCAAGACGCGCGTGAGGATCCCATTATTAGTTATTATTAGTTCATCTGTGGTCGATGAGACATTTATGATTAATGACTAGGCCTATTGTTTATTTCTCTTTTATCAATTGGGAATGACTTTGAAAGTGTTGAGAAGTTAAACTTTAGGTTCTATCAAAGGCTATTTAAAGAGAGCCCACAAATATCTTAGTGTTCTTGACTTAAAATTACACAGGCTAGGCCACGGGCGGTCCAACTGACATACGTTAGGCCTAACGTTAACGTTGTGGTGTGCGGTGAAGTATTTGGTGCATAAGTGATGGAGTTTCTTATGTCAATAAATTAGGCAGACATAGGGCCTAAATATTTTCTCGATACAAAAATTAAAATGCAATTACTCACTGTTTTTTCGCCGAGAACCATTTTGTAATTCTGGGTTCAGTTTGCTTTGCTACATTAGACGACTTTCCAGACATGTTGCCTGCGTTGTTCGTCTACGAATTGTTCAATCTCAGGCAGCGTAGGTGAAGTGATGATGTAATGTTTGGATCATTTCTACTGCCAAGTTCTATGGCTGTCTGATCCATCGAATTAATTTTTTCTGTTTTGTTTTTTTCACCGGTTCACGGATGACTGATAGGACATGTAATTTTAGAGTGATATTCATTACTTTTAATTTTTGTCTTTCACTTTTTTGACGTTTTCATTGTATTAAAAAAAAAACTATACATGGCAAAATTATTGGGGGAGCTGCAGCCCCCCAGCCCCCCCCTTCCGACAGCCCTGAGTTTTCCCGTTGAGTTTGTGTTACGATGATCGCACTTCCCATGCTTATATAGCCGGCTAGCGAAGCAGGGTGAGCCCCGTGCCAAATTTACCGTCATCAAACAGCATCACAAATCTCTGCGTACGTGGATTTTTCGGGGATCTGACTTACGTGCATTTCAGTTGAAGGTTCTTTTCAAACAAGACGTAAGTTTTGGACAAGAACTGCTTAAAATATACAAGGATATATTTATATCTGAAAGGAACCATAAGATACGCTAATCGGGTGCAATTGTTTTGCTTCCCAGAACTGCTAAGATTATCATGAATGATTGTGCTACATGGGCTTCATTGAAGCAGGAGTGTAGCTACAGAACATTAATGCAACTACAACCCGGTTAAAGAATGCAAATGTTCCGACATGATTGGGGGATGAAAAATAGAATCAGCATGATGTTGGCCTAAGAACTAAATTATTAAAGGACATGTGACATCGAGTGCAAACAAATCTACTGTTTTAACGGATGATTTGTATCCCCACTTTTGAAGTGAAAATATTACGCCTACAAAAATGATATCCTGTTCGTGAAATGAGCAGAAATTTTCCCAATATTTTCTATCCTGAACTTGTAATATTGCAAGCTGGCCTAATTATGTCAATTCTGGTGAGCAACAGGCGCGAAATAACGGCCAACCGGGGGTAAAAATCATCCGGTGCCAGCGCTAAATAAAAGCCATGCCAACGAACCAAAACTTTTGAAGCAGAAATTAAGTGATATAAAGCCAACGTGACCGCTATCAGTAGATCAAAATTTGTACGAATGTGAGTTTCACTGCTAATATTTTTGCGTCGACTTACAGAAATTGTGTTGACTAATTTGCCTTAAAAGTGTCACACAGAAATTGTGTTGACTAATTTGCCTTAAAAGTGTCACCATTTTGCGTCTAGCGACTTGCATAAGTCACAAAATTTCCACATGGGGAGGGGGACACCCCATCCCCTTATACCCCATCCCCTTATACCCCTCCCCCAGGCCGGCGATCCACCTATGGATGCATCAAATGCGCAATGTTTAATTCTAAACCCAGGGAAAACCCTGAAATGTAAAAGATACTTTTGGTGCCTGGTTCCGAGTGAACTTACGGTGAAAAGCAAGGATTTTAGTCAATTTTATGAAAAATCGTTCAGCATTTTTACAATATTGTTTAAAACTACTCATTTTTTACTTCAGTAGAAAGAAAATTTTGTTTTCTATCTATCGGTACCAGTTTTGCACTATAAGATATTCTCAATGAGTCAGGTACTCGGTAAATTTGACGACGAATCGATTATGGCACCCAGAGTACATAGTATAGTAGGCCTATTTTCGCGAAATGAACGTTAATGGTCTTCCTATATGTATAACGTTACAAAAACAGCCTAATTCATCCTCACCAGTAATCTTCTTATTTTCGGAGAAAATGGTGTGATAATTGCTTCTTCTACATTTTTGCAACAAATTGTTGGTTTTAATGCCACTCACAAATTAAAGGGGAGGTTTAAGCAAAAATTTAATTTTCATATGTGAAAGAGGAACCAAATCTACACAATGTGGTGAAAATTTCATTCAAATCGGACATGTATTTCTTGAGATATTGGAAAATGAAGTCAGTAGATTTGTGTTCAAAAGTGAGTTTGAGGGCAGCAGAGCATCACTTCCTCACATTGACAAGGAATGCTTTGTTTCACTTTGTTTTATCAGACTGTCTTGTTGACCTTGGAATAGGACCTCCCTGTGGGGGATGCAAAGTTTTTGAAGTTCTCATGCCACTTATGCAATCACATTTAAAGGTGTGATTGTTGAGGAGAAAATCAAGTCTGAAGTTTTAAGAAAAACAAAAGGCTGTGCTCTAATGTGGGGATGTGATGTCATATGTGATTGCCTCAAGTTCACTTTTTGTTGAAAATGTGACAAATTTACATGCTCATATCTTGAGAACCACACATCGGATTTCAATGCAAATTTCACCAAAATGCTTAGAATGAGTACCCCTCTAACATACCAAATCCTGTTGTGACCTTAAACCCTTCTTTTAAACTAATCAGTAGTGTTGCACTGGTACACTTGTTTGAATGAGAAATGCCTGTATACATGCATGCACATATGTCGTCATATCATGGCAACTAACTGTATACATACTTAACAAATCTGTATCTTGTTTGCACTTAAACTGTGAAAATCACCTCACTTTAAAAAAATTGGGCTGTCTAAAAAGCTGGTTTGAAAATCTTTATAGCAGGAAACTGTATCAACTTCACTCCAATGTTCATTCTTTGGAAAAAAGAAAAAAAAAAGAAATAATAACCAGAATGCAAAAATGCATTGAGGTTTCGATGATACATATACTGTATGCTCTTTTCACTAAAATGCTACATTTCTTGTAATAACTGGTGACCCCAAAGTGACCTTTGACTCCACCTGTAAGTAACTGGTTTTTCTTTTAAACAAAACACTTCTATATTCAAAAAGCCAAATTTCATACTGTGTGTTAAGATATATTCTGCAAACAAGGTTTTCAGAGTTTGATGTGAGGTGATACCAGATGACCACTGACTTCCACCAAAAACAACAGGTACAGGTACTTTCAACTCACCATAACACATCCACATACTAATTAGGAAATCCATCCAAGTTTCCTACCTTGAGATATCCCATTTTGACAAGGTTTTCAAAGTTTGACCGATCATGACCCCAGATGTCCTTTCACCTCCACAAAAAAACCTTAAATACAGACCATCTTCTCACCATAGCTCATCCTTATACTTACTATGAAATCCATTCTAAACAAGCTATCCTAAACAAGGCTTTCTGAGTTTGACCCCCCTATGACCCCAAATGACCTTAGACCTCTACCAAAATCAAGAGGGTTCTCCCTTACATCATAATGCATCAACATATCAAATTTGAAATCAATCCAAGCTTCCTACCTTGAGATTTTGGGTTTCAGGATTTGTCCCCTTCTGACCCCAAATGACATTTGACCTCCACCAAAATGAATAGGGCCCTTCTTTACATCAACATATCAAGTTAGAAATGAATCCAAGTTTCCTACCATGATGTATCATGTGAACAAGGGTTTCAGGGTTTGACCCAATGTGACCCCAAATGACCTTTGAACTCCACCAAAATAAATTGGGTTCTTCCTTATATCATAACGCATCAATGTATCAAGTTTGAAATTAATCCAACTTTCCTACCATGAGATATCGTGTAAACAAGGACTTAGGGGTTTGACCCAATATGACCACAAATGACCTTTGACCACCACCAAAATTAATAGGGTTCTTTCTTATATCATAACGCATCAACATATCAAGTTTGAAATTGATCCAAGTTTCCTACCATGAGATATTGTGTAAACAAGGATTTCGGGTTTTGACCCCATGTGACCCCAAATAACCCTTGACCTCCACCAATATCAATAGGGTTCTTTCTTACATCATAACGCATCAACATATCAAGTTTGAAATTAATCCAAGTTTCCTATCATGAGATATCGTGTAAACAAGGATTTCGGGGTTTGACCCCGGGTGACTCCAAATGACCTTGACCTGCACCAAAATCCATAGGGTTCTTCGTTACATCATAATGCATCAACATATCGAGTTTGAAATTAATCCAAGTTTCCTACCTTGAGATATCGTGTAAACAAGGATTTGGGGTTTTGACTCCCTGTGACCCCAGATGACCTTTGACCTCCACCAAAATATATAGGGTTCTTCCTCTCAGTGTGGGGTATCTGTGTACCAAGTTTGAGAACTATCATATCTTCCATTCTCAAGATATCGCAGGCCTCGATTTTCGTGGTTGTCCAAATGTCTGGGACAACTGAAATTCTGTACGGACAACCAAAAGTTGGAAGTTGGTTGTCCAATGGACAACCATTTTTTCTCTCACAGTGAATTATTTTCAAGCAACTTCCTTTTGCTGATTGAAGAAGTACTGTATGTATACTGCTGGCTAGTCAACTCTTTCATTTTTTTTCGTCAAACAATTTGAGACTTCAAGTGTTTTTGTTTTGCAAAAATCATATCTTTTTATTCTTTGAGACCAATAATACCTAAACCCAATTACTGTTTTGTACTGTAATTGTGTGCAAAAATGTTTCGGACAACCATAAATTTTTCTGAAAATCGAGGCCTGTATCGTGTAAAAATGAAAAGTCACAAACACACACACATACACACATCCACACACACATACATACACACATACACACGCACATACGTACATACATACACATGCACGCCATCATGAATGCATAGGTTTCTCTTTTATCGAAACCAAAAATAAATAAATTTAGACATAGTCATGTCCACTCAGTGAGCACAATATATTGAGCAACAAAATAAATGAGGCACCTTTCTAATTGGGTACATGCTTAGACAGGAAGGGCCATGCAGGAAAGATCATCAGCACAATGTTTAGAAAGTGCCCTTGGTTTTTCTCATTCATTCTGGGTAAAAATGAAAAATACTGAAGGCAATTAATGGCAAATACCAAGGTTGCAAGGGAAGGAATGTAGTATGTCAGCTGAACTTGAAAGGCTTATTTGCAAATGGATCTTCCTTTGAATTCCTTGTGAATTTCCCTTCTCATGAATGATGGTCCTAAAAATTACCTGATGATGGCTTGGCTGCTAGGATAATAATTCACTATACTGTCCTATTGTGAGAAGACTGAATGTTCCAAACTCATTTCTACCATAAGCCAGTTTGATGTGCATTGTAGCTGAAACAGGGCAATATAACAATGAAGTCTGCTATATACTTTAGTGCCCAATGATTCAAAAATGTATATAATTAATGTAACAAATCTAGGAGTGAATTAACAGTTTTCACTTCACTGAGTTCTACACTGATGAGAATTCATTTTAAAACTAAGCTAGTATAGCTGGATGGTGACAAAACTGACTACTGCCAGTGATGGCAGTCACCAAAATCACTGTCTGTTAATCAGTAGTCTAGGCTTACTGTATTTTAATTAATGCAGTTTAGCACCACATCAAGGTGAGCTTTGGGGACAATTCAACTCAGCCAGTATAAGAATGAAGTTTGAGGGATGGTAGTTACTTGTTAAATAAAAGTAATATGACCAGTTTGCCATACAGCCAGTCACAGCACTTATCCCTGAATTTCATGTCTCCACTTAAACCACTCCTTCATTAAAGTTACTGCCAGTAGTTTTAAAATGCAAGTCACAGTAAAAATGGCTGTACATAACTGGCCACTGGGGAAGGTTTTTCAATGATAAAGGCTTATGAAGGGCAAGAAATTGTATAGAACACAAAGCTGGCTCTGTATTGCTTTTGGGCCCAGAATATACAACTTGAATGAATGAATAATAACCTGTGAATATGTCTGACTGAACCTTCTAAATTTGGGGTTTTTTAATCCAGGCTGACTTGGTCAAGAATTCATACACCCTCACAGTCCCACTCCTAAGTTTACTTTACAACTAAGTTACAAGCCCCCAATTCTCAGAGCTATTTTCCTTCTTTCACTGACCACAATTGCAATAATATTGAATATGCCAGGAAAACTGAACCTTCAAATTTCATTGACTGCGAGTCTACAAACAACAATGGAAGTTTGTTAAGATTGTAATGGGTACCTGTCCTGCTGTCCCCACACTCCACAGTATGACAGTCTTACATCATAGTGTTATAGCCGATGTTGTGAGCTGTACTATTGGAATAGTACTAATATGGTAGGCTATAAAGTTAACGTGTGCAAATTTACTGTTTACAAAGTGCATACTACATACATATTGTACGGTAAATACCTCTTCAAGTTTAGCAGTTGTTTTCAAAACAATTTGAACTACGTAATTTTGGTATCAACGGAAAGCCTATACTGTAATCTTCAAACTTTTTATACAACCAGAATGCAAAACTGCATTGACGTTTCGATGATACACAAATGTTCCATTTCAAATAATACCCTCATCAGATGACCTTTGACCTCCTCCCAAAAAAGGGACCACCTTCTAACAACAACGTGGCCACATACCAAATATGAAATCTATCCAAGTTTCCTACTTTGAGATATCGTGCTAACAAGATTTTCAGCCTCTGACCCCTGGTGACCCCAGATGACCTTTGACCTCAGTCAAAAACAATAGGGACCATCTTCTGACCATAACGCATCCACATACTAAATATGAAATGTATCCAAGTTTCTTATCTTGAGATATTGTGCCAACAAGATTTTCAGCCTTTGACCCTCAGTGACCCCAGATAACCTATGACCTCAGTCAAAAACAATAGGGACCATCTTCTGACCATAACATATCCACATACCAAATATGAAATCTATCCAAGTTTCCTATCTTGAGATATCGTGCCAACAAGATTTTCAGCCTTTGACCCCCCGGTGACCACAGATGACCTTTGACTTCCATCAAAAACAATAGGGACCATCTTCTGACCATAATGTATCCACATACCAAACATGAAATCTATTCAAGTTTCCTAACTTGAGATATCGTGCCAACAAGATTTTCAGTCTTCGACCACCGGTGACCCCAGATGACTTTTGACATCCATCAAACACAATAGGGACCATCTTCTGACCATAACGCATCCACGTACCAATTATGAAATCTATCCAAGTTTCCTAACTTCAGACATGAGCCTGGCATTTCAAAAAAAAAGAGGAAAATTCACCGCCTGGGGGTCACAGCCCACCTCAGCCCCACCATGGTTGGGGCTGAGGTGAGAAAATTTTGAAATTTTGGAACCTTGGATTACAGGGAATGCACTCTAAAACACAACATTTTTGTTAGCGTTGCCTTGTAGCCTGTGCTTAATTTGTCACCTCATTGATCTGCTCAGGTAAGTGGTTAAGATTTCCTGGTGGGCTAACTTTTTATTGGACTAATAGTGACTGTAATATTACCGGCAAAATGTTCATTAATTCAATTTAAATGCCAGGCCAACAAGACTAGGCCTAGCATTGCTCAGTGCTTACTACTAATATTAAGTAATACTACTGGAGTGGGCTAACGTTTGGCCTAACGTTACAGCCAGTCTGCACAGCCACCAAAGGTCGCTTCTTTTCTAATTTGAGTATGCATGACGTCACAGCCTTTGCATATATAATTAGCAAAAACTTACTGTTTTCAAATCCAAATTTCGACATGAAAAACACAAAATCTTACAAAATCATCATTAAAATTAATAGAGAACCCATTTTCCGATAGTTTTGCAACATTTTTGAAGTATTTTATACACAAAGCAATGAATTTGAGACGATTTTTCGAACTCGTAAAAACAGTTTTCATTCTGTTCGGAAAATTTGGTTTTTTCTCGAAAACGGTATGCCAGAAAGAGGGTACATCAGAAATTTCCTTATACACCTAAAAAATCTAACATTACCATGAAATATTTCTGAATACGGTCAGGTATTCGCAAAGTTTAGAGCAGGTATTGACACTGCCTTGCACCGTATGTAAAAAGCCCAATTTCCCGTACTGAGGTGTTTGCATTAGTTGCGCGAAAATGGAACTACACCGAGCGAGAAAATATCCTCCACAAAAGTATTAATCATGTTAACCTCGTCGAGTCTTCCTTTACGTTTGATTTACATATATATGGCAGGAAAATTACATTGAGAGTCAATTTTTGAAAACCTTGTAACGATTAAGTGGCTACCGATGCAAGGGTTATAGTGACTGTATCTTAAGTACGTCAGTACCTTGAGTCGATCACCACAGTGTTATACAAGGTACGGCACGATGTACAACACCTATTAATTGACCGACTCATGGTAACCTTTTGACATACATGGCCATAGACTTTGCACGTTACCACATTATACAATCAGTAAATCACAGTTATTGTACTAGACTTATAAATTATTGCAAACAATAACATGACAGAAAAATTGTGGCATTAAACTAGACAATAAAGAGGTAAAATGGAGGGATATTGGAATGTATAGTTCTCTTGTAAGGCTTGTTAGTGAACTCTGGAGTAATAAACGCTATACAGTCAGTTGATCCTTATCCTTAGGTGGTGAGGTCGAAGAAATGACTAAGTCTCTGATCAGAAACACTTTGTTTAGTAATATAAGTTATGAACAGCATGTGGAACTGGGTGGGTCTTAAGTTTTTTAGGGAACTGGGTACTCAGTACACAACCCCCACCCCCATGCACAACTGGAGACATATCAACTGAGAGTAAGGTAATAACAGGCCATTAATTCAAGTTAGTGACAAAAATTTTGACTGTAATATGCCATTACTATGTGATGGGGCAATTGTTACATTATTCATCTCTCCTCTGCTCAGTTAGTGGTGTAAAATAACAACATTTTATACTTCAAATGAGATGGCAGTCTCAGAAGAACATATGAGATTTCATCCATCAGAATTAACAGCTGATGATACAGGACACAAGTGCACAACCAAAATTCTTTAGTCAGTAAATTGGCATTTTGCTTGTGTAGAGAAAAATTGTCCTCTAGGATACACTGACTCAGAATCCCATTTGTGCCATTATACAAGAAAAGGGTACATAGCAATGCAAGCTCTAATCTTGACCTTATCCCCCAAATGGGCCTAGAGCACTAGTAGGTGTAGGCTATAACTAGCAATTAAATTTCAACAGGAACAGGCTGAGAACTAAGGCACAATTAATTCATTTGTGTAGAAATATGATTCAGCACAACAGTACAAAAATAGGGTAAGTAAGAAAACTGAGAACAATGGCCCAGGCAAAATAATAAACAAAAAAATCCTGAAACTGATGGAGCTCTTATGGTGCGCATTCCATTATACTCTAGGTATATTCCTCAAGTCATTTCCCTTTTGAAAATTCTTGACTTTGTCTGGTAAAACCATATGAAAGAACCGACAGGCTGGTAAAGTGTGTGTGTAAATAAATGGCTATAGGGCCTATATCAATTGTTTCATGTAGCCTGCAATACCTGTAAATGTAACACTTATTTGCTTATTTTGGTTCTTCAGCTTCATCGTTGATACTGCGGTACATTGCTCCCGATTCAATTCACAAGGTGCATATGACACAATAATTTTGTGCTACAGGCCTTTTAAAATTTTTTACAAGCTTTTTTCTAAAATGAAAACTCACTCATACAGCAAGCAAGGACTAGTAAAGTAGTATCTGTATGATGATCACAGATCATCAGGACACATTCATACATTCACTATGTACCACAGTGTGCAGTCTCAGCATGCATAGGCCAAGGCCTAGTATAGACTAGGCCTGTCTGTAAAATTTTAATGTTATTTGTTAGTGGTTTAAAACCTTAAAAGGGCCTGTCAGTCGTATTAAGATTCACTTTATTACTTGACATAAGGACTAAAATAGTATCCTAGTTAGCAGCCTAGAATCAAAACACATAACAATAGCTTACCATATGTTACCATATGTTAACCATAACGTTACCGCCTTGTGCGATGCTCTACGTGGCCAAAAAGTGCAAAATTCCAACTTGCAAAAACGTTCATTGCGACTATTTTGTTGTTTTGCTCGTAGTGTAATAGGTATCAGTAGTTAGCTTTATGTCTCAAACACTCGATTTTGGAAGTTTTACACCCCAATGATCCTGAATACGGTCAGGTATTCGCAAAATTTGAGGCCAGTCAAAAAACACCACCAAAAGTTGACCTGTTTTTGATGGAAAATTTCCCTGTGAAATTGCGAAAGAAACAATACCTCACGATATTTTTAGTAAAGAAAAGACTTTCAAATTTCAAATGACCAAGGATACAGCAACAAGGAACGCCTTTTTATGCATTATTCAGAAGCTTGAAGTTCCCCCAGCATGTTAGGTACCTATTCTGCGAAACTCATGATTTTCTCTTGTGGGCGGAGTTTCCATTTTAGAGAATGACGTCACAAGCCTCATTAACGCTTACAGCGAGGCTTGACTGGTTAGGCTGGTCATATGTAAACTAGCCTAGCCTATGCCTTTATAACCAGCCAGTTGGCCCAGGTTATTCTTAACGAAATCTTTTAAAAATGGATTCGATGCATATGGATAATGCAGTAAAAACAGACAGAAAGTAACACCCGATTCCTGCACAGCCAACAGACAGACAGAGCCTACGAAACGTAACTCACTGTACAAGAAGCTAAAAAAGACGTCACAGGACGATGTGTCAAACGGTATTCATATACCAGATTATTCAAATGTGCAGTCCATTCTTGCATTGACTAACATGAGAGCCACTTGTTTTTGGCAATTTTGTCAAAGGCTACACATCGAGAATCTCTTTTATCTTGAATTGGTTTGGAAATGTAACGGATGTTCCATGCACATGCAGCAGGCATGAAGTTCAATGCATGCAATATTACTGTACAAGCTGTATGATACGGCGGACGACGATCGTGAGGCCCTTTCGATTCCTTGCGCTATTGCAATATCCATGCCTGCACAGCTATGTATGTTCTATAAATTTGACAACGGTCACGCATAGCATCCATCTAGGAAATAAAGATAACTGCGAAGGTGTACACATTGATTACATATGCACGTACTGTACGAGCAGGAGTACTATGCAGTATCCGTAATCTTCCTTGTTTAATGAGCTTCTTCTTATACAGGTTATGTCTGCGTTTTACCCGATTTTATCGACACAAATAATTTTGATAATATACAAAAAAGCGGAACTGTAATTTTTCCGCGGAACCGCGACTAAAAAAAAGCGGAAATCCGCGAAAAAGAGGAAAAAGCTCATGCCTGTAACTTGAGATATCGTGCTAACAAAGTTTTCAGAAATTGACCCCAGTGACCCCAGATGACCTTTGACCTCCATCAAAATCAATAGGGTTCTTCCTCTCAATATGGCGCATCCATGTACCGAGTTTGAACATTGTCAGACATTCCTATCTTGAGATATCCTGCTAACAAGCAAAGCGTCACAAACACACACACACACACACACATACATACACACGCCACCATGATTGCATAGGTTTCTCTTATCATCGAAACCAAAACCACTGCTTTACATCTCTCAATGAGTCAGGTACTCGCAAAGTTTGAGGTCCTAATTTTGGACATAAGAATCGACTGCCTCTTTTGGGGAACGTATTTTTGTGTTAAAATCCTTAAAAATCTTTGATTTCTCAGAGAAGGAAAGATCAAAATGTCCACTTCCCATGTCATTGTAGCCATTTACACACCCACTTATAAATAATTCAACATGTATGGGAGACCCCCTGTCAGTCACAGTTCCGCGAAATCTCATTTGCGGAGACTTACAAGTTGGCGGTTCATTAACTGAACAGCTGCGTGTATACTGATTATTTCTACTCTTCACGGTGATTCCATCACATTGTGCTCCAATTCCATTCAAATTACTTCTCACTGCCCGTTGCTGCAACTTTCAACGAGTACTGCTGAAACACCTGTTTCCAACTGTTCTTGAAGGCTATACACAGCTCACACACTCGAGCCTGCTAGGCCAGATCAAACTAGCTGCTTGCCTGAGAGACTTGTATCTTTCGCAACTGTTTACGTCATCATTTTTAACTGCTCTATTGTTTTATTCATCTTAGAAATCAGATGAATATTTTTCTGTGATGAACGTGCATCGTTTGCGCGTCGTTCTGTCTGTTTACATATAATAAGCTTTTCATTGGCTACAGAGATTAGTGATTAAAAACCGGACTGTCCAAAATTCTATGTCACCAGTTGCAAAAGCTACAAGTCTCTCAAGCTAGATCTCCCTTCGTTGATATGTGCACGGCGTATAAAGAGGAATCTGCCAAGCTCGATCGTTACAATGACTCAGTGTAGAAAAGTTGGAAGCGGCGAGTGTAATAAATTGTTAGCGGGCATTACCAGTAGACGTGTGCTAGTCGATGTGGGTTGGTTAGCACAGTGTGTATTGGCGTTATAAGGAGTCGAAGTGGAGAGTGGAGAATGTGAGAAGTTGGTTTGTCTGTAGAGGTGCATTGGGAGAGGCTGTTTTCTGTTTTTAAAATATGAAATATATCTTATACCCTAAAATAGCAACGATTCCCTCATACCTTTACTGTGGTTCTGCCAAGGCCTACACCGAATGTGTACAAACTCGTGCTTGACCACTCACAGTGCATACTAGATTTCTTATGGTTGCTTACCACCACTTCGGTGAATTCTGAATCCCCTTTTTTTCATTGAAATATCCTACTCAAAATTTGTGTTGACAGGTATTATTTCATTCACATATTACCGCTCTACATATAACTGTGATAACTGCTAGGGTAACAACGGTCCGGTTTGCCAATCGTCTGGGTCATGTATTGTCTGCATGTTCATTGTCCAGGTGGGACATGTCTGGGTTGGCAATTTTCCGGGTGGGAATTGTCCTAGTGGAAGTTGTCTGGGTGGGAATTGTCCAGAATGGGAGTTGTCCGGGTTGGCAATTGTCCAGGTGCGAGTTGTCCGGAATGGGAATTGTCCGGTGGGAGTTGTCTGGGTGGGAGTTGTCCGCCAACCGTGGCAGAATGTACCGATGGCAGAATGACACTGTATTCGGCATTTCGGGGATGACTTGGCTTAGGGCCGAGTTGGTTTGGGGACGACTTGGCCTGCTTAGGCTAGCTTTTTTTACCTCATCACTAGGGCCTACAACTGTACAAATTTCTCTAAAGCAAGCCAAGGATTTGATTTCCTGTTAGGCCTAGGCTAAGTGTTATGGCTATGTTTATGTTAAGGTTTCACGGTATACCGGTATTTCCGTAAGTACCGGTACGTACCGGTACCGGTACGGTACGGTACCACCAACCTAAAGGTACCGAAGTATCGTGGAGACTCGGTACTCAACTGTAAGGTGAAAATCTTTTCTCAAAATTATAGCATTTAAATTAGAATGATACTAAAATGTAACAAACGTCCATTTGATAAATGCCCCGTGTCTCTGAACATTATAATATAAACAGGGAATAGTCACTTGAAAATTATTTCGCACCATTTCAGTCACAAATCCCCCCTAAGAATTTCGGAAATTGCCGTTTAACGTTACTTTCGCAGAACTAGCACCATCCACACTAAAAAGGAACTTGCTTTCTATCGACATTCTGCGCAATCTCAGAACGATCCCTGCCAGCGCTAGCTTCGCCGCGCCCGCGCCTTCACATGTGTATTTAGACGGACACGATTAGTTAACTTTGCGGTGAAAATCTTTTCTCAAAAATAAAGCATTGAATTTGAATGATACTTGAATGAAACAAAAACCCATTTGATAAATGCGCCGTGTCTCTAAGGATTCCAATACAAACAGGGAACATTCACTTGATAATCGTTTTGCGCTATTTCAGTCACAAATCCCCCTACGTATTTCGGAAAGTGCTGTTTAACGTTACTTTCGCAGAACTAGTACCTTCCACACTAACAGGGTCTTTGCTTTCTTTTGACATTCTGCGCAACCCCCGAACGATCGCTGCTCATCAGCAAATGCTTTCACATGGTGTATTGCGAATAGATACCATGCGTTGATTGATAAAATTCACTTTGATTACGATAGCACACAACATTATACGAGTGCGAAATTCGTTGTAAGCAGACAAAGAATCATAGCATTGCAAGCTCTGACATGAACGTTGCATCGACGATTTCTGATTTGAACACAGTGATTCAGTGGGACCGTTCCATAACGTCCACTGTCTATGTCTGTGGGAGAAAAACTTTCGTACGAACGCAACGAACGTTCTTTCAGAAATTACTGTAACACGGTGAAGCAATGGGACTGAACACACATAGTAAATCCCGCTTAAATCATTGGCTCGCGTGTTCAGTTCAACTGATCAACTCGCTTTGTTGTATTGCTCTACGTACTGAAGAACAGTATAGTGTTATTGTACAACGGATTGCTGCGCGATGCATTCGTAAATTCAATCTTGAAGCACTTTGATTTAGTTTTGATAGCGATAACTCGGCGGGAAGAAAGCTTGATGAATCTGTCTTTTATGGAAATATTTTTGTGAAGATCTACTTAATAACTTTTGGTTATACTTTAGGAGGGGGGGTTGTTATTATTTGCAGAAATTATTTTTGCAATCTTCATTACAATTCTGAGTGCTCTTGTCATCTTGTGGGGTCTAGCTCCGGTGCGGACGTGCGACGCTGATTTATTGTGTGTCCCGAAATTATCGGACGCTAAATTTGCAGAGAGGTTATTTCTTTTTCTGTTTACCGATTTGTTTAGTGTGGGGTGACTAAATGTTATAAAAAATACTGAAACGGGAGGCAGGGATTATCAGAAGACTTCACTTATGTCAATGCATGGTATTTTTACGGATATTTTGCATGTGATAAAAATCCTACTTTTTTACTCTTCTGGTACCGGTACTACGGTAATACCGGTACCATTTGTGGCGGTACCGACGGTACCAATTATCAGTGGCACCGTGAAACCCTAGTTTATGTAGGCCTAACATTAGGCCTAGGCAACTGTAGGCCTAAGGCTGAATGAGTAATGACTCATGTTATTAGGTTAGGCCTGGGCTTAACGTAAGCAGTTGACCTTAACTTATCCATAGCAGTTCTAACGTTCGGCAGTAAGTTAGGCTTAGCCTAGGCCTAGGCCTAGGCCTAAGCCTAACGTTAGGCCCTAGCCAATGGGATCTTTTCGCAGATGACAGCCTAACGTTAGCCTAAGGCGTAACGTTAGGCTAGTATAGGCCTTGAAGATTGCTTTGTCTTGCTTGTGATTCTATTTGCACTAAACATCGTGAATTCGCCTGCGCCTGTTAGTGTCACTTACATATGGTAAAAGAGTGGACGTCACAGCTCTGTAACAAATTGCTGCCATTGCACGAAAGTAGCCCTAACGTTAGGGAGGCTGGGTTAAGTTGTCTGACCAAATAATTACATGTGGCACAAGCCACGGCTAGGGATAGAACGTTACCTTGAGATATTTATGGTTTCCCAAGTTGGGAAACATGATTTTTCTATGGCGTGCCGTTTGTACCATGTTATTATGTCGTCAAAAGCCCTTATGCCTTTAAAAGCCCTTATAAAATCCATGCCGTTGTCAAAATTAATTATGTTGCCAAAAGCCCTTAAGTCGTCAAAACTGATTCCGTTGTCAAAACTCATTCTGTCGTATTATTACAAGTAGGCGTTGTCCATTTTGACCAATGACAAACTCCGATACATTTTGAGTGTGACTTAAAGGCAGGCATTCGTCACCCTAAACTACAGTTTCAGTATGCATATATCAAAACTCTCAATTGGTACAGCTCTTCGATTGGCATCACATTCAAACAATGCATCATAGCTAAATTACACAGCATGTGCACTGAGAGTGTCTTGATTACACATTACGGACTTGTATGGCCACTGGGACAAGCCATGGAGCAATAAACTAGGATTGTGTCTGGATAAAGAAGAGTTTTAGATAAATGTGGGAGGGGCTAGAAGTAAGTAGGTTGGGAGAATTGGAACTGTTTGGAATGATGGAAAAATGTCTTTAAAGGGACAATCCTCTCACCCCAAACTACACTTCTAGTATAGGGTAACAGAAACTCTCAATTGGCTCAGCTTTTTGATTGACTGCTAATTCAAACAATGCAGAGTACTAAAGCTTATATTTCACAGCATGAACTGTTCTGAGTGAGAGTGTTTTGATAATACACCTTGAGCCTTCTTTACTCACCCTGAAGCAATAAAATGAGATTGTGTCTGAAAAAGGGTGAATTTCAGACAATTGTGGGAGGGGCTTAATTAAGAAGGTTGGGAGAATTGGTACTGTTTGGGATGAGAAAATTGGGCCTTTAAAGGGACAAGCTTCTCACCCCAAACTACACTTCTAGTATAGGGTAACAGAAACTCTCAATTGGCTCAGCTTTTTGATCATGACTGCTAATTCAAACAATGCAGAGTACCAAAACTTATATTACACAGCACAAACTGTACTGATAGTGTTTTGATTATACACATTGAGCTTTCTATATTCACCCTGAAGCAATAAAATGAGATTGTGTCTGGAGGAGGGTGAATTTCAGACAATTGTGGGAGGGGCTTAATTAAGAAGGTTAGGAGAATCGGTACTGTTTGGGATGAGAAAATTGGGCCTTTCACGTTGCCCGCACGCACCGTGAGCAATGTACATGCACTACAGGCCCATTTACACATTACATTATCCGTGTTGCAATCATCATACACCATGCTTTCCGGCAGCATGTGATAAACGTGGTAAACGGTAACATTATTTGGGCTTACCCCGTACGCCTATGGTCACTGGCACCGTTGTTTTTCATATTGTTTGAATACTGTAGCACAATCACATTTAGTTTGTTTGTCGTTTATTCATTTTGTTTCGGTAACTGATGATAGACTTGCAGTTGCACTAAACAACAACACGATCCCTACAAAGACTGACTTTCAAATAGGGAAAATGGGGAGTGTGAGATGGTTGGGGGCAAAATCTTCATCACTAGTGTAACCATTTAGCTGCTGTGGCAATAAACATTATTATTTGAGCATATACTTTCCACATTAAAACTCTTAATTGTTGATTTTGACACCCACTTGTTTACATTTGGCTTTCCCGATATAAACTGTAGGAAGCAGGTTTTAACAGAATTTGGTTTATCTTCTGAGTGACTAAATTTATCCTCTGGAAATCAAGATGTTTTCGAGTTAGAAGTTCAAAGCTATCAAGAAGTACTGTCAATAGTTATTAAAACTGTTAAAGACAGAATCGAAGCCGATTACAGAAGATTTTCGAAGGAAAAATTTTTCAAAATGTGGATCAAGGATAGGTCATGCGTTACCCTGAGGAATGGTGACCTTATTTACAATTTGGAAAAAAGGTTTCATACTTTAATCACTGTTAACACTTGCATTTTATTTATTTTGCAATTTTCGTAGGTTAATATGTATATAAGTCAAGAAAAGAAGATTTCTTCCTTCCAATTAAAAAAATGTGATGTAGGTTTAAGTGAATTTGTTAATGTAATGATATTGTAAGTTGAATTAACTAGGTCGTAAATACTTGTAAGTATTATATTTATTTTCCAACCTATGTTTTATATATATGTACATATGTATATTTTTTTCAAGATGGGAATAAAGTTCTTCCTTAAAAAAAAAAAAAAAAACTCTTAATTGTAAATTCCTTGAAGCTTTCAGCAATTTCACCCACTTTGAACAGCTTATATTGAGTCAAGAAAATTTAAATGCCAGAGTGCTAGGCTACAAGTAGAAATTGCCATAGTGATTGTTGGGGGAGGGGGTTTGAAAGGGGGAGGGCAGGGTTAGGGGAATCATACATAGACCGGTTGGGGTACGTTCTAGTATGAGTTAAAAGAGTGTTTCAAGGGTGTTAAATAATTTTTGAGGGACTAGCTGTGGGTTTTTAGTACACTGTTAAAAATTTCTGTAAATTTACAGACCTTTTTTAACTTAAACTTTTTGTATTTTACTTTTAATAGAGATTTTCTGTATCTTTACAGACACTTTGTATTGCTACAATAAAAAAAGGTTGTTTAACATGTATTTTCTGTTTATTTGAAAAACCGTTTCTGTCTTTTTTTTTAACCAAATTTTACTGCTTTGTAAAACTTTTCTGTAAATTTACAGAAATTTTAACAGTGTTTTGTATTTTTCTGATTTCACATAAATATACTGTCATTTAACAAACATTCATTTTGTTTTTAAGCTGAAAAAGAAACAAAAATAAGCCCAAACAAACAAATAGCTAGAAAATTTTCAACGTTACGTTATCATTTTCATCATTTTATCGTACAAAAACCATCTAGAATCGTATTATTTTGTGTTTTAAGGTACAGGATAGTATATTAAAACGGTTTTCTTTTTCATTCATAGTATAATCGAATTTGAGGTTGTGTGTTTATCATTTTATTTTCAGACCCATGGTTTTCAACGTGACGTTATCATTTTCATCATTTTATCATACAAAAACCATCTAGAATCGTATTATTTTGTGTTTTAAGGTACAGGATAGTATGATAAAACGGTTTTCTTTTTCATTCATAGTATAATCGAATTTGAGGTTGTGTGTTTATCATTTTATTTTCAGACCCATGGTTTTCTGGTCTAAAATGACAACTTTGGAAAGATTTTGACCCATTTTGGAAGATTTTAGCTTAAATATCACTAAGATCTCTCCCGCCCTACCACTAGTTCCTCTCTCGTAATAATCAGAAGGAAAAAATGAGTTGGGTAACCTGTTTGTAATTCCCGGAACTTTGTTTTTTTTTTTAATGTTGGACCATTTTTTGCACTTTTTGAACTTTTTGACTGATTTTTTTTTAATTCGGGCCACTGTATTCAAACTTAGTTATCGCATATCATGACCCTATAAATGTATTAAAATTTGGTGTCGTTGGCTTATTTTTAGCTTAGATGTTATGATGAATTGATGGAATTGTCAGCACAAGCACGATATATTATCTCAAAGGCCATACAAAGCCTACCCCCAAATGAAATAATTAATTTTTTATTGTGAAAGCTGAGTTTTCCGCCCTCATCTTTAAACGTCGTTTTAATGCATTCGGACCCTATGGATGTTTCAAAAAAAATCAGTGAATGATACTTTATGATATTATGCGAACCATGGTAGTTTCGAAAATCCAGAACAAAGACGATTTGTTAGCCAAATACACCGGTAACCATACCAAAATTATCATTTGCTTAGGAAAGTTTAAACGACATATGAATTGGGGCCACCGTATTCAAACTTAGTTATCGCATATCATGACTCTATAAATGTATTAAAATTTGGTGTCGTTGGCTCGTTTTTTTGCTAAGAGTATATGATGAATTGATGGAAGCACGATATATTAGCTCAAAGGATATACAAAGCTTACCCCAAATAAAAGCATTCATTTTTTATAGTGAACGCTGAATTGCGCCCTTATCTTTAAACGTCATTTTGATGCATCGGGACCCTGTGAAACTTTCCCTAAAATTAATGAATGATAATTTATGTTGTTTTACGAATCAAAAACTATACCTTTGTAATGGTACACTCGATCCACAGACTTCATTTACCTGCCAAAATCAAGCCAACCAAAAGATTTATCAAGCGGGACCTCTTTCGGAGGGGTTGTATGTAAGGATTTCCAACAAAATATCATGAAGTGTTTGTTTACCTTCCAAAATAAGTTAAAAAGATCAAAAAGTGCTCACAAATTAAAAAAAAAAATCAGGGAATTACAAATAAGTTATCCAACTCATTTTCCTTCTGAATATCACGAGAGAGGAACTGGTGTTAGGGGGAAGGAGTTTAGTTATATTTACGATAAAATCTCCAAAACTTGGTCAAAACCTTTCCAAATTTTTCATTTTAGACCAGAAAAACATGGGTCTGAAAATAAAATCATAACCCCACAACCTTAAAACCGATTTTATTAGGAATGAAAGACCACGAAAAAGATTGTTTTGCATCGGTATGAAGACGTGCGTATTTCGGCTCAAAAATGCCATAGGCATCTGTAGCGACTCTTACTGTACCCTGCAAGGCTTGTTTCGAACAATTGCGATGTTCCGCTGTTGCGCTGTTATGTTTTTAATGTAACGAAAAAAAATGCCAAAAATTAAAAATTTTCGTTTTTCACCACGAAAAGGATTGTTTTGCACCGGTATGAAGACGTGCGTATTTCGGCTCAAAAAGGCCATAGGCATCTGTAGCGACTCTTAATGTACCCTGCAAGGCTTGTTTCGAACAATTGCGATGTTCCGCTGTTGCGCTGTTATGTTTTTAATGTAACGAAAAAAAATGCCAAAAATTAAAAATTTTCGTTTTTGACCACGGAAAAGATTGTTTTGCACCGGTATGAAGACATGCGTATTTCCGCTCAAAAATGCCATAGGCATCTGTAGCGACTCTTAATGTACCCTGCAAGGCTTGTTTCGAACAATTCCGATGTTCCGCTATTGCGCTGTTATGATTTTAATGTAACGAAAAAAAAATGCCAAAAATTAAAAATTTTCGTTTTTCACCACGAAAAGGATTGTTTTGCATCGGTATGAAGACGTGCGTATTTCGGCTCAAAAATGCCATAGGCATCTGTAGCGACTCTTAATGTACCCTGCAAGGCTTGTTTCGAACAATTGCGATGTTCCGCTGTTGCGCTGTTATGTTTTTAATGTAACGAAAAAAAATGCCAAAAATTAAAAATTTTCGTTTTTGACCACGGAAAAGATTGTTTTGCATCGGTATGAAGACGTGCGTATTTCGGCTCAAAAATGACATAGGCATCTGTAGCGACTCTTAATGTACCCTGGAAGGCTTCTTTCGAACAATTGCGATGTTCCGCTGTTGCGCTGTTATGTTGTTAATGTAACGGGAAAAAAATGCCAAAAATAAAAAATTTTCGTTTTTGGCCACGGAAAAGATTGTTTTGCACCGGTATGAAGACGTGCGTATTTCGGCTCAAAAATGCCATAGGCATCTGTAGCGACTCTTAGTGTACCCTGCAAGGCTTGTTCCGAACAATTGCGATGTTCCGCTGTTGCGCTGTTATGATTTTAATGTAACGGGGAAAAAATGCCAAAAATTAAAAATTTTCGTTTTTGACCACGGAAAAGATTGTTTTGCATCGGTATGAAGACGTGCGTATTTCGGCTCAAAAATGCCATAGGCATCTGTAGCGACTCTTAATGTACCCTGCAAGGCTTGTTTGGAACAATTGCGATTTTCCGCTGTTGCGCTGTTATGTTTTTAATGTAACGAAAAAAAATGCCAAAAATTAAAAATTTTCGTTTTTGACCACGGAAAAGATTGTTTTGCACCGGTATGAAGACGTGCGTATTTCGGCTCAAAAATACCATAGGCATCTGTAGCGACTCTTAATGTACCCTGGAAGGCTGGTTTCGAACAATTGCGATGTTCCGCTGTTGCGCTGTTATGATTTTAATGTAACGAAAAAAAATGCCAAAAATTAAAAATTTTCGTTTTTGACAACGAAAAAGATTGTTTTGCATCGGTATGAAGACGTGCGTATTTCGCCTCAAAAATGCCATAGACATCTGTAGCGACTCTTAATGTACCCTGCAAGGCTTGTTTCGAACAATTGCGATGTTCCGCTGTTGCGCTGTTATGATTTTAATGTAACGGGAAAAAAATGCCAAAAATTAAAAATTTTCGTTTTTGACCACGGAAAAGATTGTTTTGCACCGGTATGAAGACGTGCGTATTTCGGCTCAAAAATACCATAGGCATCTGTAGCGACACTTAATGTACCCTGGAAGGCTTGTTTCAAACAATTGCGATGTTCCGCTGTTGCGCTGTTATGTTGTTAATGTAACGAAAAAAAAAAAATGCCAAAAATTAAAAATTTTCGTTTTTGACCACGGAAAAGATTGTTTTGCACCGGTATGAAGACGTGCGTATTTCGGCTCAAAAATGCCATAGACATCTGTAGCGACTCTTAATGTACCCTGCAAGGCTTGTTTCGAACAATTGCGATGTTCCGCTGTTGCGCTGTTATGTTGTTAATGTAACGAAAAAAAATGCCAAAAATTAAAAATTTTCGTTTTTGACCACGGAAAAGATTGTTTTGCACCGGTATGAAGACGTGCGTATTTCGGCTCAAAAATGCCATAGGCATCTGTAGCGACTCTTAATGTACCCTGCAAGGCATGTTTCTAACAATTGTTATGTTCCGCTGTTGCACTGTTATGTTGTTAATGTAACGGGGAAAAAATGCCAAAAATTAAAAATTTTCGTTTTTGACCACGGAAAAGATTGTTTTGCATCGGTATGAAGACGTGCGTATTTCGGCTCAAAAATGCCATAGGCATCTGTAGCGACTCTTAATGTACCCTGGAAGGCTTGTTCCGAACAATTGCGATGTTCCTCTGTTGCGCTGTTATGATTTTAATGTAACGAAAAAAATGCCAAAAATAAAAAATTTTCGTTTTTGGCCACGGAAAAGATTGTTTTGCACCGGTATGAAGACGTGCGTATTTCGGCTCAAAAATGCCATAGACATCTGTAGCGACTCTTAATGTACCCTGCAAGGCTTGTTTCGAACAATTGCGATGTTCCGCTGTTGCGCTGTTATGATTTTAATGTAACGGGGAAAAAATTGCCAAAAATTAAAAATTTTCGTTTTTGACCACGGAAAAGATTGTTTTGCATCGGTATGAAGACGTGCGTATTTCGGCTCAAAAATGCCATAGGCATCTGTAGCGACTCTTAATGTACCCTGGAAGGCTTGTTCCGAACAATTGCGATGTTCCTCTGTTGCGCTGTTATGATTTTAATGTAACGAAAAAAATGCCAAAAATAAAAAATTTTCGTTTTTGGCCACGGAAAAGATTGTTTTGCACCGGTATGAAGACGTGCGTATTTCGGCTCAAAAATGCCATAGGCATCTGTAGCGACTCTTAATGTACCCTGCAAGGCTTGTTTCGAACAATTGCGATGTTCCGCTGTTGCGCTGTTATGTTTTTAATGTAACGAAAAAAAATGCCAAAAATTAAAAATTTTCGTTTTTGACCACGGAAAAGATTGTTTTGCACCGGTATGAAGACATGCGTATTTCCGCTCAAAAATGCCATAGGCATCTGTAGCGACTCTTAATGTACCCTGCAAGGCTTGTTTCGAACAATTGCGATGTTCCGGTATTGCGCTGTTATGATTTTAATGTAACGAAAAAAATGCCAAAAATAAAAAATTTTCGTTTTTGACCACGGAAAAGATTGTTTTGCATCGGTATGAAGACGTGCGTATTTCGGCTCAAAAATGCCATAGGCATCTGTAGCGACTCTTAATGTACCCTGCAAGGCTTGTTAGGAACAATTGCGATGTTCCGCTGTGGCGCTGCTATGTTTTCAATGTAACGAAAAAAAATGCCAAAAATTAAAAATTTTCGTTTTTGACCACGAAAAAGATTGTTTTGCACCGATATCAAGACGTGCGTATTTCGGCTCAAAAATGCCATAGGCATCTGTAGCGACTCTTAATGTACCCTGCAAGGCTTGTTTCGAACAATTGCGATGTTCCGCTGTTGCGCTGTTATGATTTTAATGTAACGAAAAAAAATGCCAAAAATTAAAAATTTTCGTTTTTGACAACGAAAAAGATTGTTTTGCATCGGTATGAAGACGTGCGTATTTCGGCTCAAAAATGCCATAGGCATCTGTAACGACTCTAAATGTACCCTGCAAGGCTTGTTTCGAACAATTGCGATGTTCCGCTGTTGCGCTGTTATGTTTTCAATGTAACGAAAAAAAATGCCAAAAATTAAAAATTTTCGTTTTTGACCACGAAAAAGATTGTTTTGGACCGGTATGAAGACGTGCGTATTTCGGCTCAAAAATGCCATAGACATCTGTAGCGACACTTAATGTACCCTGCAAGGCTTGTTTCGAACAATTGCGATGTTCCGCTGTTGCGCTGTTATGATTTTAATGTAACGAAAAAAATGCCAAAAATTAAAAATTTTCGTTTTTGACCACGGAAAAGATTGTTTTGCACCGGTATGAAGACGTGCGTATTTCGGCTCAAAAATGCCATAGGCATCTGTAGCGACTCTTAATGTACCCTGCAAGGCATGTTTCTAACAATTGCGATGTTCCGCTGTTGCACTGTTATGTTGTTAATGTAACGAAAAAAATGCCAAAAATTAAAAATTTTCGTTTTTGACCACGGAAAAGATTGTTTTGCACCGGTATGAAGACGTGCGTATTTCGGCTCAAAAATGCCATAGGCATCTGTAGCGACTCTTAATGTACCCTGGAAGGCTGGTTTCGAACAATTGCGATGTTCCGCTGTTGCGCTGTTATGATTTTAATGTAACGAAAAAAATGCCAAAAATTAAAAATTTTCGTTTTTGACCACGGAAAAGATTGTTTTGCACCGGTATGAAGACGTGCGTATTTCGGCTCGAAAATGCCATAGGCATCTGTAGCGACTCTTAGTGTACCCTGCAAGGCTTGTTTCGAACAATTGCGATGTTCCGCTGTTGCGCTGTTACGTTGGTAATGTAACGAGAAAAAAATGCCAAAAATTAAAAATTTTCGTTTTTGACCACGGAAAAGATTGTTTTGCACCGGTATGAAGACGTGCGTATTTCGGCTCAAAAATGGCATAGACATCTGTAGCGACACTTAAGGTACCCTGCAAGGCATGTTTCTAACAATTGCGATGTTCCGCTGTTGCGCTGTTATCTTGTTAATGTAACGAAAAAAAATGCCAAAAATTAAAAATTTTCGTTTTTGACCACGGAAAAGATTGTTTTGCACCGGTATGAAGACGTGCGTATTTCGGCTCAAAAATGCCATAGGCATCTGTAGCGACTCTTAATGTACCCTGGAAGGCTTGTTCCGAACAATTGCGATGTTCCGCTGTTGCACTGTTATGTTGTTAATGTAACGAAAAAAAAATGCCAAAAATTAAAAATTTTCGTTTTTGACCACGGAAAAGATTGTTTTGCACCGGTATGAAGACGTGCGTATTTCGGCTCAAAAATGCCATAGGCATCTGTAGCGACTCTTAATGTACCCTGCAAGGCTTGTTTCGAACAATTGCGATGTTCCGCTGTTGCGCTGTTATGATTTTAATGTAACGAAAAAAATGCCAAAAATTAAAAATTTTCGTTTTTGACCACGGAAAAGATTGTTTTGCATCGGTATGAAGACGTGCGTATTTCGGCTCAAAAATGCCATAGGCATCTGTAGCGACTCTTAATGTACCCTGGAAGGCTTGTTCCGAACAATTGCGATGTTCCTCTGTTGCGCTGTGATGATTTTAATGTAACGAAAAAAATGCCAAAAATTAAAAATTTTCGTTTTTGGCCACGGAAAAGATTGTTTTGCACCGGTATGAAGACGTGCGTATTTCGGCTCAAAAATGCCATAGGCATCTGTAGCGACTCTTAATGTACCCTGCAAGGCTTGTTTCAAACAATTGCGATGTTCCGCTGTTGCACTGTTATGTTGTTAATGTAACGAAAAAAAAATGCCAAAAATTAAAAATTTTCGTTTTTGACCACGGAAAAGATTGTTTTGCACCGGTATGAAGACGTGCGTATTTCGGCTCAAAAATGCCATAGACATCTGTAGCGACTCTTAATGTACCCTGCAAGGCTTGTTTCGAACAATTGCGATGTTCCGCTGTTGCGCTGTTATGATTTTAATGTAACGAAAAAATGCCAAAAATTAAAAATTTTCGTTTTTGACCACGGAAAAGATTGTTTTGCACCGGTATGAAGACGTGCGTATTTCGGCTCAAAAATGCCATAGGCATCTGTAGCGACTCTTAATGTACCCTGGAAGGCTTGTTTCAAACAATTGCGATGTTCCGCTGTTGCACTGTTATGTTGTTAATGTAACGAAAAAAATGCCAAAAATTAAAAATTTTCGTTTTTGACCACGGAAAAGATTGTTTTGCACCGGTATGAAGACGTGCGTATTTCGGCTCAAAAATGCCATAGACATCTGTAGCGACACTTAAGGTACCCTGGAAGGCTTGTTTCGAACAATTGCGATGTTCCGCTGTTGCGCTGTTATGATTTTAATGTAACGGGGAAAAAATGCCAAAAATTAAAAATTTTCGTTTTTGACCACGGAAAAGATTGTTTTGCATCGGTATGAAGACGTGCGTATTTCGGCTCAAAAATGCCATAGGCATCTGTAGCGACTCTTAATGTACCCTGCAAGGCTTGTTCCGAACAATTGCGATGTTCCGCTGTTGCGCTGTTATGATTTTAATGTAACGAAAAAAATGCCAAAAATAAAAAATTTTCGTTTTTGGCCACGGAAAAGATTGTTTTGCACCGGTATGAAGACGTGCGTATTTCGGCTCAAAAATGCCATAGGCATCTGTAGCGACTCTTAATGTACCCTGCAAGGCATGTTTCTAACAATTGCGATGTTCCGCTGTTGCACTGTTATGTTGTTAATGTAACGAAAAAAATGCCAAAAATTAAAAATTTTCGTTTTTGACCACGGAAAAGATTGTTTTGCATCGGTATGAAGACGTGCGTATTTCGGCTCAAAAATGCCATAGGCATCTGTAGCGACTCTTAATGTACCCTGCAAGGCTTGTTCCGAACAATTGCGATGTTCCTCTGTTGCGCTGTTATGATTTTAATGTAACGAAAAAAATGCCAAAAATAAAAAATTTTCGTTTTTGGCCACGGAAAAGATTGTTTTGCACCGGTATGAAGACGTGCGTATTTCGGCTCAAAAATGCCATAGGCATCTGTAGCGACTCTTAATGTACCCTGCAAGGCTTGTTTCGAACAATTGCGATGTTCCGCTGTTGCGCTGTTATGTTGGTAATGTAACGAAAAAAATGCCAAAAATTAAAAATTTTCGTTTTTGACCACGGAAAAGATTGTTTTGCACCGGTATGAAGACGTGCGTATTTCGGCTCAAAAATGCCATAGACATCTGTAGCGACTCTTAATGTACCCTGCAAGGCTTGTTTCGAACAATTGCGATGTTCCGCTGTTGCGCTGTTATGATTTTAATGTAACGGGGAAAAAATGCCAAAAATTAAAAATTTTCGTTTTTGACCACGGAAAAGATTGTTTTGCATCGGTATGAAGACGTGCGTATTTCGGCTCAAAAATGCCATAGGCATCTGTAGCGACTCTTAATGTACCCTGCAAGGCTGGTTTCCAACAATTGCGATGTTCCGCTGTTGCGCTGTTATGATTTTAATGTAACGAAAAAAATGCCAAAAATTAAAAATTTTCGTTTTTGACCACGGAAAAGATTGTTTTGCATCGGTATGAAGACGTGCGTATTTCGGCTCAAAAATGCCATAGGCATCTGTAGCGACTCTTAATGTACCCTGGAAGGCTTGTTTCAAACAATTGCGATGTTCCGCTGTTGCACTCTTATGTTGTTAATGTAACGAAAAAAATGCCAAAAATTAAAAATTTTCGTTTTCGACCACGGAAAAGATTGTTTTGCACCGGTATGAAGACGTGCGTATTTCGGCTCAAAAATGCCATAGGCATCTGTAGCGACTCTTAATGTACCCTGCAAGGCTTGTTTCGAACAATTGCGATGTTCCGCTGTTGCGCTGTTATGTTGGTAATGTAACGAGAAAAAAATGCCAAAAATTAAAAATTTTCGTTTTTGACCACGGAAAAGATTGTTTTGCACCGGTATGAAGACGTGCGTATTTCGGCTCAAAAATGCCATAGGCATCTGTAGCGACTCTTAATGTACCCTGGAAGGCTTGTTTCAAACAATTGCGATGTTCCGCTGTTGCACTGTTATGTTGTTAATGTAACGGGGAAAAAATGCCAAAAATTAAAAATTTTCGTTTTTGACCACGGAAAAGATTGTTTTGCACCGATATGAAGACGTGCGTATTTCGGCTCAAAAATGCCATAGGCATCTGTAGCGACTCTTAGTGTACCCTGCAAGGCTTGTTTCGAACAATTGCGATGTTCCGCTGTTGCGCTGTTATGATTTTAATGTAACGAAAAAAAATGCCAAAAATTAAAAATTTTCGTTTTTGACAACGAAAAAGATTGTTTTGCACCGGTATGAAGACGTGCGTATTTCGGCTCAAAAATGCCATAGCCATCTGTAACGACTCTAAAGGTACCCTGCAAGGCTTGTTCCGAACAATTGCGATGTTCCTCTGTTGCGCTGTTATGATTTTAATGTAACGAAAAAAATGCCAAAAATTAAAAATTTTCGTTTTTGACCACGGAAAAGATTGTTTTGCATCGGTATGAAGACGTGCGTATTTCGGCTCAAAAATGCCATAGGCATCTGTAGCGACTCTTAATGTACCCTGGAAGGCTTGTTCCGAACAATTGCGATGTTCCTCTGTTGCGCTGTTATGATTTTAATGTAACGAAAAAATGCCAAAAATTAAAAATTTTCGTTTTTGGCCACGGAAAAGATTGTTTTGCACCGGTATGAAGACGTGCGTATTTCGGCTCAAAAATGCCATAGGCATCTGTAGCGACTCTTAATGTACCCTGGAAGGCTTGTTTCAAACAATTGCGATGTTCCGCTGTTGCACTGTTATGTTGTTAATGTAACGAAAAAAAAAATGCCAAAAATTAAAAATTTTCGTTTTTGACCACGGAAAAGATTGTTTTGCACCGGTATGAAGACGTGCGTATTTCGGCTCAAAAATGCCATAGACATCTGTAGCGACTCTAAAGGTACCCTGCAAGGCTTGTTTCGAACAATTGCGATGTTCCGCTGTTGCGCTGTTATGATTTTAATGTAACGAAAAAAATGCCAAAAATAAAAAATTTTCGTTTTTGGCCACGGAAAAGATTGTTTTGCACCGGTACGAAGACGTGCGTATTTCGGCTCAAAAATGCCATAGGCATCTGTAGCGACTCTTAATGTACCCTGGAAGGCTTGTTTCAAACAATTGCGATGTTCCGCTGTTGCACTGTTATGTTGTTAATGTAACGAAAAAAAAAAATGCCAAAAATAAAAAATTTTCGTTTTTGACCACGGAAAAGATTGTTTTGCACCGGTATGAAGACGTGCGTATTTCGGCTCAAAAATGCCATAGACATCTGTAGCGACTCTTAGTGTACCCTGCAAGGCTTGTTTCGAACAATTGCGATGTTCCGCTGTTGCGCTGTTATGTTGGTAATGTAACGAGAAAAAAATGCCAAAAATTAAAAAATTTTCGTTTTTGACCACGGAAAAGATTGTTTTGCACCGGTATGAAGACGTGCGTATTTCGGCTCAAAAATGCCATAGACATCTGTAGCGACACTTAAGGTACCCTGGAAGGCTTCTTTCGAACAATTGCGATGTTCCGCTGTTGCGCTGTTATGATTTTAATGTAACGGGGAAAAAATGCCAAAAATTAAAAATTTTCGTTTTTGACCACGGAAAAGATTGTTTTGCATCGGTATGAAGACGTGCGTATTTCGGCTCAAAAATGCCATAGGCATCTGTAGCGACTCTTAATGTACCCTGCAAGGCTTGTTCCGAACAATTGCGATGTTCCGCTGTTGCGCTGTTATGATTTTAATGTAACGAAAAAAATGCCAAAAATAAAAAATTTTCGTTTTTGACCACGGAAAAGATTGTTTTGCATCGGTATGAAGACGTGCGTATTTCGGCTCAAAAATGCCATAGGCATCTGTAGCGACTCTTAATGTACCCTGGAAGGCTTGTTTCAAACAATTGCGATGTTCCGCTGTTGCACTGTTATGTTGTTAATGTAACGAAAAAAAAATGCCAAAAATTAAAAATTTTCGTTTTTGACCACGGAAAAGATTGTTTTGCACCGGTATGAAGACGTGCGTATTTCGGCTCGAAAATGCCATAGGCATCTGTAGCGACTCTTAGTGTACCCTGCAAGGCTTGTTTCGAACAATTGCGATGTTCCGCTGTTGCGCTGTTATGTTGGTAATGTAACGAGAAAAAAATGCCAAAAATTAAAAATTTTCGTTTTTGACCACGGAAAAGATTGTTTTGCACCGGTATGAAGACGTGCGTATTTCGGCTCAAAAATGCCATAGGCATCTGTAGCGACTCTTAATGTACCCTGGAAGGCTTGTTTCAAACAATTGCGATGTTCCGCTGTTGCACTGTTATGTTGTTAATGTAACGAAAAAAAAATGCCAAAAATTAAAAATTTTCGTTTTTGACCACGAAAAAGATTGTTTTGCACCGGTATGAAGACGTGCGTATTTCGGCTCGAAAATACCATAGGCATCTGTAGCGACTCTTAGTGTACCCTGCAAGGCTTGTTCCGAACAATTGCGATGTTCCGCTGTTGCGCTGTTATGATTTTAATGTAACGGAAAAAAATGCCAAAAGTTAAAAATTTTCGTTTTTGACAACGAAAAAGATTGTTTTGCATCGGTATGAAGACGTGCGTATTTCGGCTCGAAAATGCCATAGCCATCTGTAACGACTCTAAAGGTACCCTGCAAGGCTTGTTTCGAACAATTGCGATGTTCCGCTGTTGCGCTGTTATGATTTTAATGTAATGAGGAAAAAATGCCAAAAATTAAAAATTTTCGTTTTTGACCACGGAAAAGATTGTTTTGCATCGGTATGAAGACGTGCGTATTTCGGCTCAAAAATGCCATAGGCATCTGTAGCGACTCTTAATGTACCCTGGAAGGCTTGTTCCGAACAATTGCGATGTTCCTCTGTTGCGCTGTTATGATTTTAATGTAACGAAAAAAATGCCAAAAATTAAAAATTTTCGTTTTTGGCCACGGAAAAGATTGTTTTGCACCGGTATGAAGACGTGCGTATTTCGGCTCAAAAATGCCATAGGCATCTGTAGCGACTCTTAATGTACCCTGCAAGGCTTGTTTCAAACAATTGCGATGTTCCGCTGTTGCACTGTTATGTTGTTAATGTAACGAAAAAAATGCCAAAAATTAAAAATTTTCGTTTTTGACCACGGAAAAGATTGTTTTGCACCGGTATGAAGACGTGCGTATTTCGGCTCAAAAATGCCATAGACATCTGTAGCGACTCTTAATGTACCCTGCAAGGCTTGTTTCGAACAATTGCGATGTTCCGCTGTTGCGCTGTTATGATTTTAATGTAACGGGGAAAAAATGCCAAAAATTAAAAATTTTCGTTTTTGACCACGGAAAAGATTGTTTTGCACCGGTATGAAGACGTGCGTATTTCGGCTCAAAAATGCCATAGGCATCTGTAGCGACTCTTAATGTACCCTGGAAGGCTTGTTTCAAACAATTGCGATGTTCCGCTGTTGCACTGTTATGTTGTTAATGTAACGAAAAAAATGCCAAAAATTAAAAATTTTCGTTTTTGACCACGGAAAAGATTGTTTTGCACCGGTATGAAGACGTGCGTATTTCGGCTCAAAAATGCCATAGGCATCTGTAGCGACTCTTAATGTACCCTGCAAGGCTTGTTTCGAACAATTGCGATGTTCCGCTGTTGCGCTGTTATGATTTTAATGTAACGAAAAAAAATGCCAAAAATTAAAAATTTTCGTTTTTGACAACGAAAAAGATTGTTTTGCATCGGTATGAAGACGTGCGTATTTCGGCTCAAAAATGCCATAGCCATCTGTAACGACTCTAAAGGTACCCTGCAAGGCTTGTTTCGAACAATTGCGATGTTCCGCTGTTGCGCTGTTATGATTTTAATGTAACGGGGAAAAAATGCCAAAAATTAAAAATTTTCGTTTTTGACCACGGAAAAGATTGTTTTGCATCGGTATGAAGACGTGCGTATTTCGGCTCAAAAATGCCATAGGCATCTGTAGCGACTCTTAATGTACCCTGGAAGGCTTGTTCCGAACAATTGCGATGTTCCTCTGTTGCGCTGTTATGATTTTAATGTAACGAAAAAAATGCCAAAAATTAAAAATTTTCGTTTTTGGCCACGGAAAAGATTGTTTTGCACCGGTATGAAGACGTGCGTATTTCGGCTCAAAAATGCCATAGGCATCTGTAGCGACTCTTAATGTACCCTGGAAGGCTTGTTTCAAACAATTGCGATGTTCCGCTGTTGCACTGTTATGTTGTTAATGTAACGAAAAAAAAAATGCCAAAAATTAAAAATTTTCGTTTTTGACCACGGAAAAGATTGTTTTGCACCGGTATGAAGACGTGCGTATTTCGGCTCAAAAATGCCATAGACATCTGTAGCGACTCTTAATGTACCCTGCAAGGCTTGTTTCGAACAATTGCGATGTTCCGCTGTTGCGCTGTTATGATTTTAATGTAACGAAAAAAATGCCAAAAATAAAAAATTTTCGTTTTTGGCCACGGAAAAGATTGTTTTGCACCGGTATGAAGACGTGCGTATTTCGGCTCAAAAATACCATAGGCATCTGTAGCGACACTTAATGTACCCTGGAAGGCTTGTTTCAAACAATTGCGATGTTCCGCTGTAGCACTGTTATGTTGTTAATGTAACGGAAAAAAAAAATGCCAAAAATTAAAAATTTTCGTTTTTGACCACGGAAAAGATTGTTTTGCACCGGTATGAAGACGTGCGTATTTCGGCTCAAAAATGCCATAGACATCTGTAGCGACACTTAAGGTACCCTGCAAGGCTTCTTTCGAACAATTGCGATGTTCCGCTGTTGCGCTGTTATGATTTTAATGTAACGGGGAAAAAATGCCAAAAATTAAAAATTTTCGTTTTTGACCACGGAAAAGATTGTTTTGCATCGGTATGAAGACGTGCGTATTTCGGCTCAAAAATGCCATAGGCATCTGTAGCGACTCTTAATGTACCCTGCAAGGCTTGTTCCGAACAATTGCGATGTTCCGCTGTTGCGCTGTTATGATTTTAATGTAACGAAAAAAATGCAAAAAATAAAAAATTTTCGTTTTTGGCCACGGAAAAGATTGTTTTGCACCGGTATGAAGACGTGCGTATTTCGGCTCAAAAATGCCATAGGCATCTGTAGCGACTCTTAATGTACCCTGCAAGGCATGTTTCTAACAATTGCGATGTTCCGCTGTTGCACTGTTATGTTGTTAATGTAACGAAAAAAATGCCAAAAATTAAAAATTTTCGTTTTTGACCACGGAAAAGATTGTTTTGCATCGGTATGAAGACGTGCGTATTTCGGCTCAAAAATGCCATAGGCATCTGTAGCGACTCTTAATGTATCCTGCAAGGCTTGTTCCGAACAATTGCGATGTTCCTCTGTTGCGCTGTTATGATTTTAATGTAACGAAAAAAATGCCAAAAATAAAAAATTTTCGTTTTTGGCCACGGAAAAGATTGTTTTGCATCGGTATGAAGACGTGCGTATTTCGGCTCAAAAATGCCATAGGCATCTGTAGCGACTCTTAATGTATCCTGCAAGGCTTGTTTCAAACAATTGCGATGTTCCGCTGTTGCACTGTTATGTTGTTAATGTAACGAAAAAAAAAATGCCAAAAATAAAAAATTTTCGTTTTTGACCACGGAAAAGATTGTTTTGCACCGGTATGAAGACGTGCGTTTTTCGGCTCAAAAATGCCATAGACATCTGTAGCGACTCTTAATGTACCCTGGAAGGCTTGTTTCAAACAATTGCGATGTTCCGCTGTTGCACTGTTATGTTGTTAATGTAACGGAAAAAAACATGCCAAAAATTAAAAATTTTCGTTTTTGACCACGGAAAAGATTGTTTTGCACCGGTATGAAGACGTGCGTATTTCGGCTCGAAAATGCCATAGGCATCTGTAGCGACTCTTAGTGTACCCTGCAAGGCTTGTTTCGAACAATTGCGATGTTCCGCTGTTGCGCTGTTATGTTGGTAATGTAACGAGAAAAAAATGCCAAAAATTAAAAATTTTCGTTTTTGACCACGGAAAAGATTGTTTTGCACCGGTATGAAGACGTGCGTATTTCGGCTCAAAAATGCCATAGACATCTGTAGCGACACTTAAGGTACCCTGGAAGGCTTCTTTCGAACAATTGCGATGTTCCGCTGTTGCGCTGTTATGATTTTAATGTAACGGGGAAAAAAATGCCAAAAATTAAAAATTTTCGTTTTTGACCACGGAAAAGATTGTTTTGCATCGGTATGAAGACGTGCGTATTTCGGCTCAAAAATGCCATAGGCATCTGTAGCGACTCTTAATGTACCCTGCAAGGCTTGTTCCGAACAATTGCGATGTTCCGCTGTTGCGCTGTTATGATTTTAATGTAACGGGGAAAAAATGCCAAAAATAAAAAATTTTCGTTTTTGACCACGGAAAAGATTGTTTTGCATCGGCATGAAGACGTGCGTATTTCGGCTCAAAAATGCCATAGGCATCTGTAGCGACTCTTAATGTACCCTGGAAGGCTTTTTTCAAACAATTGCGATGTTCCGCTGTTGCACTGTTATGTTGTTAATGTAACGAAAAAAAAAATGCCAAAAATTAAAAATTTTCGTTTTTGACCACGGAAAAGATTGTTTTGCACCGGTATGAAGACGTGCGTATTTCGGCTCGAAAATGCCATAGGCATCTGTAGCGACTCTTAGTGTACCCTGCAAGGCTTGTTTCGAACAATTGCGATGTTCCGCTGTTGCGCTGTTATGTTGGTAATGTAACGAGAAAAAAATGCCAAAAATTAAAAATTTTCGTTTTTGACCACGGAAAAGATTGTTTTGCACCGGTATGAAGACGTGCGTATTTCGGCTCAAAAATGCCATAGGCATCTGTAGCGACTGTTAATGTACCCTGGAAGGCTTGTTTCAAACAATTGCGATGTTCCGCTGTTGCACTGTTATGTTGTTAATGTAACGAAAAAAAAAATGCCAAAAATTAAAAATTTTCGTTTTTGACCACGAAAAAGATTGTTTTGCACCGGTATGAAGACGTGCGTATTTCGGCTCGAAAATACCATAGGCATCTGTAGCGACTCTTAGTGTACCCTGCAAGGCTGGTTTCGAACAATTGCGATGTTCCGCTGTTGCGCTGTTATGATTTTAATGTAACGGAAAAAAATGCCAAAAGTTAAAAATTTTCGTTTTTGACAACGAAAAAGATTGTTTTGCATCGGTATGAAGACGTGCGTATTTCGCCTCAAAAATGCCATAGACATCTGTAGCGACTCTAAATGTACCCTGCAAGGCTTGTTTCGAACAATTGCGATGTTCCGCTGTTGCGCTGTTATGTTTTTGATGTAACGAAAAAAATGCCAAAAATTAAAAATTTTCGTTTTTGGCCACGGAAAAGATTGTTTTGCACCGGTATGAAGACGTGCGTATTTCGGCTCAAAAATGCCATAGGCATCTGTAGCGACTCTAAATGTACCCTGCAAGGCTTGTTTCGAACAATTGCGATGTTCCGCTGTTGCGCTGTTATGTTGGTAATGTAACGAGAAAAAAATGCCAAAAATTAAAAATTTTCGTTTTCGACCACGGAAAAGATTGTTTTGCACCGGTATGAAGACGTGCGTATTTCGGCTCAAAAATGCCATAGGCATCTGTAGCGACTCTTAATGTACCCTGCAAGGCTTGTTTCGAACAATTGCGATGTTCCGCTGTTGCGCTGTTATGTTGGTAATGTAACGAGAAAAAATGCCAAAAATTAAAAATTTTCGTTTTTGACCACGGAAAAGATTGTTTTGCATCGGTATGAAGACGTGCGTATTTCGGCTCAAAAATGCCATAGGCATCTGTAGCGACTCTTAATGTACCCTGGAAGGCTTGTTCCGAACAATTGCGATGTTCCTCTGTTGCGCTGTTATGATTTTAATGTAACGAAAAAAATGCCAAAAATAAAAAATTTTCGTTTTTGGCCACGGAAAAGATTGTTTTGCACCGGTATGAAGACGTGCGTATTTCGGCTCAAAAATGCCATAGGCATCTGTAGCGACTCTAAATGTACCCTGCAAGGCTTGTTAGGAACAATTGCGATGTTCCGCTGTTGCGCTGTTATGTTTTCAATGTAACGAAAAAAGAAATGCGAAAAATCAAAAACTTTCGTTTTGGACCACGAAAAAGATTGTTTTGCACCGATATGAAGACGTGCGTATTTCGGCTCAAAAATGCCATAGACATCTGTAGCGACTCTTAATGTACCCTGCAAGGCTTGTTTCGAACAATTGCGATGTTCCGCTGTTGCGCTGTTATGTTGGTAATGTAACGAGAAAAAAATGCCAAAAATTAAAAATTTTCGTTTTTGACCACGGAAAAGATTGTTTTGCACCGGTATGAAGACGTGCGTATTTCGGCTCAAAAATGCCATAGACATCTGTAGCGACACTAAAGGTACCCTGCAAGGCTTGTTTCGAACAATTGCGATGTTCCGCTGTTGCGCTGTTATGATTTTAATGTAACGAAAAAAATGCCAAAAATAAAAAATTTTCGTTTTTGGCCACGGAAAAGATTGTTTTGCACCGGTACGAAGACGTGCGTATTTCGGCTCAAAAATGCCATAGGCATCTGTAGCGACTCTTAATGTACCCTGGAAGGCTTGTTTCAAACAATTGCGATGTTCCGCTGTTGCACTGTTATGTTGTTAATGTAACGAAAAAAAAAAATGCCAAAAATAAAAAATTTTCGTTTTTGACCACGGAAAAGATTGTTTTGCACCGGTATGAAGACGTGCGTATTTCGGCTCAAAAATGCCATAGACATCTGTAGCGACTCTTAATGTACCCTGGAAGGCTTGTTTCAAACAATTGCGATGTTCCGCTGTTGCACTGTTATGTTGTTAATGTAACGAAAAAAAAAATGCCAAAAATTAAAAATTTTCGTTTTTGACCACGGAAAAGATTGTTTTGCACCGGTATGAAGACGTGCGTATTTCGGCTCGAAAATGCCATAGGCATCTGTAGCGACTCTTAGTGTACCCTGCAAGGCTTGTTTCGAACAATTGCGATGTTCCGCTGTTGCGCTGTTATGTTGGTAATGTAACGAGAAAAAAATGCCAAAAATTAAAAATTTTCGTTTTTGACCACGGAAAAGATTGTTTTGCACCGGTATGAAGACGTGCGTATTTCGGCTCAAAAATGCCATAGACATCTGTAGCGACACTTAAGGTACCCTGGAAGGCTTCTTTCGAACAATTGCGATGTTCCGCTGTTGCGCTGTTATGATTTTAATGTAACGAAAAAAATGCCAAAAATTAAAAATTTTCGTTTTTGACCACGGAAAAGATTGTTTTGCATCGGTATGAAGACGTGCGTATTTCGGCTCAAAAATGCCATAGGCATCTGTAGCGACTCTTAATGTACCCTGCAAGGCTTGTTCCGAACAATTGCGATGTTCCGCTGTTGCGCTGTTATGATTTTAATGTAACGAAAAAAATGCCAAAAATTAAAAATTTTCGTTTTTGACCACGAAAAAGATTGTTTTGCACCGGTATGAAGACGTGCGTATTTCGCCTCAAAAATCCCATAGACATCTGTAGCGACTCTAAATGTACCCTGCAAGGCTTGTTTCGAACAATTGCGATGTTCCGCTGTTGCGCTGTTATGTTTTTAATGTAACGAAAAAAAAATGCCAAAAATTAAAAATTTTCGTTTTTGACCACGGAAAAGATTGTTTTGCACCGGTATGAAGACGTGCGTATTTCGGCTCAAAAATGCCATAGGCATCTGTAGCGACTCTTAATGTACCCTGGAAGGCTTGTTTCAAACAATTGCGATGTTCCGCTGTTGCACTGTTATGTTGTTAATGTAACGAAAAAAAAAATGCCAAAAATTAAAAATTTTCGTTTTTGACCACGGAAAAGATTGTTTTGCACCGGTATGAAGACGTGCGTATTTCGGCTCAAAAATGCCATAGGCATCTGTAGCGACACTTAAGGTACCCTGCAAGGCTTCTTTCGAACAATTGCGATGTTCCGCTGTTGCGCTGTTATGATTTTAATGTAACGAAAAAAATGCCAAAAATTAAAAATTTTCGTTTTTGACCACAGAAAAGATTGTTTTGCATCGGTATGAAGACGTGCGTATTTCGGCTCAAAAATGCCATAGGCATCTGTAGCGACTCTTAATGTACCCTGGAAGGCTTGTTCCGAACAATTGCGATGTTCCGCTGTTGCGCTGTTATGATTTTAATGTAACGAAAAAAATGCAAAAAATAAAAAATTTTCGTTTTTGGCCACGGAAAAGATTGTTTTGCACCGGTATGAAGACGTGCGTATTTCGGCTCAAAAATGCCATAGGCATCTGTAGCGACTCTTAATGTACCCTGCAAGGCTTGTTTCTAACAATTGCGATGTTCCGCTGTTGCACTGTTATGTTGTTAATGTAACGAAAAAAATGCCAAAAATTAAAAATTTTCGTTTTTGACCACGGAAAAGATTGTTTTGCATCGGTATGAAGACGTGCGTATTTCGGCTCAAAAATGCCATAGGCATCTGTAGCGACTCTTAATGTATCCTGCAAGGCTTGTTCCGAACAATTGCGATGTTCCTCTGTTGCGCTGTTATGATTTTAATGTAACGAAAAAAATGCCAAAAATTAAAAATTTTCGTTTTTGGCCACGGAAAAGATTGTTTTGCACCGGTATGAAGACGTGCGTATTTCGGCTCAAAAATGCCATAGGCATCTGTAGCGACTCTTAATGTACCCTGCAAGGCATGTTTCTAACAATTGCGATGTTCCGCTGTTGCACTGTTATGTTGTTAATGTAACGAAAAAAATGCCAAAAATTAAAAATTTTCGTTTTTGACCACGGAAAAGATTGTTTTGCACCGGTATGAAGACGTGCGTATTTCGGCTCAAAAATGCCATAGGCATCTGTAGCGACTCTTAATGTACCCTGGAAGGCTTGTTTCAAACAATTGCGATGTTCCGCTGTTGCACTGTTATGTTGTTAATGTAACGAAAAAAAAATGCCAAAAATTAAAAATTTTCGTTTTTGACCACGGAAAAGATTGTTTTGCACCGGTATGAAGACGTGCGTATTTCGGCTCAAAAATGCCATAGGCATCTGTAGCGACTCTTAATGTACCCTGCAAGGCTTGTTTCGAACAATTGCGATGTTCCGCTGTTGCGCTGTTATGTTGGTAATGTAACGAAAAAAATGCCAAAAATTAAAAATTTTCGTTTTTGACCACGGAAAAGATTGTTTTGCACCGGTATGAAGACGTGCGTATTTCGGCTCAAAAATGCCATAGACATCTGTAGCGACACTTAATGTACCCTGCAAGGCTTGTTTCGAACAATTGCGATGTTCCGCTGTTGCGCTGTTATGTTTTTAATGTAACGAAAAAAATGCCAAAAATTAAAAATTTTCGTTTTTGGCCACGGAAAAGATTGTTTTGCATCGGTATGAAGACGTGCGTATTTCGGCTCAAAAATGCCATAGGCATCTGTAGCGACTCTTAATGTACCCTGCAAGGCTTGTTCCGAACAATTGCGATGTTCCGCTGTTGCGCTGTTATGATTTTAATGTAACGAAAAAAATGCCAAAAATTAAAAATTTTCGTTTTTGACCACGGAAAAGATTGTTTTGCACCGGTATGAAGACGTGCGTATTTCGGCTCAAAAATGCCATAGGCATCTGTAGCGACTCTTAATGTACCCTGCAAGGCTTGTTTCAAACAATTGCGATGTTCCGCTGTTGCACTGTTATGTTGTTAATGTAACGAAAAAAAAAATGCCAAAAATTAAAAATTTTCGTTTTTGACCACGGAAAAGATTGTTTTGCACCGGTATGAAGACGTGCGTATTTCGGCTCAAAAATGCCATAGGCATCTGTAGCGACTCTTAATGTACCCTGCAAGGCTTGTTCCGAACAATTGCGATGTTCCTCTGTTGCGCTGTTATGTTGGTAATGTAACGAAAAAAATGCCAAAAATAAAAAATTTTCGTTTTTGACCACGGAAAAGATTGTTTTGCACCGGTATGAAGACGTGCGTATTTCGGCTCAAAAATGCCATAGGCATCTGTAGCGACTCTTAATGTACCCTGCAAGGCTTGTTTCGAACAATTGCGATGTTCCGCTGTTGCGCTGTTATGTTGTTAATGTAACGAGAAAAAAATGCCAAAAATTAAAAATTTTCGTTTTTGACCACGGAAAAGATTGTTTTGCATCGGTATGAAGACGTGCGTATTTCGGCTCAAAAATGCCATAGGCATCTGTAGCGACTCTTAATGTACCCTGCAAGGCTTGTTTGGAACAATTGCGATTTTCCGCTGTTGCGCTGTTATGTTTTTAATGTAACGAAAAAAAAGAAATGCGAAAAATTAAAAATTTTCGTTTTTGACCACGGAAAAGATTGTTTTGCATCGGTATGAAGACGTGCGTATTTCGGCTCAAAAATGCCATAGGCATCTGTAGCGACTCTTAATGTACCCTGGAAGGCTTGTTTCGAACAATTGCGATGTTCCTCTGTTGCGCTCTTATGATTTTAATGTAACGAAAAAAATGCCAAAAATAAAAAATTTTCGTTTTTAGCCACGGAAAAGATTGTTTTGCACCGGTATGAAGACGTGCGTATTTCGGCTCAAAAATGCCATAGGCATCTGTAGCGACTCTTAATGTACCCTGCAAGGCTTGTTTCGAACAATTGCGATGTTCCGCTGTTGCGCTGTTATGTTGTTAATGTAACGAGAAAAAAATGCCAAAAATTAAAAATTTTCGTTTTTGACCACGGAAAAGATTGTTTTGCACCGGTATGAAGACGTGCGTATTTCGGCTCAAAAATGCCATAGGCATCTGTAGCGACTCTTAATGTACCCTGGAAGGCTTGTTTCAAACAATTGCGATGTTCCGCTGTTGCACTGTTATGTTGTTAATGTAACGAAAAAAATGCCAAAAATTAAAAATTTTCGTTTTTGACCACGGAAAAGATTGTTTTGCACCGGTATGAAGACGTGCGTATTTCGGCTCAAAAATGCCATAGGCATCTGTAGCGACTCTTAATGTACCCTGCAAGGCTTGTTTCGAACAATTGCGATGTTCCGCTGTTGCGCTGTTATGTTGGTAATGTAACGAAAAAAATGCCAAAAATTAAAAATTTTCGTTTTTGGCCACGGAAAAGATTGTTTTGCACCGGTATGAAGACGTGCGTATTTCGGCTCAAAAATGCCATAGACATCTGTAGCGACACTTAAGGTACCCTGGAAGGCTTCTTTCGAACAATTGCGATGTTCCGCTGTTGCGCTGTTATGATTTTAATGTAACGGGGAAAAAAATGCCAAAAATTAAAAATTTTCGTTTTTGACCACGGAAAAGATTGTTTTGCATCGGTATGAAGACGTGCGTATTTCGGCTCAAAAATGCCATAGGCATCTGTAGCGACTCTTAATGTACCCTGCAAGGCTTGTTCCGAACAATTGCGATGTTCCGCTGTTGCGCTGTTATGATTTTAATGTAACGAAAAAAATGCCAAAAATAAAAAATTTTCGTTTTTGACCACGGAAAAGATTGTTTTGCATCGGTATGAAGACGTGCGTATTTCGGCTCAAAAATGCCATAGGCATCTGTAGCGACTCTTAATGTACCCTGGAAGGCTTTTTTCAAACAATTGCGATGTTCCGCTGTTGCACTGTTATGTTGTTAATGTAACGAAAAAAAAAATGCCAAAAATTAAAAATTTTCGTTTTTGACCACGGAAAAGATTGTTTTGCACCGGTATGAAGACGTGCGTATTTCGGCTCGAAAATGCCATAGGCATCTGTAGCGACTCTTAGTGTACCCTGCAAGGCTTGTTCCGAACAATTGCGATGTTCCGCTGTTGCGCTGTTATGTTGGTAATGTAACGAAAAAAAAATGCCAAAAATTAAAAATTTTCGTTTTTGACCACGGAAAAGATTGTTTTGCACCGGTATGAAGACGTGCGTATTTCGGCTCAAAAATGCCATAGGCATCTGTAGCGACTCTTAATGTACCCTGGAAGGCTTGTTTCAAACAATTGCGATGTTCCGCTGTTGCACTCTTATGTTGTTAATGTAACGAAAAAAAAAATGCCAAAAATTAAAAATTTTCGTTTTTGACCACGAAAAAGATTGTTTTGCACCGGTATGAAGACGTGCGTATTTCGGCTCAAAAATGCCATAGGCATCTGTAGCGACTCTTAATGTACCCTGCAAGGCTTGTTTCGAACAATTGCGATGTTCCGCTGTTGCGCTGTTATGATTTTAATGTAACGAAAAAAAATGCCAAAAATTAAAAATTTTCGTTTTTGACAACGAAAAAGATTGTTTTGCATCGGTATGAAGACGTGCGTATTTCGCCTCAAAAATGCCATAGACATCTGTAGCGACTCTTAGTGTACCCTGCAAGGCTTGTTCCGAACAATTGCGATGTTCCGCTGTTGCGCTGTTATGATTTTAATGTAACGAAAAAAATGCCAAAAATTAAAAATTTTCGTTTTTGACCACGGAAAAGATTGTTTTGCACCGGTATGAAGACGTGCGTATTTCGGCTCAAAAATGCCATAGGCATCTGTAGCGACTCTAAATGTACCCTGCAAGGCTTGTTTCGAACAATTGCGATGTTCCGCTGTTGCGCTGTTATGTTGGTAATGTAACGAGAAAAAAATGCCAAAAATTAAAAATTTTCGTTTTTGACCACGGAAAAGATTGTTTTGCACCGGTATGAAGACGTGCGTATTTCGGCTCAAAAATGCCATAGGCATCTGTAGCGACTCTTAATGTACCCTGCAAGGCTTGTTTCGAACAATTGCGATGTTCCGCTGTTGCGCTGTTATGTTGGTAATGTAACGAGAAAAAAATGCCAAAAATTAAAAATTTTCGTTTTTGACCACGGAAAAGATTGTTTTGCATCGGTATGAAGACGTGCGTATTTCGGCTCAAAAATGCCATAGGCATCTGTAGCGACTCTTAATGTACCCTGGAAGGCTTGTTCCGAACAATTGCGATGTTCCTCTGTTGCGCTGTTATGATTTTAATGTAACGAAAAAAATGCCAAAAATAAAAAATTTTCGTTTTTGGCCACGGAAAAGATTGTTTTGCACCGGTATGAAGACGTGCGTATTTCGGCTCAAAAATGCCATAGGCATCTGTAGCGACTCTAAATGTACCCTGCAAGGCTTGTTAGGAACAATTGCGATGTTCCGCTGTTGCGCTGTTATGTTTTCAATGTAACGAAAAAAGAAATGCGAAAAATCAAAAACTTTCGTTTTGGACCACGAAAAAGATTGTTTTGCACCGATATGAAGACGTGCGTATTTCGGCTCAAAAATGCCATAGACATCTGTAGCGACTCTTAATGTACCCTGCAAGGCTTGTTTCGAACAATTGCGATGTTCCGCTGTTGCGCTGTTATGTTGGTAATGTAACGAGAAAAAAATGCCAAAAATTAAAAATTTTCGTTTTTGACCACGGAAAAGATTGTTTTGCACCGGTATGAAGACGTGCGTATTTCGGCTCAAAAATGCCATAGACATCTGTAGCGACTCTTAATGTACCCTGCAAGGCTTGTTTCGAACAATTGCGATGTTCCGCTGTTGCGCTGTTATGATTTTAATGTAACGAAAAAAATGCCAAAAATAAAAAATTTTCGTTTTTGGCCACGGAAAAGATTGTTTTGCACCGGTATGAAGACGTGCGTATTTCGGCTCAAAAATGCCATAGGCATCTGTAGCGACTCTTAATGTACCCTGGAAGGCTTGTTTCAAACAATTGCGATGTTCCGCTGTTGCACTGTTATGTTGTTAATGTAACGAAAAAAAAAATGCCAAAAATTAAAAATTTTCGTTTTTGACCACGGAAAAGATTGTTTTGCACCGGTATGAAGACGTGCGTATTTCGGCTCAAAAATGCCATAGGCATCTGTAGCGACTCTTAATGTACCCTGGAAGGCTTGTTTCAAACAATTGCGATGTTCCGCTGTTGCACTGTTATGTTGTTAATGTAACGAAAAAAAAAATGCCAAAAATTAAAAATTTTCGTTTTTGACCACGGAAAAGATTGTTTTGCACCGGTATGAAGACGTGCGTATTTCGGCTCGAAAATGCCATAGGCATCTGTAGCGACTCTTAGTGTACCCTGCAAGGCTTGTTTCGAACAATTGCGATGTTCCGCTGTTGCGCTGTTATGTTGGTAATGTAACGAGAAAAAAATGCCAAAAATTAAAAATTTTCGTTTTTGACCACGGAAAAGATTGTTTTGCATCGGTATGAAGACGTGCGTATTTCGGCTCAAAAATGCCATAGACATCTGTAGCGACACTTAAGGTACCCTGGAAGGCTTGTTTCGAACAATTGCGATGTTCCGCTGTTGCGCTGTTATGATTTTAATGTAACGGGGAAAAACTGCCAAAAATTAAAAATTTTCGTTTTTGACCACGGAAAAGATTGTTTTGCATCGGTATGAAGTCGTGCGTATTTCGGCTCAAAAATGCCATAGGCATCTGTAGCGACTCTTAATGTACCCTGGAAGGCTTGTTCCGAACAATTGCGATGTTCCGCTGTTGCGCTGTTATGATTTTAATGTAACGGGGAAAAAATGCCAAAAATTAAAAATTTTCGTTTTTGACCACGGAAAAGATTGTTTTGCACCGGTATGAAGACGTGCGTATTTCGGCTCAAAAATGCCATAGACATCTGTAGCGACACTTAAGGTACCCTGGAAGGCTTCTTTCGAACAATTGCGATGTTCCGCTGTTGCGCTGTTATGTTGGTAATGTAACGAAAAAAAAATGCCAAAAATTAAAAATTTTCGTTTTTGACCACGGAAAAGATTGTTTTGCACCGGTATGAAGACGTGCGTATTTCGGCTCAAAAATGCCATAGGCATCTGTAGCGACTCTTAATGTACCCTGGAAGGCTTGTTTCAAACAATTGCGATGTTCCGCTGTTGCGCTGTTATGTTGTTAATGTAACGAAAAAAAATGCCAAAAATTAAAAATTTTCGTTTTTGACCACGGAAAAGATTGTTTTGCACCGGTATGAAGACGTGCGTATTTCGGCTCAAAAATGCCATAGGCATCTGTAGCGACTCTTAATGTACCCTGGAAGGCTTCTTTCGAACAATTGCGATGTTCCGCTGTTGCGCTATTATGATTTTAATGTAACGGGGAAAAAATGCCAAAAATTAAAAATTTTCGTTTTTGGCCACGGAAAAGATTGTTTTGCACCGGTATGAAGACGTGCGTATTTCGGCTCAAAAATGCCATAGGCATCTGTAGCGACTCTTAATGTACCCTGCAAGGCTTGTTTCGAACAATTGCGATGTTCCGCTGTTGCGCTGTTATGATTTTAATGTAACGAAAAAAATGCCAAAAATTAAAAATTTTCGTTTTTGGCCACGGAAAAGATTGTTTTGCACCGGTATGAAGACGTGCGTATTTCGGCTCAAAAATGCCATAGACATCTGTAGCGACACTTAAGGTACCCTGCAAGGCTTCTTTCGAACAATTGCGATGTTCCGCTGTTGCGCTGTTATGTTGTTAATGTAACGAAAAAAATGCCAAAAATTAAAAATTTTCGTTTTTGACCACGGAAAAGATTGTTTTGCATCGGTATGAAGACGTGCGTATTTCGGCTCAAAAATGCCATAGGCATCTGTAGCGACTCTTAATGTACCCTGCAAGGCTTGTTCCGAACAATTGCGATGTTCCGCTGTTGCGCTGTTATGATTTTAATGTAACGAAAAAAATGCCAAAAATAAAAAATTTTCGTTTTTGGCCACGGAAAAGATTGTTTTGCACCGGTATGAAGACGTGCGTATTTCGGCTCAAAAATGCCATAGGCATCTGTAGCGACTCTTAATGTACCCTGCAAGGCTTGTTTCAAACAATTGCGATGTTCCGCTGTTGCACTGTTATGTTGTTAATGTAACGAAAAAAATGCCAAAAATTAAAAATTTTCGTTTTTGACCACGGAAAAGATTGTTTTGCACCGGTATGAAGACGTGCGTATTTCGGCTCAAAAATGCCATAGGCATCTGTAGCGACTCTTAATGTACCCTGGAAGGCTTGTTTCAAACAACTGCGATGTTCCGCTGTTGCACTGTTATGTTGTTAATGTAACGGAAAAAAAAGGCCAAAAATTAAAAATTTTCGTTTTTGGCCACGGAAAAGATTGTTTTGCACCGGTATGAAGACGTGCGTATTTCGGCTCAAAAATGCCATAGGCATCTGTAGCGACTCTTAATGTACCCTGCAAGGCTTGTTTCGAACAATTGCGATGTTCCGCTGTTGCGCTGTTATGTTGGTAATGTAACGAGAAAAAATGCCAAAAATTAAAAATTTTCGTTTTTGACCACGGAAAAGATTGTTTTGCACCGGTATGAAGACGTGCGTATTTCGGCTCAAAAATGCCATAGACATCTGTAGCGACACTTAAGGTACCCTGCAAGGCTTCTTTCGAACAATTGCGATGTTCCGCTGTTGCGCTGTTATGATTTTAATGTAACGGGGAAAAAATGCCAAAAATTAAAAATTTTCGTTTTTGACCACGGAAAAGATTGTTTTGCATCGGTATGAAGACGTGCGTATTTCGGCTCAAAAATGCCATAGGCATCTGTAGCGACTCTTAATGTACCCTGCAAGGCTTGTTCCGAACAATTGCGATGTTCCGCTGTTGCGCTGTTATGATTTTAATGTAACGAAAAAAATGCCAAAAATTAAAAATTTTCGTTTTTGACCACGGAAAAGATTGTTTTGCATCGGTATGAAGACGTGCGTATTTCGGCTCAAAAATGCCATAGGCATCTGTAGCGACTCTTAATGTACCCTGGAAGGCTTGTTTCAAACAATTGCGATGTTCCGCTGTTGCACTGTTATGTTGTTAATGTAACGAAAAAAAAATGCCAAAAATTAAAAATTTTCGTTTTTGACCACGGAAAAGATTGTTTTGCACCGGTATGAAGACGTGCGTATTTCGGCTCAAAAATGCCATAGGCATCTGTAGCGACTCTTAATGTACCCTGCAAGGCTTGTTTCGAACAATTGCGATGTTCCGCTGTTGCGCTGTTATGTTGGTAATGTAACGAGAAAAAAATGCCAAAAATTAAAAATTTTCGTTTTTGACCACGGAAAAGATTGTTTTGCACCGGTATGAAGACGTGCGTATTTCGGCTCAAAAATGCCATAGGCATCTGTAGCGACTCTTAATGTACCCTGGAAGGCTTGTTTCAAACAATTGCGATGTTCCGCTGTTGCACTGTTATGTTGTTAATGTAACGAAAAAAAATGCCAAAAATTAAAAATTTTCGTTTTTGACCACGGAAAAGATTGTTTTGCACCGGTATGAAGACGTGCGTATTTCGGCTCAAAAATGCCATAGGCATCTGTAGCGACTCTTAGTGTACCCTGCAAGGCTTGTTTCGAACAATTGCGATGTTCCGCTGTTGCGCTGTTATGATTTTAATGTAACGGGGAAAAAAATGCCAAAAATTAAAAATTTTCGTTTTTGACCACGGAAAAGATTGTTTTGCATCGGTATGAAGACGTGCGTATTTCGCCTCAAAAATGCCATAGACATCTGTAGCGACTCTAAATGTACCCTGCAAGGCTTGTTTCGAACAATTGCGATGTTCCGCTGTTGCGCTGTTATGATTTTGATGTAACGAAAAAAATGCCAAAAATTAAAAATTTTCGTTTTTGGCCACGGAAAAGATTGTTTTGCACCGGTATGAAGACGTGCGTATTTCGGCTCAAAAATGCCATAGGCATCTGTAGCGACTCTTAATGTACCCTGCAAGGCTTGTTTCGAACAATTGCGATGTTCCGCTGTTGCGCTGTTATGTTGGTAATGTAACGAAAAAAAATGCCAAAAATTAAAAATTTTCGTTTTTGACCACGGAAAAGATTGTTTTGCATCGGTATGAAGACGTGCGTATTTCGGCTCAAAAATGCCATAGGCATCTGTAGCGACTCTTAATGTATCCTGCAAGGCTTGTTCCGAACAATTGCGATGTTCCTCTGTTGCGCTGTTATGTTGGTAATGTAACGAAAAAAATGCCAAAAATAAAAAATTTTCGTTTTTGGCCACGGAAAAGATTGTTTTGCACCGGTATGAAGACGTGCGTATTTCGGCTCAAAAATGCCATAGGCATCTGTAGCGACTCTTAATGTACCCTGCAAGGCTTGTTTGGAACAATTGCGATGTTCCGCTGTTGCGCTGTTATGATTTTAATGTAACGAAAAAAATGCCAAAAATTAAAAATTTTCGTTTTTGACCACGGAAAAGATTGTTTTGCACCGGTATGAAGACGTGCGTATTTCGGCTCAAAAATGCCATAGGCATCTGTAGCGACTCTTAATGTACCCTGCAAGGCTTGTTTGGAACAATTGCGATGTTCCGCTGTTGCGCTGTTATGTTTTTAATGTAACGAAAAAAAATGCCAAAAATTAAAAATTTTCGTTTTCGACCACGGAAAAGATTGTTTTGCACCGGTATGAAGACGTGCGTATTTCGGCTCAAAAATGCCATAGGCATCTGTAGCGACTCTTAATGTACCCTGCAAGGCTTGTTTCGAACAATTGCGATGTTCCGCTGTTGCGCTGTTATGATTTTAATGTAACGAAAAAAATGCCAAAAATAAAAAATTTTCGTTTTCGACCACGGAAAAGATTGTTTTGCACCGGTATGAAGACGTGCGTATTTCGGCTCAAAAATGCCATAGGCATCTGTAGCGACTCTTAATGTACCCTGCAAGGCTTGTTTCGAACAATTGCGATGTTCCGCTGTTGCGCTGTTATGTTGGTAATGTAACGAGAAAAAAATGCCAAAAATTAAAAATTTTCGTTTTCGACCACGGAAAAGATTGTTTTGCACCGGTATGAAGACGTGCGTATTTCGGCTCAAAAATGCCATAGGCATCTGTAGCGACTCTTAATGTACCCTGCAAGGCTTGTTTCGAACAATTGCGATGTTCCGCTGTTGCGCTGTTATGTTTTCAATGTAACGAAAAAAATATGCCAAAAATTAAAAATTTTCGTTTTTAGCCACGGAAAAGATTGTTTTGCACCGGTATGAAGACGTGCGTATTTCGGCTCAAAAATGCCATAGGCATCTGTAGCGACTCTAAATGTACCCTGCAAGGCTTGTTAGGAACAATTGCGATGTTCCGCTGTTGCGCTGTTATGTTTTCAATGTAACGAAAAAAGAAATGAGAAAAATCAAAAACTTTCGTTTTTGACCACGAAAAAGATTGTTTTGCACCGGTATGAAGACGTGCGTATTTCGGCTCAAAAATGCCATAGACATCTGTAGCGACACTTAAGGTACCCTGCAAGGCTTCTTTCGAACAATTGCGATGTTCCGCTGTTGCACTCTTGTGTTGTTAATGTAACGAAAAAAAAAATGCCAAAAATTAAAAATTTTCGTTTTTGACCACGGAAAAGATTGTTTTGCACCGGTATGAAGACGTGCGTATTTCGGCTCAAAAATGCCATAGACATCTGTAGCGACACTTAATGTACCCTGCAAGGCTTGTTTCGAACAATTGCGATGTTCCGCTGTTGCGCTGTTATGATTTTAATGTAACGGGAAAAAAATGCCAAAAATTAAAAATTTTCGTTTTTGACCACGGAAAAGATTGTTTTGCACCGGTATGAAGACGTGCGTATTTCGGCTCAAAAATACCATAGGCATCTGTAGCGACACTTAATGTACCCTGGAAGGCTTGTTTCAAACAATTGCGATGTTCCGCTGTTGCGCTGTTATGTTGTTAATGTAACGAAAAAAAAAAAATGCCAAAAATTAAAAATTTTCGTTTTTGACCACGGAAAAGATTGTTTTGCACCGGTATGAAGACGTGCGTATTTCGGCTCAAAAATGCCATAGGCATCTGTAGCGACACTTAAGGTACCCTGCAAGGCTTCTTTCGAACAATTGCGATGTTCCGCTGTTGCGCTGTTATGTTGTTAATGTAACGAAAAAAATGCCAAAAATTAAAAATTTTCGTTTTTGACCACGGAAAAGATTGTTTTGCACCGGTATGAAGACGTGCGTATTTCGGCTCAAAAATGCCATAGGCATCTGTATCGACTCTTAATGTACCCTGCAAGGCTTGTTAGGAACAATTGCGATGTTCCGCTGTTGCGCCGTTATGTTGTTAATGTAACGAAAAAAATGCCAAAAATTAAAAATTTTCGTTTTTGACCACGGAAAAGATTGTTTTGCACCGGTATGAAGACGTGCGTATTTCGGCTCAAAAATGCCATAGGCATCTGTAGCGACTCTTAATGTACCCTGGAAGGCTTGTTTCGAACAATTGCGATGTTCCGCTGTTGCGCTGTTATGATTTTAATGTAACGAAAAAAATGCCAAAAATTAAAAATTTTCGTTTTTGGCCACGGAAAAGATTGTTTTGCACCGGTATGAAGACGTGCGTATTTCGGCTCAAAAATGCCATAGGCATCTGTAGCGACTCTTAATGTACCCTGCAAGGCTTGTTTCGAACAATTGCGATGTTCCGCTGTTGCGCTGTTATGTTGTTAATGTAACGAAAAAAAAATGCCAAAAATTAAAAATTTTCGTTTTTGACCACGGAAAAGATTGTTTTGCACCGGTATGAAGACGTGCGTATTTCGGCTCAAAAATGCCATAGGCATCTGTAGCGACTCTTAATGTACCCTGCAAGGCTTGTTTCGAACAATTGCGATGTTCCGCTGTTGCGCTGTTATGTTTTCAATGTAACGAAAAAAATGCCAAAAATTAAAAATTTTCGTTTTTGACCACGGAAAAGATTGTTTTGCACCGGTATGAAGACGTGCGTATTTCGGCTCAAAAATGCCATAGGCATCTGTAGCGACTCTTAATGTACCCTGCAAGGCTTGTTTCGAACAATTGCGATGTTCCGCTGTTGCGCTGTTATGTTGTTAATGTAACGAAAAAATGCCAAAAATTAAAAATTTTCGTTTTCGACCACGGAAAAGATTGTTTTGCACCGGTATGAAGACGTGCGTATTTCGGCTCAAAAATGCCATAGGCATCTGTAGCGACTCTTAATGTACCCTGCAAGGCTTGTTTCGAACAATTGCGATGTTCCGCTGGTGCGCTGTTATGTTGGTAATGTAACGAGAAAAAAATGCCAAAAATTAAAAATTTTCGTTTTCGACCACGGAAAAGATTGTTTTGCACCGGTATGAAGACGTGCGTATTTCGGCTCAAAAATGCCATAGGCATCTGTAGCGACTCTTAATGTACCCTGCAAGGCTTGTTTCTAACAATTGCGATGTTCCGCTGTTGCACTGTTATGTTGTTAATGTAACGAAAAAAATGCCAAAAATTAAAAATTTTCGTTTTTGACCACGGAAAAGATTGTTTTGCATCGGTATGAAGACGTGCGTATTTCGGCTCAAAAATGCCATAGGCATCTGTAGCGACTCTTAATGTATCCTGCAAGGCTTGTTCCGAACAATTGCGATGTTCCTCTGTTGCGCTGTTATGTTGGTAATGTAACGAAAAAAATGCCAAAAATAAAAAATTTTCGTTTTTGGCCACGGAAAAGATTGTTTTGCACCGGTATGAAGACGTGCGTATTTCGGCTCAAAAATGCCATAGGCATCTGTAGCGACTCTTAATGTACCCTGGAAGGCTGGTTTCGAACAATTGCGATGTTCCGCTGTTGCGCTGTTATGATTTTAATGTAACGAAAAAAAATGCCAAAAATTAAAAATTTTCGTTTTTGACCACGGAAAAGATTGTTTTGCACCGGTATGAAGACGTGCGTATTTCGGCTCAAAAATGCCATAGGCATCTGTAGCGACTCTTAATGTACCCTGCAAGGCTTGTTTCGAACAATTGCGATGTTCCGCTGTTGCGCTGTTATGATTTTAATGTAACGGGGAAAAAATGCCAAAAATTAAAAATTTTCGTTTTTGACCACGGAAAAGATTGTTTTGCACCGGTATGAAGACGTGCGTATTTCGGCTCAAAAATGCCATAGGCATCTGTAGCGACTCTTAATGTACCCTGGAAGGCTTGTTTCAAACAATTGCGATGTTCCGCTGTTGCACTGTTATGTTGTTAATGTAACGAAAAAAAAATGCCAAAAATTAAAAATTTTCGTTTTCGACCACGGAAAAGATTGTTTTGCACCGGTATGAAGACGTGCGTATTTCGGCTCAAAAATGCCATAGGCATCTGTAGCGACTCTTAATGTACCCTGCAAGGCTTGTTTCGAACAATTGCGATGTTCCGCTGTTGCACTGTTATGTTGTTAATGTAACGAAAAAAAAATGCCAAAAATTAAAAATTTTCGTTTTTGACCACGTAAAAGATTGTTTTGCACCGATATGAAGACGTGCGTATTTCGGCTCAAAAATGCCATAGGCATCTGTAGCGACTCTTAATGTACCCTGCAAGGCTTGTTTCGAACAATTGCGATGTTCCGCTGTTGCGCTGTTATGATTTTAATGTAACGAAAAAAATGCCAAAAATTAAAAATTTTCGTTTTTGACCACGGAAAAGATTGTTTTGCATCGGTATGAAGACGTGCGTATTTCGGCTCAAAAATGCCATAGGCATCTGTAGCGACTCTTAATGTACCCTGGAAGGCTTGTTTCGAACAATTGCGATGTTCCTCTGTTGCGCTCTTATGATTTTAATGTAACGAAAAAAATGCCAAAAATTAAAAATTTTCGTTTTTGACCACGAAAAAGATTGTTTTGCACCGGTATGAAGACGTGCGTATTTCGGCTCAAAAATGCCATAGGCATCTGTAGCGACTCTTAATGTACCCTGCAAGGCTTGTTTGGAACAATTGCGATTTTCCGCTGTTGCGCTGTTATGTTTTTAATGTAACGAAAAAAAATGCCAAAAATTAAAAATTTTCGTTTTTGACCACGGAAAAGATTGTTTTGCACCGGTATGAAGACGTGCGTATTTCGGCTCAAAAATACCATAGGCATCTGTAGCGACTCTTAATGTACCCTGGAAGGCTTGTTTCAAACAATTGCGATGTTCCGCTGTTGCGCTGTTATGTTGTTAATGTAACGAGAAAAAAATGCCAAAAATTAAAAATTTTCGTTTTCGACCACGGAAAAGATTGTTTTGCACCGGTATGAAGACGTGCGTATTTCGGCTCAAAAATGCCATAGGCATCTGTAGCGACTCTTAATGTACCCTGCAAGGCTTGTTTCGAACAATTGCGATGTTCCGCTGTTGCGCTGTTATGTTGTTAATGTAACGAAAAAAATGCCAAAAATTAAAAATTTTCGTTTTCGACCACGGAAAAGATTGTTTTGCACCGGTATGAAGACGTGCGTATTTCGGCTCAAAAATGCCATAGGCATCTGTAGCGACTCTTAATGTACCCTGCAAGGCTTGTTTCGAACAATTGCGATGTTCCGCTGTTGCACTCTTGTGTTGTTAATGTAACGAAAAAAAAAATGCCAAAAATTAAAAATTTTCGTTTTTGACCACGGAAAAGATTGTTTTGCACCGGTATGAAGACGTGCGTATTTCGGCTCAAAAATGCCATAGGCATCTGTAGCGACTCTTAATGTACCCTGCAAGGCTTGTTTCGAACAATTGCGATGTTCCGCTGTTGCGCTGTTATTATTTTAATGTAACGGGAAAAAAATGCCAAAAATTAAAAATTTTCGTTTTTGACCACGGAAAAGATTGTTTTGCACCGGTATGAAGACGTGCGTATTTCGGCTCAAAAATGCCATAGGCATCTGTAGCGACTCTTAATGTACCCTGCAAGGCTTGTTTCTAACAATTGCGATGTTCCGCTGTTGCGCTGTTATGTTGGTAATGTAACGAAAAAAATGCCAAAAATTAAAAATTTTCGTTTTTGACCACGGAAAAGATTGTTTTGCACCGGTATGAAGACGTGCGTATTTCGGCTCAAAAATGCCATAGGCATCTGTAGCGACTCTTAATGTACCCTGCAAGGCTTGTTTCGAACAATTGCGATGTTCCGCTGTTGCGCTGTTATGATTTTAATGTAACGAAAAAAATGCCAAAAATAAAAAATTTTCGTTTTTGACCACGGAAAAGATTGTTTTGCACCGGTATGAAGACGTGCGTATTTCGGCTCAAAAATGCCATAGGCATCTGTAGCGACTCTTAATGTACCCTGGAAGGCTTGTTTCGAACAATTGCGATGTTCCGCTGTTGCGCTGTTATGTTTTTAATGTAACGAAAAAAAATGCCAAAAATTAAAAATTTTCGTTTTTGACCACGGAAAAGATTGTTTTGCACCGGTATGAAGACGTGCGTATTTCGGCTCAAAAATGCCATAGGCATCTGTAGCGACTCTTAATGTACCCTGCAAGGCTTGTTTCGAACAATTGCGATGTTCCGCTGTTGCGCTGTTATGTTTTTAATGTAACGAGGAAAAAATGCCAAAAATTAAAAATTTTCGTTTTTGACCACGGAAAAGATTGTTTTGCACCGGTATGAAGACATGCGTATTTCCGCTCAAAAATGCCATAGGCATCTGTAGCGACTCTTAATGTACCCTGCAAGGCTTGTTTCGAACAATTCCGATGTTCCGCTATTGCGCTGTTATGTTGTTAATGTAACGAAAAAAATGCCAAAAATAAAAAATTTTCGTTTTTGACCACGGAAAAGATTGTTTTGCACCGGTATGAAGACGTGCGTATTTCGGCTCAAAAATGCCATAGGCATCTGTAGCGACTCTTAATGTACCCTGCAAGGCTTGTTTCGAACAATTGCGATGTTCCGCTGTTGCGCTGTTATGTTGTTAATGTAACGAAAAAAAAATGCCAAAAATTAAAAATTTTCGTTTTTGACCACGGAAAAGATTGTTTTGCACCGGTATGAAGACGTGCGTATTTCGGCTCAAAAATGCCATAGGCATCTGTAGCGACTCTTAATGTACCCTGCAAGGCTTGTTTCGAACAATTGCGATGTTCCGCTGTTGCGCTGTTATGATTTTAATGTAACGAAAAAAATGCCAAAAATTAAAAATTTTCGTTTTTGACCACGGAAAAGATTGTTTTGCATCGGTATGAAGACGTGCGTATTTCGGCTCAAAAATGCCATAGGCATCTGTAGCGACTCTTAATGTACCCTGCAAGGCTTGTTTCGAACAATTGCGATGTTCCGCTGTTGCGCTGTTATGATTTTAATGTAACGGGGAAAAAATGCCAAAAATTAAAAATTTTCGTTTTTGACCACGGAAAAGATTGTTTTGCACCGGTATGAAGACGTGCGTATTTCGGCTCAAAAATGCCATAGGCATCTGTAGCGACTCTTAATGTACCCTGGAAGGCTTGTTTCGAACAATTGCGATGTTCCGCTGTTGCGCTGTTATGTTGTTAATGTAACGAAAAAAAAAATGCCAAAAATTAAAAATTTTCGTTTTTGACCACGAAAAAGATTGTTTTGCACCGGTATGAAGACGTGCGTATTTCGGCTCAAAAATGCCATAGACATCTGTAGCGACACTTAAGGTACCCTGCAAGGCTTCTTTCGAACAATTGCGATGTTCCGCTGTTGCACTCTTGTGTTGTTAATGTAACGAAAAAAAAAATGCCAAAAATTAAAAATTTTCGTTTTTGACCACGGAAAAGATTGTTTTGCACCGGTATGAAGACGTGCGTATTTCGGCTCAAAAATGCCATAGACATCTGTAGCGACTCTTAATGTACCCTGCAAGGCTTGTTTCGAACAATTGCGATGTTCCGCTGTTGCGCTGTTATGATTTTAATGTAACGAAAAAAATGCCAAAAATTAAAAATTTTCGTTTTTGACCACGGAAAAGATTGTTTTGCACCGGTATGAAGACGTGCGTATTTCGGCTCAAAAATGCCATAGACATCTGTAGCGACACTTAATGTACCCTGCAAGGCTTGTTTCGAACAATTGCGATGTTCCGCTGTTGCGCTGTTATGTTTTTGATGTAACGAAAAAAATGCCAAAAATTAAAAATTTTCGTTTTTGGCCACGGAAAAGATTGTTTTGCACCGGTATGAAGACGTGCGTATTTCGGCTCAAAAATGCCATAGGCATCTGTAGCGACTCTAAATGTACCCTGCAAGGCTTGTTTCGAACAATTGCGATGTTCCGCTGTTGCGCTGTTATGTTGGTAATGTAACGAGAAAAAAATGCCAAAAATTAAAAATTTTCGTTTTTGACCACGGAAAAGATTGTTTTGCACCGGTATGAAGACGTGCGTATTTCGGCTCAAAAATGCCATAGACATCTGTAGCGACTCTTAATGTACCCTGCAAGGCTTCTTTCGAACAATTGCGATGTTCCGCTGTTGCACTCTTGTGTTGTTAATGTAACGAAAAAAAAAATGCCAAAAATTAAAAATTTTCGTTTTTGACCACGGAAAAGATTGTTTTGCACCGGTATGAAGACGTGCGTATTTCGGCTCAAAAATGCCATAGACATCTGTAGCGACACTTAATGTACCCTGCAAGGCTTGTTTCGAACAATTGCGATGTTCCGCTGTTGCGCTGTTATGATTTTAATGTAACGGGAAAAAAATGCCAAAAATTAAAAATTTTCGTTTTTGACCACGGAAAAGATTGTTTTGCACCGGTATGAAGACGTGCGTATTTCGGCTCAAAAATGCCATAGGCATCTGTAGCGACTCTAAATGTACCCTGCAAGGCTTGTTAGGAACAATTGCGATGTTCCGCTGTTGCGCTGTTATGTTTTCAATGTAACGAAAAAAAAATGCCAAAAATTAAAAATTTTCGTTTTTGACCACGAAAAAGATTGTTTTGCACCGGTATGAAGACGTGCGTATTTCGGCTCAAAAATGCCATAGGCATCTGTAGCGACTCTTAATGTACCCTGCAAGGCTTGTTTCGAACAATTGCGATGTTCCGCTGTTGCGCTGTTATGATTTTAATGTAACGAAAAAAATGCCAAAAATTAAAAATTTTCGTTTTTGGCCACGGAAAAGATTGTTTTGCACCGGTATGAAGACGTGCGTATTTCGGCTCAAAAATGCCATAGGCATCTGTAGCGACTCTTAATGTACCCTGCAAGGCATGTTTCTAACAATTGCGATGTTCCGCTGTTGCACTGTTATGTTGTTAATGTAACGAAAAAAAATGCCAAAAATTAAAAATTTTCGTTTTTGACCACGGAAAAGATTGTTTTGCACCGGTATGAAGACGTGCGTATTTCGGCTCAAAAATGCCATAGGCATCTGTAGCGACTCTTAATGTACCCTGGAAGGCTTGTTTCAAACAATTGCGATGTTCCGCTGTTGCGCTGTTATGATTTTAATGTAACGGGGAAAAAATGCCAAAAATTAAAAATTTTCGTTTTTGACCACGGAAAAGATTGTTTTGCATCGGTATAAAGACGTGAGTATTTCGGCTCAAAAATGCCATAGGCATCTGTAGCGACTCTTAATGTACCCTGCAAGGCTTGTTTCGAACAATTGCGATGTTCCGCTGTTGCGCTGTTATGTTTTTGATGTAACGAAAAAAATGCCAAAAATTAAAAATTTTCGTTTTTGGCCACGGAAAAGATTGTTTTGCACCGGTATGAAGACGTGCGTATTTCGGCTCAAAAATGCCATAGGCATCTGTAGCGACTCTTAATGTACCCTGCAAGGCTTGTTTCGAACAATTGCGATGTTCCGCTGTTGCGCTGTTATGATTTTAATGTAACGAAAAAAATGCCAAAAATTAAAAATTTTCGTTTTTGACCACGGAAAAGATTGTTTTGCACCGGTATGAAGACGTGCGTATTTCGGCTCAAAAATGCCATAGGCATCTGTAGCGACTCTTAATGTACCCTGCAAGGCTTGTTTCGAACAATTGCGATGTTCCGCTGTTGCGCTGTTATGATTTTAATGTAACGGGGAAAAAATGCCAAAAATTAAAAATTTTCGTTTTTGACCACGGAAAAGATTGTTTTGCACCGGTATGAAGACGTGCGTATTTCGGCTCAAAAATGCCATAGGCATCTGTAGCGACTCTTAATGTACCCTGCAAGGCTTGTTTCGAACAATTGCGATGTTCCGCTGTTGCGCTGTTATGTTGGTAATGTAACGAAAAAAATGCCAAAAATTAAAAATTTTCGTTTTTGACCACGGAAAAGATTGTTTTGCACCGGTATGAAGACGTGCGTATTTCGGCTCAAAAATGCCATAGGCATCTGTAGCGACTCTTAATGTACCCTGCAAGGCTTGTTTCGAACAATTGCGATGTTCCGCTGTTGCGCTGTTATGTTGTTAATGTAACGAGAAAAAAATGCCAAAAATTAAAAATTTTCGTTTTTGACCACGGAAAAGATTGTTTTGCACCGGTATGAAGACGTGCGTATTTCGGCTCAAAAATGCCATAGGCATCTGTAGCGACTCTTAATGTACCCTGCAAGGCTTGTTTCGAACAATTGCGATGTTCCGCTGTTGCGCTGTTATGTTTTTAATGTAACGAAAAAAATGCCAAAAATTAAAAATTTTCGTTTTTGACCACGGAAAAGATTGTTTTGCACCGGTATGAAGACGTGCGTATTTCGGCTCAAAAATACCATAGGCATCTGTAGCGACTCTTAATGTACCCTGGAAGGCTTGTTTCAAACAATTGCGATGTTCCGCTGTTGCGCTGTTATGTTGTTAATGTAACGAAAAAAAAAATGCCAAAAATAAAAAATTTTCGTTTTTGACAACGAAAAAGATTGTTTTGCACCGGTATGAAGACGTGCGTATTTCGCCTCAAAAATGCCATAGACATCTGTAGCGACTCTTAATGTACCCTGCAAGGCTTGTTTCGAACAATTGCGATGTTCCGCTGTTGCGCTGTTATGTTTTTGATGTAACAAAAAAAAATGCCAAAAATTAAAAATTTTCGTTTTTGGCCACGGAAAAGATTGTTTTGCACCGGTATGAAGACGTGCGTATTTCGGCTCAAAAATGCCATAGGAATCTGTAGCGACTCTTAATGTACCCTGCAAGGCTTGTTTCGAACAATTGCGATGTTCCGCTGTTGCGCTGTTATGTTGGTAATGTAACGAGAAAAAATGCCAAAAATTAAAAATTTTCGTTTTTGACCACGGAAAAGATTGTTTTGCATCGGTATGAAGACGTGCGTATTTCGGCTCAAAAATGCCATAGGCATCTGTAGCCACTCTTAATGTACCCTGGAAGGCTTGTTCCGAACAATTGCGATGTTCCGCTGTTGCGCTGTTATGATTTTAATGTAACGAAAAAAATGCCGAAAATAAAAAATTTTCTTTTTTGGCCACGGAAAAGATTGTTTTGCACCGGTATGAAGACGTGCGTATTTCGGCTCAAAAATGCCATAGGCATCTGTAGCGACTCTTAATGTACCCTGCAAGGCTTGTTTCGAACAATTGCGATGTTCCGCTGTTGCGCTGTTATGTTGTTAATGTAACGAAAAAAATGCCAAAAATTAAAAATTTTCGTTTTTGACCACGGAAAAGATTGTTTTGCACCGGTATGAAGACGTGCGTATTTCGGCTCAAAAATGCCATAGGCATCTGTATCGACTCTTAATGTACCCTGCAAGGCTTGTTAGGAACAATTGCGATGTTCCGCTGTTGCGCCGTTATGTTGTTAATGTAACGAAAAAAATGCCAAAAATTAAAAATTTTCGTTTTTGACCACGGAAAAGATTGTTTTGCACCGGTATGAAGACGTGCGTATTTCGGCTCGAAAATGCCATAGGCATCTGTAGCGACTCTTAATGTACCCTGCAAGGCTTGTTTCGAACAATTGCGATGTTCCGCTGTTGCGCTGTTATGATTTTAATGTAACGAAAAAAATGCCAAAAATTAAAAATTTTCGTTTTTGACCACGAAAAAGATTGTTTTGCATCGGTATGAAGACGTGCGTATTTCGGCTCAAAAATGCCATAGGCATCTGTAACGACTCTAAATGTACCCTGCAAGGCTTGTTTCGAACAATTGCGATGTTCCGCTGTTGCGCTGTTATGTTTTCAATGTAACGAAAAAAAATGCCAAAAATTAAAAATTTTCGTTTTTGACCACGGAAAAGATTGTTTTGCACCGGTATGAAGACGTGCGTATTTCGGCTCAAAAATGCCATAGACATCTGTAGCGACACTTAATGTACCCTGCAAGGCTTGTTTCGAACAATTGCGATGTTCCGCTGTTGCGCTGTTATGATTTTAATGTAACGGGGAAAAAATGCCAAAAATTAAAAATTTTCGTTTTTGACCACGGAAAAGATTGTTTTGCATCGGTATGAAGACGTGCGTATTTCGGCTCAAAAATGCCATAGGCATCTGTAGCGACTCTTAATGTACCCTGCAAGGCTTGTTCCGAACAATTGCGATGTTCCGCTGTTGCGCTGTTATGATTTTAATGTAACGAAAAAATGCCAAAAATTAAAAATTTTCGTTTTTGGCCACGGAAAAGATTGTTTTGCACCGGTATGAAGACGTGCGTATTTCGGCTCAAAAATGCCATAGGCATCTGTAGCGACTCTTAATGTACCCTGCAAGGCTTGTTCCGAACAATTGCGATGTTCCTCTGTTGCGCTGTTATGTTGGTAATGTAACGAAAAAAATGCCAAAAATAAAAAATTTTCGTTTTTGACCACGGAAAAGATTGTTTTGCACCGGTATGAAGACGTGCGTATTTCGGCTCAAAAATGCCATAGGCATCTGTAGCGACTCTTAATGTACCCTGCAAGGCTTGTTTCGAACAATTGCGATGTTCCGCTGTTGCGCTGTTATGTTGGTAATGTAACGAAAAAAATGCCAAAAATAAAAAATTTTCGTTTTTGACCACGGAAAAGATTGTTTTGCACCGGTATGAAGACGTGCGTATTTCGGCTCAAAAATGCCATAGGCATCTGTAGCGACTCTTAATGTACCCTGCAAGGCTTGTTTCGAACAATTGCGATGTTCCTCTGTTGCGCTGTTATGTTGGTAATGTAACGAAAAAAATGCCAAAAATAAAAAATTTTCGTTTTTGACCACGGAAAAGATTGTTTTGCACCGGTATGAAGACGTGCGTATTTCGGCTCAAAAATGCCATAGGCATCTGTAGCGACTCTAAATGTACCCTGCAAGGCTTGTTTCGAACAATTGCGATGTTCCGCTGTTGCGCTGTTATGATTTTAATGTAACGGGGAAAAAATGCCAAAAATTAAAAATTTTCGTTTTTGACCACGGAAAAGATTGTTTTGCACCGGTATGAAGACGTGCGTATTTCGGCTCAAAAATGCCATAGGCATCTGTAGCGACTCTTAATGTACCCTGGAAGGCTGGTTTCGAACAATTGCGATGTTCCGCTGTTGCGCTGTTATGATTTTAATGTAACGGAAAAAAATGCCAAAAATTAAAAATTTTCGTTTTTGACCACGGAAAAGATTGTTTTGCACCGGTATGAAGACGTGCGTATTTCGGCTCAAAAATGCCATAGGCATCTGTAGCGACTCTTAGTGTACCCCCCAAGGCTTGTTTCAAACAATTGCGATGTTCCGCTGTTGCGCTGTTATGTTGGTAATGTAACGAAAAAATGCCAAAAATAAAAAATTTTCGTTTTTGGCCACGGAAAAGATTGTTTTGCACCGGTATGAAGACGTGCGTATTTCGGCTCAAAAATGCCATAGGCATCTGTAGCGACTCTTAATGTACCCTGCAAGGCTTGTTTCGAACAATTGCGATGTTCCGCTGTTGCGCTGTTATGTTTTTAATGTAACGAAAAAAAAATGCCAAAAATTAAAAATTTTCGTTTTTGACCACGGAAAAGATTGTTTTGCATCGGTATGAAGACGTGCGTATTTCGGCTCAAAAATGCCATAGGCATCTGTAGCGACTCTTAATGTACCCTGCAAGGCTTGTTTCGAACAATTGCGATGTTCCGCTGTTGCGCTGTTATGTTGTTAATGTAACGAAAAAAATGCCAAAAATAAAAAATTTTCGTTTTTGGCCACGGAAAAGATTGTTTTGCACCGGTATGAAGACGTGCGTATTTCGGCTCAAAAATGCCATAGGCATCTGTAGCGACTCTTAATGTACCCTGCAAGGCTTGTTTCGAACAATTGCGATGTTCCGCTGTTGCGCTGTTATGTTGGTAATGTAACGAAAAAAATGCCAAAAATAAAAAATTTTCGTTTTTGACCACGGAAAAGATTGTTTTGCACCGGTATGAAGACGTGCGTATTTCGGCTCAAAAATGCCATAGGCATCTGTAGCGACTCTTAGTGTACCCTGCAAGGCTTGTTTCGAACAATTGCGATGTTCCGCTGTT